>CM046876.1:233046118-233729456 GCA_025667525.1 Glebionis coronaria | reverse complement strand
ATATATATATATATATATATATATTATATATATATATATATATATATATATATATATATAGTATATATATATATGTATATATATATATATATATATATATCTATTATATATATTATATATATTATATATATATATATATATATATATATATATATATATATATTATATATATAATATATATATATATATATATATACATATATAAAGAATACAACCAAGCACATAATGTTCATTAAATACACATATACAAGGTTTGCCAAAAAGTCTCTCTAAGAGAAAGAAAAGAGATATGTACCTTTTCCAAGCACTATGATATATAAATCAATTGTTAAGACAAATAATTTCTAAAAAGGTTTGCTTCTTGGAGTGATAGATCACGAGGGTAAAAGTTAACAAGAGCTATAGAAAATAGCTAACGTCTTCAATCATTCTTGTTAGAGATTTATACTTAATAGAAACTCAAACGTTTGGTTCCCAAAAGTTATTGGGTCCCAGTTGGTCAGAACCGTATGGTGCTTGCACAGATTCCATTTTGCTTGGATGCATAAACGGTGGGTAGAATCCAAAAGGCATACAGTTTTGATACGGATAGTTATTCCACACCATGTGATGATAATTGTTATAAAGTTATTTCTTTAATATTGAGGAGTTTGTGGCCTAAGAGGAGATTTCTAGTTTTTCTTAGGAGGTGAAGTCCTTGTCCTTGGTGACCTTGTTGTCTTCGTATTAAATTTTGGAGAATTATAAAATCTGTTGTTATTCCTTTTGTACATATACGGAGTGTTAAAATTAGTTGTGGATATCCTTTTAGGTACCAGGTGATAGGTGTGTAAACACCCATCCTTTTTTACCACTTAATTACAATAATAACCGAGCCAAAACGTGTATTTTATGTCATTTTATGTCGGAATTATGCGTGGTTTGTGTTTTTGTTGTGATTTAGGACGAAAATGTGGAAAAGGGAGAAAACACGGGCATTCACGGGCTTTTATTGAAGAAAAAGACGAAAGACGAAGTCAAGAAATCAAGAGTGCAAAAAGAACGGAAGTCCAAGACCAACTCTGAAGATTTATCGAAGAAAAAGTCAAAAGATGGAAGTTTACTAAAAGCCGAATAACTCAAGTCTAATTTATTGAAGAAATTACAAGACGAGTTATTGATCCCGAGACAAAAGTCGAAGAACTTAAAAGATTAAAAGACTAAAGTCGAAGAATTTGGAGATTAAGGACTAAACATGCAATTAAGGAAAGAAGAAAGAAGGGAGGAAGCTTCCTAAGCACCTCCCTAATCTCCCCTATAAATAGATAATTAGTGTGTTCATTTCATGTTGTTGGGTGGCTTGACAAACCACCTCTTCCACCATTTTCATTTACTTGCACCTTAATTCTTGCACTTTAATTTCTTGTATTGCACTCTTTAATTCAAGTAAGTTTACTTTTAATGTTATTGAATCTTTATCTTTTCTTGTTAATATCCTATCTACCTTTCTTGTTTGTGTTTAATCTTTGTGTTCATGTTCTTGAGTTTTTATGGTTTTCAATCAAGTGGGTTTTGATTGATTTGGTTATGATTGTTAGTTTTATTGATTTGGATTGTTTGGTTATTGCTATTAGATCATTTGTGGTTGTTTTGATTTAATCTTTTGATTGATTTTGGTTAGTTTTGTTTAAATTTGTGCCTTCATGTTCTTCCCTGTTCATCGTTCTGTTTATGTGCCCAGATTCCGGATCAACCACTTTCTTCTTAAATATTCCGGATAAAGGTCTTTCATTCGGAACATTTAATATTCCGGATCAAATCTTTTGTTCGGAATATTATTCCGGATCAAGTCTCTTTATTCGGAATATTTGTTATTCCGGATCAAGTCTCTTTATTCGGAATATTTGTTATTCCCGATCAATCACTTCATTCGGAATACTTTGTTATTCCGGATCAAGTCTTTCATCCGGAATATTGATTATTCCGGATCAAGTGTTTCATCCGGAATAATATTCCGGATCACCAAATTTATTCCGAATCAACCTCTTTTCTCTTTTCATTCCGGATCAAGAACTATATTCCGGATCAACTGGTTTATTCCGGATAAGTGACATATTCCGGATGAGCTTTGTTATTCCGGATGAGGGTTTTATTCCGAATGAATGTTTTCCAATTTTTAGTTTTAAGCTTTAGTTTTCCCGCCTTTTTCTTTATTTGCACTTTTACTTGCCTTCCCTTTTAGTTTAAGTTTTAGTTTGAGTTATTTACCTTTATTGCTTTTAATTTCTCGTCATTTACTTTTCGCCGAGTTTTAATCTTTCTTTGTTTCTTCTTTTACCTTCTTTATTTTATTTTTGTTGTTTTAAGTCTTTATTTTTAATTAGTGTAGACAACGACAACCACTCTCTTTTTGTTACCAAGAACGACTGAGTCGCACTTTGAACCGGAAATCAATTCGAGAAGATACCGAGAACGAATTTTTCAACCTAGCAAAATCTCAGTATTACCAGGCCTGAAAAAAATATGTACAAGTTATTGTCTGTATCTTCCTTATAATTTGTTCCAATGATTCCTATGGTTGTACAATTAGTTTTTGGTGGTCTAGTAATTTTCTTTATACCGATTGTATCCCTTTTATTTTGTTGTACGGATAAATTTAATTTTAGATTGTTCGTGGACTCTTTATTGAATTAATTCCTACTTTCATATTATCTTTGGTTTGAATTAATTTTCTTACAGAGTGAGTACTTTTCTCCATAGTTTCGAGTCTACAAACATCAGTTTTAATTCTATTATTATCAAGACTTGTATTTCTTACAATAGTTACATTCTAATTCTACTTCCTTATTTTTATCTAATCTAGATGACTTTAACTTAAGTTCTACTATTTCATTTACTAGATTACTTTTATGAGTTTTTAACATCTTGTTGTTATTTATAATCTTTTGACTAATATTACACAAGTTATTACATTCATCATCTAGTATATTTTCATATATTGAAGAAAAGTTTGCAAGTTCAGTTTTAGAAGTTACCTTAGATGTGCGAGTCATGAGACAAACTTCATATTTTATCCTTTCATCGTCTTCAAAGTCACTATCACTCCACATGCCTCCAATGAATTCTTTTTGAGTTTTTTGCTTTGTATGACATAAGACATTTTCCAATGAGATGATTCAAATCCCCACATCTATTATATTTTTTCTAGTTCTTGTCGATTCGATTATTTGAGAGTTGTTTTCTTTCTTCATGTGGTTGTCTTGTGTGTCTCACTTGACTTTTCAGAAACCTTTTGAAGTTTTTAACGGCCATGACATAATCAATGTCATTGTTATCAGAATTCGAATTTTCTTCTTCACCAAGGCTCTTTTTAAGTTTTAACGTGATTAATTTTCTTTCAATCTTGCTTTCAACTAATTCAGAGTATTTCTTGATTATTAATTCGTAAACCTTTTTGTTGCTAATTAATTCTTCAAGTTAGAGTTTCGTCAAGTTTTTTATTCTTCAATCACCATGAATTTAGCTATCTATTTAGGATGTAAAGCTCTAAGGATTTTTCTTACATAATTTTTGCAACAATAGCTTTCATCAAGTGCATTTAAACTAAATAATAATATTAAATGTAGCAAGTGCATTATCAATAAATTCATCTTCGGGAATGACGAATTGTTCATATTGTTGAACAAGTAAGTAAATCTTGTTACTTTTGACTTGGTTATGACTATGGTGGGTGATTAATAAGGTTTTACCAATTTCTTTAGCCGTATTGCACACAAAAATTCCTTTGTATTCTCTACGTGACAAAGCATTATAGATTACCATTTTAGCTTCATTTTTTAGCTAGTCTCTTTTAAGATCATCATTTAATTTTTTATAGGGTATAATTTCATCCTTTTTAGTTACTTCATTAAAAAGAAGAGGTTTAAAATCACCCTCGAAATAACGTGTTGGAAATACGTTTTTCCAAAGAAAGTCTCGGTCACATCATTGTTAGCATAGATCACAAGCTATAAACTATTTAGGACATTGTAACTTGAAGGGACCTCCCTTAGGGGGAGATTGTTGGAAATACGTTTTTACGTATTTAGGAAGGATCGGTCACTCTAACGATATATACGTAGTATGGGCTCGTGATCTAATATGTAATAGTATAACCCATAAAGTCCACATGTAGGGTGGGCTATATATACCCCCTCCTAGCATGTTAGGTGGGGTTGTTGGTTCTCATTTCATTCAATCAAACATTCCTTTCTCTCATTTTATCCTTTCTCTCTCTAGTTCTTCATCTCTGTCCCTCTCTTTAGATCATTTTCACACATAGACAATCCTAGGAAAACGTGAACCTACAATTGGTATCATGAGCCATGGTTGATTGGGTTGTTCTTGTGTTTGTGTTCTTGATTTTTATGTCTATTATGATCTAAAATCATTCGATCCAAATTTTTTTTGTGTTTTTTATGGTTAATCTTGATACAAATCATGTACATAGTTGTAGTAGAGATTTGGTATTGTTACTTTGGTAAAACGCACGAAAATTTTGGGTGTTTGGATCATTTTTTGGCTTAAAATCTCGAATTAGGTGTGTTTGATCCGAAAAAGTGGAAATTGGGATATTTTTATACTATTGCGACAGTTATTCCATCGCAAAGGCTAGGGTTTTGATTTTGAGACACCTTTTGCGACAGATTTTGAGTTACTGCGACAGATTTTGAGCATATTGCGACAGATTTTGAGTTATTGCGACAGATTTTGAGCATATTGCGACAGATTTTGAGTTATTGCGACAGATCTTGAGTTATTGCGAAAGATTTTGAGATATTGTGATAGATCAGTTATTGCGACGAGATTGTGACATTGCGACATATTACTTTTTCATATTGCGATGGTTACATTTTCATTATTGCGATAGTGGGTCAGTCGGCATCATACACATTGCGATATTTTATTGTCATGTTGCGACAGATGGTCAGTTCTTAAAACATCCTCAATACTCACCCATTATCCAAACTCACCCAAACACAGAATAAAGATTCAAGGCTCACACTCACACAACCTCAATACTCAAGATCTCTGTCATAAAACATCCTCGATCAAAGACTCAAACCAAGACTCGACTCGAAAACTAACGAGACTCGACTACAAAACTGTCTCGAAAACTCGATAACCAGACTCACCACAAACTCGACTCCAATTCAACACAATCCAGACTCGCCTCAACTCTCGTCTTAAACACACAGACTCATAACCAAAAGCAACAGACTCGACAAACCCTCATAATCGATCTCATAACCAAAAGCAACAGACTCATAACACAAACCCTCATAATCGATCTCATAACAGTCTCATAACCAAAAGCAACAGACTCCTAATCAATCTCAGACTCGAAACAAAAACCCTCGACAAAAACCAACACACTCGCTCTCACTCATAACTCAAACAAAACACTCACATCTTTTGGTATTCAACCTACCCGACTCAAAACCATCAAGATCTCAGATTAGCTTCGTGTGTAGACATGCATGGTAAGATCAATTACGATCTATACCTAAGAAACTAATATCATCATAGATCGAATTTGAAGGATTCACCTCCTTTGTTATTCGAATTTTTCAAGAAAGAACAACGACAAATCTGTTGCCATTCTTTCTTTGATTTCGGTTAAGATTCAAAATCAACAATTACAATCAAACACATGCAAAATATCAAACCTACCCGAGACCTTATCATAAGATCTAGAAGCTGCACTATGTCATTCTTGTATGTGTGGAATGATCTTTGAGCTTATATCATTAAAGGTTTGGTGTATTGATTTGTTTGATTCGAATCAAACGAGGTTCGACTTGTTTGATTGGTATTGAGAAATATATGATGATTATGTGATTTGTGATTGATCGTAGCTTTGGTGTTATTCAGATTTGAGGGGTGATTTGTTTGTGGATTTTGTGGCTGAGTTTTGAGAGAAAAATAGGGCGGATAGATTTTATTTTGGAGAATAGAAAGAGATGGGGGCGGAGTGAATATGATGAAAGTGATTAGGATTAGGTTAAGAAGTGTGAGCATATTAGGGTAACTCTTGGACCGGGCATTCATAAAATTTGGTGGGTCGAGATACAAGATTTCAAGCTAAGTAATTTTTCTCTATTTGGGAGGGGGCACGTCAGTTAAGTATTAATCTAGCGTTTTTAATACTTCTCTGTGGGCCACATTTTTGGGCTGTACTTCTAATCTAATAGAAGTTTTGGGTCGTGTGATTTGAACAACATTATACCCGAATTTTTATTCCAAATTTTTTTCTTTTGAATAAACTTTGTGTATTAAGTGTGGCCTTTTTGGTTATAATCAGGATAAAGTAATGAGACAAGTGACGAGAAAAAGATACATTTTACTAAACAAGGACTTATAAAGTTTTAGAGTTCTTTCGTTGGTTTTGTCAAATCCCGCGAGTCTCAATTTCTTGATTTCTACACGAATTGTAAAATCCCGAAATCAACCACAACCACAATTATCTTTCATCGAAATTCAATGGAATATTGAATTCGACATTTCAAGAGGGAGAACTGCAACACATGAAACTCAAAGAGATCAAATTGCGTCAAAAAACATTGGAAAGCTTTCACGAGCTCTAGACACACCTTGTACTTCTCTATCCGCACAACATGACCGAACTTCCAACCTTAGTTCAAATGTTCTTTGGCAAAGTGGAGAATTTCAAAGAGAAGATTTTCAATAATTTGGATGAGTTACGGTTGCAATTTGAAAGGGATAATCTTCATGAGGTTAAAGCGAAGATGTGTCTAGAAGTCCTTCTCACACAGTTTAAGGATTTCTTTGCCTCAACAATGGTACCTCCTTTTGATTATACGTATCCAATATTTCACCAGCTTTTCAACTTGCATACGGGTTGCCAGGCTGAAACCTTTAAAAGTGGTTTACTCAATCACATCAATATACTTAAGAAGTGTATTAAGGTCAGGTTAGTTAATTACAACGAGATACGGTTGAAAAAGGGTCAGATTCAAAGAATCAAGGAGTCGTCTAAACCATTGCATGCAGCAATACCTCATGAACATGAGAGAGAGACACGCCTCAAGCTGTCGTCAAGAGATGATCAGATCTGCCCCGTGCAAGAAATGGGTGCCAATTTGGTCGTCACTGTAACACCCGTGAAAGTGCCGTATGATGCTAAGTTATTGCCTCAAGAGTTGTTCAGTATGAGCATCTCTCTTAAGTTGTGACTCACTTGTGGATGTGATATCCCGAGCCCAACATTATTTATTTAATCCTATTTTATGGATAATTTTTGAAATTTTTAAGAAATTTCGTTTGCTATATATTTGACGGGTTAAGTTGAAACCAACGTTTACGGTCGTAATCTAATGTTTGACGATTTAAGAAGAACCGATGACGACTATGATACCGACGGATGCCCAAAATTTACCTTTTATTATCGATTGATCGATATTTGAGTTTTTCGAGATTTTATTTTTATTACGTGTTAAGTCGAGTCGGAACCATATGTATAATCGTTTTGTGTGCGTTTGAACCATTTAAAAGTATTTTGAGGAAGCCGGGACAAAACCCGACTCCCGTAAATTTTTAAAAACCGACTAGTTACCATTTCCCGCCCTTTGCTAACTAGTTTGCAAGCAAGGCCAAAAGATAGACTTATTTACACATTTGGTCCTCCCTCCACTATATATAAACTTATTTTTTCACACACACCTCATTTTTCACACTCCAAAATTTTGTCTCCCCCTCCTTTCTCTCTAAAAGTCACGGCCAAACACCACCACCATGAATCCACCACCAAAATTTGATTTTTGGAAAATCTAAGCAATACCCCATGTTTATAACATCAAGTTAAGTAAATCCCACCAATAAAATTACACATGCAACAACTTTTTTTTTTAGATTTAATTTTTGAATTATTTTGAAAAATATTATGTTTTGATCTAATTAAATTCGTGGGTTTGTGTTTAAATATGTTTAGGAACATGGATTTGAAATATTGGAGCTAGGAAAACATTTTTCCTCGGTGATTTCAGCCCCAAAACCCACGAAAAATGTGGGGGGTTTGGGTGTTCTTGGTGTTTTGATCTTGTTTCTTGTGGGTATGGTTCTATTTCCATGTTATTGTTATTTTATATATATTTAATTAGATTATGTGTTAGTTTTATGAAATGGGTTTTGAATAAGGATGAACATACAAGTGATTTAGGGTGTTTTGATTTGATTAGGATGGTTAGTAGGTGATGTTAGGAGTATAGGAGTTGATGAAATTGGTCAAAATGATATTTTAATATGATTTTGAAAGAGTCAATTTAGATCAGATTGTTTAAGGGTTATTTTCGTGGGTTTAAGTCTAATTCCAGGTTGAGAAGATAGGATATTGTTGTAGAGCTTCTTTTTAGCTTCGATTCGGTATAAGGTAGAGCTTCTAACTCAAAACGAGTCAAAAGTTATGATATTTTAAAGTTTGAGGCGTACCGGGTGATGAAAATCACAAGTTACGGATTTTTGTCAAAATATAGGTCGAATGTCTAGGATTGTAACTAGAGTTCTAAAAATGTTTGGAAGTTGTTCTCAGGCCCTAAACTTATCATTTTGAGTCTATTTTCATAATCAAGAGTCGGATTTTCAAATGGCATTGGTTAAGATGGTCAAAACGATCTTACGAGTCGAGTGTGCAAAACTGTCCGAATTTTGTACTTCAAAGATGTGTCGGGCAGAAGGTCTTAGGAGTGAAAACTTTTTATGAAATTTGGTGAGGGGTTTCTACAGATTATAAGTGATTTTTACAAATTTTCTCAGATTTTTAGGAGTGGTCTAAGTGGGGTAAAACAGCCCGTACATTCGGTATGTACCGGCAGAGTTGTAAAATGCGCGATAATTCTAATAAAGTATAAAATGGTTCGTGTCTAGTAAATATCACTTGTATGGATTTTTGGCGTGAGTTTATATGAACCTTGAGTGTTCTTAATTGTGTACATACAGTACTTGAAGGTACTTGAATGTGTTGATTCATTACGTGTTTATTCGTTAGGTGTTGTATTTGATTTCCCGGGGCATCCTCATCGTCGGTGATCGATTTCGTTTACGCCGTAGTACTAATACTACCACTACCACCTAAGGTGAGTCTATAGCCTCGCTCTTTACTTATTTCAAATGATTTTACCCGCGAGGGGGATACATGCTAATTTAAATGAAAATGAACATAAAGTCTTGAATGATTGTTGGACCCGAATGTTGCCTTGAAATTGTGTTGAGTACCTAGTTGCAAAAGACCCTAATTTCATGAACTATTAACTATTGTCTTGCCCTTGCGAAGGGGGAAATAGCCGCTTATACAAAGTGATAGTACTATGGGGTTGACTACCCTATCCGAGACGAGGGCTAGTACGTTGATACCCCCTGCGGACGGATAATTTGTGATAAGAGATAAGGTATAATTACAACTGATGCCTTATTAGGGGCCATGGTTTCATCTGAATCACGCCGGTAATTATTACGCGGGTGATTGAGTTAACGGTTTAGTGTCATGAGCTTAAACACAATTGTCATATCCTTGAATAATAGATTGTATGTCCACAATGCTATTGAATGATCATGATTGGTTTTTAACACTTATGTTCAACTGATGTTTTGATAAACCTATAGATTCGCTCAACCTTTGTGTTGACGATTTTAAGCATGTGTTTCAGGTAATCAAGGTTGATAGCAGTGGAGCATGCGAGGATGGAAGTTGTTGTGGCTTGGCGGTCTACTTGTTTTCCTCCCTTTTGCACAAAAAAAAACTCTTTTATATTATGTCATGAGAATGAAAATGTACTTTTTGGTTGAGATTCAGTGGGGACCTAAACACAAACTCTGTTTTGTATTATCTTGGGATTTGGAAAACTGTAGACTTTGATGTTTTAATCAATCTTTAATTTATGTTTAAACTTTTACGTCTCTTTGAGTCGTTTAATATAGCTTATGTGTGATGATAACTACGTAGCACCCAAATGTGGTAGTTCCGCTGCGCATAGCGTTTGTGGGGGTGTTACAGATTGGTAATCAGAGCCATGAGTTATAGAGAACTAGGTCATTTTGAAAAATCCTAAACTATAACTTTTGGTGTCGTAAGAAATTGTCCAAGCACACAACTATCCTGCATGGCTCCGGTAAGAATTCTTTAGCATTACCTTATATTTTAGATGTATCCCTCAAAAATTGATATGAGTTCCCGAGTATTTAGTAAGTAAATATTTTGATATATATTGAGATATATTGTTTTGTACGTTGAGCACTTATCATCGTAATTTGCAAATTCTTGTAAGATTATCGTATGTGTTGCATGTAATTGGCATAACGGGCTACATTGCATTACATGGCAACACCGTGTTGTAATCCTACGTGTATGTAGGAATGATTGTATGTATAAGTATGTATATATACTATGGTATTTAAAGGCATTGCACGTGAAGCAATGGTCCTTGAGTGATTATCATACATGTTATAATGCGGTTTTGTTGAGAATTCGGCCTTACCGCTAATTATCAATCTTGATAATTAATTTATTGTTCGGATAATCGAATATGAACCTCGTTTGATACTCTAGATACGTAAATAACGCCTCGTAACACATTGTATATTGACTAGATCGATCTCGATTGTCGTTATCGCACCGGGATGTGTCATTTTGGACATTTTCTTTTGAAACGTAATTTACTTACGTATTACTTTATTTCCTTTATTCCTTATGGGTTTGATATGTTAGTTGGCGTAACTATAACATAGACGAAATATAATCAACAATGCGTACATCGTAGCGACGAATCACATTTGTGTGTGTTATAAAACGTGGTTGAGGCGTGTTGCCATTTAATCGTTGTTTACTATTCTACTTGAATTTTAAAATGTGTTTTAAAATAGACTAGCGTTGTGATCAATCGCGATAACTTGGAATTTGGTTGGGTTTTGTGTTAATTTTGTTGTGTACGATTTCGAGACTCATCCGAGGCCGATAACAACATTTAGTTGACATACGTATTCTCGTTCCATTTATTTCATTTTGTTTTGTTGTTTCATTATTTTGAAGTTAACATTTTACATGACGAGGTCCGACATTTGTGTGAGTTAAGTAAGCACTAAACTTTGTTGATCGAATGACTTAAACATAAAGTGTTTTACATATTTAATACTTGGCGGATGAAACTTTTGGATAAAAATGACGTATGATGTGTCTTATAACAAGTAAAATTCGTGTAGGGAATAAATGGACATTGTGAATTTTTTTTTTCCTTCAACCTTGGTTGATAAATCGTAATAAGTGATTTATATTACTCGTAAAATCCTTGTTTTTATATATTAATGATTTGATACTAGAAGCTTGTGATGGACTTGTTAAGAATTTGTTTAATTTAATTTGAAAAAGGAGTTTATAATAAAATTTACGATATGACTGTTGAGTATATATAACTTGGATTTAGTATGAATTAATTTTCGGGTCAACGTAGCAAACCTTTGGCGTATCTTGTAATATAAAACATGAGTAGAAGAATTGGTCATGTGTTTTGGAGCTAGAGATTCTGTAAAATTGGTTTTACTTTAAACATAAGGTTATGTTTACGTATGTATTGGTATAAACTAGAACACGTTACTTGTTGTATTGAGTAAACTGGGTTAAAAATCGGAATGTACACTTTAAGTGAGAAATTATAATGCTTGAAATGAATTATAAAATCTTGATGGAACGTCATTTGAAATCATTTGTTTGTCGTCGTTATAGAGAATCAATATGTGTAATTTGATGATGCTTGTTTAAAAATCATTTGAAAAATCTTTCATTTTATTTCGCTGTGAGATGTGTTAATTTTAAAATTGTTTGATAACGAGCTAAAGATTAAAAGCTGAATTTTATATATTTTTGAAATAATTGAAATAAGCATTTTGATAACCTACTTCATTATTATATTATCATATTATTATCATTAATTTTTGAGATTCAAGTCTCGACTAAAATCAGTAATTTATCCGAGATAATACTACGTGAAACGTCTTTGACGCCTGACTCGAGCCGCGTGAATAAAATATAGCAAATCAATTGTAAGGAAGACATGTGTGTAATAAAAGTCAAGGGTTGAATTTCTAAGAGTTAATTGGACTAGTTTGAGTCATGTTGGATACGTGTATCTTGGTGATAATATGAGTCGTAATAACAGTAATGAGAAACTTTGAAAACTCTTACTATGTACGTTTTTGGTACTTAAGATATGAGCATTAATGATATTTTGACACAAGTATGGAGATTTTCAAACCTAATGATTTTATCAAATATGATGACCGAGTCACCGCCTTACTAATGTTAGTACTTTCCTCTTGAGATTGTAACTTTTCAGAAATTAAAACTTTGTAAGTTGAAAAATGAAAGGTGTAAATTCTTTAATGGTGTAACCCAAATTAAAAATGTGTGAATGCTCGCTTCTACAATGTGCAAGGTAACACAAATTATAATACGCTAATGGATTACCCAACAAACGAATATTTATATTATTTTCTTAAGATGTATATATAATGTTTTGAGTCACGATGGTTCGATCGTGCGACATCACTTCTTTGATTTTGTGAGTCTGTATCTAAACTTGAGTCGTCATGTGACTGTTCATTTTAACATTTAAAATGATATGAAACCATTATTGTTATATTTATTTTAAAACTACTATTTCGCTAGTACTTGAAAATGAGGGTATGTCACCCGGTGTATTTTGTCATGTTCATGGACGCCGTAACTTTCTTCTTTCGGTTAATGGAACCTAAAATTCTGTATTTACTTGTATGATGCTATAAATCTTCATTAGAGTGGTTGTTTATTTATATTTAACAAAAGCGAGGAGGCGTAGCCGCTTTACCAAATTGTAGAGGTGAAAGAACTCGACCTTCCTGGTGAAATTGTTCCTATTTAACCAAGTGATTATTCTTCTCTCCCCGTATACCCTTGGTGGAATGTGTGTGCAACTCGAGACGATGGGAATTATGATCGTTGTTTTATTTTTGACGCTTGTGTTGATATTCAATTTTTACTCTATGTATTCGTAGATCGCTGTTGTTATCCTGAGACTTTTGTCATATATTTGAAGTATTTTCGTTTCTGATGTAGTTAATTTCAGTTGGCAATTATATTGCTCGTTTACCTTGTTCGATCTCACTGATTTTTGATTTTATTACTTGTTGTGCTTGCAATGATCTTTAATCTTGAACCACCTTACCGCTATTTTGTGAATAATCTATTTGAAAATATGTATGTGTGTGAAATGTTTTGGTGAACCAAATGCAAAGGGTGTCGATTTATTTACTTAATTATTTATTTATTTTCCTCACAAAAAGGCAAAGTAAACGTATGATTTCAAAATGGATGAAAAATGTTTGAGGTGTTTCTTAAAACGATGGTAACAATATTTTCCCATTTCAAAATTCATTTCAAATTGTTTAATTATTTTGAAGATTAGGTCGAAAACTTTTATAGTCATATTCGGTGTGTCATAATAATGTTTGTGTTGTCACTCGATCCTCAATTATGCACAGCTTAGCTAACTATGCATAATTCGGGAAGAGTCCTATTTTGTTGGTTGTTGTTGCTTGATCCTTAAGTATGCATGATCTAGCTAATTATGCATAGTTTAGGAAGGGCACTATCGTGTCAAACAAATTGGTCATCTTGAAACTTGTAGTATTTTGATAAATGTTTGGATGAGAACGTTTCTTTTTAAAATGGTGGATCATTTTTGCAAGTAGTCGTAATTTCTTTGATTCTTAAAGAGAATTTTTGAATTTTCTTGTGTTCTTTGAAATCTTTTCTTTTTGTTTGGCGTTGACTTAGTAAGTCACTGTGGCCGAGTAATTTTAGAAAATGTTTTTATGTGTCGTGTGTAACGTGTGAAGTTTATCGGAACCGCTAGGGTGTTGATGTTATACCAAAGGGGTTCATACCGACACTGAGAAGAAATTTAAACAAGAATAGAAGACTGCCAAAGTAGAAGAAATCAGAGTTCAAGGGACTCTGAGGGGAATGACGAAGACTTCTCCTACATCGAATGTATTGTACCTTAATTAATTTATTTCCTTCCTCGTTCTTTTGATGTGTTTAACGACACGCGATAAACTGTTGAAGTTTACCAACTGTGCATCGGTAATTGGAAGACAATTCCATTGTCTTCTTCGTTTATTTAAGTGAGGAATCCTCTTTGCTTGACTCAACCATCCTTGATTATCGATGGTTAAACGATGGATAAACATAGTCGAAGTTTTTATGGTGAACCCTTGTCTTTTATGTGTTTATGTTGTATGAGATCTGGTCGAGTGATCGTAAGTTGTGAGAACTTGAGACGATATTGTCCAATGAAGTCCGATCATGGAGAACACGTGCCATGTAATATATTTCTTTTTATATTTAACTGTGAACGGTGATGCTTGTTGAGATTTTGACCACGTTTGGGACGGAAGTGAGATGGTGTTCTTGTAATATCTTTTGGGTATGGATCCGTGTGTGAGCACCCTGCGATGACATATGTATGTATTTTATTTCTTTTTGGATATGCATCCATAGATGGCAAGCTCGTAAACCTTCTTTAACTTGCAATTTTCTTTTGACTGGACTCATCCGAGAAATATGTCGAATATTCTTATTTTATCATGGCTTGGCTGATTAGCAAGCATGAGTTAACTTGATTGAACTTATTTACTTGGCATGGGTTGGCTATTTCGCAAACATGTCGTGATACGACTTTATGTGCTTCATAGTGACTTTTGTGTTTGATTGGATTGTGACGTTTTCGAGAGAGTTATGTATACGTCGGATGATTACCGTATCGATGGATTCGTTTTTGATGAAATAGGTTTGTATGTACCTAATATTGCGACAAGGTGATTTTGTACGACTAGTAATAATTACTTCGTCTTTTATATTTTGAACGTTTTCCGATGGGGTTATGTGTGACCCGTGTGATTTTCTTTATGATTAATTGTTTTTATGAGACGATGAACCAAGTGAAAGGACGATTCGAAAGTTGGAAGACGTGCTCCGAGCGTATGTGTTTGATTTTGGTGGAAGTTGAGATCGTGGAAGGGCGTGATTCGTTTTGCAGAATAAGAAAGGTGGGTCCAAAGGTATGTTGGACCAGTTGCCTACTAGTTGGAACTGCTGGATGAACTCCGTGGAAATGACAATACTCTTCATGTGTCGAATTTGAAGGATTATGGGATGAAAAGGTAGATCACCAGTTGGATAGAATGAAGCAGGAAAAAGTCAGTTGAATGGACTTGAAATGATTCGAGAGGCTACGGAAGAGATGGTGTAGATTAAGAATCACTTGCTAACCGCGAGAAGCTTTGAAAAGAGACGTGTTGATAACCGTAGGAAGAATTTGGGAAATTGAAGTGGAGATCATGGATCGAGATGGTAAGAGACTGAAGCAAGGTGTAATACCCATGGTGAAAATGTGATAGAACCCGAAACGTGAACCGGAGCTCGGAACTGAACATGAAGACCTCTTTAGGAAGAAGTACCTTTACCTTCCTAGTAGTACAAAATGCGAGTACAAGAACCGGAGAGCGCCGGGACGTCGCTCCCTTAAGGAGGGGAGGATGTAACACCCGTGAAAGTGCCGTATGATGCTAAGTTATTGCCTCAAGAGTTGTTCAGTATGAGCATCTCTCTTAAGTTGCGACTCACTTGTGGATGTGATATCCCGAGCCCAACATTATTTATTTAATCCTATTTTACGGATAATTTTTGAAATTTTTAAGAAATTTCGTTTGCTATATATTTGACGGGTTAAGTTGAAACCAACGTTTACGGTCGTAATCTAATGTTTGACGATTTAAGAAGAACCGATGACGACTATGATACCGACGGATGCCCAAAATTTACCTTTTATTATCGATTGATCGATATTTGAGTTTTTCGAGATTTTATTTTTATTACGTGTTAAGTCGAGTCGGAACCATATGTATAATCGTTTTGTGTGCGTTTGAACCATTTAAAAGTATTTTGAGGAAGCCGGGACAAAACCCGACTCCCGTAAATTTTTAAAAACCGACTAGTTACCATTTCCCGCCCTTTGCTAACTAGTTTGCAAGCAAGGCCAAAAGATAGACTTATTTACACATTTGGTCCTCCCTCCACTATATATAAACTTATTTTTTCACACACACCTCATTTTTCACACTCCAAAATTTTGTCTCCCCCTCCTTTCTCTCTAAAAGTCACGGCCAAACACCACCACCATGAATCCACCATCAAAATTTGATTTTTGGAAAATCTAAGCAATACCCCATGTTTATAACATCAAGTTAAGTAAATCCCACCAATAAAATTACACATGCAACAACTTTTTTTTTTAGATTTAATTTTTGAATTATTTTGAAAAATATTATGTTTTGATCTAATTAAATTCGTGGGTTTGTGTTTAAATATGTTTAGGAACATGGATTTGAAATATTAGAGCTAGGAAAACATTTTTCCTTGGTGATTTCAGCCCCAAAACCCACGAAAAATGTGGGGGGTTTGGGTGTTCTTGGTGTTTTGATCTTGTTTCTTGTGGGTATGGTTCTATTTCCATGTTATTGTTATTTTATATATATTTAATTAGATTATGTGTTAGTTTTATGAAATGGGTTTTGAATAAGGATGAACATACAAGTGATTTAGGGTGTTTTGATTTGATTAGGATGGTTAGTAGGTGATGTTAGGAGTATAGGAGTTGATGAAATTGGTCAAAATGATGTTTTAATATGATTTTGAAAGAGTCAATTTAGATCAGATTGTTTAAGGGTTATTTTCGTGGGTTTAAGTCTAATTCCAGGTTGAGAAGATAGGATATTGTTGTAGAGCTTCTTTTTAGCTTCGATTCGGTATAAGGTAGAGCTTCTAACTCAAAACGAGTCAAAAGTTATGATATTTTAAAGTTTGAGGCGTACCGGGTGATGAAAATCACAAGTTACGGATTTTTGTCAAAATATAGGTCGAATGTCTAGGATTGTAACTAGAGTTCTAAAAATGTTTGGAAGTTGTTCTCAGGCCCTATACTTATCATTTTGAGTCTATTTTCATAATCAAGAGTCGGATTTTCAAATGGCATTGGTTAAGATGGTCAAAACGATCTTACGAGTCGAGTGTGCAAAACTGTCCGAATTTTGTACTTCAAAGATGTGTCGGGCAGAAGGTCTTAGGAGTGAAAACTTTTTATGAAATTTGGTGAGGGGTTTCTACAGATTATAAGTGATTTTTACAAATTTTCTCAGATTTTTAGGAGTGGTCTAAGTGGGGTAAAACAGCCCGTACATTCGGTATGTACCGGCAGAGTTGTAAAATGCGCGATAGTTCTAATAAAGTATAAAATGGTTCGTGTCTAGTAAATATCACTTGTATGGATTTTTGGCGTGAGTTTATATGAACCTTGAGTGTTCTTAATTGTGTACATACAGTACTTGAAGGTACTTGAATGTGTTGATTCATTACGTGTTTATTCGTTAGGTGTTGTATTTGATTTCCCGGGGCATCCTCATCGTCGGTGATCGATTTCGTTTACGCCGTAGTACTAATACTACCACTACCACCTAAGGTGAGTCTATAGCCTCGCTCTTTACTTATTTCAAATGATTTTACCCGCGAGGGGGATACATGCTAATTTAAATGAAAATGAACATAAAGTCTTGAATGATTGTTGGACCCGAATGTTGCATTGAAATTGTGTTGAGTACCTAGTTGCAAAAGACCCTAATTTCATGAACTATTAACTATTGTCTTGCCCTTGCGAAGGGGGAAATAGCCGCTTATACAAAGTGATAGTACTATGGGGTTGACTACCCTATCCGAGACGAGGGCTAGTACGTTGATACCCCCTGCGGACGGATAATTTGTGATAAGAGATAAGGTATAATTGCAACTGATGCCTTATTAGGGGCCATGGTTTCATCTGAATCACGCCGGTAATTATTACGCGGGTGATTGAGTTAACGGTTTAGTGTCATGAGCTTAAACACAATTGTCATATCCTTGAATAATAGATTGTATGGCCACAATGCTATTGAATGATCATGATTGGTTTTTAACACTTATGTTCAACTGATGTTTTGATAAACCTATAGATTCGCTCAACCTTTGTGTTGACGATTTTAAGCATGTGTTTCAGGTAATCAAGGTTGATAGCAGTGGAGCATGCGAGGATGGAAGTTGTTGTGGCTTGGCGGTCTACTTGTTTTCCTCCCTTTTGCACAAAAAAAAACTCTTTTATATTATGTCATGAGAATGAAAATGTACTTTTTGGTTGAGATTCAGTGGGGACCTAAACGCAAACTCTGTTTTGTATTATCTTGGGATTTGGAAAACTGTAGACTTTGATGTTTTAATCAATCTTTAATTTATGTTTAAACTTTTACGTCTCTTTGAGTCGTTTAATATAGCTTATGTGTGATGATAACTACGTAGCACCCAAATGTGGTAGTTCCGCTGCGCATAGCGTTTGTGGGGGTGTTACAGTCACGGTAAGCAATGGCAAGGAATCAGAAGGAAAGCATGAACCGAGCAGCAAGTCACAAGCACCAACTGTTCAGGTGCCAAGTTTCAATAATATACAGCATGTTGAGCATTCCGAACCTAATTATGCACACATGGGATGGAAAAGAGTGATACTGATGCTACTTTTGATTCATCCGATGTGAGTCATAATAGGGGAGAAAGTGTTCAAAATGCTAAACATCATGATAAGTGCCTTTTGACTGCTTCTTTAAATAATTCTGATTCTAGGATTGAAGAGCTCGAAACGATCGTATCTCAGCAATCAAAAGATCTTGAGGATGCCAAACTAGAATTTTTCCAAGAAAACGAACAAATTTGAAACATATTTTGAAAAACTTGAAAACTCAAACGTTGTTCTTGAACGAAAATTGGTTCAAAAAGTTCTAGATTCTAAAGCTGAAAAGGATAATCTTTTGAAACAAATTAAGTTGCTTGAATCTAAGTTGGCATCCCAAGACAAATTGCTTAAAGATAATGAGACTTTAAAGGCTCAGGTTCAGGAAAAGGTTTTTGCTATAGCTGCTTTGAGAAATGAATTATGGAAAACTAAAGGAACTAGTGGGGACACTAAGCTTGAAAAACCATCAATCTTGGGAAACCGCCTCAAATTCAGTCTGTTAGACAACCGACTACATTTTGTCCGAGCAACCAAAATCCTCGAGATCGCGGTTTGCTTCCCAAGTTGATATGGTTCATCTTTCTAGACCAGTCACTCCACCAACTAGGGCCAATGTGACTAAAACAGCTTTTACAAGACCTAATCACATGATTGCATCTAGTCTCCCTAAACATAGTCCAAAGAACACGTCTCGAACTAGTTCAAATGACGTTCACCATAAATTTGGTCTGAGGGAAGCTATTTAAAAGACAAAAGTAAGAGATAAGAATTTCAAACCTAATCAGATGCCTTCTAGATTACCCAACACTGCTAACCATAACATGTCATATACTAGGAGCATCAATCAATCATCTAGGAATAATAGATTTTACTCGGACATTAAATATGCTACTTGTAAAACATGTAGGAAATGTGTCTTTAAGGCAAATCATGACTCTTGTGTCAAGAAATTCCTCCATGAGGTGAACTCCCATGCTAGAATTTAATCCCAGTGGTTAGCTAAAATCAAACCCATTGGTAAAGTTTGACGCCCCACTAGTAGAACTTGCACTCTTGTAGGAAACGAGTGCCCTTTAACTAGGATTGTCACTGATTCTACTAAGACTACTAGGGAGGAAATTGAAAAGGATGATACATCACTTAAGCCTGAACTGAAGGTTTTCTATAAAAAGAAACGTTTGCCAGCTAAGACAAGTGAATCATCTCCTCAGGTCACCTCTGGCACAAGAAAAGAAAACTGTGAACTCCCGCATAGTTCTAAAATAGATATCAGTAACCCATATCAAAGCATACAAACTCCTAATGAGAATGCAAGTACCAAAGTTAACGTTCAACAAGAACACAATAGTCCAATCTTTGTATACCGTACAACTAAGGACACTCTCAGAGTTTGGTTGCTGAAGAAGCTGATATCTAAGAAACAAGTGTCTCAGGGGACTCGTTGTTTTGCTTGTACTTGGCTCATAGTCAAATCACAGTCTGTGACCCGAACTTCAAAGAAAGGGAAGTTTATCTCGTCAACGATAACTTACCCTCAAAACGAGAAATTAAGTTTTCTCGGACACGAGCTTACACTAAAACCATTCAAAGGTTTTAAGCTCGTGTACGAGGCTCATCGTTAAATATCAGACGATGACCCGATCTTCAAATAAAGGAAAGTTTATCGCCGATGATAAACTTATCCTCAAAAACGAGAAATTAAATTTTCTCGGACATGAGCTTACATTTAAAACTATTCAAAGGTTTTAAGCTCGTCTACGAGGCTCATCGTTAAATATCAGACGATGACCCGATCTTCAAATAAAGGAAACTTTATCGCCGATGATAAGCTTATCCTCAAAAACGAGAAATTAAATTTTCTCGGACACGAGCTTACATTTAAAACTATTCAAAGGTTTTAAGCTCATGTATGTGGCTCATCTTTAAATATCAGACGATGACCCGTTCTTCAAATAAAGGAAAGTTTATCACCGATGATAAACTTATCCTCACAAACGAGAAACTAAATTTTCTCGGACACGAGCTAAAATTAAAACTATTCAAAGGTTTTAAGCTCGTGTATATGGTTCATCGTTAAATATCAGACGATGACTCGATCTTCAAATAAAGGAAAGTTTATCGCCGATGATAAACTTATCCTCGCAAATGAGAAATTAAATTTTCTTGGACACGAGCTTACATTAAAACTATTCAAAGGTTTTTAAGCTTGTGTATATGGTTCATTGTTAAATGACAGACGATGACCCGGACTTCAAATAAAGGGAAGTTTATCTATGCAACGATAACTTACCCTTAAAACGATAAATTAAATTTTCTCGGACACGAGCTTACATTAAAATTATTCAAAAGTTTTAAGCTCGTGTATATGGTTTGCAGTCACATGTCAGATTGTAACCCGCGCTTCTAAGAAAGGAAAGTTTATCGCCGATGATAAACATATCCTCATTAACGAGAAATTAAATTTCTCGGACACGAGCTTACATTAAAACTATTCAAAGGTTTTTAAGCTCGTGTAAATGGCGTATAATCACATTTCAGATTATGCCCCAGACTTCAACTAAAGGAACAACGAGAAATTAATTTTTCTCGGGCATGAGCTTTTATTAAAAACATTCGTAGTTTATTAAGTTCATGCACAATAACTTACAGTTATATATCAGACTATAACTCGGACTTCAATTTTAGGAAAGCTTATCTTTAATGATAACTTATCCTCTTAACAGAAAATTCATTTTTCTCGGTCATGAGCTTGTATTAAACATTCCAAGTTTTAAGCTCAGAAAGGAAAGTGTATCTTTTAAATAAGAGAACTTTTCCTCATAAAGAGAAATTCATCTTTCTCGGTCATGAGCTTTATGTTAAAACATTCAAAAGTTTGTCAAGCTCATGAAAACGACTAAGTAAATGTCAACTTAGGACCCGTTCTTCAGTTAAAAGGAAAGTTTATCGCTGATGATAAACTTTTCATCACAACGGGAAGTTTAAAACTTCTAGGACTTGAGCTCGTTTAGTAAGATATTCAAATTCTTAAGCTCAAGTAATTGGTTTTCAAAATGTTGAACACATTTTTTCAAGAATTTTTCAAAAGGTTTTTCTAAATCTTTTAAAATTGTGTGTTCAAAATGTTTTTGATAAAAAGAGCATGTCTTCTGGAATCGATAATATTTACGATCCTAAAAATATCGTTCAATAATGACACGAGATTGTAAATAAAGTTCGAGCAGAAGTCTAAATGATTTAAAAACCTGCTCAAAATGGTTTACTATTATTTCAGATAGTAACCCGCTTTTCATATTCAAGTCAGGCATTTAACCGGAAAGCTTTGACTCAACAACGGGAATTAATTTTCTCGGGCATGGTTTATTTTATAACCATGTAAGAGATTGTGTTTACGTAATAACACAATCTAACACGAATATATGTACGCATCAGTGCATTTATTTGTTAAAACAAGAGAAATCTTGTCTTTATGAAGTTATCATCTCCACAACCTGCAACAATTTACCATTGGTATCTACATACTCGACGATGCGACTACTCAAATGGCGACTACAGCTCTTTAGATAGAACACGGGTCAACAATTGAGGGGGAGCAATTGTCCAGCATTCAGAATCTTTGATGCCGAAAGTACCAAGCTCACAAATTGGTGTCAAGACAACGATATCAATCATACACATGGTGTCAAGAGATAACTTCAGACGTGACGAGGCGACCAACATTCGTGAACAAGAACCATGTGATTCTATCATATGATGTTCTCCATCATTCAGGTCCAACTTCGTAAATTGCTAATCTTGTGAATACATTATCATATATGATCTTTGCACGTGATAAATACCTTACACTTGTGTTTAAAAGGTATTTAATTTACGTATCAAGTACAACCTTATTAATTTGAGGGGGAGCTTGTATAAATCATGAAGATAATTGGATTTGCATTTTTCTTCCTAAATTTTCTTAAAATGTTATTAAATCAATTGATATTAAAAACATCGATTGGGATAATATTTTTAATATGGGGGAGAAAATGTGATTTAATAAGGAAATGATTAATCACAAATGGTTTGACTTAACGTGATAGCTCTTCCCGACATGTACGAAATGTTTTCAGATATCGTGGCATATGTTAACGGGGAGCAAAATTGATTTGGATAAATTGAGTTCATGGTGACATACACTTACCCAAAACATCTCTATTCACGACGGTGAAGATTATGGTGTCATAAGGATGGTAGGATAGGTTAAAGTCCATTGATTCTTCTAGAACCGGAGGAATATTCTCAAGGACATTCCATAGCTAGAAATAGTAGTCCTTAGAAAAGATGGAGAACGTTTGTGAATGTAGCTGAATGCCGACCAAATACTTAAGTTAGCACTGGAACAATCACAACAATGTGCTAGTTATGACGTATTGGTAATCATTGAAGGGGTTGAAGAACAAAAAAGAATTGTAAAGATAAAGGGTCTAAAGAAAGAAGCCCTCCTTACAACCTTTGGCAGAAACCGGGTCAATTCATATACTATTGAGATCACTTTTAATGATGCTCGATATTAAAAATAGACATCATGGGCCCAATGATGCAATGCACAACCCATCCCAGCTAACTCAGATATCTCTCAAAAGATATTGGTTTTAATCATACGGAGACAACGCAGTATCTATTGATTTATTCACTCCGAATAAATTGGTATTGAAATGGTGGCACTCCTCTCCAGCCTCCGATCACTAAAATCCAAAATGCACAATCGAGTCTAGAGCCATTTGAGATCATCAAATATCTCATTAGGACACGCTTTCATAATTCCTTGCTTCTTCACATACTGTGAAAAGTAAGAAAGATATTAAGAGTCCTACGCAAAATCTTCATGATCTTGCCTGAACATCCGAGTAATACAAAAGTATTTACAATGAATATGGAAATCCTTCTTGAGCGAATTTCAAAAAGCTCATGGTAGGTGACTTGTGCGATTCTTTATGAATCAAGCTTGTGATAACTGGAAAGCAACAGAAAGGTTTAATTCTTAACTAAATTTAAACACGTTCCAAGCCTCTACACAATATCTTAGTGATCTTGCCAGAACACTCAGAGTGATACCTTAGTGTTCACAGTGATGAGTAGAAATCCTTCTAGTATAACCTCAAACAGCACTTGGTAGGTAACTTGCAAGATTCTATACGAATCAAGCTCGTGACAATTGGAAAGCAATGATGGTGCGGTTCTTAATTGAATTTCACTTGTTCCAGGAACATGAATCAACGGTTTTCAATCATGCAAATAATTCTATCCAAATGATTCAATCTTTACGTTCGCAGTCAGCTTTGAACGGTTGAGTAAAGAGAACGGGTTTACCCGTGAAATCTTGTAAAGGAGGTTCTTAGTTGAAACTACCTGCCACAAGTACGATATTTTATATCGTCCAACGGTATTAACCGACTAGAGGTAAATTGCTACCGAATTAGAATGAAATATTCAAGGCCATTTCATCCGTGTATATGTTTTGTTACTATATGTCTTATGCAGCGTAAGAAGAAGGTGGCATCGCGGTGTACAGTCCAGAAGAAGTCGTCCCCGCATGCTTATACTTTCTGCACTTAATACTTCAACAAATTCAAGAAAGCCTAAAAGTCAAGTCTTCCGCTGTATCAAACTCTAAAGCTTTCAAGAATTCATTAATGTATAAGTATGTGGAACATGAAGTCACGAGGGGGCGAATATCATAAGTGATGAATGCACAAGTTCAAGGCAAGGACATGCTCAAGACTAAAGTCAAAGATCACATCAGCATATTCACAAGAACAAGATCAAAGACTCAAGCATAGTATACTAGGTTCAAGATTTTGTAAAATGGTGTGACCTCCCTTAGGGGGAGATTGTTGGAAATACGTTTTTCTAAAGAAAGTCTCGGTCACATCATTGTTAGCATAGATCATGAGCTATAGACTATTTGGGACATTGTAACTTTGAGGGATCTCCCTTAGGGGGAGATTGTTGGAAATACGTTTTTACGTATTTAGGAAGGATCGGTCACTCCAACGATATATACGTAGTATGGGCTCGTGATCTAATATGTAATAGTATAACCCATAAAGCCCACAGGTAGGGTGGGCTATATATACCCCCTCCTAACATGTTAGGAGGGGTTGTTGGTTCTCATTTCATTCAATCAAACATTCCTTTCTCTCATTCTCTCCTTTCTCTCTCTAACTTTCTCTCTTTAGTTCTTCATCTCTCTCCCTCTCTTTAGATCATTCTAACACATAGCCAATCATAGGAAAACGTGGACCTACATAACGTGCCAAAGACCAATATATTTAGAGTAAACATAAGTCTCGAATCTATTTTTCTAATATCTAAAACCGTTAATTTCGAAAACTGGTGGTCTTTGCATGTATTTCCCTTCTAGATATTTTTCGGAATCCATAGATCGATCCAAGCTTTTAAATACAAGATATTTTAAAAATATTGGTTGACCTTGGCTCCTAATACTAGTTACAGAAACTAGAAGGGTGGGTTGAATAATTTACCGGTTACAATTTACGTTTACAAAATTATTTTACTTGTTAAACGATTATATTCAAGATTATATCAATTCCACTTGTAATCAATACGAATCTACAGTTATACAAACTAACTGACAGCTGTAAATGATGAGTATAAGTTGAAGTAATAAGATAAGGAAAGAATATTCAAACCACAACACCAAGATTTATAGTGGTTCGGCTATGAAGCTCCTCTTCGCCCTACTCCACTCCCCAGGTACCTTACTCGAGATTTCACTATATCAACAAGTTCCTTTCAAGGCGAAGAAAACCATACACTCGTCGCTTACGATATTTACAGACACAAAGCTAAATGTCGAGTCTTAATATTAGCTAGAACCAATCTTCACACTTACTTCTTTTCCTAGGAATCATACTCACGGTC
The DNA here is from genome assembly GCA_025667525.1 of Glebionis coronaria. Taxonomy (NCBI): domain Eukaryota; kingdom Viridiplantae; phylum Streptophyta; class Magnoliopsida; order Asterales; family Asteraceae; genus Glebionis; species Glebionis coronaria. Next base: position 233,703,876 of record CM046876.1, on the reverse strand, counting down.
ACACGATCTATCTACTACACACTTAAATATACGATCACTCTAGATCACAAGTTTTTCCACACCTTGGAAATACTATTACAATTCACACAACTATCTATCCTTGAATCTCTTATAAGATTATACACATGTACAATACTTCAACAATATACAAACATATATGATCACTAATCTATAACACTTGATCTTTGAAGTATTCACATGTATTATTCTCTTGCACAAAGTAGAGATCAAAGAACTGGATCACATGTAAACATATACAAGTTATGTGATCAAAGAAAGAAATAAGTAAGAAGGAAGTTTTAAACAGAGAGTTTTTTAGCTGTGCAAAAAGGTGGTTGATAAAATAAAACAACGGGCTATCTATACTGAGAGATCTACGAAGTAAGCGTGGCCGGTGTAGTAAATAACACAATTGGTGCACTAAAATTAAGTGCACCAACTGCCTAGTCTAGTGCATAGGCTAGACTAGGCACTCCCTTTTGTCTTTTAGTGGTGAAGGTATTATTTGGTATAAGGTTTAAGGGTAAAGGTTATAGAATACCAACACATTTTCTGAAATTTACCACTTTGAAACACTTAATTTTTATTACATATATCACCAATATACTTTCAAATATCTTTTTAACTTGAACCATCGTTAGTTAAAATGAATCATCGTGAGTCCATTACACAACGGTCGTTCGCAACGTTAATCTTTTTCTATTAACAATTGTTTGATTTTTGTCCTAGAATTTTGCTTTCGAATTTTTTTCTTATATTTTTCCGAAAGAAAAAAATTCAAAAAAAACTAAAAAAAATCAAAAGAAAAAAATTAAAATTGTTTTTTTCTTTACTAGGTAAAAAAAATCGAAATAAAAAATGTGTCAAAAATATATCCTTTCATCGCGATGCGAAAAAAAAAACCGAGAAACTTTTTTATCGAAATTTCAAAAAATCATAATAAACAATTTTTTTGAATCTTTTTAAATTAATATTATTTTTTATGATTTTTCAAAATTTTGAAAAAAAAATCTCATTTTTTATGAGTTTTTTTGGAATCGCGATGAAAGGTTGTATTTTTTACACATTTTTTCCGAAATTTTATACATTTTTTTTCGAAGTTCTTTTGTACCTAGTAAAGAAACTAAAAAAAATTATTTTTAATTTTTTTAGTTTTTTTTTTGAATTTTTTCGTTCGAAAAAATATAAGAAAAAAAATCGAAAGCAAATTCCTAGGAGAAAAATCAGACTGTCGTTAATAGTAGATAATTAACGTTGCGAACGATCGGTGGGTAATTGACTAACGATGATTCATTTTAACTAACGATGGTTCAAGTTAAAAAGATATTTGAAAGTATATTGGTGATACAAGTAACAAAAAAGTGTTTCAAAGTGGTAAATTTCAGAAAGTTCGTTGGTATTTTATAACCTTTACCTAAGTTTTAAACTATTAAGAGGGGGGAATTTGAACTTAAAATTTTTATTTTAGTTTAAAACATTTTATTAAGTTTTAAAATACCTTGTAACATTCTATACATTTTATAAAATGTTAATTTGTAAAAGAGTGTGTTTGTCCTTTGATCACTTTGCAAGTATAAATTGTTTGCACATACCTTAAGTGATTATAGCGTTGACATAAATATTTACGACTAAAACTTTGCTTACGTTTAATTTTATATAGAACTTTTTCACATTGTGTAATAATCAAAACGTCGAGAAGTCGAGAAACATAAATAACTTTTTTGCGACATTATTTGTATTAACATGTTTTTTAGGGGTGTTCATAGAGCAGTTTAGTTGAAGACGTTTGTTAGCCTTAAAATGTGAGCGACTAAAGGAATTACAATAGATTACATAGCCGGGACTTGCAGGGACTAATATTGTCACATTCTATAAGTTAGTTTTAGTCCCGAACTATAGATACCTCTCCATACTTCTATGCAGGGGGTGAGGATTGCCATTTTCTTTGTAGAATATTGTAAATCTTACGTATATTCTAGAGAGAGAAAGAGATAGATAGATGGTGAGAACACACACACTTAGAGAGAGAAAGTATGAAGAAAACACACTTTAACAATGTGAACCACACCCTCTCCAACTAAGGAGAGGGTTTATATACCAAGCCCATGAGATGGGCTTGGGCTTACAAGTTGGGTCGGCCATACATGACATGGACCGGGCTTTTAGTTATTTAATTAATGTAAAGTAACTAGACTACGAGCTACTACTTAATATATTGTCGGAGTGACCGAATCTTCCTAAATACGTAAAAATGTATTTCCAACAATCTCCCCCTAAGGGAGGTCACTCCAGACAAGGGCGTTACTCGAGTTACAATAATAAAATAAACCTAGCATTCTATGCTTGTCTTGGACTCGTCGTCTTCGTCTTTCTTTTATTTTTCTTTTCTGGTGAACATGTTGATGTGATCTTTGATATCAATCTTGAGCATTAATCTCTTGCCTTGATCTTGTGCATCCATCACTTGTGATATCCGCCTCTTCGTGACTTCATGTCCCACATACTTATACCTTCGTAATTCTTGAAAGCTTCAGAGTTCGATACAACGGAAGACTTGACTTTTAGGCTTTCTTTAATTTTGTTGAAGTATTAAGTGCAAAAGATATAAGCATGCTGGGACGACTTCATCTTGGACTCCGCAATGCCACCATCTTCTAATGTCGCAACATAAGCAGACACGAACGAAATGGCTTTGAACATTTCATTCTAATTCGGTAGCATATTACCTCCGGTCGGTGAAGACCGTTGGACGATATTAACTTTCGTACTTGTGGCAGGTAGATTTAGTTAAAAATCTCCTTGACAAGATTTCGTGGGTAAACCCGTTCTCTTTACTCGACCTTCCAAAGCTGACTGTGAACGTAAAGAGTGAATCATTTGGATAAGATTATCCGCATGATTGAAGCCGTCAATTCCTATTCCTGGAACAAGTTTGATTCATTAAAGAATCGCACCATCGTTGCTTTCCCGTTGTCACGAGCTTGATTCATATTGAATGTTGCAAGTTACCTACCAAGTGCTGTTTGAGGTTAACACTAGAAGGATTTCCACTCATCACTGTGAACACTTGGGTGTCACTCTGAGTGTTCTATCAAGATCACTGAGATATTGCGTAGAGGCCTGGAACGTGTTAAAGTTCAGTTAAGAATTAAAGCATTGTTGCTTTCCAGTTATCACAAGCTTGATTCATAAAGAATTGCACAAGTCACCTACCATGAGCTTTTTGATATTCGCTCAAGAAGGATTTCCATCTTCATTGTAAATACTTGCGTATTACTCGGATGTTCAGACAAGATCATGAAGATTTTGCGTAGGACTCTTAATATCTTTCTTACTTTTCACAGTGTGTGAAGAAGCAAGGAAATATGAAAATGTGTCCTAATGAGATATTTGATGATCTCAAATGGCTCTAGACTCGATCATGCACTTTGGATTTTAGTGATCGGAGGCTTGAGAGGAGTGCCACCATTTCAATATCAATATTTTTGGAGTGAATAAATCGATAAATAATGCGTTGTCTCCGTGTGAATAAAACAAATACCTTATATGAGATATTTGAGTTAGTTGGGATGGGTTGTGCATTGCATCACTGGGTCCATGATGTCTATCTTTAATATCGAGCATCATTAAAAATGATCTCAATAGCATATGAGTTAACCTGGTTTCTGCCTAAGTTGTAAGGAGGGCTTCTTTCTTTAGACCCTTTATCTTTACAATTCTTTTTCATTCTTCAACCCCTTCAATGCTTACCAATATGTCATAACTAGCACCTTGTTGTGATTGTTCCAGTGCTAACTTAAGTACTTGGTCGGCATTCAGCTACGTTCATAATCTTTCCCCATCTTTCCTAAGGACTACTATTTCTAGCTATGGAATGTCCTTGAGAAGATTCCTCCGGTTCTGGACGAATCATTGGACTTAACCTATCCTACCATCCTTTTGTCACCACAATCTTCATCGTCGTGAAATAGATAGGGTATGGGTAAGAATATGTCACCATGAAATCCATTTTGCTCCCCTTAACATATGCCACGATATTCTAAAACATTTCGCACATGTCGGGATGAGCCATCACGTTAAGTCAAACCATTTTTGAATAATCATGTCTCATATTAAATCACATTTTCTCCCCCATATTAAAAATATTAATCCAACCAATATTTTTGATATCAATTGATTTAATGAAGTTTTAACAAAGTTTTAGGGAAGAAAAATGAAAATCCATTTTATCTTCATGATACCAATGTGTGAGATATGATACCGATTTGTAAATTAATCACATACCATATAAGAGTAAATTGACAAGGTTGGACCTGACAGATGAGAACATCATATGATAGAATCACGTGGTTCTTGTCGGTAAATGTTGGTCGCCTCGTCACGTCTGAAGTCATCTCTTGGCACCACATGTACGATTGTTATCGTTGTCTTGACACCAATGTGTGAATTTGGCACTTTCGGCATCAAAGGTTCTGAATGCTTGACATTTACTCCCCCTCAATTGTTGACCCGTGTTCTATCGAAATATCTATAGTCGTGGTTTGAGTAGTCGCATCGTCGAGTATGTAGATACCAATTGTAGATTGCTACGATTGTAGAGATGATAACTTCATAAAAACAAGATTTCTCTCGTTTTAACAAAAAAATGCACTGATGCGTACATATATCCGTGTTAGATTGTGTTATAACGTAAACACAATCCCTTACATGGTTATTGAGTAAACCATGCCCGAGAAAAATAATTCCAGTTGTGAGCCAAAGCTTTCATAAAAAATACTTTACTTTAATATGAAAAACGGGTTGTAGTCTGAAATAACTACAAGCCATATAGGCATGTTTTATGAAATATTTACAACTTTTATACTAACTCTATTTATGGCGCCTTTTCGATATTAATCAACATTTCTAAGGCCGTAAATATTATCGTACCAAAAGACATGCCTTTTAAAAATAAAGTAAAAGATTTTTGGATTTTTCTGAAATTTTCAATTTTTATGGTTTTTATATGGTTTTATATTTTTATATTTTGATTTTGTGGATAAAAATATAGACAATATATACAAATGATCACCAAGGATACGGAGAATAGTTTACCACCACTATTCTTTCCCTTCATCTGCCAATTCCTTTAGAGTATCGGGCGAGAAGGTTCTCAATCCTAGCTTGTCGGCCAAAAATTCAATTCGAGAGCGATCTAAAGCCTTCGTGAAAATATCCGCCAATTGATACTCAGATCGGACAAAGTAAAGCTCTATCACTCCATTTTCCACTTGCTCCTTGATAAAGTGGTAGCGAATGTTAGTATGCTTCGACCGGGAGAATTGAACGTTGTTGCAGCATAAGGCAATTGCACTTTTTTGTCGCAGTACATCGGAATTTTGTTGAAACCTAGACCATAGTCGGTTAATTGCGATCTCATCCAAAGAATTTGAGCACAACAACCGGACATAGCTATGTATTCTGCTTTCGTACTTGAAATTGCAGCGTTGTTCTGCCTTTTAGATGCCCAACTGATTAGTCGATCTCCTAGTAGTTGAAAAGTTCCACTCATACTATGCCTGGTATCTTAACATCCCGCGTGGTCTGCATCTGCATATGCCATTAGTGCAATCGAAGATTCCTTCGAATACCGAAGTCCCTGATTCATGGTTCCTTTAATATACCAAAAGATCCATTTAACAGTATCTAAGTGTAACTCAATGGGCCTAGTTTGATACCGAGCACACATACATATAGCAAACTGAAGATCAGGCCGACTAGCTGTGATATACAGAAGGGTACCGATCATTCCACGATAAAGTGTCCGCTCAACGGCAATCCCATTTGGATATGCATCTAGCTTAGTTTGTTCCACTATTGGAGTATCCACAGGGTCGCAAGATTCCATCTTATATTTCTTAAGCGATTCAAGGGCATACTTGGATTGATTGATAAAGATGCCTCTAGAACTCTGAGATATCTGAAGTCCTAAGAAAAATGATACCTTGTCCATCATTGACATCTTAAACTTGGAAGACATGAGTGTCCCAAACTCATCCGATAAGGTTTGGGTCGAGGCAGCAAATATAATATCATCAACATATATTTGTACCATAATCATATCTTTACCTCGTTTCTAAATGAACAACATGGGATCCACCTTGCCTTTAGCGAAGTCTTGTGTAATGAGGAATTGTGACAGTAGATCATACCATGCGTGTGGACCTTGCTTCAACCCATAGAGAGCCTTCTTAAGCTTGTACACGTGATTAGGATATTTAGAGTTCACAAAACCATCCGGCTTTTGAACATAGACCTCTTCCTTGATTTCACTATTGAGAAATGCCGTCTTCACATCCATTTGATAGACGATCATAATCATGTGGGCTGCATAAGCGACGAATAGTCAAATAGCTTCCAAATGGGCAACCGGTGCAAAGGATTCCATAAAGTCGATGCTAATTGCTTGTATCCATGAGCTACAAGCCGAGCTTTGTTCTTCAATATACCGCCTAACTCGTCGAGTTTCACCTTGTAAACCCATTTCAAAGTGAGTAACTTCACTTGATCCGGGCATAGGAAAAGTTCCCATATATCAAGACGTACAAATTCATTAAGTTCTTTTTGCATAGCTTCTATCCAACAAGATTGGGTAAATGCTTGTTGCCACGTCTTAGGTTCAACTTCACTGAGAAAAGCATCAAAATGACAAAACATTGCACTTTCTTGTAACTGACTTCGTGTGGATACTGGACGATTAAGGTCACTAATAATAGAATCTATAGGATGATCCTTTATCCACTTGCTTTCATGTTTACGAATCCGTGGATTGGAGTAGACCGTAGTAGGAGCTTCCTCTGAGGTGGATGACCCGACTTGATTATGGTCGGGAATTGGTACACCAAAGAATGGAAGTTCACGCATTTGAGTGAATTCCAAATCATGATCATCATCATCCTCTTCATCATCAATAGGCATGACATGGGTAGTTGATTCGGGTGTTAGTTGAGAATTACTCGTTGAAGGTATATCACCAATTGTAGGTGTAGACGTATCTGATTGTGCTTCGTTTGCTGGAGCTACATCTTCGGTAACCGGAGCTATTACCTCAGGTTCTAGAGCAACAATACTTGGAGGAGTAAAGAATTCATCAAAGAACGGTTGAAACAACGTATCCCATTCATTCCTAAAAGGTGGTGTAAATGATGATGAAGTAGGGTTATATGTGACAAGACCAGAGCTAATGTTACTGGGTCCCATTTCATGAAGTGCGGGTTCAGAGCTTCTTTGCTCAGAAGCCATTTCTGTCAGCTCATCAAAATCGACATTCATAGTTTCGAGGATCTTGCGAGAATTACGATTGTAGATTTGGTATGCTTTCTTTGTGGGTGCATAACTGGTATGAGTGATTTTACTCATATCAATTATATCATAAAACAAACAATAAATTCTTAAATTGTATGAAAGTGGCCTTGTATTCGTTTGTTTGTCGTTTAATGTGTGTAGGTACCGAAGTTCGTGAAAACCAGCAAAATCGACACGGGTTTGGAAGAAAAGATCAACAAATCCAAATTCGAGTCCGTTGTTAGTGGATTTAAACTAAATGAAGGTTAATGGGCCTAGTGGGTCCCACGTTTGGTTAATGTGCCCAAAAGCCCATTTGTGAAATAGTCATTATCAAATATGGAGTACAAGCCCAAAACAAGGCCCAATATGAATAACTATGGGACGGTTGGATTGTTTTTAAGCATTTGGGCCAAAAGCCCAACAATTTATATATGAGACGGATGAAGTTTTCACTTGTTGGATCACAAGCCCATTAGGGTTATCACAAACGGTTAAAAGATAATAAGTTATAACTTTTCACCATTCAAAACACACACTCACCTTTTATGTTCGATACAACCAAAGTTTATTATCTTTCTCTCTCTCAACCAAAGAAAACGCAGCCACCACCCACCAAAATATAACCCTATATCTAAAATCCAATTTGGGGGTTTATTCTTTATAGCGAGTGTGATACCACGCGCCTGTAAATAATCCCTAGCTTTTTAGGAGCATGAAGATGGACTCATTTGTTCCACGTGGCACTCTCTCTCATCGAAGCTCTCTCCTGATTGGTGGAAACACCTCATATACAACCAATCCACCAATAAAGTGATGCCAAGTCAGCTTTAAAGAAGCATAACTAGCACACATCCTTGCTAAGTTGGTAATCTGTGTGCTAGTAAGCCCATCTCAGCCATTGATCATAGAGAAGAAAGAGAAGATGCGGATTCAAGGGCCAAGATCATTGTTTCGTCTCAACAAACTTCACCAGCATGCTAGGGGTTTGCCTATAAAAACCCCCCAAAAAGATGTAATTAGCATCCTCTTTTTTCTTACTGTTGTTATGCTAAAATAGTTGTAGGGTAAATTGTAATTTCTTTTCCTAGTTTTGTAATAAACCTTTGATAATTAATAAAAAGCTTGTTTGGATTCGAGTTACTTCTTTATTTACCTTTTGTTAAATTTAATTTTGCAAGTTTATTCCTGCTTTAATCTATTTTGGTGAAATAATATTGGTGTTATTTAACTAAGCTAATTAATAGCTTATGTTAAATAATGTAAGTAAGATTTGGTGATAAACTTTCCCCACTAGAAAGTTGACAAAATAAATGAATCTGGTTCGAATGATGTTGATGGTTCGTGGTTGATGATTAATGACGAATGGTACTCGAATGGTGATGAAGAATGGTGTAGTTGATTAGGGTTAATATGGCCAGCTCAGCGCTGCGCATCTGCTCAAAGGTTTTCGTCACCAGGTTCACTTCTATTTTATTTATTCTATGATTGTTTAGATTAAACTGATTTGAATACTTATTTGATTTAGTTAAATGATGTGGTAGTATGATTTAGATTGCCTGATAATATTTGCTTATTTGTTTTACTGTTTTGATCTAAACTGTATTATGATTTAGTTAAGTACTTTTATCTGGATATGTGGTGTTATTTTAGTTGATTTGCTTACTGTTTAGATTTTTGTCTTAATTTGTTTACTAAAAGTTTTGAGTAATATTTAAAAAAAAAGGTTTTGGTTATATATGAATCTGTTAAGTTTGGGTATGCAAGGTTTTAGCTAATGTGATTATGATTGGAAGTTTATAGTAGACTGCTGAATTTGTTTCATTCTCTGAGTCAGTTTGTTAGATTGATCTTAGCTAACGTTATTTAGATCTTGATGGCTAAATATGTTTACTCTTAACTGCTGATTTTGGTTTGTTATAAGTCTGGTGAGAATATTGGTACTGATTTTAGTGGAAATGCTGATAAATTGAAATTTGTTACTTGCTTCTACTGATTAAGTGTGTTAGAGACATTTACCTGCTAGGTTTTGTTGGTTTCTATTTTATATTAAATTTGACTAGATTGGATTTGTGAATTTGTAGTCTGTTAAGTCTTATTTTATTATTCTGTAATAAGGCTTGTATGCTATGATTTTTGCTTTTAGAACTGACAAATATCAGCAATCTAGACATAACGTTTGGCTTGTTTATTGCCAAAATCTGTCAAAAAAGTAATTAACCAAAAAAAATCATCCATGGGATTCGAACCCTTGACCTCAAGGGTGAAGGCCAAATGTGTTTGCCAGCCGATCTAGCTTATTGTTTTTGTTTAAATACCGTTTGTTACATTAATATAGCCTTCTTATTTAGGCTGAGAGTTTATATAGTTTTTAAATACAAGTTTTCATCTAAGTTAATTTTAATTTTAGAATTTTAATTTTTATTAAAATTAGTTTTTAAGTAAATTAGATTAATTTAGATTTTAATAAAAATAGTTTTAAAATAGATTTTGTTTATAAAAAGTAAAAGTTAATTTTTAATGGATTAAATTTGTAATAGATTTTAAATATTGTTTTCAAATTAGTTTAAATAGACTTTTAATAGTGTAAAAGTATTTTTAAATAGATTAATTTTTTTAGTAGATTTTAAATAGACTAATAATGTTAAATAATTTTATAGTTTAAATTTTAAATAATTGTCTTTTAGATTAAATAATGGGGAACGATTCATGCACTTAGGATTTAATTAATTGAAAAATTGTAGGAGTAATTTTAGTTTAAAAACCGAAAACCCATTCGAATCAATTGTCCAAATCGGAACAAAACGTCTCAAATTCACTTGATCTTCGTGTATAACGAACTTGGTTCATCAACGTATTTAATTAAATCCGTCTTCGACTTATTTATGGCTTATTACCTTTTCCTAAGGGTAATTTACTAAATTTGTCCTATATCGTATCTAATTAAAATACATCAACGTTTCCTCGACACATTTCCTCTCGAGACGCTTAGTATGATTGCTTTTCGTGGTGATGATAGTACCTCATGGTTTTCGGACATTGCAAATCACCATGCGGGGAAATTTTTGATCAAGGGTATGTCGTCCCAACAAAAACGAAAGTTTTTCAAGGATATATCCTATTACTTTTGGGACGACCCCTATTTGTTTCGTATGTGCGCGGATCAAGTGATTCGTAGGTGCGTGTTTGGTAAGGAAGCTCAAGATATTCTTAAATCTTGTCATGAAGGACCCACCGGGGGACATCATGGTGCTAACGCCACCGCGAAGAAAGTCTTTGATGCCGGCTTCTTTTGGCCTTCCATATATCGTGATGCCCAAGACTTGACCAAGACTTGTGATGCTTGTCAACGTCAAGGGAAGAACTCACAAAGGGATGAAATGCCTCAAAACATTATCCAAGTTTGTGAAATCTTTGACATTTGGGGGATCGATTTTATGGGTCATTTCCATCATCAAAAGGAAATAAGTATATTCTCGTAGTTGTGGACTATTTTTCTAAATGGTTGAAGCTAAGGCTTTGCCTACGAATGATGCTCGAGTTGTGGTGAAATTTTTGAAACAACTCTTCGCTAGGTTTGGAACTCCACGGGCTATAATAAGTGATCGCGGGACCCATTTTTGTAATGAACAATTTGAAAAAGTTCTAAAGAAATATGGTGTCACTCATCGACTTTCGACGGCTTATCACCCTCAAACGAGTGGTCAAGTGAAGGTTTCAAACCGAGCTCTTAAGAGGATATTGGAGCGTTCTATTGGAGAAAATCGCACTTCATTGTCGGATAAATTGGATGATACATTGTGGGCTTTCCGTACGGCTTACAAGACGCCAATTGGTTGCACGCCATTTAGGTTGGTCTACGGAAAGGCATGCCACTTGCCAATTGAACTCGAACATAAGGCGTATTGGGCTCTTAAGCATTGTAACTTTGATTTGAGGACCGCGGGTGATCATCGCAAGGTTCAATTGAATGAACTAAGTGAATTAAGGGATCAAGCTTATGAAAATTCTTTGATCTATAAAGAGAAGACTAAGGGGATTCATGACTCTAAGATCAAAAACCGCATTTTCAATGTTGGTGATCAAGTCTTCTTATTCAAATCTAGATTTAAGATTTTCTCGGGCAAGCTTAAATCCCATTGGTCCGGACCATTCACCATTTCACAAGTTTTCCCTTATGGCACCGTTGAGCTTGCTCAAAAAGACGGGCCTAACTTTAAGGTGAATGGTGATCGTGTGAAACACTACTTTGGAGGGGACATACCTACGGAGGTTGTTCCGGATCTTCAAACTTTCCCTAAGGACCAATGAATGCGGGGATCGAGTCGAGCTCATGACTCGGTTAACAAAAACGAGGTGCCTTATGGGGGATTCCCTTACATTCTATCTTCTTTCTATTTTCTAACACTAATAAGGCTTGATCTTTCAAGCTCGTGCTCGTGTTTTGTTGTGTTGTGAATCTTAGGTATGACCCTAATCATTGAAGACTCTCGTGTTCGGTTTTTGCCGTTCCACTTGATCTTCCTTACTTTGATTGTAAAAAGGGGCACACTCTCTATCCTTTGATTTTTATCGACTAACGTTTTATGTTGAGGCACAATTAATAAACGACTTATAGATTTGCGTGCACGTTACATGTTAGGATTTTGCATTAGACTCTTCGTGTTTTAGCAAGGGGTGTTACTCTTGAGCTAAGAAACATTGAGGACAATGTTTGGTTTTAGCATGGGGGAGTCAATCGATATAATCGCTTGCATGTGCTTTTGTCGTGTCTAAACGTAATCGTTTTTCTCATTTTTCATAAAATTTAATTTTTTTTAGTGTTATTTATGTTTTAATAAAGAAAATAAGTGCTTTTGACACAAATGTAGGCTTTCCGTTAGTGAAAATAAAAATAGTTTTTGACTCGACTCGGTTTTTACCTTAGCTTTTTCCTTAACGTGTTTGAATCAAGTTTTGCTAGGCTTTTATATAGGGAACTTTAAAATGAGAAAGTCTTAACTCATACGGGTTTAAGAACGAGAACTTTTCGCAAGTTCCTATAATTGATCCTAGAAAGTCGTTTATCAAGGGAACTTTAAAACGAAAATTCTGAAACTTGAAAAAGTCTAAGAAGATGCTAGATCCTATAGATGACTTGAAAACCCAAAACTTTGATTTAATAGGCTAAGTATCCATTAACTTCACATTTTTGAAATTTTACAATATGGAGAACAAGAGATGATATAGTTTAATCATAAGTTTTTAAAATTAATTCTTCCTTGTATAAGTATTTTTGTGTTTGATTTAATCTCCTCGTATTTATTTTTCACGCTTGAATAATAAATGCTTAATAAATGAAGTTTTTAGCGGTTTAGGCTTGATTTCTTAACTCGTAACTCCTTCTTTTTCTTCCCTTATAATTAAAGTGATAACACATTAAGGGTGTCATCGTCATGGACTTTTGATCATGGGATTGCGAAAATTTGGCTTACTATAAATATCATATTAATAAGAAGAATAAATAAAAACATGTTCTCTATGAGCCTTCGGGTGGGAGTCATGTAGCACTAACCTTGTCATTTGAGCCTTAGGGTGTATGGCAAGGGGACATGTTTAATAAAAATTGCTTCATCACCATGAGCCATAGGTGGGATGGTGATGTCAATTCCCTTATTTTTGTCCAAGGAGCCTTCGGGTGTGGATTTTAATAAGGAGCACAATTACATCTTAAAGAGCCACAAGGTGATATGATGTAGTTGTTGCTAACTCCATTAATAATATCATAATTGACTTTGGAGGAATTATTGTTGCTTTTAAGTAGTCCTATTAGCCAAATTTCGGATCCGGGGATTTATCCCTCAAATCGTGTTAAATTATCCTTGATGTGGGCTTTTTTAGTGACAACGGTTTTTGAAGTCGAGGTTAGGTTTTGAGTGTTGAGTTTACACCGTTCTTGCCTTCATTTTTGGATTAATAAATATCAGATAAAGTCAAATGAGCCTTTGGGTGAATGACAAATAAAATCTAGAGATACAATTAGGAATAATAGGAGATTGAGTTTAACACAAATTACTTGTATGAGTTGTTTTAACTTTGGGGCTTATGATTGACAATGATCTTGTTTTTACACTTGGCATGGAAAAGTGAAAAGTCGAGGACGATGAATCTATTTGAGTTTTATGATCCTAAAAGTTATTTTTCTAATAATGAAAGCAATACATTATGTCTTTGCAAAATAAAAGTTTCAAAAGTTGAATAAAAGTGTAGTTGGTGTTTTATTTTATCATTGCGTGAGGACACGGCAATTGCTTAGCAAGGGAGAGTTTGATATGAGTGATTTTACTCATATCAATTATATCATAAAACAAACAATAAATGCTTAAATTGTATGAAAATGGCCTTGTATTCGTTTGTTTGTTGTTTAATGTGTGTAGGTACCGAAGTTCGTGAAAACCGGCAAAATCGACACGGGTTTTGAAGAAAAGATCAACAAAGCCAAATTCGAGTCCGTTTAGTGGATTTAATCTAAATGAAGGTTAATGGGCCTAGTGGGTCCCACGTTTCGTTAATAGGCCCAAAAGCCCATTTGTGAATTAGTCATTATCAAATATGAAGTACAAGCCTTAAACAAGGCCCAATATGAATAACTATGGGACGGTTGGATTGTTTTTAAGCATTTGGGCCAAAAGCCCAACAATTTATATATAAGACAGATGAAGTTTTCACTTGTTGGATCACAAGCCCATTAGGGTTATCACAAACGGTTAAAAGATAATAAGTTATAAGTTTTCACCACTCAAAACACACACTCACCTTTTATGTTCGATACAACCAAAGTTTATTATCTTTCTCTCTCTCAACCAAAGAAAATGCAGCCACCACCCACCAAAATATAACCCTATATCTAAAAACCAATTTGGGGGTTTATTCTTTATAGCGAGTGTGATACCACGCGCCTGTAAATAATCCCCAGCTTTTTAGGAGCATGAAGATGGACTCATTTGTTCCACGTGGCACTCTCTCTCATCGAAGCTCTCTCCTGATTGGTGGAAACACCTCATATACATCCAATCCACCAATAAAGTGATGCCAAGTTAGCTTTAAAGAAGCACAACTAGCACACATCCTTGCCAAGTTGGCAATCTGTGTGCTAGTAAGCCCATCTCAGCCATTGATCATAGAGAAGAAAGAGAAGATGTGGATTCAAGGGCCAAGATCATTGTTTCCTCTCAACAAACTTCACCAGCAGGCTAGGGGTTTGCTTATAAACCCCCCCCCCCCCCCAAAAAAAAGATGTAATTAGCATACCATTTTTTTCTTACTGTTGTTATGCTAAAATAGTTGTAGGGTAAATTGTAATTTCTTTTCCTAGTTTTGTAATAAACCTTTGATAATTAATAAAAAGCTTGTTTGGATTCGAGTTACTTCTTTATTTACCTTCTGTTAAATTTAATTTTGCAAGTTTATTCCTGCTTTAATCTATTTTGGTGAAATAATATAGGTGTTATTTAACTAAGCTAATTAATAGTTTATGTTAAATAATGTAAGTAAGATTTGGTGATAAACTTTCCCCACTGGAAAGTTGACAAAATAAATGAATCTGGTTCGAATGATGTTGATGGTTCGTGGTTGATGATTAATGACGAATGGTACTCGAATGGTGATGAAGAATTTTGTAGTTGATTAGGGTTAATATGGCCAGCTCAGCGCTGCGCATCTGCTCAAAGGTTTTCGTCACCAGGTTCACTTCTATTTTATTTATTCTATGATTGTTTAGATTAAACTAATTTGAATACTTATTTGATTTAGTTAAATGATGTGGTAGTATGATTTAGATTGCCTGATATTATTTGCTTATTTGTTTTACTGTTTTGATCTAAATTGTATTATGATTTAGTTAAGTACTTTTATCTGGATATGTGGTGTTATTTTAGTTGATTTGCTTACTGTTTAGATTTTTGTCTTAATTTGTTTACTAAAGTTTTAAGTAATATTTAAAAAAAAGGTTTTGGTTATATATGAATCTGTTAAGTTTGGGTATGCAAGGTTTTAGCTAATGTGATTCTGATTGGAAGTTTATAGTAGACTGCCGAATTTGTTTCACTCTCTGAGTCAGTTTGTTAGAGAGATCTTAGCTAACGTTATTTAGATCTTCATGGCTAAATATGCTTACTCTTAACTGCTGTTTTGGTTTGTTATAAGTCTGGTAAGAATATTGGTACTGATTTTAGTGGAAATGTTGATAAACTGAAATCTGTTACTTGCTTCTACTGATTAAGTGTGTTAGAGACATTTACCTTCTAGTTTTGTTGGTTTCTATTTTATGTTAAATTTGACTAGATTAGATTTGTGAATTTGTAGTCTGTTAAGTCTTATTTGATTATTCTGTAATAATGCTTGTATGCTGTGATTTTTGCTTTTAGAACTGACATATATCAGCAATCCAGACATAACGTTTGGCTTGTTTATTGCCAAAATCTGTCAAAAAAATAATTAACCAAAAAAAATCCTCCATGGGATTCGAACCCTTGACCTCAAGGGTGAAGGCCAAATGTGTTTGCCAGCCGATCTAGCTTATTGTTTTTGTTTAAATACAGTTTGTTACATTAATATAGCCTTCTTATTTAGGCTGACAGTTTTATATAGTTTTTAAATACAAGTTTTCATCTAAGTTAATTTTAATTTTAGAAATTTTAATTGTTATTAGAATTAGTTTTTAAGTAAATTAGATTAATTTAGATTTTAATAAAAACAGTTTTAAAATAAATTTTGTTTATAAAAAGTAAAAGTTAATTTTAATGGATTAAATTTATAATAGATTTTAAATATTGTTTTCAAATTAGTTTAAATAGACTTTTAATAGTGTAAAAGTATTTGTAACTAAATAGATTAATTGTTTTAGTAGATTTTAAATAGACTAATAATGTTAAGTAATTTTATAGTTTAAATTTTAAATAATTGTCTTTTAGATTAAATAATAAGGAACGATTCATGCACTTAGGATTTAATTAATTGAAAAATTGTAGGAGTAATTTTAGCTTAAAAACCGAAAACCCATTCGAATCAATTGTCCAAATCGAAACAAAACGTCTCAAATTCACTTGATCTTCGTGTATAACGAACTTGGTTCATCAACGTGTTTAATTAAATCCGTCTTCGACTTATTTATGGCTTATTACCTTTTCCTAAGGGTAATTTCCTAAATTTGTCCTATATCGTATCTAATTAAAATACATCGACGTTTCTTCGACACATCAATAACCAATAAAAATACCAATATCAGCCTTTGGTTGAAGTTTCCCCAAATTGTCACCATCATTATTTGGATAGCAGAGAGAACCAAATACATGAAGATATGATAAATCTGGTACTTTTCCATGTAGGAGCTCATAAGGTGTTTTACCATGGCGTTTTCGAATTAGTGACCTGTTTTGGGTGTAAAATGTTGTAGATACTGCTTCTACCCATAAAAACAATGGAGCCTTTGCGTAAATTAACATCATTCGAGCAGCTTCCATAAGTGTGCGATTTCGCCTTTCAACGACACCGTTTTGTTGTGGAGTGCGAGCAACGGATGTTTCATGAGATATGCCAACTTCTTCATAATAATTACGCAAGATTTGATTCACAGATTTGGTTCCATTATCTGTACGAATGCGTCAGACAGTAGGGTTGAGACGCACTTGAATCATCTTGAGAAATCCGATGATGAATTTAGGTGCCTCATTTTTTGTTGTAAGAAATTTCACCCAAGTAAACCGAGAGTAATCATCGACAATGACGAGGATGTACTTTTTACCACTAAGACTTTCAACACACATTGGCCCACAAAGATCCATATGCAACAAATAAAGTTTCTCTTGGTTGGTGTCTTCAGTCTTGGGTTTGTATGATTTCTTAGTGCTTTTCCCCATTGTACACGCGGAACACAAATGGTCCTTGTGAAATGTAAGTTTAGGAAGACCACAAACAAGTTCGTTTTTCGCCAAATGATTAATAGCGTCAAAGTTAAGATGAGATAACCGTCGATGCCATAACCATGACTTAGTCTTCCATGCTTTGGAGAGAAGACATACGGGAGAATCGGCCATCATGTCTTGTAGAGACAAAGTATACAAATTATTCCCTCGAGTACCTTTCAATAAATCAACCCCTTCCAAATTACGAATGAAGCAGGTATGCTCTCGAAAAGCAACTTCTAGGTTTGCATCACAAAATTGTCCCACATAAAATAAATTATGACCGAGACCTTCCACATAATATACTCTTGAAATTATAACATTCCCAGTATGATATTCACCGTAACCCATTATCTTTGCAATATGATCATTTCCAAATCAAATCGTACCAAGAAACTTGCTGACAAAATTTCTGAGCTGAGAGCGATCTCCGGTCATATGCTTGCGATTTATTCAGTTAGATAAGTGATTTGGGTTCTGATATTCCTAATCCATATCTGTGATAGTGTGGTTTGGTTGTCTGCTAATTTATTTTAGAATTTTCCATTTGCTGTTTTTTTTAATTGCCTTTGCTTGATGATGAATGTCTGCTTTCTGCTTGTCTATTTGTCTGTTTAATATAGTGGTTACTAGTCATAACTTGTTTTCTGTAATGTTAAATTTCCTTTTAGTTTAATTTTACTGTTTGGTAATAATTTGTTTACTGTACTGTTGAATTTCCTTTTAGCTTTATTTTACTGTTTGGATTTCTATGAGTATAGGGTTGTTTGGAATTTTGGTTTGATAAGTAGCCTTAAAAAGACATTTTCCCAAATAATATCCAAAAAATTGTCCACTACAATGTTCGATCCTTCGACCAGAATGTTATAGGCCAACTGCCTCTACCATCTGAGCTAGCTAGCTCTTTTGGTTAAATACTACATATAGTTATTAATATACAAAATATGAACTGCCATTTCAAATAGACGTTTGTTTTTTCAAATTGTTTTTCTCAAAATACTTTTACATTTAAAACGATTTAAACTTTTATTAAAAGTTTATTTTATAAATTTTAATTAAATTAGTTTTTTTATATTAGAAAATAGAAATATTAGTTTAAATAAAGCAAATTTAAAAATAAAAAATATATAGTTAATTACTTATAAAATTAAATTTCTTTTAATTTATTAGTCTATATATATAGTTAAATAAGCTTTTAATAAATATATATAGTTTAAGTTCGTCTTTTGATTTAATTTGGGTAGACGATTCATGCACTTTAATAAAAAGATTTGTAGGATTATTTTTAGATAAAAACCGAAACGAAGTCAAATCAATTGTCCATTTCAAAACGAAAGTCTCAAATTCACAATTTCTTCGAGTACAACGAACCGGGATCACTCTCGTGTTTAATTAATCCGTCTTTGGCTTATTTTAGACTATTACTTTTTCCTAAAGGTAATTTCCTAAATTTGCTCTATAACGTATTATATTAAAATACATCGACACTTTCCCACACATCAAAAATTTTGGCGCCGCTGCCGGGGATTTTGTGTATGATTCTTTCGTGGCGATTTGTTGATCGTTGTTTTAAAGACCCTTTCCATCCTCGGAAAGTTTTGTTATTTTTCTATATATATAATAAATAACGGTTTTTCGTGTTTTTTGTTATTGATATATTGTATTATGTAGAACAATAAATTTACCTACCTCCAAAAGCGTGAGAACGCAAACCTTAGTTGGGATCTCATCACCTAGCTATTGTATTCGAATAAAAAAAGACAAAATAGATATATATTAACAAAAATTTTGAACTCGATTTATACAAACTATAAGGTGGGTATAAGGCGACGAGCTATAAAATGCCGTCTAAGGAAAAAGGTTTTTAAGTGCTTTGTGCCACCTCATTTACCCGCTTGCTTGTGCGTATATTGAGAGGGACGACCGATTATTGGTTTGCCAACTCAAGTAGTAATAAACCTTATTTTTGTCGTTGTTTACTTATTGAACCTCGAGACGTTTAGGTTTTCACCTACGTTTCAAAGTCGAACGAGGGTAGTTTACTTCCATAGTAATTATCCTTACTCCTTGTTTTTATCAATCTTTGATTGAACAATACCAAACAAAATTACCAAAAATAATCTTCTTTTTATCTATTTTTCTTTTCTTCAACCCTCTAAATTCTCGTCACTTTGGTTTATGCAATTACGTTCTAATCGACTTTTGATTAATCACGATACACTTGAAAACATTCCTCGTAGAAATAGGAATCGTCAACAACGAGTAGTGGAACCCAAGCTTCCACCTATTGTTGTTAATATGGCCGATAACCGAACAATGGAGGATTTGCTCCGTGCACCCATCGAAGGGTACGGGGAAGCAATCGTTGTGCCGGCTATTTTGGCGGATCATTATGAGATTAAGACGGGTCTTTTCACTCATTCGTGCCGACCAATTTCGAGGCAATGAGTCGAATAACCCGCATTCTCACATTCGGACTTTTCTTCGTATCACCTCGACTCTCAAGTTTAGAGATGTGCCGAATGACGCGATTAAGCTCATGCTTTTTTCATACTCGCTCGAGGGAAACGCTAAGCGTTGGTATGAAAAGGAACCACCGAGGTCGATTTTGACATGGGACGATCTAGTGTCTAAGTTTTTGAGTTATTTCTTTCCACCATCTAAAACAACTCACTTTAAGAATGAAATAACTAGATTCGAACAAAAAGTGCATGAATCGTTTGGAGATGCTTGGGAAAGGTTTAAGGATTTGTTGAGACAATGTCCACACCACGGTTTCACGGAGTTACACCAAATTAATACTTTTTATAATGGACTTAATATTGTTGAACAAGATTCTTTAAATGTTGCCGCGGGTGGTAATCTTTTAACAAAAACTCTGAGAGACGCGTGGGTATCATTGAGAATAAGTCTAGAGTGCAATATTCACGAAACACACCGGTTGTTACTAATGTAAATTCATCCAATACCGAGATTGCTAGATTGGACTCTAAGACTGATACGATTTTGAATGAGATTAGGAAGAATCCTCATGGATCGATTAATGCGGTTGAGAATTTTTGTGTATTATGTGGTGGAGCACATCCGAATTATGCTTGTTCAACCACGGGGTTTGATCAAGCTATTGCTTTTGCGGCAACGGGAACTTATGGCCCTAACGGTCAAGCTCCTCGTCAAAATCATGTTGCTCCACCGGGTTTTCCACCGGTTCAAAATAGATACAAAAATGGAAACAATGGGAATAATTTTAACCGTGGTAACCAAGGGAATTTTAATCAAGGAAATGGATTTCATGGCAATCAAAACAATCAAGGTTTTCAAAACAATAATCAAAATGATTTGTTAAGCTACATCAAAACAAATGAGGCAAATTTGAAAGCTTTTCAAAATAATCTTCAAGGACAAATGAACACTTTGAAACTCGATTTTCAAAATACGATTAAGGGGCAAAATAACAAGATTGAGCAAAGCAAAAACCGTATTGAGGGAAATCAAGCTAAGTTTGAGAACAAAATACTTTTGATGCTTGAAGCAATAATGAACAAACCTTCCTCTTCTTCGGGTGGCTTACCTAGCAACACCATTCCAAACCCGAAGGGTGAGATGAAAGTTATTACCACATGTAGTGGTAAGGCTTTAGACGGGCCTTTGTTTACATATGTTAGTACCTCTCCGGTGAGGGAAGTGGAGCAAGAACCCGAGGTGGTTAAAGAAAAGAAAATTCCTATTCCACCAAAGGTAGACCAATTGCCTATTTTAGAACCCGAGCTTCCGAAGACTAAACCCACACTACCCTACCCTTCAAGACTTAACCAAGAGAAGCTCCGCAAAAAATCCAATGCTCAAATGTCCACATTTTTAAAATGTTTGAGCAACTTCATATTAATGTTAGTTTCGCGGACGCATTGCTTTACATGCCTAAGTTTGCTTCAACGATCAAGAAGTTAATGAATGATAAAGGGAAATTGGTTGAAGTGTCTACATCTTTAGATGCTAATTGTTATGCGGTTCTTACACAAAAGCTTCCCAAAAAGCTTGGAGACCCGGGGAAGTTTCTTATACCATGTGATTTCCCTAATATGGAAGAATGCTTAGCATTAGCCGATCTTGGCGCTAGCATTAATTTGATGCCTCTTTCAGTGTGGAAAAGGTTATCACTTCCCGAGCTTACACCTACAAAGATGACTCTCGAGCTTGCGGATCGATCGAACGCCATTCCAAAAGGAATAGCCGAGGATGTGTTTGTCAAAGTGGGAAAACTCGTCTTTCCAACGGATTTTGTGGTTTGCGATTATCTGGAAGATTCTCGTGTACCTCTTATATTAGGAAGACTGTTTTTATACACGGCTAGTGCTTTAGTTGATATGAAAGCGGGGAAATTAACTTTACGTGTTGATGATGAAAATATCACGTTTGATATTGGTCATATCTTGAGATATTCTTCCAAGTACTACGAGGAATCAATCAATCAAATTGATGTGATTGATGTTGCTAGTGAAGAAGTTTCGCAAGATATGCTTGGTTTTTCGGATATTTCCAAAAGTGGCAATCTCACTTTATCGAATCGGATTATCTCTTTAGCTACACCTCTACTCACTCCATTTGAGGGAGGGGACTTCGTTCTAGAAGAGCTCGAGGATAATGTTTGTTCTAAGACCGATAAGGAAATAGATGATTACCTTAGTGCACCATTCGATGCTAGTGAGATTGATAGTGAGAATTTCAATCCGGAGGTAGATATTGCTTTAATTGAAAAGACGAGTTTTCCCACTTTGACAAACACATCCTCGGGTTAGCCCCGTCATTCCTCCGATGGATTTAAAAGTTGTGAACGAAAACGAAACAAAAGTGAAAACCTCACTTGAAGAAGCACCCGAATTAGAACTTAAGGATCTTCCCACTCATTTAGAGTATGTTTTTCTTTAGGGAACGGATAAATTACCAGTGATTATTGCTAAGGGATTGAAATATAATGAAAATGATGAACTTATCAAGGTTCTAAAGAAACATAAACGAGTCATTGCATGGAAAATCTCCGACATCAAGGGTATTCACCCAAAATTTTGTACTCATAAAATTTTGATGAAGGAAGATTATAAACCCGCTATCCAAAATCAAAGAAGGGTTAATCTAAAGATTCATGAGGTGATCAAAAAGGAAGTTATCAAACTTCTAGACGCCGGAATGATCTACCCTATCTCCGATAGCCCATGGGTTAGCCCTGTGCATTGTGTTCCAAAGAAAGGAGGAATGACGGTAGTGCCTAATGAGGATAATGAATTGATTCCTACTAGACTTGTGACCGGATGGCGTGTTTGTATTGACTATAGAAAACTTAATGATTCCACTAGGAAGGATCATTTACCATTACCTTTTATGGATCAAATGTTAGAGAGACTAGCGGGAAATGAATTCTATTGCTTTTTGGATGGATTTTCAGGCTATTTCCAAATTCCTATAGACCCTCGTGATCAAGAAAAGACCACATTCACTTGTCCTTATGGAAAATTTGCTTATCGTAGAATGCCTTTTGGGTTATGCAATGCTCCGGGGACGTTCGAAAGGTGTATGATGGCCATTTTTCATGATATGATTGAGAAAACCATGGAAGTCTTCATGGATGATTTCTCGGTTTTTGGGAAGTCTTTTACTTCATGTCTCTCTAACTTGGAACGAATGTTACAATGTTGTGAGGAAACAAATCTCGTGCTTAACTATGAAAAATGCCATTTCATGTGCAAAGAAGGCATTGTTTTAGGACATAAGATCTCTATGGCCGGTATTGAGGTAGATAGGGCCAAAATCGACGTGATTGCCAAATTCCCTCCACCCACCACCGTTAAGGGAGTTAGGAGTTTTCTAGGCCATGTCGGCTTCTATAGACGTTTTATCCAAGACTTCTCTAATATAGCTCGGCCTATGACCCATCTTTTGGAAAAAGAGACTTCATTCTTCTTTTTGGATGAGTGCATCAAAGCCTTTGAGATGCTTAAAAAGAAATTAACCGAATCACCAATTTTAGTTGCCCCAGATTGGGATCTACCTTTTGAAATAATGTGTGATGCTAGTGATTACGCGGTAGGTTCGGTTTTGGGGCAACGTAAGACCAAAGATTTCTTGCCTATACACTATGCAAGTAAGACTATGACGGATGATCGAACTAAGTATACTAAAACGATAAAGGAGTTACTTGCCGTTGTATATGCTTTAGAAAAGTTTAGGCCATACCTCGTCTCGTCTAAAACCATAATGTATACGGACCACTCGGCTATCAAATATCTTCTTAATAAACAAGATGCCAAGCCGAGATTGTTCCGGTGGGATTCTCCTCCTTCAAGAATTTAATGTCAAATTTCTAGGCAAAAAAGGAGCCGAGAATCTCACGGCCGATCATCTATCTAGACTTAAGAATCCTCACCAAAGCGATCGAGAGAATAAGGAAATTAATGAAACATTTCATCTCGAGACGCTTGGTATGATTGCTTTTCGTGGTGATGTTAGTTCCCCATGGTTTGCGGACATCACAAATTAACATGGGGGAAGTTCGTGATTAAGGGTATTTCATCCCATCAAAAACGGAAATTATTCAAGGATATATCTTATTATTTTTGGGACAAACCCTATTTGTTTCGAGTGTGCGCGGATCAAGTGATTCGTATGTGTGTGTTTGGTAAAGAAGCTAAAGATATTCTTAAAGCTTGTCATGAAGGACCCACCGGGGGACATCATGGTGCCAACGCCACTGCGAAAAAAGTCTTTGATTCCGGTTTCTTTTGGCCTTCCATATATCGAGATGCCCAAGACTTGCTCAAGCCTTGTGATGCTTGTCAACATCAAGGAAAGAATTCACAAAGGGATGAAATGCCCCAAAACATAATTCAAGTTTGTGAAATCTTTGACGTATGGGGAATCGATTTTATGGGGCCATTTCCATCATCGAAAGGAAATAAGTATATTCTCGTAGCCGTGGACTATTTATCGAAATGGGTTGAAGCTAAGGCTTTGCCTACTAATGATGCTCGAGTAGTGGTGAAATTTTTGAAACAACTCTTTGCTAGGTTTGGAACTCCGCGGGCTATAACAAGTGATCGAGGGACCCATTTTTATAATGAACAATTTGAAAAAGTTCTAAAGAAATATGGTATCACTCATCGACTTTCGATGGCTTATCACCCTCAAACGAGTGGTCAAGTGGAGGTTTCAAACCGAGCTCCTAAGAGGATTTTGGAGCGTTCTATTGGAGAAAATCGCACTTCATGGTCGGATAAATTGGACGATGCATTGTGGGCTTTCCGAACGGACTATAAGACGCCAATTGGTTGTACACCATTTAGGTTGGTCTACGGAAAGGCATGCCACTTTCCAATTAAACTCGAACATATGGCGTACTGGGCTCAAAAGCATTGTAACTTTGATTTAAGGATCGCGGGTGATCATCGCAAGGTTCAATTGAATGAACTAAGTGAATTAAGAGATCAAGCTTATGAGAATTCTTTGATCTATAAAGAGAATACTAAGAGGATTCATGACTCTAAGATCAAAAACCGCATTGTTAATGTTGGTGATCAAGTCCTCATATTCAACTCTAGACTTAAGATTTTCTCGGGCAAGCTTAAGTCCCGTTGGTCTGGACCATTCACCATTTCACAAGTTTACCCTTATGGCACCGTTGAGCTAGCTCAAAAAGACGGGCCTAAATTTAAGGTGAATGGTCATCGTGTGAAGCATTACTTTGGAGGGGACATACCTACTGAGGTTGTTCCGGATCTCTAAACTTTCCCTAAGGACCAATGAGTGCGGGGATCAAGTCGAGCTCATGACTCGGTTAACAAAAAAGAGGTGCCTTGTGGGGGAGTCTCATACATTCTATCTTCTTTCTATTTTCTAACACTAATAAAGGCTTGATCTTTTCAAGCTCGTGCTCGTGTTTTGTTGTGATGTGAATCTTAGGTATGACCCTAATCATTGAATACTCTCGTGTTCGGTTTTTGCCCGGTCCACTCGAGCTTCCATACTTTGATTGTAAAAGGGGAATTTGCTATCCTTTGATTTTTATCGACTAACGTTTTACCTTAAAGCATAATTAATAAACGGCTTATAGATTCGCGTACTCTTACCATGTTAGGACTTTTGCATTCAATTCTTTGTGTTTTAACAAAGGGGTGTTACTCTTGAGCTAAGAAACATTGAGGACAATGTTTGGTTTTAGCATGAGGGAGTCAATCGATATAATCGCTTGCAATTGCTTTTTGTCGTGTTCAAACGTAATCTTTTTTCTCATTTTTCATAAAAATTTTAAATTTTCAGTGCAATTTGGTGTTTAATAATAAAGAAAATAAGTGTTTTTGACACAAATGTAGGCTTTTCGTTGGTGAAAATAAGAAAAGTTTTTGACTCGATTGGTTTTTACCTTAGCTTATTCCTTAACATGCTTAAATCAAGTTTTGCTAGACTTTTATATAGGGGACTTTAAAACGCGAAAGTCTTAACTCATACGGGTTTAAGAACAAGAATTTTTCGCAAGTTCCTATAATTGATCCTAGAAAGTCATTTATCAAGGGAACTTTAAAACGCAAATTCTAAACTTGAAAAAGTCTAAGAAGATGCAAGATCCTATAGATGATTTGAAAACCTAAAACTTTGATTTAATAGGCTAAGTATCCATTAATCTCACATCTTTGAGATTTTACAATATGGAGAACAAGAAATGATAAAGTTGATCATAAGTTTGAGGTTAAGTCTTCCTTGTATAAGTATTTTTGTGTTGATTCTTTCTCCTCGTATTTATTTTTCACGCTTGAATATTTAATTGCTTAATAAATGAAGTTTTTAGCGGTTTAGGCTTAATATCTTAACTCATAACTCCTTCTTTTTCTTCCCTTGTAATTAGAGTAAGAACACACTGAGGGTGTCAGCGTCATGGACTTTTTGATCATGGAATTGCAAAAATTTGGCTTACTATATATATCATTAATAAAGAAGAATAAATAAAAACATGTTCTCTATGAGCCTTCAAGTGGGAGTCATGTAGCACTAGCCTTGTCATTAGAGCCTTAGGGTGTATGGCATGGTGAAGTGTTTAATAAGAATTGCTTCATCATTATGAGCCTTAGGGTGGAATGGTGAATGTCAATTCCCTTGTTTATGTCCAAGGAGCCTTAGGGTGTGGATCATGAATAAGGAGCACTTTTATATCTTAAAGAGCCTCAAGGTGTATGATGTAAATGTTGCTAACTCCATAAATAAAGTCAAATCGACTTTGGAGGAATAATTGTTTCTTTAAGTAGTCCTATTAGCCAAATTTCGGATCCGGGAATTTATCCTAAAATCGTGTTAAGTTATCCTTGATGTGGGCTTTCTTTAGTGACAACGGTTTTTGAGGTCGAGGTTAGGTTTTGAGTGTTGGGTTTACACCGTTTTTGCCTTCATTTTTGGACAAATAATTATTAAATAAGTCAAATGAGCCTTTAGGTGAATGACAATATTTAAAATCTAGAGATACAACTAGGAATAAAGGAGATTGAGTTTAACACAAATTACTTGTACGAGTGGTTTTAACATTGGGACTTATGATTGACAATGATCTTGTTTTTAAACTTGGCATGGAAAGAGTGAAAAGTCGAGGACGATGAATCTATTCGAGTTTTATGATCCTAAAAGTTATTTTTCAATAATGAAAGCAATACATTATGTCTTCGCAAAATAAAGTGTCAAAAGTTGAATAAAAGTATAGTTAGTTGCTTTATTTTATCATTACGTGAGGACACGACAATTGCTTAGCAAGGGGGAGTTTGATATGAGTGTAATTACTCATATCATTTATATCATAAAATGGACAATAAATGCATATTTTACATGAATATAGTATGGTATATGCTTGTTTTATTGTTTCATGTGTGTAGGTACCAAAATCACAAAAACTGGCAAAATCGACACGAGTTTGAAGATTTTATCAAGAGCAAAAAAGACGGGATTATTTTTAGAAGTTTTGGGCCAAGTGGATCCCATATTTGCTAAATGGACTTGAAAGCCCATTAATATGTTATGTATCATTTTGGAATGAAGCCCAAGTCAAAAGCCCATTAACCAAAGAAAACAGATGGAGTATTTACTAAGTTGGGTCAAAGCCCAATAGCTAATAAAAAAACAGATGGAAGAATTCACATTCTTTTGCATAAAATTATACCAAGCCCCTTTACAATATAAACATGAGACGAATGGAAAGTTTATTTGGCTTGGGTCTTAAAGCCCATCACCAAAATATAAGACGGTGCAAAAGTTGTATATAGTTTTGGGGTCAACAAGTCAGTCGGTCAAAACAAGAAATAAAAAGAAAAGAAACGATAGAAAGAGAGAAGGAATTGGGGAAGCAGCTCAAGAACCCTAATTATTTAGGGTGGGCGATTGAAGCCACGCTCTTCAAATAATTAGCAAGTATTTAGGAGATCATGGGCGCGTGAAGTCACAGAGGTGCTCACACCAAGTGCCAACATGGCACTTGGATGTGTCATTCCTCGACTATGATTGTCTGAATACCTTCCATATTCCAAGAGAACCAATGAAATCTTGCCACTTCACCACCAAACTAACACAAGACGCACAATAATTGACAGCCTGACGATCCAAGTGAACAAGGGCTGATATCCACCCTTGAATCTAAACTGACATGAGAGAGAAGAACGAGAAGATGATCCAAAGGCTCAAGATTGTTCTTCATCAACAACCCACCCTCTCGGTTCATCTATAAATACCCCTAAAAAAAACAGTAATAGCATCCCTTTTCTTCTTGTACTGTTATAATGATAGTTTTAAGATAGGATTTGTATTTTTCTTTTATATGTTGTAATACTTAATTTAGTTTAATAAAAAGTTGATTTACAGTCTAATTTTCTTTTTATCCTGCATTTTGTTATTTGAAATAAGAGCTTGCAAATCTATTTTTATAAACATTGTTATAATTGTATATCACTCAAATAAACTTATTTAATAGCTTATGTGAGTGATTGAGAAGGAATTGGATATATGTTTATCCCACTGGATAGGCATTAAAAAATAGCTGGTGTTTCGAAGAATATGATTGTGGTTCATGATTCATTATGGTTCGTGGTTCGTGATATTCATTATGGAGGTTTGATCGAGTTAAGGTCTTGTTAAGACAAGGTAGCTCAACGCTAACCTTCATCGTCAATGGTTTCTTCAAAAATAATAGGTTAAGCACATATTTTATTTTCTGAAATTTTTAGTTAAACCTGCTTATTGTTAATGATATTGTTTATTTGCATTTTTGATAGTTGTTAGAATAATATAACTTGACTGTTGTGGTTAGCTTTATGATTTTGATGGTATAAATCTGTTTATGCTTAATCAGTCTTAATGTTTATTTTGCTTGTAGAAGTTTGCTGAATGAATCTGCTATTGTTTTTTTAGATGTTTAATGTTTAAACCTGCTATGATGCTTGGATAAGTGAATTTCGTTTTATATGAACTCAGATTTGTTCATGAATAATGAGTGTTTGTAGCTGCCTAAGTTTATCTGTGCTGTATGAACGTTTTCTGAAGTTGTTTGTATAATGTATTATGATCTGTCTATGATCTATGGTTTGAAACTGATTGAATCTGGGTGATAATAAGGGTACATGCTGGTTTTATTTTTTTGAAGTGATCTGTTAAAACAATCTAGTACTTGTATCATGACTTTTGAAACTGATGTGGGGAGTTTTGGATCTTAATGTTTTAATTTCAATCGTTATCTGTTTTCACTAGATTTGAATGAGTGCAAATATTTGCTTATTTAGAGAATGGGTGTTAGGGATTGAAGTTACTGATTTCTCTTTAGTTTCTTGCTGATATGTTAAGTTGTATGTATTTTAATTTGGTTAAAATGAACTATGAATGCGATTTATTCAGTTAGATAAGTGATTTGGGTTCTGATATTCCTAAACCATATCTGTGAAGTGTGGTTTGGTTGTCTGCTGATTTATTTTAGAATTTTCCATTTGCTGTTTTTTTTAATTGCCTTTGCTTGATGATGAATGTCTGCTTTCTGCTTGTATATTTGTCTGTTTAATATAGTGGTTACTAGTCATAACTTGTTTTCTGTAATGTTAAATTTCCTTTTAGTTTAATTTTACTGTTTGGTAATAATTTGTTTACTGTACTGTTGAATTTCCTTTTAGCTTTAAAGGCATTTTCGCAAATAATATGCAAAAATTTGTCAACTACAAGGTTCGATCCTTCGACCTGAATGTTATACGCCAACTGTCTCTACCATCTGAGCTAGCTAGCTCTTTTCGTTAAATACTACATATAGTTATTAATATACAAAATATGAGCTGCCATTTCAAATAGACGTTTGTTTTTTCAAATTGTTTTTCTCAAAATACTTTTACATTTAAAACGATTTACAACTTTTATCAAAAGTTTATTTTCTAAATTTTAATTAAATTAGTTTTTTTTATATTAGAAAATAAAAATATTAGTTTAAATAAACAAAGTTTAAAAATAAAAGTTATATAGTTAATTACTTTTAAAAATATTTGTTTCAATTTATTAGTCTATATATAAAATTAAATAAAGTTTTAATAAATATATATAGTTTAAATTCGTCTTTTAATTTAATTTGGGTAGACGATTCATGCACTTTAATAAAAAGATTTGTAGGATTATTTTTAGATAAAAACCGAAAAGAATTCAAATCGATTGTCCATTTCAAAACGAAAGTCTCAAATTCACAATTTCTTCGAGTACAACGAACCGGGATCACTCTCGTGTTTAATTAATCCGTCTTTGGCTTATTTTGGACTATTACTTTTTCCTAAAGGTAATTTCCTAAATTTGCTCTATAACGTATTATATTAAAATACACCGACACTTTCCCACACATCACAATGTTTATCGCAATATGCGTCGCAATATATAAACCCTCACGGATTGCGACAGAAATTGAAGCTAAAGTATCGCAATAGTACAAACAGTATTCCAACTTCCACTTTTCTCTGATAAAACTCACCCAATTCGAGATTTTAAGCCAAAAAATGATCCAAACACCCAAAAATTTTGTGGCTTTAGCCAAAGTAAATATACCAAATCTCTACCACAAATATGTAGAGGATTTGTGTCAAAAATAAACCATAAGAAACACAAAAAATTTTTGGATCGAATGATTTTGAATCAAAATAGACACGAAAATCAATAACACAAACACATAAACAATACAATCATCCCATGGCTCTTGATATCATTTGTAGAATATTGTAAATCTTACTTATATACTAGAGAGAGAAAGAGATAGATAGATGGTGAGAACACACACTTAGAGACAGAAAGTATGAAGAAAACACACTCTAACTATGTGAAAAACAATGTGAACCACACCCTCTCCAACTAAGGAGAGGGTTTATATACCAAGCCCATGATATGGGCTTGGGCATACAAGTTGGGCCGGCCATACATGACATGGATCGTGCTTTTCCTTGTTTAATTAATGTAAAGTAACTAGACTACGAGCTACTACTTAATATATTGTCGGAGTGACCGAATCTTTCTAAATACGTAAAAACGTATTTCCAACATTCTTGTTTCTCTTTCTCTCTCTAATAAACACAAAGTATCTCTCTTATTTTTCTCTCTACAAATGGATAAATACTTATTCAATCCTCCTCGACCTCCGGATCAAAACCCGCGTTTATATGAATCTTATGTTTAACAACGTTTGCTATCCATGGCAGGACAAGTAGCTCATTTGACTATTCAAAATTAAATTGTACTAGACGGGTAACCGGATATGAGAATTTTTGAAATAAGCGATTATCTGTCGTTCGAATCACGATTAACCATTTTAAATTAAGTTATGTCGTCCCAATAAAAACATCTGGTTTGTAATATCTAACAAGATACCTATATATTTGAAGTTCTATAAGTCACGATCATTCTAATCTTATGTAATTTATGAACGTTTTTACATGGTCACATTACGTAAGTAAATATGTGATATATGATAAAAGTAGTAAAATAACATGGTTAATACTTGTATATTCTAATGAATGGTTTGTTGAAACTACATGTATATTGTACACAGTTTGATTCGGGTAACTGCGAATAATTAAAAGTAAAAATTGAAATAGAATTCGAAATCGAACTGGTTGTAATAATGAAAGGGACATCTGATAATTTCAAAGGTTTCGGATTGAACAGATCGGCCCAGTTCGAAACACCCTAAAGTTTTGTTATCTTGTTTGCTTATTAAATTCGATGAGTATATTTTTATTATTTTATCTTATTTGTGTGGTTAAGAAAAAGAGAAAAAAAGAAGAAGATTGTCTTCTAGTATTTATTAGTTATAAGTCTCGTGCATGCACGAGGCTTATATGTAAATCAATTTTATTTTGATATCCGTACAACTAATAATTATAAACGTGGTTATGCATAAAAAAATTCATTATGTATAACTATTAGTGTTTGAATAGATTTTATAAATTTTTATGTTTAAGATATAAAGTTTAGAAGTTATAAAATGTAAGGGGTATTTGTTTATTTTTTAAAGGTATTATAAAAATATAAAAATTTATAAGTTTACTTAACTACATCTAATTTATTTAAAGAGTATAAAATATCTGAATTCTATACCTATGGTCCCAACAAAGGCAAAAAAATTTTACTTCCAAAAAGAGACATGTACTTCTTTGTCAAATAATCAACTCACTTATATTTTTGACACGTGTTCAAGTGATCAACATTTTTTGTACAAAAAAGTAAAGATTTTAATGTTTAAAAGATATTTTTTTCGCATAACGATTTACGGTTTAAAAAATATTAATATTTGAAAAAAAAGAAAATAGGTTTTGGGTTAGAGCACACGGTGTAGTCGAGCCGTCAAAGTCGTGTCGTGGGCAAAAAGTGATGCCACGTCACTTTTTACTCCCACGACACCAAAACTCCCCACGATGGCTCAACCCCCCTCTCTGGTTAACACGAGAATTCTCGTGTCGTCGTCACCCACCACTTTTTTTTCAACAATTAAAACATAAACTTAAATTTTTCATTAATAAAAAAAATACAATCACTAATAAAAAAAACAACACGAAAATAAAAAAACATAAAAAAAATTACCGAATTAAAAAAATAACACAAATACGGAAAAAAAACTTAAAAATTAAAATATTTCGCACGCGCCTCGTCTTTGAGCTTCTCGATCCTCGCCACGTCTTGTGCACTTAATCCGGTAGTGTCGTATCGAAGGATTTGCAAATCCTCGTTCCTTTTTTGAAGTGCAACCACTTCTAGTCTAACCGCCACCTCTCGGTCCAATCGTTCCTTTTTAGTTTCACGATCGGATAACATTTGTTGTTGTAGCAAATCCACCAATTGTTCTTTTTGAGACCCCGAAGTGTCGGATGAGCTTGTCGAGCGTTGAACCTTGGCCTTTCTTGGAGCACCGGATGGATGAGGGTTATCATCGTCATTGAAAAGATCCGGATCTAGATCGGCTATCTTCCCTCGGGCCTGGCGTATTCGAGTTGAATCGGGATTTTTCTATTTATACTTGTATTTCAAAACAAGCCAAGCACTTTTGTGTGGAAACTCCTTGTTCTCGTTTTCATCTCGATACAAACTCATCACACGAGTCATCAAATCCTCTTGATTTTCGCCACTCAAAAGTTTGGCGTTTTCATAAAACGAATTAAAACTATGAACCTCGCGGTTTAAATTCGTCCATTTCCCGGTCAACATATTTTTGTTTCGAGGTTTAAAACCCTCATCCTTAAGCCGATTGTTGTCCCAAATAATATGATGATAGCTTAAGAAATGAGATGGAAAAGATATGAATTTTAGAGAGAGAAAGTAGTGAGAGAAAGTAGAGAGAAGGAGATGATTAACTTGGTGAATATTAGATTAGAGAAGATTAGTGTTACAAATGATCATCCACCCTTCCTAACATGCTAGGAAGGGCCTTATATAGCCGGGCTTACATGTAACCATAATGGGCTATATTGTTTGGACCGGGCTTGTCTTTTGGGCTTTAAGTAGCTTAAATCCAAGCCCGTGAACTACGACTATTTAACTATCTGTTACAATGTTCTAATAAATATTACAATAGAAACCTATGACCGAACATTCTTGTTTGACTCAATATTTTGAGGCTAACAATCTCCCCCAATGTGAGGTCATTCCTCTTCGCTATTTGGAGTCCAATGGAGATTTATGAATTTCTCATAAATGAGTCTTGAACGTGTAACAGTAGTCTTGTTCCTTCATGTTGTGATCTTTGAGTCTTTGTCATTATCTTTCGACTTAGTCTTTTATCTTGAGATCTTCAAATCATTCTTGGCTTGTCTTTGTCATCTTGCGATCTTGTGTCTTTATCCATATGCTCACACTATTAATTGTTGAATAAGTCTTTGGGCATGAATATGTGGTTTTGAATCTTTGACTTTGCTGAGTACACCGTGACGCCACCTTCTCGAGACAAAACATAGACACGGACTGAATGGATTTGACATTCGTCCTAAATCGGTAGCGTTTTACCTCCGGTCGGTGAAGACCGTTATACGATATTAAATACCGTACCTGTGATTAGGTGGATTCAATTAAGAATCTCCTTGACAGGGTTTCGCGGCTGTACTAGTTGTTCTCTTTACTCGACCGTCTCAAAGCAAGACTGCGAACATAAAGAGTGAATCAATTGGATAAATATCCGTTTGATTAAAGTCCTCAATTCAAATTCCTGGAACAAGTTTGATTCAATTAAGAATCTTACCATTGTTGCTTTCCAGTTGACACAAGTTTGATTCGTAAGAATCTCACAAGTCACCTACCGTAGCGCTGTTTGATGTTGACGCTCGAAGGATTTCCATTCGTCACTGTGAATATTAATGAATATCACTCTGAATGTTCTGGCAAGACCATAAAAATATTGCGTAGAAACCTGAAACGAGTTTGAATCAATTCAGAATCAAACCACTGTTGCTTTTTAGTTTTACATATGTTCAGTTCATAAAGAATCTTACACATGACCTACCGTAGTGCTGTTTGTCGTTAACACTGGAAGGATTTCCACTCATCATTGTGAATACTAAGTAGTATCACTCTGAATGTTCTAGCAATATCGCAAGGATATAGCGTAGAACTCTCTTGATCTTCATCCGTGTGTCCTAACGAGATTTGATTGATCTCTTGGCTCTAGACTCAATTTGTGCACTTTTAGTTGTCGGAGGCTGGAGCAGATGCCACCTATTCAATATCAACTATCTCGGAGTGAAAAAGTCAATATAAGTCGTGTTGATCTCCGTGACAATAAAACAAACTTCTTTTGAGAGAAGCCTGGGTAGCTAGGAAAGGGTTGTGCTTCACATCACTGGGTCTATGATGAGTTGTCTTCATGATGTGTTGACCCGGTTTCTGCCTAAGTTGTATGGAGGGCTTCTTTGTTTACACCCTTTATCCTTACATTTCTTTTTCATTCTTTAACCCCTTCAATGCTTGCCAAGACATCATTAATAGCACCTTGTTGTGATTGTTCTAGTGTTATCATCAGTACTTAGTAGGCATTCAGCTACGTTCACATTCTACTCCATCTTTCCCAAGGACTTCAAATTATGTATTGGATTGTCCCTGGGAAGATCCCTCCGGTTCTGGTTGGATCATAGGACTTAAACCTAACTACCCTTTTGACACCAACAACGTCGTGAATTAAAGATGTTGCGGGTATTTGATCGAAACCATGAGTGCATGAGTCTTTAGATCACATTTTAATCACATTTTCTCCCATATCTCTAATATATAAAATCGTTTGATATTAGAGATACCAAATTTGATTAAAATATATTTTGAAAAATAGTCTTGAAACTCTTCGATTAAAAATGTGTCAAACATAGCATGAAACTTTTGAGGATAGGAGTTGTTGAACACACAATTTTTGAAAGATTTTGTATATCTTTGAGAAATTCTTGAAAAAATTGTGTTCAACGATTCTTGAAAAAATCAATTCTTTTTGGCGAAAAGGTTTTTCAAAAGCATAAAAGCGTACACTCCCCCGTGAATTTATCTTCTTTTGCTAAGGGTAAGGGCACAAAAGCGTACACTCCCCCGTGAATTTAGTTCCGGGTTGCAATCTGAAAGTGATTACAAACCATTGTGTTGAGCTCAAAACGTTGAATGTTTTGTGACAAGCTCAACCCGAGATAGATTGCTATACCCGTTGTTGGAAATATTGTCGAAAAAAGACAATTTCCGTTGTAAAAGATAGAAATGACATGTTTTGAAAAATATTTACAACTTTCATTCGAGCTTTATGTACACACCCGTGTCGTTATTGAGCGACATTTCTAGGTACGTCCATATTATCGATACTGAAAGACATGTCGAGAAGAAAATTTTTTGGATTATCAAAGAATTTTTAATTTTGTATTGTGCTTTTTCATTAATATTTACAAGTAGATGTTTGATAAATGAATCAAGCAGGCTTCTTTGCCAGAACCTCCAGTTCTGCTGGAGTCAAACATCTCATAC
The DNA here is from genome assembly GCA_025667525.1 of Glebionis coronaria. NCBI lineage: Eukaryota > Viridiplantae > Streptophyta > Magnoliopsida > Asterales > Asteraceae > Glebionis > Glebionis coronaria. The sequence continues at coordinate 233,668,105 of CM046876.1, read as the reverse complement.
CAATTTGCCTAACAAGATACACAAACCTCTCTTTCGAAAGAGCTTTTGTAAACAAGTCAGCCAATTGGTAATCAGTTCCAACAAAGTATAATTGAACAATACCCTTTTCAACTTGTTCCTTAATGAAGTGGTATCTGACATCGATGTGCTTCGTGCAGAAATGCTGTACCGGATTGCAGGAGATGGCTATGGCCGACTTTGAGTCACAGTACATAGGTACTTTATCAAAGTGGAAGCCATAATCCGTGAGTTGTGTTCTCATCCAAAGAACTTGAGCACAACACGCAGATAGAGACACATACTCTGCTTCAGCTGATGACAGTGACGTGCAATCTTGCTTCTTGGAAGACCATCCCACAAGCTTATCTAGACCTAGAAATTGTGCACCACCAGAAGTACTTTTACGTGTATCAAGACACCCTGCATGATCAGAATCTGAATAGGCCATTAGAAAGAAACCGGTTTCCCTCGGATACTAGAGTCCCATGTGAATGGTATTCTTAAGGTACCGAAAGATCCGTTTAACCTCCTTGAGGTGCTTTTTAGTGGGCCGTGCTTAATATCGTGCACAATAACACGTAGCATGATGAATATCAGGTCTGCTTGCTGTCAAGTACATGAGGGAGCCGATCATGGAACGATATCTCGTTTGATCTATGGCATCTCCCTCTAAATTAGCATCCAGGGATGTGGTTGACAATGGTGTCCCAACGGGGTCACATGAGGTCATACCATGCTTTTTGATTATCTCTTGACAATACTTAGCTTGGTTAATGAAGATACCACGTGCGGATTGGTGAACTTGAATTCCTAGAAAGAATGTTAGTTCGCCCATCATAGACATTTCAAATCTGCTGTACATTACTTTTTCAAACCATTTTGAAAGTTTTGGGTTTGTAGACCCGAAAATAATGTCATCAACATAAATCTGCACAAGCAAAATGTCATCCCCATATTTATAAGTGAACAAAGTTAGATCAATGAAACCTTTTGAGAAACCTTTGGAGACCAGAAATTTCGAGAGCTCGTCGTACCACGCCCTTGGAGCTTGCTTGAGTCCATAAAGTGCTTTGTGGAGACGATACACCTTGTCAGGATAATGAGGATTGACGAATCCTTCTGGCTGCGTGACATAGAATTCTTCCTTTAAAGGACCGTTAAGAAACGCCGTCTTTACGTCCATTTGATAAACAATGAATCCCTTATGTGCAGCATAAGCAAGAAAAATCCTGACCGCTTCCATTCGAGCTACTGGTGCAAATGATTCTTCAAAATCAATACCCTCTTTCTGTCCATACCCTTTAGCCACTAGCCTAGATTTATTCTTGATGATCGTGTTCTCTTCAGCCATCTTGTTTTTCCAGATCCATCGAAGATTTAATGGTATTACATCGTATAGTCTGTCAACAAGTTCCCAGACTTTAAGTCTTTCAAATTGTTGAAGTTCATCAGTCATCGATTCAATCCAAGCATGATCAGCCATCGCTTCTTTGATGTTTTTTGGTTCAGCTGAACTCACGGCGAGTGCGAACATACAAACATCGCCATCGGTGTTAAGCTGTCGTCTTGTGCGAACGGGCTGTGAAGGGTTTCCAGTTACATGAACCAAAGGATGATCTCGGGTCCAATGATGTGTTGAAGGATGTCGTTGGTAGAACGTGTGCATATTTGACGGATCAACATGGCGAGTAGAAGACTCTTCAGTTTCGTGTACCGGTGTACCGAATGGGTTGATAAATTCGTCTTCGTCAGATAATGCAGCGTCTGCTTGATTTGTGTTCTCTGGAGCAATGACAGTAGTTATTGATGTTGTAGGAGAGATTGTTGATGTGATATTCTGAGGAGGTAAATCTGCAACAACCCATGTTGAAGTAGATGAAGTTGTATCCGGTTGTTGACGATGATCAGTATCATCATTCTTATCACGAGTGACAGCGGAAGACTTCGATACAACGTGTTTCTCCCCCATGAAATATTCATCATACATTGGTCCATATAATATTTCTAACTCTTCAATTGTGGTGTCGGCTGTCATATCAGCTCTAGGTACATTTTCTGGAACCAGCATTGAACTTGACAGTTCATTTCTGTAGTCTTGAGTTCCGAGTTCCGTGCGGTTGTGAACGAAAGTCGTTTGTTGTTGTGGATCGGGACTTAAATTGTTTTGTTCAAGTGCCATTGTGTAACTTACTTGTGAAACCCTTGAGACACATATTTCTCTGATATTTGTTTCTTCAGCAACCAAACTCTGAGAGTGTCTTTTGTTGAACGGTATGAATAAGGAAAACCTTTATGTTCTTGTTGAACCTTTACTTGATTACCTGCACTTTCATCAGTAGTTTGTATGCTTGCATGTGGGTTAGCGATATCTTGATGAGAACCATGTGGGGGTTCACCTTGAACCTTTTTCGTGCTAGAGGGAAATATATTTCCAGTAGGAACCCATTTAAGACCAGTTGTTTTGAAGATTCTACCCGTTGGTATCCACTTAAGACAAGGTCTAGGAAACTTAGCTTTCTCATGCACCGCGGAAGACTTAATTGGAGAAAAACTATTTCCTATAGGGTTCCATCTTTGAGATGCTCTAGCTGTTTGGTTCACCTTGTTCAGGACTTTAGTGATGCAATCATCATGAATGGCATTAAACACACATTTGTTACATTTCGTGCAAACAAAGTGCTTAGCATATGAGAAGGATCTAGTGTTCCTAGGATAGGCTGATTTGGGCACATCATAGAAGGGTCTAGAATTACTAGATGTGTGATTAGCGCTCCTAGGTTTCGGTTGGGTCCTATCTCTTGCTTGTGTCTTTATCTTAGCATCCTCTAGATAGCTTTTATGACCTCTGTCATTTGAACTACTCTGAGGCATGTTCTTGGAACTGTTTCTAGAGTTGCTCGAAGCATTCATGTGATTGGGTTTTGCATAGACAAAATGTGTTAAGGGGGATCTAGATAGTGGAGTGACTGTTTTTGGCAAATTGCTACGCACGTCAACTTGGGATGCAAACCTCGAGTTCAAAGTTTTGGGTCGTTCAGATATGGGTCGTTCAGATTTAAACACATTCGGTTGTCTAGCAACTGAGCGGTTTCTGAATGGTTGAGTAGGAGGTTTCCCCAAGATTGACTGATTTGCTAACTTGGTATCCACACTATTTCCTTTAAGCTTCCTTAATTCATTTTTCACCGCTGTTAATGCAAAAACCTTTTCCTGAATCTGAGCTTTCAATTGCTCATTTTGTAGAAGTAATTGAGCGACACGTTGTTCTAACTTAATATTCATATTATCAAATATGTCGTTATCATCATTCGCGTCATTACTATCTACAGTGTCGATAGGTTGCACATATATTTCACTTAATGAAGCAGACGGAGGACTAGGATTTTGAGAAGCCAACTTTGATTCTAACAAATTTATTTGTTTCACAAAATGTTCTTTTTCCGTATTAAAATCTTGAATCTTACGATCCAGTTTTTGTTCAAGAACAACGTTTGCTTTTTCAAAATTTTCAAAATAAGATTCAAATTGGTCATTTTTCTTTGAAAACTCGAGTTTGGCATCCTCAAAATATTTTGTCTTTTGAGCTAACATAGTTTCGAGCTCATGAATCTTAGAATCATACACAACAGTTAATTGTACCTTAGCCATCGGCTCCTCATCATATATGGGTCTGATGTCTGCATCATCGGCTGCTTGATCATTCCCTGAATTGTTGCTGGTATACTGCGTTTCTGGTTCTTTCCCGCTGCTTTCTGTGATAATCGGACAAGCATCCAATGTTTGACCATCATCGACATTACTCTCGATCTTCTGCATTAGTCTGTTAGTCACCCTTCTTTCAACTTGTAGTTTATGACGTGTTCTTTCGGCAATGGACTTCCTTACGTCACTCATGTGTTGAAGAAATGTCTCCTTGAATTCTTGAACTTCTAACCGAGTAAATTCAAAGAAGTATCTGTTTATGAATTCTCGATCATAATATACAGAGACCTGTGTATCAAGGAATTGCTGAAACTGATTTTCGATAACCAAAACGACATCTATGGATTCAACCTCTTGAAATTCATCGTTGGCAAGTTGTTGTTCAAGGTGATCTGCATTGAGTAGCATTGTGCTTGTGAATGTCTCAACATCTTGACCAGTTAGTTACATAAATACCCATTTGAATCCAAGTTCGACGCGAGTGCCTTTTAACTCATCATTTGAAAGAACTTGAAGGTGTGACTAGAGTGATCTAAAGTGTGTCATGCATCGTTCTTTTGCAACCGACATCTTGGATTTGAGTGCATGCACATGTTGTGTTGCGAAATCCATAATGAGTGTTTCAGGGGATGAAGTGACTTTGGATCTTAAGTAGATATGGTGTGATTGGTTTGTGGTTGATATTTCTAAAATTCCGATTTTTTCTCAGTCCGACAATAAATTCCTCAGTCCGACAAAACGGTAAACTGAAAATTTTGTCTTACCAAATTTTGAAATCAATTCCGAAATAGCCAAAAACTAATAGGGAAAAATTTTGTAAAGTTGAAAATTTTTGACAAAAATAAAACCTAAAAATGGCCTAAATTTAAATTTTGGTCCGAAAATTTGAATTTTTCGTCGAAAAAATTTTCGCATCGCCAAAATTTGAAATCGAAGCTTAAATGGCCTAAGAATGGTCTAGGAAAAAATAAATTTTACTATGGTTTTCCCGCCAAAAAACTCTTTTTTTTTCTTATCCGGAATTCGTGTACTTTGGCTTATCCAGAATCCTTGAAAATGAACCTTATCCGGAATCTGTGATTCTTCTTCTAATCCGGAATCCGTGTTCTTGAGCTTATCCGGAATCCGTGTTCTTGAGCTTATCCGGAATCCGTGTTCTTGAGCTTATCCGGAATCTTAACTTAGGAGCTTATCCGGAATACAACTTTTGGAGCTTATTCGGAATACAACTTTGGAAGCTTATCCGAAATCTAATTTTGGAAGCTTATCCGGAATCCAATTTTCGAAGCTTATCCGGAATCCAATTTTGGAAGCTTATCCGGAATCCAATTTTGGAAGCTTATCCAGAATCCGACTTTAGAAGCTTATCCGGAATCCAATCTTAGAAGCTTATCCGGAATCCAATCTTGGAAGCTTATCCGGAATCCAACTTTCTTTTGCTACGTATCCGGAATGGTTACACTTACCTTATCCGGAAAACTCCTTATCCGGAATGTTTACAAAAGCTTCTTATCCGCAATACGTGCAAAACTGCTTATCCTGAATCCGCTGCAGTAACAAATCCGGAATCCTCAAACCCTTATATCCCGGATAACAGAAACCCCCAAAATCCGGATAAACTTGATTTTTTCCAAACTTTTTCCGAAAATCAAACCAAAATTACCAACTTTTTATAAAAAATCAAGAAAAATGAAGACACAAATTCCTACCACAACTTTGTAGGCAATTTGTATATATATTTTGAGCTTGAAACAACAAAACTTTTTGATACGAGATAATTTTTAAGATGAAAATCACACAAAATCAAAAAATGATAACCACAAACTAAACACAAATCTACCCCATGGCGATTGATACCAAATGTTGTCCCAAATAATATGATGATAGATTAAGAAATGAGATGGAAAAGATATGAATTTTAGAGAGAGAAAGTAGTGAGAGAAAGTAGAGAGAAGGAGATGATTAACTTGGTGAATATTAGATTAGAGAAGATTAGTGTTACAAATGATCATCCACCCTTCCTAACATGCTAGGAAGGGCCTTATATAGCCGGGCTTACATGTAACTATAATGGGCTATATTGTTTGGACCGGGCTTGTCTTTTGGGCTTTAAGTAGCTTAAATCCAAGCCCGTGAACCACGACTATTTAACTATCTATTACAACGTTCTAATAAATATTACAATAGAAACCTATGACCGAACATTCTTGTTTGACTTAATATTTTGAGGCTAACACCGACCATTATACATATCCATAATTAGGTACCAAAACGAATCGAATGATTGATCGGTTCCGACCTTCGGGTCTTCGGATACTTCAATCCAACACTCGGCCAAAACTTCTTCCTCACGTTGGCTCCAATAAGAACGGTCCGACTTCGGAGGTGGTTGTGTAGCCGCGGCTTTGTTCTTCGAGGTTTTTTTAGCAACACTTTTCTTTCTCAGACCTTTCTTCAGTTGTGCCGCGACTTGTTCTTCGGGTTCTTCGGGTTCATTGTTTTGTTCGGGTTCTTGTGTTTCTTGTGAAGTGTGTTGAGGAAAGGTTTGGAATTGTTGTGATTGTTGGAAGATTTGTGATTGTTGGGATTGTTGGAACCACATATTAAATTGCTCGGGTGTACAATTAAGAAACGAGTTTTGTTGTTGTGGGAAGGTAGTGAAGGGATTTGGGAGTTGATTAAAGTTGGCGAATGTTCTTGAAGTGCTAGATGTTGCGGATGAGGGAGTATTCGGGTTAGACGAAGAAGACGAATTCGGTAGTTGAGTAGAAGGAATTTGATTTTGAGGATCGGAAAAGTAATTGTTTAACCATTGATTCGGGTATTGGTTCGGATTAGGATTTTGACTCATGGTAGATAGAAAAAATATAGAATTAGATGTAGAAGAAGGTGTGATGTTTGGGTAAAATGAGGGGGATTTATAGGTAAAAAAGATGAAAAAATATGGTTTTTTTCCCCTTCCAACGGTAAAAAACGGGAAGAAAAAAAATAGCCGTTACCCCCAACGGTTAGTTTTTCAAATTTTCAAAAAAAAATTAAAAAAAAATTAAAAAAAAACCCATAACGCCACCCATGGCACGAGCCACGGTGTGGTTGGCTGCGCCATTGCCTCGCGCCGTCGCCCATGGCGTCGGCTAGTTGTAGCCAGCCCAAATACGACGACGCCACCCACGGTACGGTTGGCGCCATCGTGGCCTCGCGCCGTCGTGGCCAGCCACCGTACCGTGTGCTCTTAGTATCCAAATAAAATTTGATATCAAATGAACTTAAAAATAATTTGGTTTCTTTTTAAGCCAAATTTAAAACAAAGGTTGTCCGTTTGCATCTTCCAAACCACAAGGACTAAACCTGAAGTTTGATCTTGGAATATACTCATTAAACGTTTAGGGTTTTTATATTGATTTTGTTTGATTCCGTTTTCACTGCTGTTTCCGGCGAATTCTTCTTTGGTAACAGGTAAATCCATTTTCAGTTTTTATTTTTATTTTTATTTTTATTATTCATATCTTATTTACCTTTCTGTAATACTGATTATATCATCCATTCGTTTTGTGGTCGTTATGATATGATTCATTCTTGACGGTCTCAAGTTAATTTTCTGCTTTGTGTATGCGTCTATGAAGAATACTTATAGATGTCATTTTTATTTTCAGTTTTGTGTCACAGATTATGGCTTCTGTTGCTCAGCTCCATTGTCCTCATATTACCATAAACCGTCATCTTATCCGTCCAGCTTTCCACACTTCTACCCTCCATTTACCTAACTTTCCTGTTAATAATCTACCTTTTAAGCCCTCCCTAAATTTGACTTTTTTTAACCCAAAATCAAAGCCACTTGTATGTGGTGGAGGTGGTAGTGGTGTTGGTGGCATTGGCCATGGCAGTGGTGGTGCTGGTGGTGGAGGTGGCTCTGCTGGCGATGCATCCAATCTTGATTGTTTTGGGCTGTTTGGGGCTCTCCTCAGTGGCTGGAGATCCAGGGTTGCTGCTGATCCTCAGTTTGCGTTCAAGGTCTTAATGGAAGAAGTGGTCGGAGTGAGTTCTGCCGTACTAGGTGACATGGCGTCTCGCCCGAATTTTGGTCTAAACGAGCTTGATTTTGTGTTTTCGACGCTTGTTGTAGGGTCGATTCTAAATTTCACTCTTATGTATCTATTAGCACCCACTCTTGGATCTACATCAACAACCCTCCCTTTTATTTTCGCCAATTGCCCTACAAGTCACATGTTTGAGCCTGGTCCGTTTAGTGTCGTAAACCGTTTGGGAACACTTGTTTACAAAGGAACCTTGTTTGCAGCTGTTGGGTTAGCAGCTGGATTAGTGGGAACTGCTCTGTCGAATGGGTTGATTAAGATGAGGAAGAAAATGGATCCTAATTTTGAGTCGCCAAACAAACCACCACCCATGCTGTTAAATGCTATCACTTGGGCAATTCATATGGGTGTGAGTAGTAATTTAAGATACCAAACTTTGAACGGGATTGAGTTCTTGTTGGCTAAGGCAGTCCCACCTGTTGTGTTTAAATCCTCTGTAATTGGACTGAGAATGGCGAACAATGTTCTTGGTGGGATGACATTTGTGATGTTGGCAAGGGTTACAGGATCACAGAGCTCTGGTCCTGAAAAGAAGGTAAATAAAGTTGTTGATGAAGAGAATCCGGTTCATCTCAAGTGAGTATTATCTTTTGCACACTTTTTTCATATCGATCTACAAAAGTAAAACAAAGTTAGAGTTTCATGAAAGCTGATCAATTTCTGACATCCTTGTTGGGTTCGGGTTACAATCATTTTAGTTTTTGGTCGTTTTAACTGCAATAAGAGGATTTGAAGCTGAGTTCTATTTGCATAGTTTTCAAATAGTCAGTTTAGAGTGTACTAGTATGAATGCTTGTGGAATTTCTTTTGTTGCATTATGATATCTACTAGATTTGTAATGCTATTTTTGCTCTTACTATTCTTATTGTTGTTTTTGTTGTAAGTTCTCGGATCATATTTGAGCTGTTATAATGTTGCATCAGGTGAGAAAGAAACGAGGTTATGTCACCATGGCAACCATAGGCATGGTTGTTGAGTGGCAAATGATTGGCGAAATTACTTTGTTAAAAGTGCACATTTCTAATAACCAGTGTGCAAATATTATGTGGAAAGAGTAACGTATAATTTTTCTATTGCAACCCGTTTGACGATTTAGGAGCATTGATACTCCACAAAAGAAATATAGTTAACTAGATGATATGGGAGCATTGGTACACCACAAAAGAAATATAGCTAAACACTGATCTTGGTCAAGACGAAGGGTTTGTGAACTTAATATGCAGCTTATGTTAATATGGACTGCGATGTAATGATGGAACTGTTTGTATGTATACTGGACAGGTTTAGACCTTTAAATACTTTTGATGAACAGAATGCAACTTTGATAATGTAAATGTTTCTTTCTTGTTTAAGTTCAGTTCTTTGTTGAAGTGGAAACAAAAAAATTGGCAGGTACAATTGTTGGTGTATTTATCTTGTAAATATGATCATAGTTTAGGTTGTTAAAACCCGGGTTTTAAATTGACCCAGTCGAGTCGCCGGTTCAACCGGTTGAAACGGCGGGTCAAACCAGTTTTAGGCTAAAAGAAAGATTACCCGCATGTTATGTGCATGCCAAAAACAACGTTACTCACTAGTTTCTAGCATAAAAACCAACTAATATCACTTTTCACATTTATATTACTGGCATCTTTGACTTTGTCATCATGATTTATATCTCACATTATAAAAATAACTTCATCTTCATCCATCACTTATCCTCACACTGATGGATCCTCATTTTCATACACAACTTCTCATCCATTCATCCCTGCAGAAACGATCCTAATCATGCGAAGGTTTGACAACACATTGGACATGTCAAATCTCATAATTTGATATTATATAATCTGTTCTTTTCCTTTGATATGTGTTATACCGGCCTGTTTTCGGTCTCCGGGTAGACCAAAACCTAACGGGTAAACCGGTTTGAGTTGTGAAACCCGACTCACAATGGTCCGGTCATCACTCCAGTTCTCGGTTGAATCGGCTGGGTCAAACCGATTGATAAAGGATATTAATTTGCACACTTTAAACATTTATTTGCACACTCTAAATATGTGTTATGTCATTTATATCCTTGGTATTTGCACACTCTACTAAGTAATATAATACTATAAATGGCAATACAACAAACATTTTGAATGTGCAAATAAATATGTGAAGTGTGCAAATTATTAGTCATTTTCAAAACATTGGTTGAAAGAACAATGATTTAAAACATTTCCAGAATATACTATAACATTTTATACGGATTAGTAATATTACAAAACAAGTAGGCACACCCGCGCTTCGCTGCAGGGCCGAGTGTTTTCTCGTTCGATAGTTGGTTTTAACGTCGTATTAACGGAAGAATGTTAATTATGCCTAATTCATTTACAGAAACATGTGCATACCAACATTCATGTGATGTGTCAATGATTAGAGCATTCGTTGGCCAAAATATCTAACATTAGCAACATTAAAGCGCTACAAAAGTTCCTAGCGAAAAAATATGTGACAATACTTCACAGCTACAAAAGTTTCCAGTTAAAAAATATGTGACAATACTTCACAACTGTTCCTCAAAAATCTCCAATGTAAGTACGAAAAATGCCTACTAAATATGTCTCTAAAAAAGAAATTTCTTGCTCAAGTGTATCAAGCGGTAACTTGTTCTCAACTGCAACAGAATAAGCTCTTACAACTTGAGAAACCATTGATCTGACAACCAAAACATCGAAGGCCTTTTAAGTAGAGGTTGTTACAAAACAATAATCACTTGGATAACCAAATGAAAAAATACACTCATTCTAATGAGGTGCGCAGAGAAGTACCTTTTTGAAGATCAATTCGACCATCTTCAACTACCAAATATCCATGTAACCAAAGGCTATGACATCCAAAATCATACCTTCTTCTACATTTTTAACTCCTTCAAAAACATGAATGGTGGTTCTAGGTAACAATTCCGAGTGAATGCTCGGACAAAATCCATTCATCATGGACACACCACATGAATATAAATATTATTTTCTGAATTACTAATTGAAAAATTAATATTACCACACTACAAAAATTTGTAAAAGGCCGCAATTCTAAGTATACTATAGTGTATTTTTTTTGAACGATGATTGAAGTAAAAATAAAGGCTCTCTAGCAAAGAGCTAGAAGAGAAATTACAAAGGCTTATTTAGCAAAGAGTTCTAATAATTAACTTTACGACCTCTATACTATAGTGTATTAAATATAAGACTTCCACCAATGCTAATATAAACCTCAAGCAATGGCAACTAACACGAAACGCGTGAAATGAATTATAAACGGGAGGATTACACTAAAGCTCCTCACCTTCCTCTAAAGCGTCAACACCTAGCTGCCACACTTTTGTCGGTATCGACAGTATACATTAAAATCTTTTAAGAAAAAACAGTTTATGTATACCTATATGTTGAACGACTATTTGGCATATCATTACGCAATTCTTGTTTGTACAAAGTCTAAACCAAAAAAGTTTGTAGTAGTGAATGAAAAGAAAAATTCAAATGCATATAAAGGTATATTAAAGGTGAGATCGGAATACCTTGAATACACCACTGATAATGATCTAATAGCATTTATTCGGTCACCTTCCAGAAGAATGTCGCAGCAGCCACAACCAAACACCATTTAATGATGAACATTTGCAGAAAAATGTTGATACAACTATACCTCAGTGTCAGTGGTAGCAACAACCTCTGTTGCCTTTTATTTTTCTTCCTTGAATGGCTTTACTCGCCTTTCTCCAATGTCACCTCAATCCCAGTGGCGGAAACAATCTCTGGCAGCTGCTCGGCTTCCGTCATTGGCGACAACTTAACTTTTAAGAGCACGAAATATTCAGCTAACTTGGAAACTCTCTCACCGCTATTACCTGAAAAGCCAAAGACTAAAACGTTATAAAGGGTATCCGACCCGCCAAGAACGTGCTGCACGTCAAAGTTTGTGAACACATTATTTATAAGAATGCACATACTTTACATTTCAATTAGAACTTAATCCTACTTGGGGTATGTGTCTTTTTGGTAACTCATCCGACATACGAAGGTTCTACTTTTTGGGTTTAACCTGATTACCATTCAGAGATAAAGGGAATTCATAGCTACTCAATTGAACGCATTTATTTTTTTTTCATTTGACAAATTCTAAGTAATTGTAACACAAATCCATAGTCAACAAATGAATCCTATTTTCACAAAAAGAAATCAAGTAGTCCATAAAGCACTTATTTACTTAGTGTGCTATCTTTTCCAGTCAAGTTGTGGTTATGGGTTCCATTATGTCTTCTAGCTTCTCTTGCGTCTCCTAAACTCGATATAGCACCAAAATAAGAACAATTTAAATTTGCAAAAAATGTTACAACATACTTTTTTTTATTCACTTCCCCTTGTTCCCAGTTTCTTTAATCTTTTTTGTCTATTATCTAAAGTCCACACCATGGGCTGAGAAATCCATCCCATGCCATAACCCCAAGGTGTATATAGCTTATCCACTTTTTAGGGATGCTACTAAACATACGACAAACACATAGAAAGTATAATTACCATACAAAGATTTTATAAGATACATTATCAACTTACCAAATTTTGTGACTTTTACATAAAAAAGGGCCCATATGTTAAAATCATTCCCAAAATCTTTAATAAGACTGAGGTTCTAACCTACAACAATCAGAAGGCCAGTAAACTTGGTTCTTTCCTTTTTCACTACTGATGTCATTTAGTTGACTTTGTAACAGAGTGAGAATTGGTTTCCCAGCAACCACTCCACACAACCATTAAGAAAATCCCAATCCCTTTTCAGATTACACATTCTTGATTATCAAACAACAAAAAAAGACGACATGGAGCCTTAGAATCCAAAATAAAATGACAAAAAGATAATCTTTAACAAATGTTCTTACCAATTCCGCTAACTCTAGTTTTGCAAGGAAACCCTTCAAAGAGCGTACCTATTAAACAAAATTAAAAAAATCGAGATGATTGTCATCAGGATAATTTATTCATAGAATTAAAACCCTCAATTTGCCATGAAAAAAGCTTATTAATTAGTGGATAACAATTTGGGGTTATTGTGTACCATACACTTACAAATTGATAGTCGTAACTTTCTTAAATGGGATCTTCGATCTTCTGTTTGCCAGGTCCATTTTTTATTTTCTGATGAGTTTTTATGTGTCTCAATCGAGAGAGAAGAAGACACACACATGTTGTATGTGTTTTTTTGTTCTGTATATGTTGATTGAAAACACGTGTGTTCGAGATAATGTATGTTCATGAGTCAGATGACACGTATCAAAGATGGTTTCCCGCTAGACACGTGGGTAGAAATGTTTTCCAACCAAAATCTTAGGAAAATAATAAAATAAACCACACTCTACCTAAAACAGTTATAAGTAATAATATAATATTTTTGAACAAGAAATGTGAGCTGAGACCTTAAAGTTATTTGTACTTGTTATTATTATATATTAATCGAGTTGCGATAAATGTAAAATTTTAATTTCAATCAATCATATTTACTTATTTTTTATAAAATCTACTTACAATCTATTTTTAAAAAATTAAATATCTCATAAACCAAAATTGTCAAACTACAAAAAATATATAATTGCAATAAAAATTAAATCATATTTCTATCGACAGACTTCTTTTTTCTGATTTTTTTTAATCACGTCTGGGAAAATCATATATGATTCGTATCACGAAGGTAATGATATATGATTTTCTGAAATCATATATAATTTCAGAATATCATATATGATTCATGATACAAATCATATATATTTTTTTCAAATGTGACTTAAGAAAAATATAAAAAAAATTCGTCGAAAGTATATATACATGTGTCCTGTCTCCCTCAATAAGAAGATGATTTAATTCTTGTCGTGATGTTACGTTTTATTTTGCGTAACGATTCTGAGATATTTTTTCTAAAATGATGAAAGTGAGTTTTTTTGTAGATGAAAAAAAGAGATGATTAAGATTGGCTGGTTGGATTTATGCTAAATGGGGGGTATACATTAAACTTTTGCCTATATCAGTGTACACATCTTAGCCATTCATCATCTAAGATAAAAAACAGGAACGTACTATTCTTTTCAAAATGTCTAAAGTTGTTAAAAAAACAACGAAGGAGGTAAAGTTGTAAATATGACGAAAACTGGTTATTCCTATTGATATATTTCACTAGTGATACTAATGATATTTCACTAGTGACAAAGGTAATGAAATATTTTTAGTGATATTTAATAAATATAGTTATGGTGTAATATTAAAAATGATATTTAATTGTTTTGTCATTAATGATATATTATTGTTTTCATTAATAAAATATAAATAATGATATACTAGTATTTCGTCATATTTATAACTTTAGTACCTCCGTTTTTTATACAACTTTTGAATATTTTGACAAGAACGGTCCAACCATGTTTTTTCAAATTTTATGTTAATCTTATCGTTAAGTTAAAAGCAATTGAAAAGTAAGAATTGATACATTAGTCTCTACTATATATTTCTACTATATATTAAAAGAAAACCCTTTTATTTATAGAAATCTTAATCAACTTAAAAGATTATATGCATATTGTACAAATATATAAACATAATTAGAAATTAATTCATACATAGTTTAATACCCAATTTTAAAACTAATTAATAGATAATATTAAAATAATTAATACATAATTTAATGCTCATATTAAAACTATTTAATACATAATAATTAATACACACTTAAAAATAATTAATACACCTCATTATTTTTAAAAACTTTGATCTGTTCATATTGTAAAATAATTAAAAGCATATGTATCTAGAAAATTGTACATATTGTGTACCTAAAATGATGAGGTTTAATTGCGAGCCGGAGTCACAGTCGGTTCAATTAGCCAATAAAAACTGTCAGAAGACGAACCGTAGAAGACCCACCGAAACTGTTAAAAATTGCGCCGTTAAATTAATTTGTACTATTTTTTTAATAACACATAAATTTGTGTTACTTATAAAAGAGAATACACCCCATCTCTCCAAGATTTTAAATAGTAATATGTTACAAGGTTTTGGTACAAACCTTTACAACACAAAAATTTCATAAATATATTTTTATATTAGGTGTGGGCAATACACATCAAAAAAACAAAATTTAATATGCAACATATACAAATAATTATTGCTATAAATTTTAATTTTTTAAATATAACTATTCAAATTGTTCACTAATGAAAGTTTAATATCAAATTTCTGTGTTTGATTTTAGACAATTCATTTTTTTAATAAATATGTATTTTCGAATACTGATCATTTCGCTAATTTATTCGATTAAGTCGCACACATCAAAGTAGAAAGATTTTAAGGTCATCATGATGTATGAAGACATGTAAACATATAAATAAAAAGAGATTTTCTATATCTATATTTTATACTATTGCGACGAGTGTTACACAGATTTGCAAATACCTTTCATTATCAATCATTACAATCTCGTAATACTAATTCTATATGAAATGGTTTATTATTGCTCAAAGTTATTCCAACTTAAACTTATCGTCATTTTTATAAATATAACAATAAAACATTGTGATTGCAAAATTTTATATTTAAGGTACCCGCAGTCGCAACCCGCGAGTATCCTGCTAGTATGTAGTCAAATAAATATGCAAAATTGGCGCTGATATTACGAGTTCTCTCTCTTATTTAGAAAGCTTATGTTAAGTAATATAATTTGATAAACAATCCAAAATGTGTCTCTATTAATTTACATTTCAAAAGAATGTACAAAAGTTCTGTAATTGGCTAATGAGTTAGATTAAATAAGAATACAAATTTTAAATGTACTTACAACTTTTCAAAAGTAGATAATCTGCGTATTATTACTCTTACTATCTACAAGATCCGTTCGATAAGCGGTTAGCCTTAAAAATTATTCTAAAAGGAAGATAGTCTTACTTTAGTCATTTTGTGTCATTCGCTTGGTTATCTGCATTTGGAACAAATAACTGCTTTCAAACAATGGAATCAAATTTTTTTAGAACGGCGAGTTAGATAGTTACTAAGTTAGTTATTCGATTCTACAGTATCTATCCAGAAGGTAGTCCCTGCCAGCCTCGAATAATAATTAGTGATTCGATTCCATAGTAAATACCCAGAAGGTAGTCTCTGTCAGCCTCGAATCGACGCATCTATGAGGTAGAACCCCATAGATTCCCACCTTGAAAGAAAACCCCTAGTGAGAGACTCAAACATGATACCTCTCGCATGTGGTAAAAACCTCCCCAAAGATACCTTATGTGGCCAACTGTACTAAGAGAGTGGGTTGAATCACATCTAATTAACCAATACTCCATCACTTACCAACCATGTTCAACATCAATTATATAAGTTCAAAATAATACAGATGGGACGTCATGAAGGCTTAATAATTCTGAATACCCAACAAACTCATATTCATATGTTACAACAAAGAAAATGCAGTAAATATTAACTAGAGAACTCTTCCTTGGTGGACACAACCATGACTTTATGTATGGGTTCCAAAATCATTTTTTAGTGAAGCAACTGCTACAAGTAAAAAGAACACATGAAAAACTTGTTAATCACATATTACCGAATATGATGTTGCCAATTAGTTCACTTGAAATCTAATTACACGGTACAGGAAAGGCCTCAGAACTAAGAAAATATTTTGAACCAAAATAGCACATTCAAATTCCAGAAAACTTGTTTGGTTCCAAAACGTTAAAAGTCTCAAACAAGAGAATTTCAACACATCATTATTACACGAGATGTTTAGTTATTTTGTATCTATAGTGGTTGGTTGTTCACTTGCATCTAAACGCACCACCAATGATATGTTGTAATTGTTGTTTTGACTAGGCTAAACAAAAATGGTTGCAATATATATTTTTTAGACCCGAGGTTACAAAATTTCATAGTAAGCCTACTGAAGCATATAGTTCCTTACATTTCAACCATAGCAACAACCTCCTTGCGGTATTTTTGTTCAGAATCCCACTATGTTTAGCTCTGTAGGATATTGTAAATATAGCTTATGTTTTAGAGAGATAAAGAGATAGAAAGTTGGTAGAATTAAACACACTTCTTAAGAGATAAAGTAAGAACTATGTGTAAAAATGAATGAATCCACACCCTCTCCATCTAAGGAGAGGGTTTATATACCCAAGTCCATAAGATGGGCTTGGGCTTAAAAGTTGGGCCGACCTACACAAGTTGTAGGCTAGGCTTTTCCTTGTTTGCTTAATATTAGTAAAACTAAACTACGAGCTATTACTTAGACTAATGTTGAAGTGACCGATCCTTTCTAATACGTAAAACGTATTTCCAACAATCTACCCCTAAGGGAGGTCACTCCAAACAAGGGCGTTACCTAAGTTACAATAATAAAATAAACCTAGTATACTATGCTTGTCTTGAGCTCGTAGTCTTCGTCTTTCTTTTCTTTTTCTTTTATGGTGAACAAGTTGATGTGATCTTTGATATCAATCTTTAGCATTAATCTCTTGCCTTGATCTTGTGCATCCTTCACTTGTGACCTTCGCCTCTTCGTGACTTCATGTCCCACATACTTATACCTTCGTAATTCTTGAAAGCTTCAGAGTTCGATACAGCGGAAGAATTAACTTTTAGGCTTTCTTGAATTAGATGAGGTATTAAGTGCATAAAGTATAAGCATGCGGGGACGACTTCTTCTCGGATTCCGCAACGCCACCGTCTTCAAATGCCGCAACATAAGTAGACACGAACGAAATGGATTTGAACATTTCATTCTATTTCGGTAGCATTTTTACCTCCGGTCGGTGAAGACCGTTGGACGATATCAAATATCGTACTTGTGGCAGGTAGACTTAATTAAAAATCTCCTTGACAAGATTTCGCGGGTAAACCCGTTCTCTTTACTCGACCGTCCAAAGCTGACTGTGAACATAAAGAGTGAGTCATTTGGATAAAGTTATCCGCATGATTGAAGCCGTCAATTCCGATTCCTGGAACAAGTTTGATTCATTAAAGAATCGCACCGTCGTTGCTTTCCAGTTGTCACGAGCTCGATTCATATTGAATCTTGCAAGTTACCTACCAAGTGCTGTTTGATGTTAACACTAGAAGGATTTCCACTCATCACTGTGAACACTATAGAGTGTCACTCTGAGTGTTCTGGCAAGATCACTGAGATATTGCGTAGAGACCTGGAACGTGTTTAAATTCAATTAAGAATTAAACAACTGTTGCTTTCCAGTTATCACAAGTTTAATTCATAAAGAATCGCACAAGTCACCTACCATGAGCTTTTGAATATTCGCTCAAGAAGGATTTCCATCTACATTGTAAATACTTTCGTATTACTCGGATGTTCAGGCAAGATCATGAAGATTTTGCGTAGGACTCTTAAGATCTTTCTTACTTTTCACAGTGTGTGAAGAAGCAAGGAATTATGAAAGTGTGTCCTAATGAGATATTTGATGATCTCAAATGGCTCTAGACTCGATCGTGCATTTTGGATTTTTAGTGAACGGAGGCTGGAGAGGAGTCCCACCATTTCAATACCAATTTACTCGGAGTGAATAAATCAATAGATAATGCGTTGTCTCCGTGTGAATAAAAAAAATACATTTTAAGAGATATTTGAGTTAGCTGGGATGTGTTGTGTAATGCATCACTGGGTCCATGATGTCTATCTTCAATATCGAGCATCATTAAAAATGATCTCAATAGCATATGTGTTGACCTGGTTTCTGCCTAAGTTTGTAAGGAGGGCTTCTTTCTTAGACCCTTTATCTTTACAATTCTTTTTTATTCTTCAACCCCTTCAATGCTTACCAATACATCATAACTAGCACCTTGTTGTGATTGTTCCAGTGCTAACTTAAGTACTTGGCCGGCATTCAACTACGTTCACAATCTTTCCCCATCTTTCCTAAAGACTACTATTTCTAGCTATGGAATGTCTTTGGGAAGATTCCTCTGGTTTTGGAAGGATCATTAGACTTAACCTATCCTACCATCCTTATGTCACCACAATCTTCATCGTCGTGAAATAAATGGGTTTAGAGGTAAGTATATGTCACCATGAAATCCATTTTGATATAGCAAATCCATTTTTCTCCCCCTTAACATATGCCAAGATACTCGAAAACATTTCGCATATGTTGGGATGAGCCATCAGTTTAAGTCAAACCATTTGTAATAATTTCCCATATTAAATCGCATTTTCTCCCCCATATTAAAAATATTAACCAAATCGATTTTTTAATATCAATTGATTTAATAAAATTTTAACAAAGGTTTTGAGAAGAAAAATGCAAGTCTGTTTTAATCTTCATGATACCAAATGTGTGAGATATGATACCGATTTGTAAAACAATCACATATTCACCATATTAGAAAAAATTGACAAGGTTGGACCTGATTGATGAGAACATCATATGATAAGATCAAATGGTTCTTTTCGGCTAATGTTGGTCGCCTCGTCACGTCTAAAGTCATCTCTTGACACCACATGTACGATTGGTATTGTTGTCTTGACACCAATTTGTGAACTTGGCATGTTCGGCATCAAAGATTCTGAATGCTTGACAGTTGCTCCCCCTGAATTGTTGACCCACGTTCTATCGAAAGAGCTGTAGTTGTTGTTTGAGTAGTCGCATCGTCGAGTATGTAGATACCAATTGTAGATAGCAATGGTTGTAGAGATGATAGCTTCATAAAAACAAGACTTCTCTTGTTTTAACAAATAAATGCACTGATGCGTACAAAGATTTGTGTTAGACCAAGTTATAAAGTAAACTTGGTCCCTTACAAGGTTTTAAAGTAATCCTTGCCCGAGAAAATTAATTCCCGTTGTTGAGCCAAAGCTTTCATAAGAAATACTTGACTTTAATATGAAAAGCGGGTTGCAGTCTGAAACAACTACAAGCCATATGGGCATGTTTTATGAAATATTTACAACTTTTGTACGAACTCTATTTATGGCGCCGTTTCAATATTAATCGACATTTCTAAGGCCGTAAATATTATCGTACCAAAAGACATGCCTTTGAAAAATAAAGTAAAAATATTTTTGGATTTTTCTGAATTTTTCAATTTTTATGGTTTTTATATGGTTTTATATTTTTATATTTTGCTTTTGTGGATAAAAATATGATAAATATATAAGAATGATCACCAAGGATACAGAGAATAGTTTACCACCACTATTCTTTCGCTTTATCTGCCAGTTCCTTTAGAGTCTCAGGCAAGAATGTTCTCAAACCTAGCTTGTCGGCCAAAAATTCCATTCGAGCGCGATCTAAAGCTTTTGTGAAAATATCCACCAATTGATACTCAGATTGGACAAAGTAAATCTCTATCACTCCATTTTCCATTTTCTCCTTGATAAAGTGGTAGCGAATGTCAATATTCTTCGATCGGGAGAATTGAACATTGTTGCAGCATAAGGCAATCGCACTTTTGTTGTCGCAGTACATCGGAATTTTGTTGAAACCTAGACCATTGTCGGTTAATTGCGATCTCATCCAAAGAATTTGATCACAACAACCGGACATAGCTATGTGTTGTCCCTGATATATGATGATTATATAATACGAATTATTAAGAAAGAAAGGAAGAAATGAGAAGAATTCTAGAGAGAGAAAGTAGTGAGAGAAAGTGAGAGAGAAATGGTTGGAACTAGTAGAATATTAGATTAAGGAATGAGAATGAAATGAACAACCAACCCTCCTAACATGCTAGGAGGGTAGTATATATAGTCCACCCACATGCGGGCTTTAATGGACTATTTATTGGGCCGGGCTTGTTGTTTGGACTTTAATTAGTTTAAATCCAAGCCCGTAAACCACGACTAAATAACTACCTATTACAACGTTCTAACTAATGTTACAATAATAACCTATGACCGAGCATTCTTGTTCGACTCAATATTTTGAGGCTAACAATCTCCCCCAATGTGAGGTCATTCCTCTTTGATGTTTGGAGATCAATGGAGATTACGGATCTCGTCATAAATGAGTCTTGAACGTGTAACAGTAGTTTTGTTCCTTCATGCTGTGATCTTTGAGCCTTTGTTGTTGTCTTTCGACTTTGTCTTTTAGTCTTGAGATCTTCAAATCATCCTTGACTTGTCATTGCCATCTTGTGATCTTGTGTCTTTATCCACATGCTCACACTATCAATTGTTGGATAAATCTTTGGGCATGAATATGTGGTTGTGAATCTTTGACTTTGCTGAGTACACCGTGACGCCACCTTCTCGAGACAAAACATAGACACGGACTGAATGGCTTTGACATTCGTCCTAAATCGGTAGCGTTTTACCTCCGGTCGGTGAAGACCGTTATACGATATTAAATATCGTACCTGTGATCAGGTAGATTCAATTAAGAATCTCCTTGACAGGGTTTCGCGGCTGTACTAGCCGTTCTCTTTACTCGACCGTCTCAAAGCAAGACTGCGAACATAAAGAGTGAATCAATTGGATAAATATCCGCTTGATTAAAGTCGTCAATTCAAATTCCTGGAACAAGTGTGATTCGTAAAGAATCTTACCATTGTTGCTTTCCAGTTGACACAAGTTTGATTCATAAGAATCTCACAAGTCACCTACCGTAGCGCTGTTTGATGTTGACGCTAGAAGGATTTCCATTCGTCACTGTGAATATTAATGAATATCACTCTGAATGTTCTGGCAAGACCATAAAGATATTGCGTAGAAACCTGAAACGAGTTTGAATCAATTCAGAATCAAACCACTGTTGCTTTTCAGTTTTGCACATGTTCAATTCATAAAGAATCTTGCATATGACCTACCGCAGTGCTGTTTGATGTTAACACTGGAAGGATTTCCACTCATCATTGTGAATACTAAGTAGTATCACTCTGAGTGTTCTAGCAATATCACAAGGATATAGCGTAGGACTCTCTTGATCTTCATCCGTGTGTCCTAACGAGATTTGATTGATCTCTTGGCTCTAGACTCGATTTGTGCACTTTTAGTGGTCGGAGGCTGGAGCAGATGCCACCTATTCAATATCAACTATCTCGAAGTGAGAAAGTCAATAGTAGTCATGTTGTTCTCCGTGTCAATAAAACAAACTTCTTTTGAGAGAAGCCTGAGTAGCTAGGAAAGGGTTGTGCTTCACATCACTGGGTCCATGATGAGTTTGTCTTCATGATGAGTTGACCCGGTTTCTGCCTAAGTTGTATGGAGGGCTTCTTTCTTTACACCCTTTATCCTTACATTTCTTTTTCATTCTTCAACCCCTTCAATGCTTACCAAGACATCATTACTAGCACCTTGTTGTGATTGTTCCAGTGCTAGCATCAGTACTTAGTCGGCATTCAGCTACGTTCACATTCTACTCCATCTTTCCTAAGGACTTCTAATAATCTATTGGATTGTCCCTGGGAAGATCCCTCCGGTTCTGGTTGGATCATAGGACTTAAACCTAACCACCCTTTTGACACCAATAACGTCGTGAAATTAAAGATGTTGTGGGTATTTGATCGTAACCATGAAAACCACTTTAAATTCTAACAAAGTGTTTGAAAAACATTTAACACCTTGCTAGTTTTGTCGTTTCAGAAAAGCTCCCCCTTCACATGTGCATCGATAATCGAAAGTGTTTCGCACATGTGGGTAAGAGTTAAAGTGCTTGAGTCTTATATATGATCACATTTTAATCACATTTTCTCCCCCTATCTCTAATATATAAAATCTTTTGATATTAGAGATACCAAATTTGATTAAAATATATTTTGAAAAATAGTCTTGAAAATCTTCGGGAGAAAGATGTGTCATTCTATGCATGAAGTTGAAATGCTCCCCCTCAAAAATTGATCCAATGGAATTGTCATTACGAGGATGTGATCCACATTAAACTTTTGAGGATAGGAGTTGTTGAACACACAATTTTTGAAAGATTTTGAATATCATTGAGAAATTCTTGAAAAAAAATTGTGTTCAACGCTTTTTGAAAAATCAATTCTTTTTGACGAAAAGGTTTTTCTAAAGCATAAACTTGAGTTCATAGACTTTGAATGTCTTGACGAATCCACTCAAGTGTAAGAAGATTTAACTTCTTTTGCTAAGGGTAAGAGTACAAAAGCGTACACTCCCCCGTGAATTTAGATCCGGGTTGCAATCTGAAAGTGATTACAAGCCATTGTGTTGAGCTCAAAACGTTGAATGTTTTGTGACAAGCTCAACCCAAGATAGATTGCTCTACCCGTTGTTGGAAATATTGTCCAAAATAGACAATTTCCTGTTGAAAAGATAGAAATGACATGTTTTGAAAAATATTTACAACTTTCATTCGAGCTTTATGTACACACCCGTGTCGTTATTGAGCGACATTTCTAGGTACGTCCATATTATCGATACTGAAAGACATGTCGAGAAGAATATTTTTGGATTATCAAAGATTTTTTACTTTTGTATTTTGCTTTTTGATTAATATTTACAGGTAGATGTTTGATAGATGAATCAAGCAGGCTTCTTTGCCAGAACCTCCAGTTCTGCTGGAGTCAAACATCTCATACCAATTTGCCTAACTAGATACGCAAACCTCTCTTTCGAAAGAGCTTTTGTAAACAAGTCAGCTAATTGGTAATCTGTTCCAACAAAGTATAGTTCAACGATACCTCTTTCAACTTGTTCCTTAATGAAGTGATATCGGACATCAATGTGCTTCGTGCGGGAATGCTGAACCGGATTGCAGGAGATGGCTATGGCCGATTTTGAGTCACAGTACATAGGTACTTTATCAAAATGGAAGCCATAATCCGTGAGTTGTGTTCTCATCCAAAGAACTTGAGCACAACACGCAGATAGAGACACATACTCCGCTTCGGCTGATGACAGTGACGTGCAATCCTGCTTCTTGGAAGACCATCCCACAAGCTTGTCTTGACCTAGAAATTGTGCACCACCAGAAGTACTTTTACGTGTATCAAGACACCCTGCATGATCAGAATCTGAATAGGCCGTTAGAAAGAAACCGGTTTCCCTCGGATACCAGAGTCCCATGTGAATGGTATTCTTAAGGTACCGAAAGATCCGTTTAACCTCCTTGAGGTGCTTTTCAGTGGGTCGTGCTTGATATCGTGCACAATAGCATGTAGCATGATGTATATCAGGTCTGCTCGCTGTCAAGTACATGAGGGACCCGATCATGGAACGATATCTCGTTTGATCTATGGGTAATCCCTCCAAATCAGCATCTAGGGATGTGGTTGATAAAGGTGTCCCAACGGGGTCACATGATGTCATACCATGCTTTTTGATTATCTCTTGACAATACTTAGCTTGGTTAATAAAGATACCACTTGGGGATTGGTGAACTTGAATTCCTAGAAAGAATTTTAGTTCGCCCATCATAGACATTTCAAATCTGCTGTGCATTACTTTTTCAAACCATTTTGAAAGTTTTGGGTTTGTAGACCCGAAAATAATGTCATCAACATAAATTTGCACAAGCAGAATGTCATCCCCATATTTATAAGTGAACAAAGTTAGATCAATGGAACCTTTTGAGAAACCTTTGGAGACCAGAAATTTCGAGAGTTCGTCGTACCACGCCCTTGGAGCTTGCTTGAGTCCATAAAGTGCTTTGTGGAGACGATACACTTTGTCAGGATAATGAGGATTGACAAATCCTTCTGGCTGCGTGACATAGACTTCTTCCTTCAAAGGACCGTTAAGAAACGCCGTCTTTACGTCCATCTGATAGACAATGAATCCCTTATGTGCCGCATAAGCAAGAAAAATCCTGACCGCTTCCATACGAGCTACTGGTGCAAATGATTCTTCGAAATCAATACCCTCTTTCTGTCCATACCCTTTAGCCACTAGCCTAGATTTATTCTTGATGATCGTGTTCTCTTCATCCATCTTGTTTTTCCAGATCCATCGAAGATTTAATGGTTTTACATCGTATGGTCTGTCAACAAGTTCCCAGACTTTAAGTCTTTCAAATTGTTGAATTTCATCCGTCATCGATTCAATCCAAGCATGATCATCCAAGGCTTCTTTGATGTTTTTCGGTTCGGCTGAACTCACGGCGAGTGCGAACATACAAACATCAGCATCGGTGTTAAGCTGTCGTCTTGTGCGAACGGGCTGTGAAGGGTTTCCAATTACGTGAACCAAAGGATGATCTCGGGTCCAATGATGTGTTGAAGGATGTCGTTGATAGAAAGTATGCATATTTGACGGATCAACATGGCGAGTAGAAGACTCTCCAGTTTCGTGTACCGGTGTACCGAATGGGTTGATAAATTCGTCTTCGTCAGATAATGCATTGTCTGCTTGATTTATGTTCTCTGGAGCAATGACAGTAGTTGTGGATGTTGTAGGATCGATTGTTGAAGTAATATTCTGAGGAGGTAAATCTGCTGCAACTCGTGTTGAAGTAGATGAAGTTGTATCCGGTTGTTGACGATGATCGAAATCATCATTCGTATCATGAGTGACAGCGGAAGACTTTGATACAACTTGTTTCTCCCCTGTGAAATACTCATCATACATTGGTCCATATAACATTTCCAATTCTTCAATTGTCGTGTCGACTGTCATATCAGCTCTAGGAACATTTTCTGGAACCAGCGTTGAACTTGACGGTTCATTGCTGTGGTCTTGAGTTTCGAGTTCCGTGCGGTTGTGAACGGAAGTCGTTTGTACTTGTGGATCGGGACTTAAACTGCTTTGTTCAAGTGCCATTTCTTGAGATTCATCAAATCGGATGTGAATTGTCTCGACAATCAATTTTGTTCTTTTGTTGAACACTCTATATCCCTTAGACTGAGTTGCATATCCCACAAGAATACATGCATCACCTTTTTCGTTCATCTTATCCAAATTTTCACCATCTCGTATAATGTAACAAGTACATCCAAAAACATGAAGGTGTTTGAGTGAAGGTTTTCGATCATGA
Organism: Glebionis coronaria; assembly: GCA_025667525.1. Lineage (NCBI taxonomy): Eukaryota > Viridiplantae > Streptophyta > Magnoliopsida > Asterales > Asteraceae > Glebionis > Glebionis coronaria. The sequence goes on along the minus strand of CM046876.1, from coordinate 233,642,368 downwards.
ATTATGTGATATGGTGTCTTTTCGTGTCTTGGGATAATTAAGGAGCGGTTTTGTGTGTAGCATGCGGTTGACACGGCTTCGGCCCAAAAGTATAGTGGAAGTTTTGAAGCGGATAATAATGTTCGAGCAGCTTCAACCAAAGTACGGTTTCGTCTTTCAACAACGCCGTTTTGTTCGGGTGTTCGAGCAATAGATGTTTCATGTTCAATCCCTTCGGCTTCAAAATACTTTCTCAGATTAGAATTCAAAAATTCTGTACCTCTGTCAGTACGAACCACTTTAACTTGAGCTTGAAGACCACGTTGTATCAATTTTAGGAAGCTGATGAGAACGTCGGGTGTTTCATCCTTGGACCTCAAGAAGTGAGTCCATGTGTACCTTGAGTAATCATCGACAATTACCAGAATATATTTCTTTCCATTGATACTCTGAACACGCATGGGACCACATAGATCCATATGAAGAAGATCTAACCGTCCTTTAGAGCTTGGTGTGGTCTTTGTTTTGAAGCTACTTCGTTTAGCTTTACAAAGTTCACAAGAAGAACACAGATGATCTTTGATGAATTTCAAGCTTGGAAGGCCTCTCACAATATCTTTCTTGGAAAGCAAGTTAATGGTATCAAAGTTGAGATGAGAAAGACGTTGATGCCATAACCATGCCTGAGTCGTTGAAGCTTTAGCCATGAAGCAAATTGGAGTTGATGAAGTTGTGTCTTGAAGTGAAATTGTGTAAAGGTCAGTACCCCGTGTACCGGTAAGTAAGTCATTCCCATCATAATCACGAACAAAACATGTCTTCTTTCTAAAAGCAACTTCCAAATCCGCATCACAGAATTGACCAACCGAGAAAAGATTGTGATTGAGCCCTTCGACGTAGTATACCCTTTTAATCGTAATATTTCCCTGAACCAAATCTCCATATCCTAGGATCGGTGCAAATTGATCATTTCCGAATCGGACCGTACCCAGGAACTTCTCTACGAAGTTAATTAGAAGCTTGAGATTCCCCGTCATGTGCTTCGTGCATCCGGAGTCCATTATGAAGAGAATTATTTGTATCACCTGCAGAAGAGTTAGAACACGATGGAGCATTTGCTAAATTGGAGACCACAGTAGTTGTGATAGTAGAATCATTAGTGTCCTTATCAACATTTAAAGGCAAACTAACACTCGTTTTCACATTTTCTGTCCTAACTTTAGGCATCCATTTATATCCGGGAGGACATTGATTAGCAAACCACCATTTCCAAGACTTGCTAGCAGACTCATATAATTCCTTAATTTTGCTTCTAGGATTCTTAGTGGTGGAGTCTGATGCATTACTTTTCTTAGTGGGGTTAGCACCAGAATGGTTCACTTTGCGTTTGGGTTTACTAGCTCTAATAGGCATTGCAACTTGCTTCTTAGTTCTAGTATCTACGCCTTTGACGTTATTTATAGCACACATAGAATGATTAGCATTAGCACACTTGCCACATTTGACACAAACAAATTTCACATTCATAGCATTCAAAGTCGAATCATTCAAATCGTCATGACACGCGATTACAGACGTTTTATTCTTAGAAACATTGAAAGTCCTAGGGTGTTCTTCTACTTGCTTCATCTTCCCTTGATTCTTGTGTTTCCAGACCTTATCATTCACTTGAGTGCTCTTAAGCTGAGGCCGGCTAACACTAGTAGTGGAGACTATTCCTGTAGTAGAAGACACATGAATATTAGTGTTTCTAGAAGTCTGAGGCGAGTGAGTATCTTTGTTTGTGGGCTTAGTGGACATTCTATACATCCCTGGTTTAATGACATTATTGTGCCTAACGCTTGGTGCTATAGGATTCCTTATGGGTTGAGCTTGTGGTAACCTTTCCTTTCCATCCATCTTGGGGGCAAACACAGGTTTTGCAAACGAGGAATTAGATAGAGCAGATGGTTTTCCCAAGATAGAGGATCTATTCTCTTTAGAGGCATTGGGTTGTCTAACCACATTTTTCTTAATGCTGGGTTCCACAATTTTCCCACCCATTTTAGCAATGAGTTTCTGCAACTCAGCTATCGCTCTGTCCCTGTCTTGTAATTGAGCTTTCAACCCTTTAATTTCCAAATTCTGTTCATTCATTTCTCGAAATGTTTGGGAAAGTTTTTCTTGCAATTTATTATCATGTGGAAAACGACCAACATCTTTTTGCAAAGCAAGTTCAAGTGAGTGACAATGTTTTTGAAGGAAATCAGTTTTGTGTTGAAGTAACTCAAAAGCCTTTTTGTCAACATTTTCTTTTCGTTTCGAAAGCTCAATTTCAAGACGTTCACATTCTTTGATCTTATCAAGATATTGGCATGCAACTTCAGAATATTCATCAATGTCAGCACAAGATGTAAAATAAGCACACATAACATCTTTAGAAACGCATTCTTGCAAGAGTAAATCATATTCATCTGAGAAATCAGACTTCTCCATTTGAAGATCATCAATGTGTTTCTCAATAGATTCAACATATTTTAAATCATCAAACATTTCAGTCCGAATGAACTCCTCAAGTTGAAGAACAGTTTCTTTAATCAACGCTGTGTTTGGAATTAAGAGTTCTTTGACAAGCAAGGTAATATCGTGAGGAATCGGACGTGTCCACTCAGCATTTTCACGTTTTGCCCAGTCTCTTTCAACAATAGATTTAACATTATCTATGTGGTGTTTAAGAATACCTAATGTTTTCCTACTCTTGCTTTTAGATTCATCTAGAGGGAGGTAGTTTATGTATTTGTAAACATTAGATTTCTTAGGGGCAAATGCTTTCTTCCATTGAATTCTCTTTTGTTTGCATTCTAAGAACACTTCCTCACGAGTTTTCTGAGTTTGTTTGTTGAACAGGCCATAGAGACTATTCTCATAAGCATAGTTATAAGGTTTCACAAACTCCTTATTAACAAGTGGTTGACTATTGGCATCCCAAAGGGCAGTCTCTTCACTATTGGCACTAACAGGCATGCAATCAAGATCTGTCCTTTCAGTCTCATCAAGATAAAGACACGGGTTCGCAGCTTGAGCTTTGGCAAGGTACTCAGGACTTGCAAAGCTAGCTTGACCCTTAAACAGCGATGGAGGTGCTAGCATTCTTACGGATTGAATAGAATCATGCGTTTTATAAACAACGTTCTTCAAAAAGTCGACTTGTGCTTCTAGTTTCGTAACTTTTTCGGTTTCTTTATCATATCTACTTTTGAAGTCTTGTTTTAACGCATCTACCTCTTGTTTCTTATCCTCTAGAATTTTAGCAGAATCAGTGGTGGTCATAGAGAGCTTTTGTTCAAGTTCATTAACTTTGGTATTGGCAAGGTACGTTTTTTGACGTTCATCCATTAAGAAAACATTATATTGACGCTTCTCTTTAGCTAATAACTCAAGAGTTGTATTATATTTGTTTTCAAAATCGTCCTTTTGACTTTTTAACGCACTTCCCTTGTACCCCTCAAGCTCTTTGGTTTTCTGAAGGAGCTCATCTCTATAGGTTTCAGTCATCTCAGTAGATTTGATAAGAGCAGCTTTGCATTCTTCAAAGCTTTGAGTGAGCGTAGCGTTTGCCTTCTTTAATTGCTTTTGACTCTTTTTATTTTCAGTGACATCTTTTTGTAAAGTAGCAATTAAATTAGCAAGCGCAATACGTTCCTCTTCATCATATTCATTTGCATGTTGATCATCCTCAGACTCATTATTGCACATGTCTGATGAATCGGGTGTGGTATTGCTATCAACCGTTTCCATCATACACGTGTCATTAATGGCATTGGGTAGATCACTATGCTCAGGAATATCACCAAACACATTATATTCATCAGTAGTGTGTACCTTATCGATTGGCTCAGTGTCAAAGATAGGACCATTGTCATCTTCAGTGACTTTGAGAACTTCTTCAACCTTTGCCATGTACGAGTAATGTGCATCAAGCTCTTGATCAGAATCTTCATCATCAGTATCATCAAGCATGGCTCCTTCCTCAGCTGACAATTTAACCCCTGCTTCCATTTTCTTGCATAGCAGCATCTTTTCCTTGTGATAGCTGGAGTCTCTAACCCTTTTCGGCTTCCTGCATTCCTTTGCCATATGCCCATAACCTTGGCAATTAAAACATTGAATCCCACTCTGCTGAACCACTTGACTTCCAACCGTTTCCCTATTCCCAGTAGCAGCAGCAATCCTCTGAGCATCATACTTAGCAGTTTGTCGATCATATCTTGCAGAACCCTCAACATGTGTTGGATTATGTCGATCATACCTAGAAGGACTTTCACCACGTCGACGTGTGTCATACCTTGGAGGACTCTCAACATATCGGTTCTTTGTGTTAGATGATGTGCGAAGATTGTTGTTGGTGGGTTTGTAGATTTTCTTGTAAGTCTTCATTATGTAAGCAATTTGTTGTTTCATCTCTCGGTTCTTTTGAGCTTGGTCTTCATCACTATCTTCTTCAGATGAGGACTCAGATGGTGGTGATGGTGCTCTTGGCGCTTTACCTCGAGATTTTGTGGAAGATGAAGACTTAGATGATGTGGAATATCGTGGTGAAGATGATGTATTGGAGTATGGCTTAGGAGCACGAGAGTGAGGATCTTGAACATGTTGAGTGGTAGTCACTAAAGCAAGTGGATTAGCCGTCTTGGCAACACGTTCAGCTCGAATTTCATTTGCTTCATTCTGAAATTGCTTCAAGATGTCAAAGAGTCGATGATATGAGACCTCGTCTAACTTTTCTTGTTGTTTCACCAAAGTGACAAACCGTGTCCACTCAGGTTGAAGTTGTTGAAGAAATTGGACATTGACTTGCATGGTGGATACTTGCAGGTTATTTCTTGTCATGTCATTCATCATTTTATAAAACCTGGAGTAGTATGAATCAATTGATTCTCCATCCCTTGAAGTAAACTTGCCAAAATTCCAAAACAAGTTTGTTTTGACATCTTGTTTGTTGAGTGATTCTCCTTGTTGCAAGCGTTCAATAGCAGTCCACATTTCATGTGCTGTCGGGCATGCATCAACCGTGGAGTAAATATCATCTCCAATCCCACTTAAAACCATATAGATGGCTTCCTTCTCCGCATCATGCCAAGCACAATTTTCAGGTGTGAGATCAGCTCTTGTCTCATCACGTTCACTTGCAGGTATTGGATCAGTAGTATCTGTGGCTGCTCTTGGAGGAACTGAGATCTTCTTAAATATATATGGTCCATGAGTAATACATTTCCTCAAGGCATCACCATTAGGTCTTGTATCAAGATATCGTATGAAACGTGATTGCCATTGAGCATACCGACCAGATACAAGCATTGGTGGTCTCTCTTTGTTACCTGCCACCATTATGTTGTTGTTCGTCACACGATATTCGGCAGTAGAATCCATCTCAATATTCTCTGAAATGATGAAGTGAATATGGATCTTAAGTAGATTTGTTGTGATTGTTGTTGTGGTTTAAATTCCGAAAATTGCAATTTTTCTCCAGGCCGACAATAAATTCTTCAGTCCGACAAAAACGGTAGTCCAAAAATTTTGTAATCGCCAAAATTTGAAATCGAGCTAGAAATGTCCTAAAACTAGTATGGAAAAAATTTGAATTTACTTGACGAAAAAATTTTAACTCTTTTTTTTTTTTTTTTTTTTTTTTTTTTTGATCTTTGTGGAAACGATATTCTGAAACTAGTCTAGATGGTGGCTAAGTCTAAAAATTACTCAAACAAAATTTAGCGAAAACATGTCATCGGAATATCCATCGGAATGTGCCATCGGAATACCCATCGGAATGTTTCTTAGATCGGAATGTCCTTTAGATCGCAATGTGCACCTGTCGGAATCCTCCAGATCGGAATGTCCAGATCGCAATGTGTACCTATCGAAATCCCAGATCGGAATGTTCAGATCGCAATGTGTACCTATCGAAATCCCAGATCGGAATGTGGCTGTCGCAATGTGGGCAGAGTAACGTTTCAAGATTTGCCTTAAAATCCGTCGCAATCCAGATCGCAATAATGATCGGAATGTGCAGATCGGAATAAGGGGCTATCGCAACTGATCGCAAAGTAAAACCCTAGGGTTATTGCGATCGAAATCGTACTCTCCTTTCCTAAATTCAAGCTGTCGCAATAATGGTGCTTTTTCTTCCAACTTTTTAGGCAACGGTTTTTGGCAACTTTTAGGCAACAAATTAGCAACTTTTAGGCAACAAATTCGTGATTTTTACCAAACCAAAACAACCAAATCTCTACAACAAGTATATAGATGATTTGTAGCAAGATAAAGAACACGAAAACCACAAAAAAAATTGAATTCGAGTTGATTTATGGAAGAAATCACACGAATCAAATATAAGAAGAACAACCAATAACAAATCTACCCCGTGGCGATTGATACCAATTGTTGTCCTGATATATGATGATTATATAATACGAATTATTAAGAAAGAAAGGAAGAAATGAGAAGAATTCTAGAGAGAGAAAGTAGTGAGAGAAAGTGAGAGAGAAATGGTTGGAACTAGTAGAATATTAGATTAAGGAATGAGAATGAAATGAACAACCAACCCTCCTAACATGCTAGGAGGGTAGTATATATAGTCCACCCACATGCGGGCTTTAATGGACTATTTATTGGGCCGGGCTTGTTGTTTGGACTTTAATTAGTTTAAATCCAAGCCCGTAAACCACGACTAAATAACTACCTATTACAACGTTCTAACTAATGTTACAATAATAACCTATGACCGAGCATTCTTGTTCGACTCAATATTTTGAGGCTAACACTATGTATTCTGCTTCCGTATTTGAAATTGCAGCGCTTTTCTGCCTTTTCGATGCCCAACTGATTAGTCGATATCCTAGTAGTTGCAAAGTTCCACTTGTGCTACGCCTTGTATCTTGACAACCCGCGTGATCCGCATTTGCATATGCCATTAGTGCAATCAAAGAGTCCTTCGAATACCAAAGTCACCGATTAATGGTTCCTTTAAGATACCGAAAAATCCGTTTAAAAATAACTAAGTGTAACTCAGTAGGCCGAGTTTGATACCGAGCATACATACATATAGCAAACTGAAGATCAGGTCGACTAGATGTGATATACAGAAGGGTACCGATCATTACACGATAAAGTGTCGGATCAACTGCAACTCTATGTGGATCTGCATCAAGCTTAGTTCGTTCCACCATTGGAGTATCCACGGGGTCGCAAGATTCCATCTTATTTTTCTTAAGAGATTCAAGGGCATACTTTGATTGATTAATAAAGATGCCTCTAGGACTCTGAGATATCTGAAGACCTAAGAAGAATGATACCTTGCCCATCATTGACATCTTAAACTTGGAAGACATGAGTGTCCCAAAGTCATCTGATAAGGTTTGGGTCGAGGAAACAAATATAATATCATCAACATATATTTGTACCATAATCATATCTTTACCTTTTTTCTGAATAAACAGCGTGTGATCCACCTTGACTTTAGCGAAGCCTTGAGTAATGAGGAATTGTGATAATAGATCATACCATGCGCGTGGAGCTTGCTTCAACCCATAGAGAGCCTTCTTAAGCTTGTACACATGATTAGGATATTTAGAATTCACAAAACCATCCGGCTGTTGAACATAGACCTCTTCCTTGATTTCACCATTCAGAAATGCCGTCTTCACATCCATCTAATAGACGATCATATTCATGTGGGCTGCATAAGCGAGGAATAGTCTAATAGCTTCCAAACGAGCTACAGGTGCAAAGGATTCCATAAAGTCGATGCCCAATAATTGCTTGTATCCACGAGCTACTAGTCGAGCTTTGTTCTTCAATATTCCGCCTAACTCGTCGAGTTTCACCTTGTAAACCCATTTTAAAGTGAGTAACTGCGCTTGATCCGGGCATGGGACCAGTTCCTATACATCTAGATGTATAAATTCATTAAGTTCTTCTTGCATAGCTTCTATCCAACAAGATTGGGTAAATGCTTGTTGCCACGTCTTAGGTTTAACTTCACTAAGAAAAGCATCAAAATGATAAAACATTGCACTTTCTTGTAGCTGACTTCGTGTAGATACCAGATGATTAGGGTTACCAATAATAGAATCTATAGGATGATCCTTTTTCCACTTTCTGTCATGTTCACGAATCCGTGGATTGGAGTAAACCGTAGTAGGAGCTTCCTCTGAGGTGGACGACCCGGCTTGATTAGAGTCGGGAATTGGTACACCAAAGAATGGAAGTTCACGAATTTGAGCGAATTCCAAATCGTGATCATCATCATCCTCTTCATCATCAATAGGCATGACATGGGTAGTTGATTCGGGTGTTGGTTGAGAATTACTCATTGAAGGTATATCTTGACCAATTGTAGGTGCAGACGTATCTGATTGTGCTTCGGTTGCTGGAGCGACAACTTTGGTTACCAGAGCTATTACCTCAGGTTCAGGAGCAACAATACTTGGAGGAGTAAAGAATTCATCAAAGAACGGTTGAAACAACGTATCCCATTCATTCCTAGAAGGTGGTGTAAATGATGATGAAGTGGGGTTATTTGGGACAAGACCAGAGCTAATGTTACTAGGTCCCATTTCATGAAGTGCGGGTTCAGAGCTGCTTTGCTCAGAAGCCATTGCTATCAGCTCATCAAAATCAACATTCATAGTTTCGAGGATCTTTCGAGAATTACGGTTGTAGATTCGGTATGCCTTCTTTGTGGGTGCATAACCAATGAAGATACCAATATCAGCCTTGGGTTGAAGTTTTCCCAAATTGTCGCCATCATTATTTGGATAGCAAAGAGAGCCAAATACATGAAGATATGTTAAATTTGGTACTTTTTCATGTAGAAGCTCATAAGGTGTTTTACCATGGCATTTACGAATTAGTGACCGGTTTTGGGTGAAAACTGCTGTAGATACCGCTTCTGCCTATAAAAACAATGGAGCCTTTGCGTAAATTAACATCGTTCGAACAACTTCCATAAGTGTGCGATTTCGCCTTTCAACGACACCGTTTTGTTGTGGAGTGCGAGCAACGGATGTTTCATGAGATATGCCAACTTCTTCATAATAATCACGCCAGATTTGATTCACAAATTCGGTTCCATTATCTGTACGAATGCGCCGGACAGTAGTGTTGAGACGCACTTGAATCATCTTGAGAAATCCGATGATGAATTTAGGTGCCTCATTTTTTGTTGTAAGAAATTTGACCCATGTAAACCGAGAGTAATCATCCATAGTGACGAGGATGTACCTTTTACCACTAAGACTTTCAACACGCATTGGCCCACAAAGATCCATATGCAACAAAAAAAGTTTCTCTTGGTTGGTGTCTTCAGTCTTGTGTTTGTATGATTTCTTAGTGCTTTTCCCTATTTTAGACGTGGAACACAAGTGATCCTTGTGAAATGTAAGTTTAGGAAGACCACGAACAAGTTCATTTTTCGCCAAATGATTAATAGCGTCAAAGTTAAGATGAGATAACCGTCGATGCCATAACCATGACTTAGTCTTCGATGCTTTGGAGAGAAGACATACGGGAGAAGCGGCCATCATATCTTGAAGAGACAGAGTGTACAAATTATTCCCTCGAGTACCTTTCAATAAATCGACCCCTTCCAAATTACGAATGAAGCAGGTATGCTCTCGAAAAGCTACTTCTAGGTTTGCATCTCAAATTTGTCCCACAGAAAATAAGTTGTGACCGAGACCTTCCACATAATACACTCTTAAAATTATAACCTTCGCAATATGATATTCACTGTAACCCATTATCTTTGCAATATGATCATTTCCAAATCGAACCGTACCAAGAAACTTGATGACAAAATTTCTGAGCTGAGAGCGATCTCCGGTCATATGTTTAGAGCAACCAGAGTTCAAATACCAGAGAACAATTTGGACCACCTGTTTTCAACAACAGCAGACAATGCATTGGAAACTATTGGTTTCAGAGTGTTAGCAGAGAAAAATATAATATTATCAGAATTGCTAACATTTGTTTGACCCTTAGATTTCCTGCGTTTTCTAATGTGAGTTTTACCATTAACAGTTTTTATTGTTCCAACTTTCTGAGGTTTTGGAGTATTAGCTAGCACTACAGTGGGAGTAGACCTATTTAAAGGGCACTTGGTTCCTACAGTAGTGTCGGTGTTCCTAGTTAAAGGACACTCTTGTGTTTTGGTAGCCTTAGTACTCCTAGTTTAGGATATTGTAAATCTAGCTTATGTTTTAGAGAGAGAAAGAGATAGAAAGTTGGTAGAATCAAACATACTTCTTGAGATAGAAAGTAAGAACTATGTGTAAAAATGAATGAATCCACACCCTCTTCATCTAAGGAGAGGGTTTATATAACCAAGCCCATAAGATGGGCTTGGGCTTACAAGTTGGGCCGGCCTACACAAGTTGTAGGCTAGGCTTAGCCTTGTTTGCTTAATATTAGTAAAACTAAACTACGAGCTATAACTTAGACTATTTTTGAAGTGACCGATCCTTTCTAATACGTAAAACGTATTTCCAACACGCTCTACATCAGCAAATGACAACATTAAACAACCTCTTACTCACAAATTTAGTGAACCAAAATACTCAAACTAAACTTTATAGACTATAAAAACAACCCAAACTATAATTATTAAAAATACATTATTCCAAGCATTTAACTGAAAGCGATAGATACCTAAACCAAAGCCTAAACACAATGCATTATTAAAGAGCTGATATATTTTCAAACTTAAAGTACAATAACCACAACCTATATATATTTTAAACGACTTTATTCTTCCAGAATGCTTTTAAAAAATTACTTCTTACTTGTAAATTTAAGAACCAATTTCTTATAAAAACAATGAAACTAAAACGTAAGATAGAAAAGCAAAAACTTTGAATTGACATTTTCTAGCTTAAACCAATAGCTATAAGCTTATAATATCAACATACCTGAATGTCGATCAAGAATCATAGTCGATGAAGAGCTTCTTTAAAGACCACATTCGTAGTGTAGTTGTAATATTTCCCATCTTTATCACAACACAACACCTCCAGACCTTTCTTGCTCTTTACTCACGATACAACGACATAGAGTTGTCCCTGTGAGAAAACGGGTTGTTCCAAATATACTCCTACCTTAGAAAAAGTTTGTCCTTTACTTTTGTTGATTGTCATACCAAAACAAAGACTGACATGAAATTGTTGCCTATTAAGTTTAAAAGGCATTTTCTTATCTGATGGGCTAATATTCATACGAGGTATAACCACAATCGTGCCTACTTTTCCATCTGATATGTAATTTTAGCCTCTATGTTTATATTTCTCATTCTCAATACTTGTAACATCGTTCCATTACAAAGTATACCTCGTTGATCGATATTATGCAAGAACATAACTGGAGCCCCAACCTTCAAGACTAACTTGTGGTGTGGAATACCATACATTTTGATAGTATTAAGGAATTCAGTTGTATGAAGAGATTTATTGCAGTGGAAGTCGATATCTACATCAAAAACATAATTAGAGCTCAAACAAACTTTCTCTATGCCGGGAAGTTTTTCCAACATTTGCTCATTAAATTTGTAGACCTGTTCGTGTGTAGGTGCAAGAATAACTCTATTTTCAAAATGTGTTCGATCCGAAAGATTATGTTGGGAATCTAAGTTTGTTAGATTCCCTATATCATAGATTTAAACACAAATTAAGCTGTTAGATAGTCAGTTGCCTGTTCCTAGGAGGCAGGCAAGTATCACAAGACTCATAAAGATCCAAGTCTCTGTGAGCAACCTCAGAGGAGTCCATGTCAGAGACATTGTCAAGGAAGTCGAACATTACTTGAAGACATACTCATTGGCTGTGATGGATAACAGCCAAGATGTATCAGGGACTCTGAGGGGTTGAGGGTTAAAAGGGGTGGCAATATCCTATTAACACTCAACACACTTTGGACATGCCATTTGTGTGTACGAGACTATGAAGAAAAAGGAAACTGTTTCAAGATCTGTTTCCCTAAAGCATTATGACAGACTACCAAGAATAGAAGAGCATCTTGTGACAGATGTCTGAAAAGTGTATGTCTTGTGTAGTCACCATCATCTAGTACTTAGGTCAACCTCGTATCACTATAAATAGGATGTGTAGCCCAGCATTAATGTTTAACACTTTGAGAATATTCACACATTAATGCTTAGAACTTATTGAATCAAACAATTGTGACTGTACTCATAAGTTAGGTTATTTAGTTGTTCAAAGTGTGCACAACACATTGTTATCAAACGGTGTTATCCATAACACTTGTAATTCTTTATTATACAATAATAAGTATTATGTTTGAAAAGTATTTCCTTGTGTTGATTAGTTAAGTTTAGTGTTTCTAGCATTGATTAGGGACTTTCAATTGGTATCAGCGTGGTGTTTGATATTAAAACCTTCAAGAAACATCGTTCTAAGTTTTATAATCAAGATCCACCATGCCGGAAACAACCAATCCACCACCATCGTCTTCTGGGAACAACAACAACAATGCACCACCAACTTCACCTAGACTCACTCCTCCACCTCCTAATGAAGATGATCTACCTCAACTTCTTGACTCAAGAGGTGGATCACATGTCACCAGCGTACCAGTCTTTGATGAACAAGATTTTGCTAGTTGGAAGAGTCAATTCCTCATGTATCTCGATGGACTTGAACCATTTCTTCTAGAAATTCTAGAAAATGGTCCTTATGTTCCCATGGCGCTTACCTATACTGATGATAACCCTCTTCCCAAACCTCTCAAACAATGGACTCCAGCTGATAGGAAATTGGCAAACCAAGATAAACGTCTCAAAAGCATCATCATATCCTGTCTTCCCAAACACATCATGAAGTCTGTCATTCAGTGTCCCACAGCCAAACAAATGTGGACAGACCTTATCCTTGGTCATGAAGGACCCTCTGAAACCAGAGAACCAAGATTCAGGCACTCAGACTTCAGTTCAATGCTTTCAAGGCACTTGAAGGTGAAAAGGTTCAACAAACATATACAAGGCTGAAGATTCTTCTCAATGACCTTGCTATGAGTGATGTCACCATTGGTCAAGCTGAGATTAATGCCACATTTGTCAAAAGCCTTCCAAGAAAATGGCTGAGTATGAATCAGACTCAGAGAGCCAATAACTCAATCAAGAATGACACCTTAGCTCAGCTTTATGGAAAGTACAATTATGAAGAAGGGCTGATTGATACTATATACAAATCAGAGACAGAAATATTTGTAGTTCAAGGAGCAACTTCCAAAGCCTTGATCTCTACCCCACACCCTCATGACAGTGACTCTGATGTTAAAGAAGACACGCGCAGCAGCCAAGAGTTCTTGACAGACCTTAATGCTGAATTTCATGAAAGAGCCATGCTAGCCAATCAAATAAGATTCTTCAAAAGACCAGGGAGAATAGTATCAGCTAGCAAACAAACCGACATATCAAAAGAAACTTGCTTTGCCTGTCGAAAGCTTGGACACTTCCAAAAAGACTATCCTTCCACCAAGACATCCTCACCTTCCTATCCATCATCTTCTACCAAACCTTACAAGTTCAAATCACAACACAACAACTCATCTCACCAATTCAACTCATCAGACAATGAGAAGAAGGATTACAAGAACAAGTATAAGGCACTTAAAGCTGAGTTAGAACAGATGAATTTGAAGCTTAAAGCTCTGTCTAAGAAGAAAGGAGGTGATAAAAAGACAGAGAAAGGGTTGGTAGCTGAAGCATATGATTGGAATGATGAGCCACTGACTTCAGATGAGGAAGATACTACTAGAGTCAGGGCTTTAATGGCTATAGCTGAGGATGAACCAGCTGTTGGGAAAGGTGATGCAAGATCAGGACAATGGGTTGACATCACAATGAAAAAGGTACACAGGCTTTTATCTATGTCTGATAGTGATGAACGCAAACATGTCCTTGATTACACCATTGTTGATTTGCACTTTGTTGAGGAACAAAGAAAGAACCTGCTTGATAAGTTTCACTCTGTTAAAAATGAACTGTTAAATGCTAAATCTGAATGTGAAACTCTCAAACGGGTCAATTTAGAAAAAAATATCTCTTCAAAATGAAGTCAATAGGTTAACCTTGAAGAATAGTGTCTTAAATGATCAAGTATCTGAATTAAACAAGGTTATTGAAAAATGGCTGTGCAGTAGGTTCACTATAGATCAATTGCTTAATGATGAACTGTCTGCTGATATTAAAAGGGATGTCTCTGCTAAGAAAAATAAGCTAAAAATTCTCACCAAACCCAAAGAGATTGTTTTTAAATCTACAGAGACAATTCATATGTCAGATCCCATTTTGACCGATGACCCTGTCTCTAAAGATGTGGCTGAATTACCACCTTTACCCAAACTCTCAGGAGTTGAACCCAGCAGTTCCTCTAGAGGAGCTAAGGGTGAACTTAAAACAGATGTTGAGAAACCACCAGCTAAAATATTTTCTATACCTGCAAAACAATCTGTTAAGCAAGTTGCATTTAAGCCCGTCTCAACAAAATCTATGAACAAAGTTGATTCCTCAACTGAAGAACGCCTGTTGTCGTTAATGAAAGAAGTAGAACTCTTAAAACAACACATTAAGCCTTCCACTGAATGTTCTACTTCTCGTGAACCTAAGTCTGTTCTAGGTGAACCCAAGGGGAAAGGTTAGTCAAACCTTATTGCAATATCTGTAAAAAATCTCATCACATGACCTTAGACCATGATAGACAAATGGCTGTTAAGAGAGCTCAGACACCTTCTAGGGAAAGACAACAGGGTTCTAAGAGACAACTAGGGGACTACAGACCTTATCCTCCCTGTAAATTCTGTGGATTCATAGACCATCACTCAGATGAGTGTGGTGACTTCCCAGGTTGTGATATCTGTGGAAGTTTCACCCATGAGACAGCTAATTGTCCTTCCCATCACCAAAAGTTCTACAGGAACTCAAGAGTTGCTAATCAGATATTCAGGGAGCCCATTGGAAAGTGGGTTCACCATAGGAACTAACTTATTTCTATGTATCTGTGCAGAAACATCTTAAGGAATCGGTATGGTATCTAGACAGTGGCTGTTCTAGACACATGACAGGGATTCAACAATACCTTCACAGATACTCAAGGGAGCCAGGTCCTAAAGTGGTGTTTGGGGATAACTCTTCAGGCAACACAGAGGGATACGGCTCAGTGAACTGCAATGGGATAACTTTTACAAGGGTTGCATATATGAATGATCTTAAACACAATCTCATTAGCATCAGCCAATTGTGTGATGCTGACTACAAGGTTTTGTTTACTAAGACTCAGGGAACCATATTCAACAAGAACAATGATGTAGTGCTTATTGAACCAAGAAGGAGAGATGTTTATGTAATCAACATGGCTGTTTGCTCTGAAGACAACTCCAATTGTTTTCTAGCTAAAGCCTCTGAAAGTGTCAATTGGCTGTGGCACAAAAGACTATCTCATCTCAACTTCAAGAACACCAACAAGATAGCCACACAAAACCTGGTCGCTGGTCTACCTTCAGTGATGTTTTCTAAAGACAAGACTTGTTCTGCTTGTGTCAAGGGAAAGCATCACAGGTCTTCTTTTAAGACTAGGCAATCATTTTCTATTGACAAGTGCTTACATCTCCTTCACATGGATTTGTTTGGGCCTGTCAAACCTCAGACCATTAATCACAACAAATACACCTTGGTCATAGTTGATGAGTTTTCAAGGTATACATGGGTTTTCTTCCTTAGAAGGAAAACTGATGCAACTGATACCATCATGTCCTTCATCAGACAGGTTGAAAATATGAATGATGTTAGACTCAAAGCTTTAAGAAGTGATAATGGTACTGAATTCAAGAATCATCAACTTGAATCTTTTTGTGATGAAAAGGGAATATCAAAAAACTTCTCTTCAGCTGTCACCCCTGAACAAAATGGTGTGGCTGAAAGAAGAAACAGGACTTTGATTGAAGCAGCCATAACTATGTTAAATGGTGCAGCTTTACCAAAGCAATTTTGGGGAGAAGCTGTTCACACTGCCTGCTATACCCAAAATAGATCAATCATTGTCAAAAGACATGGTAAAACTTCCTATGAAGTTTTCAGAAACAGAGCTCCTGATGTCAGCTATTTTCATGTTTTTGGATGCCCTGTGTTCATTTATAACTACAGGGATAAACTTGGAAAATTTGATGAAAAAGCTGATGATGGTTTCTTCTTGGGATACTCTCCAACAGCCAAAGCCTTCAGAGTATTCAACATCAGAAGACAAGAAGTAGAAGAAACCTTTCACGTCAGATTCAATGAAGATGATGATGTCATACAGAGAACTGGAACAGAGGGTGATGAAATTGATTTTAATGAAAATGTGTCATTCCAAAGTGATGAATTCTCAGAACCAAGACCTGCCTGTCATCACCATCATCACTCCAACACTCTCACTCCTTATGTTCCTGCTTTTGACCCTCTGTCTACACACAACATTGAAGTTCCTACCTCTCAGGAACTTGATGAAGAAGAACTACAGCCTTCTTGTAGTCCTTCTTCCTTAACTGCTATTGATGACTCACCAACTCTTCAAACCCCTGAAGAATCTCCTACTGATAATGAACTTGTACCCCTTGATATGGCTGAAGTAGACTCAGACACTGAAGTTATCTTTGAAGAAAGCCCTCCTAGTCAACAGGATGAAACTCTAATAGTACCAGCTATACCCACAATTGTCCCTGTCCATGATTCCCCAGCTCCTCAAATCAAGTGGTTAAGAGATCAACACATTCTTCTTGTCAACATCATTGGGGAACCTAATGCAGGGGTTACTACTAGACAGCGAATTCATGACTCAGAGTCTGCCTTAGCCAACAAATGTCTCTTTGCTGAATTTCTCTCTCAAATTGAACCTAAGAGAGTAGCTGAGGCTCTAGTAGAAGATGGGTGGATAGCTGCTATGCAGGAAGAAATCAATCAGTTCAAAAGGAACAAGGTATGGACACTAGTGCCAGCTCCACCTGGTAAAAACATCACAGGCACTAGATGGATCTATAGAAATAAGATGGATGAAATTGGAAACATCATTAGAAACAAGGCCAGGCTGGTGGCATAGGGGTATACACAGACTGAAGGAATTGATTATGATGAAACATTTGCTCCTGTGGCAAGACTTGAAGCCATCAGAATCTTCCTTGCTTATGCTGCTTATATGAACTTCACTGTGTATCAGATGGATGTTAAGAGTGCCTTTCTCAATGGAGATTTGGCTGAGGAAGTATATGTTGAACAACTGAAGGATTCGAGAACAGAGAGTTTCCCAATCATGTGTACAGATTACACAAAGCCATGTATGGGCTGAAACAAGCTCCAAGAGCGTGGTATGAAACTCTTTCTAATTTCTTAACTGGAAACAAATTTTTTAGGGGTTCTATTGATAAAACACTCTTTACCTTCAAGGATAAGAGTGATTTCATCATTGTGTAGATTTATGTGGATGATATCATCTTTGGGTCAACTAATGTTAATCTTAGTAAACATTTTGCTAAATTAATGACCAAGAAATATGAGATGAGTATGATGGGTGAATTAACTTACTTTTTTGGTTTTCAAATCAAACAATGTCCTAAGGGAATTTCAATTTTTCAAGAAAAGTATGTTAAAGATTTACTTAAAAATATGACTTAGCTGATTGTGCATCAGTGAAATGCCCTATGCTTCCACCCAACAACTTGGGTCCTGATGAGTCAGGGGTCTCTGTTAATGAGACTTTATACAGAGGCATGATTGGGTCACTCATGTATTTAACAACTAGTCGTCCTGATATCCAATTCTCCACATGTCTCTGTGCAAGGTACCAAGCTAACCCAAAAGAATCCCATCTAGTGGCTGTTAAGAAAATTTTCAGGTATCTCAAAGGAACACCCTCCCTAGGTCTATGGTATCCCAAGGAATCAGGATTTGATCTCAAGGCCTATTCAGATTCAGACTATGCTGGATGCTGTATTGACAGGAAAAGCACCTTAGGCAACTGTCAAATCCTAGGAGGAAAATTGGTTGGATGGAGTGCTAAGAAGCAAAACTCTGTGGCCATGTCATCAGCTGAAGCAGAATATGTCACTACTTCCAGCTGTTGTGCTCAGGTGCTCTGGATGAAAAGTCAATTGGCTGACTATGAGATCTTATATGACAAAGTGCCAATCTTTTGTGACAACACCAGCGCCATTGCCATCTCCAACAACCCTGTTCTTTACTCTCGTACCAAACACATTGATATCAGGTATCATTTTATCAGGGATCACATAATGAAGGGAGATATTGAGCTGCACTTTGTTCCCACTGAGCTGCAACTAGCTGATATTTTCACAAAGCCTTTGGCTGAACCTTCGTTCAACAAGCTAGTTGCTGAGCTAGGGATGCTCAATATCTCAAAGCCTGTGGCTTGATAATAAATGTGTTCATTAAATGTCTGATTCAATATTAAATGTTTTTTACATGAAACTAGGTAGTTACTTTCCAAGTAAATGCTAAAAAACATTCTCAATATTTTATCATTTATTTTCCGAATAACGAGGAGACAAATAGTTTTTGAAAGGTCAAGGGACCCACATGTGTAGTCACTTTCCCACTTTGCATTAAATGCGGTTGAATAACTGTTTTCACATTTATATATATATATATATTGTCTCACGTCTCTCCTTACCTACCACTATTCTCATTTCACAATCTCATCTCTCTCTCTAAGCTTTCTCTCTCTAAACCCATCCTCTATTTTCGTTTCTCTTCAACCTTGAATTCATGGAATTCCCAGTTCCCAAGGCAGCAAATGTCGACTTTGAACTTAACGAAAGCATTCTTGCATCGAACAACTCCATTGGATGGCTCAAGGCTCCAAACGAATCCTACTCAGATCTGGTTAACTTCATGAAAAATTGTGATGCAAGTGAAGCACTCACAAAATCCCTAACCACCTTCTACCAAGAATACCTTAGGGAATTCTGGTACTCTGCTGAAGTCGTTGATGACACCATTACCTTTAGCTTCTCATGCAACGAACACCCCTTTGCCTTCTCTCTAAAAGACTTTGCAAGTGTGGCTGGGTTAAGACATGGCGATGAATGCCTGGAGGTAGTTGACAAAAAGGCTGTTAAGGACGCCCTTGACACACTTATACCCTCTCATAATGTAAACCCTGCTCTTACACCCGCTGAGGTTCTCTCCAAGTCTCCTTTGAAGATCAAGTATTTTTCCCCTATGTGGCGTGTCCTCTTCACCCACATAGTCAAATCCCTAGGAGGAATGCAGGGATCCCAAGATCAGATGTTCTTCAACCACCAATCTATTGCATATGGGCTGATCTGGGGCACAGATGTTGATGTAGGAAGTATTCTTTTCTCCAACCTAGTAGAACAGCTGAAGGGACGTAACCAGGTCAGGGGGAAGAACATATGCTACGTTCACTTTCTATCTCTGATCTTCGAAACCCTGTTGGGTGAAAGCTATCACAACTCTACACTCACTTCTCTAAAGCCCTATCACATCACTGGTGCCATTTACAAGGAAATTGGAGCCGAAGATGTCCCTGTCACCTCTCACATGATGAAAATAGCAAACAAACAACCATCTTCTGAGAAGTCCTTTCTCCCTTCCTCTGAGAAGGTGAATACCTCTGGTGTGTCTGGCAAGTCTACGTCTTTGACCTCTGGGCAGCACACCACGACGTCCAAGGCAACAACTGGCCAACAGACAAAGAAGAAGAAAAACCCATCTTCTTCCCACACCAAAACTGTTGCAAAGGCCAGGGGAAAGAAGAATGTGAACCTCACAACCTCCTCCGTTCCAGAGACTCCTATGGAATCAGATACTTCAGCTGACCAACAACAAGGGTCTAGTGTCTCGATGTCAGCCGAGACAACAGGGAACCAGCCGAATTCTGCTGATATCGCACAGGTAACCAGTGTAAATTTTTAGAGGTCCACAAGCAGCCACTCTCAAATGTCTGTAGGTGAGAGTGGTGAAGTTAGGGTAATCCTCGACCCATAGAAGTCATTGTATGCACTTAGAACTCTTTAAGACTTCTGTACACCCTGTCTATGCACCAGGGAATGATTCATTTGTGTATATAAAGCACCCCGATGACCCTGCACCCTCTAGACAATATTCAGGCAAACAACAACCTGAATACATATATGTCTCGACCTTGACCAGCTGTACCTCACACAGCCTCTTGGTTTCCTCAGAAAAAGAATCCCAAAAGTTTTACTTTTAGGGGAGCTGAATAATCATCCTCAGCTCTTCTAGGGACAGCGTAATAAGACGATCTTAACCTATATCTTTTTCACACTTAAAAGAATCCCAAAGGATTTATCCTTTCAGGGGGAGCTGAATCATCACCCTCAGCTTTCCTAGGGGCAGCGTAACAGGCGATCTTTACCCACATATGTTTTAACCTTAAAAGAGTCCCAAAGGTTTCTTAATCTTTTGGGGGGCTGAATAATCACCCTCAGCCTTCCTAGGGGCAGCGAATAGCGATCCTTAACAACATATGTTTCACAATCAAAAGAGTCCCAAAGGTTTTAACCTTTTTTTTGGGGGGGGGGGCTGAATAATCACACTCAGCTTTCCTAGGGGCAACGAATGGCGATCATTAACTTTATACTTTTCACCCTTAAAAGAATACCAAGGATTTATCCTTTGGAGTGGCTGAGTAATCACCCTCAGCCTCTCTGGGACAGCGACATGGCGACCATTACCCTTCCTTATTTCCCTGTTACTAATCTGAAACAATTTGCAGGCTGATATTGTACAGCAAAACACAGAATCCCTGGAGTAACCAGACAAAGAAGCTGATACAATCATTCAGGATCAACCAAATGAAGAAGAGCCCCTCCTTGACATTAAAGAAGAAGTGCTCTCATTAGTTGATGATTTCTTTGAACCTGAATCGATGCCTGAGGACGAGATACTCCCTGAGGGGATGTTTGAGGAGGAGGAAGATGAAGAAGAAGATGACCAACAATCTCTGCCTCCTCCGAAGGAAATGGATATGTCTCAACCAGCTGCTGATACCACTCCTCCTCCCAGAGAAGCTGTAGCAACTCCCACTTCTGCTACCTCAGCCACTACAGTCTTCCAAAGACCTGCTTATGATCAGACAGCTGAG
Organism: Glebionis coronaria; assembly: GCA_025667525.1. Classification (NCBI taxonomy): domain Eukaryota; kingdom Viridiplantae; phylum Streptophyta; class Magnoliopsida; order Asterales; family Asteraceae; genus Glebionis; species Glebionis coronaria. The sequence continues at coordinate 233,621,222 of CM046876.1, read as the reverse complement.
TTCCTTATGTTTGATCATCCTGCCCAAACCAACTTTGATATTTTGCCAAGGGAGGATGATTATGCAAAACAAAGCCTGAACATCCATAATCTTCAACCTGTACATCATCAATCCGACATGGAGCGCCTGTCAAAAAGCTGGATGTTATCAAATCTGAGATGCATAATTTCACTGTCACATTTCCAGGGATCATCAGTCAGGCGGTTAGGGATGCAGTCACTGAACCCATCAAGGATGGTGCAAGAAAAGGAGTGTCCCAAGGACTTAGTCATTTGTCCACAAGAATCAAGGATGCCATTGTCACAGAGGTCCCTGCTCTTTTTAATGCTCATGAGTTAACAATGCATAAAGAGTTTGAAGCTGTTCGTAGTAGGCAATATCGTCACACAAACTTTATCATTGATCGCGTTCATCGCAACACAAATGGAAATTGCAACCTCCTACTGAAGATTGCCAGAGCTTCAAGGACCAGGCAACGTGATATGGCTGCCTCTGTTGACCAGATTGCAAGGCACTTTCAGGCACGTTCATCCAAACGTCTGAAGAGACAGGCTGAACGTGAGGGAGAGAAGGAAAAGGTGTTTAACCTTGAATCTGCAAACAGGGCTCAACCTCTGCTGATAACACCATCTCCTCAGCTGTCCCCCTCCAAGTCATCACACCTGTAATCATACCCGATGATGAGGATGAAAGTAAGGGGGAGCAACAGAATAATGATGGAGTTGATTCATCAAAGTCCCTGACTTTGGTTAACACCAGTGAGTCTCTGGATGATGGTGAACCAGCTGCCAAGAAGCTAAAGTTCACTGTTAGCTCCCTACCCAAGGCAATACAAACCCAAGCTTAGTCAGTGTTCATCAAAAGAGCTGAAGAGCTGAAAAATATGAGTGTTGAATCCTCTGTCTCGAAGAAAGGAAAGGAAATAGTTTTGGTTGACACAGACACCAAACTAAAGAAAATAGCTGCGATGCTAGAGACAGGAGGATCAACCACAGACCTTTCCTAATTTTCAACCTTCACACCTGCTAATGAGAATCCTCTAACAGCTGATGAGATTGAGAAACAGGCTGTTGAATTCAAGAGGCTAAATGAAATCAAGAAAGCCAAGGAGCTTAATGAGGAAACTGTAAGGAAGATGACTCCTCCTGAAAGGGAGAAACAAAGACAAAGGTTGAGGGAAATGGAAGCTAAATGCGCAGAGGCACTAAGAAAGGTAAAAGCTGATTATGATGCCTGCGTCAACAACAAGTATACACCTGGAAAGATAACCAAGTTCAAATACACAATTCACAAGTCCACCAACACACCACAAATGATTTTGTGGAGAGATAACCAACAGGGTAATATGGATGTCTTTGAGGACTTCAGGTTAAAAAAACTTGTGTTGGGAATCTAAACTTGTTAGATTCCCTGATCATTGATTTAAACATAATTAGGCTGTTAGATAGTCCCTTGCCTGTACCTAGGAGGCAGGCAAGTTTCGCAAGACTCACAGAGATCCAAGTCTTTGTGAGCAACCTCAGAGGAGTCCATGTCAGAGACATTGTCAGGGAAGTCGAAGATTACCTGAAGACATACTCATTGGCTGTGATGGATAACAGCCAAGATGTATCAGGGACTCTGAGGGGTTGAGAGTTAACAGGGGTGGCAATACCCTGATAACTCTCAACACACTTTAGACATGCCATTTGTGTGTTCGAGACTATGAAGAAAAAGGAAACTGTTTTGACAACTGTTTCCTTAAAGCATAATGGAAGACTACCAAGAATAGAAGGACATCATGTGATTGATGTGGGAACTTGTAAAAGCTTGTGTAGTCACCATCAAGTACTATTTAGGTCAATCTCGTAACACTATAAATAGGATGTGTATCCATGCATTAATGTTTAACACTTTGAGATATTCATAACATTATTGCATATAACTTAGTGAATCAAACAGCTACGACTGTATTCATAAGTTAGGGTTTATAGTTGTTCAAAGTGTGCACAACACATTGTCATCAAACTGTGTTATCCATAACACTTGTAATTCTTTATTATACAATAATAAGATTACGTTTGAAAAGTAATACTTTGTGTTGATTAAGTTAAGATTAGGGTTTCTTGCATTGATTAGGGACTTTCAATTGGTATCAGAGCTGTGTTTGATATTAAAACCTTTAAGAAACATCGTTCTCAGTTTTATAATCAAGATCCACCATGCCAGAAACTTCTAACCCACCACAATCACCTTCCACAAACCCATCTTCACCAAGACTCAACCCTCCTGCTAATGACGATGATTTACCCCAACTTCTTGACTCAAGAGGTGGATCACACGTCACAAGTGTACCAGTCTTTGATGAAGAAGATTTTGCCAGTGGGAAGAGTCAATTTCTTGTATATCTTGATGGGCTTGAACCTTTTCTTCTAGAAATTTTAGAAAATGGTCCTTATATTTCCATGGCGCTTACATCCACTGAAGAAAACCCTCTTCCCAAACCTCTCAAACAATGGACTCCAGCTGATAGGAAATTGGCAAATCAAGATAAACGTCTCAAAAGCATCATAATATCCTGTCTTCCCAAGAATATAATGAAGTCTGTCATTCAGTGTCCCACAGCCAAACAAATGTGGACAGACCTCATCCTTGGACATGAAGGACCCTCTGAAACAAGAGAGACGAAGATTCAGGCACTCAGAATTCAGTTCAATGCCTTCAAATCTCTTGAAGGTGAAAAGGTTTAGCAAACCTATACAAGGCTGAAGATTCTTCTCAATGACCTTGCAATGAATGACGTCACTATTGGTCAAGCTGAGATCAATGCCACTTTTGTCAACAGCCTTCCAAGAAAGTGGCTGAGTATGAATCAGACTCAGAGGGCTAACAACTCAATCAAAAATGACACCCTTGCTCAGCTTTATGGAAAGTATAATTACGAAGAAGGTCTGATTGATACTATTTACAAGTCATAGACTGAAAGATTTGTGGTCTAAGGAGCTTCTTCCAAAGCCTTGATCTCTGCGACACATCATCATAACAGCGATTCTGATGTTGAAGAAGATACCCGTAGCAGCCAAGAGTTCTTGACAGACCTTAATGCAGAGTTTCATGAAAGAGCCTTGCTAGCCAACCAAAGAAGATACTTCAAAAGATCAGGAAGAGTAGGATCAGCGAGTAAACCAACTGACAGGTCAAAAGAAACTTGCTTTGCCTGTGGAAAGCTGGGACATTTTCAAAAAGACTGTCCTTCCACCAAGACCTCCTCACCCTCTTATCCATCATCATCTTCATCCAAACCCTACAAGTTCAAACAACATAACAACTCATCTCAATCCAATTCTTCAGACACTGAGAAGAAAGATTACAAAAATAAGTACAAGGCACTTAAAGCTGAGTTAGAACAAATGAACTTGAAGATTGAAGCTCTGTCCAAGAAGAAGGGTGGTGAGAAAAAGACAGAGAAAGGGTTGGTTGCTGAAACTTATGATTGGAATGATGAGCCACTAACTTCAGATGAAGAAGACACCACCAGAGTCAGGGCTTTCATGGCGATAGCTGAGGATGAACCAGCTGTTGAAAAGGTGATGCAAGATCAGGACAATGGGTTGACATCACAATGAAAAAGGTACATAGGCTCTTATCCATGTCTGATAGTGATGAACGTAAGCATGTCCTTGATTACACCATTGTTGATTTCACTTTGTTGAGGAACAAAGAAAGAACCTACTTGATAAGTTTCACTCAGTTAAAACTGATATGCTAAATGCTAAAGCTGAATGTGATACTCTCAGGCGGGTTAATTTAGAGGAAATATCCCTGCAAAATGAAGTAGCTAGATTAACCTTGAAAAACATTGCTTTAAATGATCAAGTCTCTGAATTGAACAAAGTTATTGAAAAATGGCTGTGTGCTAGGTTTACCATAGATCAATTGCTTAGGGATGAAGTGCCTGCTGACTTAAAAAGTGAAATATCTGCTAAGAAAAATAAGCTGAAGATTCTCACCAAACCCAAAGACATTGTCTTTAAATCTACAGAGACTATTCATATGTTAGATACCACTTTGACTAATGATCCTGTCTCTGAAGATATGGCTGAGCTACCCTCCCTGCCAAAACTCTCTGGAGTTGAAACCAGCAGTTCTTCTAGATCTGCTAAGGGTGAACTTATGACTGATATTGAGAATCCTCCAGCTAAAGTTTTTCATGTGCCTGCTAAACAAACTGGTAAACAAGTAGCTTTTAAGCCTGTTGCTACTAAAGATGTGAGTAAGGTTGACCCTACCACTGAAGATCGCCTGTTGTCTCTTATGAAAGAAGTAGAACTCTTGAAACAACACATTAAGCCTTCCGCTGAATGCTCTACTTCTCATGAACCTAAGTCAGTTCTAGGTGAACCCAAAGGGGAAATGTTAATCAAACCTTATTGCAATGTATGTAAAAACTCTCACCATTCGAACTTAGATCATGACAGACACATGGCAGCTAAAAGAGCTCAGACACCCTCTAGGGACAGACCACAGAGTTCCAAAAGACAACAGGGAAATTACAAACCTTATCCTCCCTGTAAATTCTGTGGGTTCACAGACCATCACTCAGACGAGTGTGGTGACTTCCCTGGGTGTGATATCTGTGGAAGTTATAACCATGAAACAATGAACTGTCCCTCACAACGCCAAAAGTTTTTCAGGAACACAAGAGTTGCTAATAAGCAATTCAGGGAACCCACTAGAAAGTGGGTTCACCATAGGAACTAATCTGTTTCTATGTATCTGTGCAGAAATATCTCAAGGAATCGATATGGTATCTAGATAGTGGCTGTTCTAGACACATGACAGGGATTCAACAATACCTGCACAGATACTCAAAGGAGCCAGGTCCTAAAGTGGTGTTTGGAGATAACTCTTCAGGTGACACAGAAGGATATGGCTCAGTGAACTGCAATGGGATTACATTTACCAGGGTTGCATATGTGAATGGTCTTAAACACAATCTTATTAGCATCAGCCAATTGTGTGATGCTAACTATAAGGGTTTGTTTACTAAGACTCAGGGAACCATATTCAACAAAAACAATGATGTTGTGCTGATTGCACCTAGAAGGAGAGATGTTTATGTCATCAACATGGCTGTGTGCTCTGAAGACAGCTCAAATTGCTTTCTTGCTAAAGCCTCTGAAAGTGTCAATTGGTTGTGGCACAAAAGACTGTCTCATCTCAACTTCAAGAACATCAACAAGATAGCCACTCAAAACTTGGTTGCTGGTCTACCTTCAGTAATGTTTTCCAAAGACAAGACTTGTTCTGCCTGTGTCAAAGGAAAGCATCACAGGTCTTCATTCAAGACTAGGCAATCATTCTCTATTGACAAGTGCTTACATCTCCTTCACATGGATTTGTTTGGACCTGTCAAACCTCAGACCATTAATCACAACAAATACACCTTGGTCATAGTTGAGGAATTTTCAAGATACACATGGGTGTTCTTCCTCAGAAGGAAAAGTGATGCAGCTGAAACCATCATGTCCTTCATCAGACAGGTTGAAAATATGAATGATGTTAGAGTCAAAGCTCTAAGAAGTGATAATGGTACTGAATTCAAGAATCATCAACTTGAATATTTTTGTGATGAAAAAGGGATTTCACAGAACTTCTCTTTAGCTGGCACCCCTGAACAAAATGGTGTGGCTGAAAGAAGAAACAGGACTTTGATTGAAGCAGCAAGAACTATGTTAAATGGTGCAGCCTTACCAAAGCAAATTTGGGGAGAAGCTGTTGACACTGCCTGCTACACACAAAACAGATCAATCATTGTCAAGAGACATGGTAAAACTTCCTATGAAGTTTTCAGAAAAAGATCTCCAGATGTCAGTTATTTTCATGTGTTTGGATGCCCTGTGTTTATTTATAACTACAGGGATAAACTTGGAAAGTTTGATGAAAAAGCTGATGATGGTTTCTTCTTGGGATACTCTCCAACAGCCAAAGCCTTCAGAGTATTCAACATAAGAAGACAAGAAGTAGAAGAAACATTCCATGTTAGATTCAATGAAGATGATGAAGTCATACAGAGAACAGGAACAGAGGGTGATGAAATTGATTTTAATGAAAATGTATCATTCCCAAGTGATGAGTTCACAGAACTCAGACCTACCAATCATCATCACTCCAACACTCTCACTCCTTATGTTCCTGCCTTTGATCCTCTGTCTACTCACAACATAGAAGTTTCTACCTGTCAGGAACTTGATGAAGAAGAACCTCAAATCTCTGATGGTCCTTCTCATGCTATTGATGATTCACCAAATCTTCAAATCCCTGAAGACTCTCCTGCTGATAATGAAATAGCACCCCTGGGTATGGCTGAAGAAGACTCTGACACTGAAGTAGTCTTTGAAGAAAGCCCTCCTAGTCAGCAGGATGAAACTCAAATTGTACCAGCTGTGCCCCCAAGTGCTCCTGTCCTTGAGTCCCCAGCTCCTCAAAATAAGTGGTCAAGAGATCAACACATTCTTCTTATCAACATTATTGGGGAACCAAATGCAGGGGTCACAACTAGACAGCGAATCCAAGACTCAGAGTCAGCCTCAGCCAATGAATGTCTCTTTGCTGAATTTCTCTCACAAATTGAACCTAAAAGAGTAGCTGAGGCTCTGGTAGAAGAAGGATGGGTAGCTGCTATGCAAGAAGAAATCAACCAGTTCAAAAGGAACAAAGTATGGACACTAGTGCCAGCTCCACCTGGAAAGAATATCACAGGCACTAGATGGATCTATAGAAATAAGATGGATGAAATTGGGAACATCATCAGGAACAAGGCCAGACTGGTAGCACAGGGGTTCTCTCAGACTAAAGGAATTGATTATGATGAAACATTTGCTCCAGTTGCTAGACTTGAAGCCATCAGAATCTTCCTTGCATATGCTGCCTATATGAACATCACTGTGTATCAGATGGATGTAAAGAGTGCATTCCTCAATGGTGATTTGGCTGAGGAAGTGTATGTTGCACAACCTGAAGGATTTGAGAACAGCGAGTTTCCCAACCATGTATATAGACTACACAAAGCCATGTATGGGCTGAAACAAGCTCCAAGAGCATGGTATGAAACTCTTTCTAATTTCTTAACTGAAAATAAATTTGTCAGGGGTTCTATTGATAAAACACTCTTTACCTTCAAGGATAAGAGTGATTTCATCATTGTGCAAATTTATGTGGATGATATCATCTTTGGGTCAACAAATGTCAATCTTAGTAAACGTTTTGCTAAATTAATGACCAAGAAATATGAGATGAGTATGATGGGTGAATTAACTTACTTTTTGGGCTTTCAAATTAAACAATGTCCTAAGGGATTTTCAATTTGTCAAGAAAAGTATGTTAAGGATTTACTTAAAAAATATGACTTAGCTGATTGTGCATCAGTGAAATGCCCCATGCTTCCACCCAACAACTTGGGCCCTGATGAGTCAGGAGTCTCTGTGAATGAGACTTTATATAGAGGCATGATTGGGTCACTCATGTATCTAACAGCTAGTCGTCCAGATATCTAATTCTCCACATGTCTCTGTGCAAGGTACCAAGCTAACCCAAAAGAATCCCATCTAGTGGTTGTTAAGAGAATTTTCAGGTATATCAAAGGAACACCATCCCTAGGCCTATGGTATCCAAAGGAATCAGGCTTTGATCTCAAGGCCTATTCAGATTCAGACTATGCTGGATGCTGTATTGACAAGAAAAGCACTTCAGGCAGCTGTCAAATCCTAGGAGGAAAATTGGTTGGATGGAGTGCTAAGAAGCAAAACTCTGTGGCTATGTCTCAGCTGAAGCAGAATATGTCATTGCAGCCAACTGTTGTGCTTAGGTGCTCTGGATGAAAAGTCAATTGGCTGATTATGAAATTTTGTATGACAAAGTGCCAATCTTTTGTGACAACACCAGCGCCATTGCCATATCCAACAACCCTGTTCTTCACTCTCGTACCAAACACATTGATATCAGGTATCATTTTATCAGGTATCATATAATGAAGGGGGATATTGAGCTGCATTTGTTCCCACAGAGCTGCAACTAGCTGATATCTTTACAAAGCCTTTGGCTGAACCTTCGTTCAACAGGCTAGTTGCTGAGCTAGGAATGCTCAATATCTCAAAGCCTGTGGCTTAATATTAAATGTGTTCATTAAATGATTGATTCTATATTAAATGTTTTTCATATGAAACTAGGTAGTTACTTTCCAAGTAAATGCAAAAAACATTCTCAAATATTTAATCATTTATTTTTCGGATAACGAGGAGACAAACTTTTTGAAAGGTCAAGGGGACCCACTTGAGCAGTCATTTTCGCACCTTGCATTTAATACGGTTGAATAACTGTTCACTTAGTTTGAATATATATTGTCTCTTTTCTCTTCTCACCCACCACCATTCTCAAATCTACTTCTCTCTCTAAGTTCTTATCTCTCTTAACCATCCTCCATTTTCTTTCACCTTCAACCTCGAATCCATGGCGTTTTCAGTTCCTAAAGCCGCAAATGTTAACTTCGAGATCAACGAAAGCATCCTCACCTCCAACAACGCCATTGGATGGATTAAGGCCCCAAATAGCACCTATTCAGATCTGGTCAGTTTCATGCAGAATTGTGACCTAAGTGAAGCCTTTACCAAATCCCCTTCCACCTTTTACCAAGAATACCTTAGGGAACTCTGGTACTCTGCTGAGGTAGTTGATGACACCATAACATTTAGCCTTTCATGCAATGAACACCCATTCACCTTCTCACTTAAAGATTTCTCAAGTGTGGCCGGATTGAAGCATGGAGATGAATGCCTGAAGGTTGTTGACAAAAAGGCTGTCAAAGAAGCCCTGGCCACACTCAACCCTTGCCATGATGTAAACCATGCCCTTACACCCGCTGAGGTCCTCTCCAAATCTCCTCTGAAGATTAAGTATTTCACTCCCATGTGGCGTGTCCTCTTCACCCACATTGTTAAATCCCTGGGAGGAATGTAGGGATCACAGGATCAGATGTCTTTCAACCATCAGGCTATTGCTTATGGATTAATCTGGGGAGCTGATGTTGACGTTGGAAGCATTCTCTTCTCCAACCTTGTAGAACAGCTGAAGGGAAGAAATCAGGTCAGGGAAAAGAATATCTGCTATGTGCGCTTCCTGTCTCTGATCTTCGAAAGCCTGCTGGGAGACAACTACCACAACAAGGCCTTGACTGCTCTTAAGCCCTACCGTATCACATGTGCCATCTACAAAGAAATAGGAGCTGAAGATGTCCCTGTCACCGCTCATATGATGAATGTGGCCAACCAGGTACCAACCGCTGAGAAGCCCTTGCTCCCTTCTTCTGAGAAGGTGAATACTTCTAGTGCTGCTGGCAAGTCTAAGTCTTTGACCTCTGGGCAGCACACTACTAAGTCCAAGGCTTCTTCTGGCCAACAACCTAAGAAGAAGAAAATCCCCTCTTCTTCCCACTCCAAAGCTGTTTCTAAGGCCAAGGGAAAGAAGACTGACACCTCCTCTGGTCCAGATACTCTTGTGGATTCAGATTTATCTGCTGACAAACAACAGGAGTCTAGTGTCTCAAAGTCAGCTGAGACGACAGGAAACCAGCCTGATGCAGCTGATATCTCACAGGTAATCAGTGTACATTTTTAGAGGTTCACATGCAGCCACTCTCATTTGTCTGTAGGAGAGAGTGGTGAAGTTAGGCTAATCCTCGACCCATAGAAGTCTGTCAATGCACTTAGAATCCTTTAAGACTTCTGTACACCCTGTCTTTGCACCAGGGAATGATTCATTTGTGTTTATAAAGCACCCCGATGACCCTGCACCCTCTAGACAGTATTCAGGCTAAAAACAACCTGAATACACTAATGTCTCAACCTTGATCAGCTGTACTTCACACAGCCTCTTGGTTCCCTCCTTAAAAGAGTCCCAAAGGATTTATCCTTTCAGGGGGAGCTGAATCATCACCCTCAGCTTTCCTAGGGGCAGCGTAACAGGCGACCTTTAATCACATATGTTTCACTCTTAAAAGTGTCCCAAAGGTTTTTAACCTTTTGGGGGGGGGGGGGGGCTGAATAATCACACTCAGCTTTCCTAGGGGCCGCAAATGGCGATCCATAAACAACATATGTCTCACAATCAAAAGAGTCCCAAAGGTTTTAACCTTTTGGGGGGGTTGAATAATCACACTCAGCTTTCCTAGGGGCAGCGAATGGCGATCATTAACCATATTTTTCACACTTAAAAGAATCCCAAGGATTTATCCTTTGGAGTGGCTGAGTAATCACCCTCAGCCTCTCTGGGACAGCGAAATGGCGACCATTCCCCTTATCTTTTTCCTGTTACTAATTGAAACAATTTGCAGGCTGAAATTATACAGCCAGTCCTCGAATCTCAGGTACAACAAGAAAAGGAGGCTGATACAATGACTCAAGACAAACCTAATGATGAAGAGCCTCTGTTACATACTGATGAAGAAATGCTATCATTGGAATATTATGTCTCTGATATTGAGTCCATGCCTGACGATGAATTCCCTGAAGGGATGTTCGATGAAGAGGATGAAGAAGATGAGGAAGACCAGCTGTCTGTCTCTCCTCCCAAAGAAATAGATGTGTCCACACCAGCTGAAAATAAGACTTCTCCTCCCAAGGATGCTGTTGATACTCCAAACTCTGCTACCTCAACAACAACAGTATTCCAAAGACCAACTTATGATCCAACAACAGAATTTCTCTTGTTTGATCATCCTGCCCAGACCAATTTTGATCTCTTACCAAGGGGGGATGACTATGCTCAGCAAAGCCTCAATATCAAGAATCTTCAGCCTGTCCATCATCAATCAGATATTGAGCGTTTGTCAAGAAACCTAGATGTGATCAAGTCTGAAATGCACAACTTCACTGTGACATTTCCTGGCATCATCAAAAAGGCTGTGACTGAGGCGGTTACTGAGCCCATTCAGGATGGTGCAAGAAGAGGTGTAGCCCAAGGACTCAGTCACCTTTCCACAAGGATAAAAGATGCCATTGACTCAGCAGTCCCTGCCATGTTCCATGAACATGAGCTCACCATGCACAGGCAATTTGATGCTGTTCGCAACAGGCAATACCGCCATGCTAACTTTATTGTCAGGCGTGTTCAGGCCAATACAAATGCAAATGGCAACCTCCTGCTGAAGATTGCCAGGGCTTCAAGGAAAAGACAACGTTTTATGGCTGCCTCTGTCGAGCAGATTGCAAGGCATTTTCAAGCACGTTCATCCAAACGTCTTCGAAGCCAGGATGAACGTGAGGGGGAGAAAGATACATCACTCAGCCTTGAATCTGCTAAACAAGGCTCATCATCAGCGAACCCCACCATTACACCTGTTCCTCTCCAAGTCATCACACCTATCACAATATCTGATGATGAGGATAATACTCAGGGGGAGCAACACACTCAAGATGGAGCTGACTCATCAAAGTCTCTGGATTTGGTTAACACCAGCAAGCCTGGGGATGATGATGAACCAGCTGCCAAGAAGTTAAAGTTCATTGTCAGCTCCCTCCCCAAAGCAATTCAAACTCAGGCTCAGACAACATTTCTCAAAAGAGCTGATGTTTTGAAAAACATAAGTGTGGAGTCCTCTGTCTCGAAGAAAGGAAAGGAGATAGTGTTGGTTGATACTGACACCAAACTCAAGAAAATAGCTGCGTTGCTAGAGACAGGAGGATCCACAACAGACCTTTCCCAATTCTCAACCTTTACACCTTCTGATGAGATTCCTTTAACCCCTGAAGAAATAGAGAAACAGGCTGAGGAATTCAAAAGATTAAATGAACTCAAGACAGCCAAAGAATTAAATGAAGCTACTCTGAGGAAGATGACACCACCTGAAAGAGAAAAACAAAAACAAAGGTTGAGGGAAATGGAAACAAAACGCGCTGAGGCATTAAGGAAAGTCAAAGCTGACTATGATGACTGCGTGAACCACAGATATGCTCCTGGCAAGATAACCAAGTTCAAATACACCATTCACAAATCCACAAACACCCCACAGATGATCTTATGGAGGGAAAACCAACAGGGAAATATGGATGTGTTTGACAACTTCAGGCTAAAGACACTTGGGTTATCAGAATGGTTCGAACTTGAAGCCTTAGCTGCCAAAAAGACTGGGCAGGCTAACTTTCTTCTGCTTAAGACTCTTAGGGGATGTTTGGTACGATTGAATTGTTGAGAATGGAAAGATAGTGCAGAATGGAATGACAAAGAAAGAGAATGAATTTGAGATTACAGAACGGATTCCATTGTTTGACAAAACCAGAGAATAAATCGTCAGAATCGATTAAAATATCGTCAAGTTGTTTGGTACGACAAATAATAGAAAAATGTATATGTATAAATATTAAGCTATTTTGTTTTGCCAAATTGATTACTAAATATATTTATATAGTATCACAGATCATATTACGTTTTAATAAATTTCATTAATTAAATTGCTCTTTAACTAATATTAACTACATGATGATTCATATAATTGCTCTTAACCAACAACTGCAAGTAATATTCATGTCATCACTTTTGATCGATTAAGGATTTCTCTCGTTATATATGTACTCATTATGATATGATATAATATAAAAAAATATCACTGGAACCACTTGATGATTTCAATTATTCTACATAATTCAGTAAAGAAATGTTCAAGATAACACATGCACTATCATGAAATTAAGGAAAAAGTGATCAAATACATGTTCATAACAATAAAAAAACATGTCATATTAAACTAAAGTGATAATGAATAAACTCGCATGGAATAATAAGCAATTTCACAAAATAAAAGGTTTAATTTGATGGCAATTGAATGATTGAGATGTCGTGTATCACAAATAACGAAAGATCCGATTAATTAATTTTTCATCCAGACATGTTATGGATCATTGATTTTGAGAAATAAAATTAGTTATTAATGAAGAAGATGAAGATCATGAAATCGTTAAAGAAAATTGGCTATTTGAGATTTCAAAATCTTTGTTTTTAAGAGCATGTGAAATGTACATGACAAATACTTTAGCAATTTGATTCATGCTTTGAATAAACAGAGAATGACTCACTTCAATATAATCCATTCTTTACCATTCTCTGCTTTTTGGAAAGAATCAAAATGATGGAATGAGAATCCTTTTTTATTCTTCATTTCCATTCTTAGGCTCAAACAAACACGAGAAACACCTTAATTCTGTTTCTCATCTTTCCATTCCATTATACCAAACATCCCCTTAAGGCCAAGTTTACCTGGATCAAGGAAACAGCTGCCAAACTTAAGATTGATCCCCCACCACAGCTTTTTGAACAAGAACCCCCAAAGACTGGCAACAAAAGGAGAAGGATTTCACAAATTGTTAATGAAAATTTTGTTACTGAAGATGTTCGAGTGGATGGCATGAACAGGGATTTGATCCTCCCCAATGGTATTGTTGGCCCTGTTGATGGTTAGACATACACAGAGCCTGAAAGAGGAATGGCATTCATGAACAGGGCTTGCCAGTATGCTTTTCAAAGGGAAGATGAGCTATGCTTAGCATCAACAATTCAGCTGCTCTGTCATAAGAAGTCACTCAAGATCAACTCAGAGTATTCCAAAAGGTTTGCAAAGACTTTGCAGGATGAAATTGATAACAGATTGGACTTGGCTGAAGCTGAAGAACGAATTAAAAATGATGAATATTGAAGATGTTCACAGCCCTTTTTACCTTCATCTTTTATTTTGCTTATGTAATGCACTTGTAATTTTTCTATAAGTCTTAATAAAATCATGAGGTATGTTTGTTTAGATCTGTTATGTGTAAGAAGAAGCTGTTAACTCACTTACCTTAACTTAGTTAGATCTAGCATTATTTATGTTTAAATAGGGGAAGATTGTTGGGAATCTAAACTTGTTAGATTCCCTGATCATTGATTTAAACATAATTAGGCTGTTAGATAGTCCCTTGCCTGTGCCTAGGAGGCAGGCAAGTTTCGCAAGACTCACAGAGATCCAAGTCTTTGTGAGCAACCTCAGAGGAGTCCATGTCAGAGACATTGTCAGGGAAGTCGAAGATTACCTGAAGACATACTCATTGGCTGTGATGGATAACAGCCAAGATGTATCAGGGACTCTGAGGGGTTGAGAGTTAACAGGGGTGGCAATACCCTGATAACTCTCAGCACACTTTGGACATGCCATTTGTGTGTTCGAGACTATGAAGAAAAAGGAAACTGTTTTGACAACTGTTTCCTTAAAGCATAATGGAAGACTACCAAGAATAGAAGGACATCATGTGACTGATGTGGGAACTTGTAAAAGCTTGTGTAGTCACCATCAAGTACTATTTAGGTCAATCTCGTAACACTATAAATAGGATGTGTATCCATGCATTAATGTTGAACACTTTGAGATATTCATAACATTATTGCATATAACTTAGTGAATCAAACAGCTACGACTGTATTTATAAGTTAGGGTTTATAGTTGTTCAAAGTGTGCACAACACATTGTCATCAAACTGTGTTATCCATAACACTTGTAATTCTTTATTATACAATAATAAGATTACGTTTGAAAAGTAATACTTTGTGTTGATTAAGTTAAGATTAGGGTTTCTTGCAATGATTAGGGACTTTCAACTTGGGTTATCTGAATGGTTTGAACTTGAAGCCTTGGCTGCTAAAAGAACTGGTCAGACTAATTTCATTCTTCTTAAGACCCATAAGGCTAAGTTCACCTAGATCAAAGAAATAGAAGCCAAGCTCAAAATAGATCCCCCACCACAGCTGTTTGAACAAGAACCCCTAAATTCTGGCAAGAAAAGAATAAGGATGACTCAACTTGTTAAGGAAAACTTCGTCACAGATGATGTTCAAGTGGATGGAATGCACAAGGATTTGATACTACCAAATGGAATCGTTGGTCTTGTTGTTGGTCAGACCTACACAGATCCTGAAAGAAGTATGGCTTTCATGAACAGAGCTTGCCAGTATGCATTCCAAAGAGAAGATGAACTTGGCTTAGCATCAACAATTCAGCTGCTTTGTCTCAAAAAGGGGCTCAAGATTAACTCAGAGTATTCCAAGGTTTTTGCACAAGCTTTGCAGGCAGAATTGGATACTAGAACAGACATAGCTGAAGCTGAAGAAAAGATTAGAAATGATGACTATTGAAAAATTTCACACCTAAATTTTACCTTCACATTTTATTTCATTTTTGTAATGTACTTGTAATTTTCTTTAAGTATGAATAAAATCATGAGGTATGTTTGTTTAGATCTGTTATGAGTAAGAAGAAGCTGTTATCTCACTTACCTTAACTTAGATAGATATAGCTATATTTATGTTTAAATAGGGGGAGATTGTTGGGAATCTAAGTTTGTTAGATTCCCTATATCATAAATCTAAACACAAATTAAGCTGTTAGATAGTCACTTGCCTGTGCCTAGGAGGCAGGCAAGTATCGCAAGACACACAGAGATCCAAGTCTCTCTGAGCAACCTCAGAGGAGTCCATGTCAGAGACATTGTCAGGAAGTCTAAGATTACTTGAAGACATACTCATTGGCTGTGATGGATAACAGCCAAGATGTATCAGGGACTCTGAGGGGTTGAGGGTTAACAAGGGTGGCAATATCCTGTTAACACTCAACACACTTTGGACATGCCATTTGTGTGTACGAGAATATGAAGAAAAAGGAAACTGTTTCATGATCTGTTTCCCGAAAGCATTATGGTAGACTACCAAGAATAGAAGAGCATCTTGTGATAGATGTCTGAAAAGTGAATGTCTTGTGTAGTCACCATCATCTAGTACTTAGGTCAACCTCGTATCACTATAAATAGGATGTGTAGCCCAGCATTAATGTTTAACACTTTAAGAATATTCACACATTAATGCTTAGAACTTATTGAATCAAACAACTGTGACTGTATTCATAAGTTAGGTTATTTAGTTGTTCAAAGTGTGCACAACACATTGTCATCAAACGGTGTTATCCATAACACTAGTAATTCTTTATTATATAGCAATAAGTATTACGTTTGAAAAGTATTTCCTTGTGTTGATTAGTTAAGTTTAGTGTTTCTAGCATTGGTTAGGGACTTTCAGATTATCCTTCCAATTCTCGTTTGTTTATGTTATCAGAGATTAACATTTCGTTTGGGAATTCAACCTCAACATGACCGTCATTTTCCTCACCTATTTTACCTTGTCCAATATTCAAATCAAATCTGCAAAATCATTTATCTCAGAGCATCTACTAAATTGCACCTAACACGAACCTCATATTTTTAGTAAGGTTTAGAATGGTGCAATACTTCCACAAGTAAGACATGTTGAGTGACGCATGTACAATGTCTTTCCTAGTACCATTTGGAATAATAAGTAATATTTATCTAGAACCGCCACCAAAAACTACTACCTTACCTCCAAAAACCAAATCTGATGGTGGCATATCTTTACCTGTACATATATCTCTTAATGTTCTATCAAAAGCTTCGGAGGCAAGTCTATTAATCATTGGAGCTTCGTCCCGTATTATTGACTTTGATTATCGTATCTGCACTACAAGGTCACCAGCTGGCTGGAATAGAACAAATAGAATCTTCTACAATATTAATTGGTATAACAAATCAGGAATGTGTTGTTCTTCCACCATTAAGCAAAAGTGAAGCTATGCCACTCGTTGAAACGTTTGAAACAATATCTCCCTTAGAGCGTATGGCAGTAGTCAATGTCTTATATAATAATGTCTTAACGGTCCCTCCATAACTATATACAAAGAACATGCCTCCTTTATTATTTTGACATGCACCAACACTTGTTTTGTATATGCCTGTTTGCTCATTAGTCAAACTTTCATATAGTTGTTGCTGTTGGATTATAAGTTCAGGTATATTATAATCTAATTCATCATAAATCAAACTATTGTAACCTTCCATAGTGAATTCTGAATCTGGTAAGGCATGTTCATTATATTTCTCATACTTCTGGAATTGCTTAACAACTTTCCTCAATATACGTTAAACATATATTGTACCTTCGAGTGCCACTAAGTTCGACTTCTGCAAAAAATATCAAGGACTAAGTTTTTAATGAATACAAGAATATGTTGATATGTATTTAATAAAAAAGTATAATTACATGGATGATTCCATTTTACCCTTTCTAATTCTTAAATATATTCGGCTAATAGTTGCCACGTCTTTTCCAACATAAATTCAGGCCTCGACATACTATATGAGAATATTAACATTACGAAATAATTTTGCAAGTAATATTCCATACCCCACTCACTTGCCTCTTTAATTCTATCGATGTACTCCTTATAGTCATCCAAGAAACCGCGTGCAAAGCAAGCCTCCTTACATGTAGGGTACACTACACTGTCAAACTTCCTAAAGTCTTCCCACTCTTCAGCTCCTTTAACATGGTTTAAAAGTCTGCGAGGATAAAAAAGCTCTCCCAAAGAAGGAGGTACGTGATGGATTCTTCTAGTGGTTTTACCTATATGATGATGTAAAATGAGAGGGGTGACTGGGATGTAAACTTTGAAAATGTTTAATAATCGTAAAAATGTGATTCAATGAGTTTGTTACCTTGTTTTCTTTTTGTCCATATTCTGTCAGTTGAATTCCAAGTGTAATGTATTGGAAAATCTATATATAGTAACTCTCGGGCTTCTGGATCTGTTTTATTAACTTCCACCTAAGCTAAAAACTTAGAAGTATTAGCCGACACCTTATCAAGTTCAAAATTGATGTTTTCTGAAGTATGAAAGACAACAGATTGTTGGTCCAAAAGATGAATGGTCAACGTTCTACGGTTGGAAATCTATGATGTATTTCAAAATTAAAAATCCTCCACGCAGCTTTACATGATGATAAATAACAACAGTCAATGTAATCCTTGATCTCATCCTTTTTTCCATCTTCAACAACAACAATGACTCTATCTGGACCCTTGTTGATGTACTTAAAAAGGTATTTAATAGATTCGAATTGGTTACAAAACTCGAAATTTATATGCGCTTGGTACCTGATATACATTGTAAAGTGAGTAGACCATATCAAAACATAAGCATACAATTTTTAAACAAAAAAAGTAAAATAATCAGTGGTCAGTAACATCACCTTTTAAATAAGGTAGGCTTGTACGAAACCACATAACCAGAATGATGAACCTTGTTTTCTAACAGTTGTGCCATTATCACACCTTTTGTAAATAACATAACCTTTTTCATCAAATATTTTATACTTTAAATGCTTTTGGAAACTTATTTGAACAATTGTTATCAACCAAGCAAGGGTAGCTTTGGTGGTCTGGACCGTATGGGCCGTGCATCATAAATTATGTGACCAATTGGTGTAACTCAAGATCATCATCTTTATCGGGTATTTCAGCCGATATACACCTGTCTATGTTAGCTGTTGTTCTTAAATTATCACTTTATTCCAGTCATATGCATAAATGACAGTGAGGCAATCCGCACTTCTTAAACTCTATGGTATATACTTCTGTTAAAGTGATACATCACATATATTTATTTTCTGTTATTAAAGAAAATATATTAATTGTAACACCCCAAAATGTGGTCAATGGAAGCGGTAAAGCTCAGGGGCTGTTACGTCATTATATCAAAGTTCAAGGTACAAGAGAACGACTCTAAATGAGACGTTTAACAAAAATACCTCGTTGAATTAAATTAAAACATTAAAGTACAGAGGTCACAGTTTTCATAAGACAAAGTAGCGGAAGAATAAACTTTTAGACATAAATGAGATAATAGTTCAAAAGCATAATAGATAAATATCCGAAGATAGCCATGAAATGCATGCGGACTCCAAGTACTTTATATAATCAGATAATCATCATCATCAAATACCTAAGGTAAATGCTAAAAGGGGTCAACATAAAGTTGGTGAAAATATAGGTTTCAATTCAAAGTCATAGAAAATGGACCGCAAAAGTTCAGTTCATGTACACATTCAACTATGGCAGATATAGTGTGATGAGACTGCTTTGATACATAGTCTCATCGTCCAAAAAGGGCTTAAAATGCATTAAATATCATGAAAATACCCAAATATATTCTTATGTTTGTTGCTTGTGTATTTTAGGTGATAAAATGACAAAAGATCACAATAATCATGCAAAAACGAACACGGAAACGAAACCGCACATTGAACCAAGCCGTAATGAAGATTTTCCGAAGAAAACCCTTGAAGATTTGAAGATTTATGAAGAAGGGTCCTCCAATATTGAATAATTGACACTTTATACCCTTGTATCTTCATAATTACAAGATTGGTCCCTAAAGTTTGTCAAAATTGCAAAAAGGGCCCTCTACTTTGAAGAATTGGCAATCTTAGTCCCTTAACAAAACTAAAATGTCAATATTAGTCCTTCTCAAAGTCAAACATACCAAGAAGGACTCCAAGTTACAAGAATTACAAATTTGGTCCTTTGAAAATATCAAAATTACCAAAAGGACCCTTAACTTTGAAGACTTGGCAAGAATGGTCCCTCAAAAATGAAGACTTGTCATTTTCAGTCCTCCAAAATGTCAATCATACAAGTCAAGACCATAATCCTTGAAGAAAATACCAAATCAGTCCTTCAAGAATCAAGATTTAGCAAGAAATACCCGTGAATTCATTTTACAAAACTTTTTGGGGCAAAAGTATGAAGTTTGAAACTTCATTAAGAAAGAAAACGGATTGTGTTGTGTTTATTTACAAAGTGAAAGAAAGAAGGAAGATAAGGGTCTAAAGGTGGCAGACAGCAAAGATACCTAGACCTATGAGGGCTTGACACGTGCCCCACTAACACCCCACAACCAACCAGAGTTCACCATTGCGCCACCTCACCCATCCACTAAACCTGGTTAAATAATTATTTAACCTTGGCGCCTAAACACAAATTTAAACATTATTCCACCCCTAATCTGGATCAAACTAGCAACAATTCACCAAGAACACAATTTGGGGTTTTGTTATTTACTTACAATTAAACCCTAAGATTGTCCAGATTAGTGATTAAGCATCCCTTAATCACATCCCAACCTTGAAAACTCTTGCCACATCACACCTTAGTCCCACACAAGATTCCCCTGCTGCAAAAAAGAAGAAACTGCCAAAAATTAGCCAGTCATCCAACGAATGTGATTCTAGATAACTTTCTAAGCTCATTACAAGCCATTGGATTCACTTTTATCTTGCCAGCTCCACAACAATCCAAGAAACAGTCACATGATCTTCAAAGTTCAAACTACTCAAAGGCCAAATCTGGAACTTCATAAGCTAGGGTTACACGTTTTTCAGCTTTCATAGTCAACTTGTATGCCTATATAAAGGCCTTAGGGTGCATCATTTGTACTTTGCTCTTGAATTTTCCTTAGTTCACAAATCTGTAAATCATATATTCATATTAATGAAATGTGTTTGAATTTGGTGCAGAAAGCTCAAGTGCCACTCTTATAATCTGTTTATTGTTGTTGATGTTTACTAGTTCTTGAATCCTAAACCTATTTTCAAAAGGAGTGTGCAAAAGTTTGCACATTTTCCACTTTTCTTGATATTTTGCTAAGTCTAGTTCAAACCTTGGAATTCTTGGGCTATAAAGCTGATCATAGCATCCTGATATTGAGTTATCAAGGTGTGGTGAAGCCTATAACTTGGGGATAATCAAGTGTGGGGAACTAAGGTTGCATTAATCAAGAATTTTTCATCTTTCTGTTTTTTATATTGTGCTCTTAACCTTGTTGATTCTTATCAGGCTTGTTTGTGGAAGCTTGTACTTGTTCTTGCTAGTACATAAGCTCAAAATCCGTGGGTGTGGATGTACATCCATGAGGTACACATCATCTTACCCAAAATCTGGTAAAACTTTGTATTTTTGGTGATTTTGTGTGTGACTTGTGTTCTTACTGATTTTATGGTCTAACCTTGCTCTAATCTGCTTAATATATCTGTTATTATGCTTATTTAGGCTTGGGTGGTCTTGAAATACACTTTTGATTTGAAAAATTGTGATTTAAAAATTTAAAGGGGTGTTTGGGATTACCTGTTAGATCATAAGTGGTTAATGTGTTTGTGGAAAGTGTTATTTGTGCTTTGTATCTGTTATTGACTTGTTTGAGTGCTATTTGCTGCAAGTTTTCAACATTGAAACACCAAATCAAAGATTGTGCTATAGATTGCTAGTTTTGATTGTTTTTGACCTAAGACTTTATGAAAACCTAGAGTGTATGCATGCTTAGGGCTAAAAAGTGTTTAAATATAGTTCTTATAACACGTTAACAAGATTTGGAGGTTTGGATTTGGCTTGGTGGTCAATTGCATCAGCAAGTGTTCATAACTGCATGTTCATAGTTCATCAGTAACTTTAAGTGCTTGAATCTTGACCTATATTTTGAATCAGGGCATGAAACCTGTTTTGACTTGCTTATTTAAGTTTATTATTGCTTGTGTATGCATTTGGTTAAGTTTGGCTGGCTGAATTGTGCTATAAGTGCTTATTGAACCATAACTGCTTACTTGTTCATGTCTGGTGCATATCTTGTGATGTTTTGATTAAACTGTACTAATTGGCTGTTAGTGATTGTTATTTCTTGATTGTTATTGACTCCTTATGATCCACTGATCATTTGGGTGCCTTTGTGTAAGTTAAATCTCCAAAAAAGTCACTAAAGACAAAAAGTCAAACAAGTCAAGCAGTGGAAAAAGTTTCCACTGCTCAACATCCAAAACTAGCCCCTTCTAGTGTTAATTTGCATTCAGCTTATTAATAAGCCATATTGGCTTATCCAGACCTGCAACAACTTATTTTTTGTGATCAATCTTCATCATTTGACCCATTTGTTTGAACTCTAGCTTATTAGACTTTGACTTTGACTTTTTGCTAGAAAACCAACTCATTTGACTTTTTCATAAGTGCTTATTTGCTTATTTCAGCTTATTGAGTGAACTTATTTGAAAACTTTTTGTTGATAAAGCTTAATTAAGTCATTTAAAAGCTTTAGAAACTTGAATTAACTCTTGGGATAGCCTAGAACTCGAAAACGACTATTTTGTTGTTTTGTGTAGATTGCTTATTGCATTTTCAGGCTTATTCCTTAGACTTTTTTCAAATTTCTTTTTACAGAAGTCTTAAGAAACTCAAAAGAAGCTTGTGTGTCTAAATTGAGCTTATGGCATCAGCTTATAGCTTAATGGGCCAAAAAGCCCATTAAGAATAAGCTGTTTGATATAAGCCAGCTTATTTCACATTTTCAGCTTTTGGGCCTTTGAAAAGTTATGTTCAGAATCAAATTTTGAGTCAGATAGGAGTTTTTTGGCTTATTTGGATAACATTTTTCTTATTGGGCCTTAAATAGCCCATTAAAGGGTCTGTTTGGACTTTTGGCCCATTTGAAGGCCCATTAGGGGTATTTTTATAATTTCAACTTCATTTTTGTGTTATTTAGGTTAAATTAAGCTAGTTTTCTAGTTTTTAGAATTTTTTATAAATTTTACATTTTTAATATTATTTTATTATTATTTTATTATTATTTTATTATTAAAAATTAAAATTTATATTTTTCAAGTTTTTATATTTTTCTTAGGTTAAATACATTAAGTTAGGAATTTTACAACTTTTAGAATATTTTTATTGTTCTTAGATTAATTTTTATAATTATTTTAAGTTTTTAATAGTTTTTAATTGTTTTTAAATAGTTTTTATTAATTATAAAATTTTCAAAAATAGTTTCAAATTATGTTAGGTCATTTTAGAGGTTTACAAAGTGATAAATCTCATTTTGGGCTTTTTATAAATTAAATTGATTTTTAGGGCTTTAATTAGCATTAAAAAATCATTATTTATTTAAATAAAAGGTTTGGGTGATTTTTGATTTTTTGTAAACTCTAGTTACATTATTTAGGATTTATTGCAATTTTCTAGGAATTTTTAGGGTAAATATTTATTTTTGGTGCTTTTTACGGTTTTACGTGTATGACCTTTTCGTCTTAGTTTAAATCGTCATCGTAACGCTCATTCTCTTCTTATCCCATTTCTATTTTCTTTTCTCATAATCATATGATCACATAATTAATCATCTCTCTACACAACTGTGACAACCGTGGTTTTGAGGTTCGTCACTTTGTCTTATTTTTAGGTTATTTTATGTGTGACTACTTGATCTGTGTGTTTACGTGTTTATTTTGTGTGAACGAGGTTGGTGTGGTTATCGTTTATGAGTATAGAGTACTCATAAGTAAATCGAGGAACGGTTATTTCATGTTCATGAGCTCACAATTAGTGACTA
The DNA here is from genome assembly GCA_025667525.1 of Glebionis coronaria. Lineage (NCBI taxonomy): Eukaryota > Viridiplantae > Streptophyta > Magnoliopsida > Asterales > Asteraceae > Glebionis > Glebionis coronaria. The sequence continues at coordinate 233,597,899 of CM046876.1, read as the reverse complement.
TGAAATGAAATGGTGATATTTTGGTGTTTACGTATACGTATAAGTACTATAGTAATTTTATTTTTATAGGATTTACGGTTTAGCATTTGGAGGTCTCGGATGAGGTAATTAGTTATATGAATATTTTTCGGGATGGTTTTAAGTCATTTAGGACTTAGTTATAAAGTTTATTTCAAAATTTGAGATTTTTTATAAAAGTGTATATTTTACGTCTTTTACGGTAAAACGCGAATATTTGACTAGTTTTACGGTTTTGAGGTTTTACAAGCTTTAGGAGCTGAAATAAATTAAGGCAAATTAAGGTAATATTAGTAGTGTATTATTTAACAATAAAAAAGAAAAAAAATAAAAATACATATATATAGGGCGGTTTAGGCCAACTAAAAGAAAGAAAAAACGAAAAGAAAAAGGTAAGTGGGCTATGGGTTGGACTTGGGTTCACCCACACCCTATATAATGTCTTAATTAAAAACAAAAGCCATAATTTTCTTCCTGGAACACCATAGTCGACGGCTAGAGGAGTATTTTTTGGGTTTTCATAGTTTTTTCATCTTCCATTAAATTAAAGGTAAAACCTTCATAACCCTTTTCAATTAAATTGTTTTTATGTTTTCTTTAATCATCTTATGATGGATTTATGTTAGGGTTTAATTTAAAAACAGTAAATTAATGTTATATTAATCATAATATGATGATTATATAAACTAGGGCTTGTATTTAATGGGGTTATGGGTAATTAATTAAGTTAACTTGATTAAACCTGTTTTTTAAAACTGGGCAGAATTTTAAGTCAATTGTTTTGATCATATTGGGAGTTCTAAAAACTCTTATTTTACGATCCAAGTATCCCTGAAAAGGTAATTGAAGTGGCTATCCAATGCAAGAAACGAGAACTAAATTCGAGGAAGGGAAGTGGGTCAAAAACAGGTTACAACAGTCGGATGTCAAAACATTTTTGAAGTCAGCCTGTTTTCTTTTTAAGTTTTGGGTTGTTTGGGGTACTTAGGTTTGAATTGGGATCTTCTAACGAACATGAGAGATGGTTTATATATTATAGTAAGTATCTGCATTGGGGCTAAGGTTGTGGTTTAGGTTAAGACCCCCTAATCATAACAAACGTTTTGTATGTTTAAAATCAGTAAATCTGGAATGACAAAAGTATATATATATATATATATATTGGGGCCTTAACAGTAGCTTTAAGGTTGGGGCAAATAGGAGGTGTTATTTAACAAATGTAAGGGAATAAATATTCCCTTTACAGAGAGCATGGGTATGTTTAGGTGGGCGTTTGACTTATAGTTTTGAGACCTAAAAATTAGGACTGTTTTGTGTAAAATATGAACGGGATAGTTATCAAACTTAACCAAGTTAAGGACTTGTTAGGGAAGGGTAATGGGGTGTTTAGAGCTTATCAATGAGGTATTTATATGGAAGGATATTAGATGTCCATCATAGGTTGATGAGACATCTTAGTGATTGGTTCATGTTTTGATTATGTGTTTTTGGTTTGTTAGCTTTTGCTAGTGCGAGGACTTTTGGAGAAGCAATCAGGTGAGTTTCATAGTCCCATGTTTACTATTGTTTTTGACTTCCAGATGGGATGGAAGAGACACTGTGTTGTTATTTATAAATTATGCTGTGAATGTTTGGCGTTGGTAATGGACTTATGTGTGCATACTTATGTGATTAACTGCTAGTTGATTCTTGATTGTTTATGTTTTTGACTTGGTACCAAGGGGTTATTGGCAAGGCGGGGCCTTGGGGATTGGTTCATAGGTGTTTGGATACCTATGGGAGTATGGTGTATGGAATGGATGGGAGCCTTAGTGTTGGTTTGATTGTTTAATTCTTGAATGATAGTTGTTAATACATGTTAGTATCACATTGTCCATATGTTTTAAACTTTGATTGTACTCACAGCTTTTGGTATGATTTGGCGTTTGAGTCTAAACCTATGACTCTCACCAACTTTATGTTGACGTGTTTTAGTGTCTCTTTCAGGTGATACTATGGTTAAGAATAAGAACATATGTGGCTAGGATTTGGAGAGCGTAGGAATGCATATAGAAGGAGATCCTCGTTTCCTTCTTAGTTTTTTATTTGTTCATTTAATAAGTGATACTGTGGCACACATATGTTTGTTTTGGTTATGTTATTTGTTTGTCTTGGGTAAGAGGTAGGACTGTTACCTACTTACCTAGACTCCTGCATTTGTTGAGATATTGTCATGACTTTTGTATCACCATTTTATGACATTTCTTATTTCATATAGTTATCTCTATAGACATGCCATGTTGTGATGATATCCATACGTCGCGCCCCATAATCCGCCATGGTGGGGTGTGACAGAATGGTATCAGAGCCAATGGTTATAGAGAATTAGGTTGCCTAGTCGCGTAGCCTAGTCTATAGCTTAAGGGTCCCTGCATATAGGCGTCATAGGAGTATGTGTGCATTTTATTATAATTGATGTATTTGGATGTTATTTTGAGATGTTGTTAAGTTATGAACTAATATGACTCATACTTGGCCACATATTATTTTCCTTTTCGGGTTTTGACTAGAGCGAGTTTAACTACCATCGTCCACGCTAGTCATTTTTGTACTTTTCTAGAAATGTATGTTATAGTATATAATTTGGTGCATGATAGCATCTGCTTTTTGTTATGTTATACTATGTATCTGATGAGTGATATTTTCTTCTGATATTTAAGTCATGCCCTCAAGAGCCAAGTAGTGGTGGTGCAAGCCACAGGAATTACGAGGTTAGGATGCCACAGACGTACAAACTATAGGAGGAGAATTCCAGAGGAGTGGGATCCATGTGAGGCGATAGAACGCATGTCTAAGGTGAAAGTGAACAATGTGTGGGTCTATAAGACTGTCCTAACGATAACGGCTAAGGAAGGGAATAAGGAAGTACTATTGAGGACTGTCAAGACTAGACCAGTTTACCCAAATAATAACAATAATGGAGGAGGAGAATCCGATACCGAATCCACTACATCCAATAGTTATTTGTTTTAAATCTTTTCTGACTCTTATGGGCGGCATGCCTTGGAATTATTTATGTTTTTGTTTGGATTATGTCTATGCTAGTTTAGCTATACCATGGATTTGTGATGTTTCAAGTTTTTGACTATGTTATTTTAATAAATGGAGTTTTGGATCTTATTTTGTGTGGTTATGTGCTTGTGAGATTGATGGAATTATGTGTTATGTGTAGTATTAATTTCTTATAAGTGTCATCATAGGGGGGAGTACATTGGTGAAAGGGAACACGTATAATTATGGAGGCCTACATAATTATATATGTGCCACAACACCAGTGGACTTTCAAGTATGATTGTATGAAAGAGAGTTGATACATGCTTGTATAGTAGATGCTGGTAGTACGTATGGTTATGATTAGGCGTGTTTATGGTGGTAAGTGTACTATATGGAGTATTTTGGTAGTTGTTAACGGGTGTCATGTTTTTACTATAGCATGGTGAATACGCGAAATGGTGCTGGGGGAAGTGGTGGTGATGGAAATCCTGATTTGGCTGCTTTAATTGCTGCTCAAATGGCCAACATAATACCAACCATTGTTCAGCAGGTGACTAATAACCTGAACAACAACAACAACAATGGTCAAGGAGGAGGTGGAAACAATGGTTGTAGCTATAAGGCATTCACTTCTTGTGGTGAAAAAGAGTATGATGGGAAGGGTGGCGCGGTAGTACTTACCCAATGGATTGAGAAGATGGAAAATGTGACTCGTATGAGTGGCTGATTACCCAATCAAAGGGTCATGTATGTAACTGGTTCACTGGTAGGGAAGGCTTTAACTTGGTGGAATACTCAAGTTCAAGCAAGAGGGAGAGTTGCTGCAAATGCTATGGCTTGGGCCGATTTTAAGGCTCTTATGACTACGGAGTTTTGTCCAAGCAATGAGATGGAGAAGCTGGAAAATGAGTTTTGGGGACATGCTATGGTTGGAGCGGCTCATGCAGATTACACAGATCGCTTCCATGAATTGGCAAAGTTGGTTCCCCATTTGGTTACCCCTGAGGCAAAGAAAATCAAGCGGTACATTGCTGGATTGCCTACTCAGATTAGGGGAATGATCAAGGCTACTCAACCTAACACGATACAGCAAGCTATACTTACAACAGGAATACTTGTTGAGGAGGCGGTATCTAGTGGAACCTTAGTAAAGGCGGGGGATAAAAGAAAGGAGCCAGAAGCTGCGAAATCGCCTGACACCAACTGGAAAAATGTTAAGAAGGAAAAAGATGGAAGAAATTTTGCCATGAGAGTACCTCAAGATTCTGGAAATTCAAAAAACAACAATGCAGCTTGCCGAACCTGCTCTAGGTTCCATCCAAGAGGTACACCATGCCAGATATGCTTCAATTGCCAGGAACCGGGACACTTTGCTAGGAACTGTGAAGAACCTAACAGGAACACAACACCAATCCAGTCTGTGAGGATGAATGTCACCGGGGGAAACTGCTTTGAGTGTGGACAACCCGGGCATTTTAAGAGGGAGTGTCCTAGATTGGTGGGGGCAACCAACCAGGGCAGAGGCCAGCTAGCTTTGGAAGGGAATCGAGGAAACCAAGGCGGTGGAAACCGGAACAATGCCAACCGCAACAATGGAAACACTAGGAACCGGAACTGGAACAGGAACGAAGGAAATCAGAATAAGGGAAATCGGAATGGAGGCAAGGTTTACCTTGTAAATGCAGTAGAAGCGGTTCAGGACCCGAATGTAGTGACGGGTACGTTTTCTGTTAACAATCACCTTGCTACGATTCTTTTTGACTCTAGGGCAGATTTTAGTTTTGTGTCTTCTCAATTCGTGCCTCTGTTAAATATGAACCCTAGTGTAGTGAAACCAGGATATGTGATTGAGATAGCTAGTGGTAAGCAAGAAGAAGTAGATGAGATATTTTTAAACTACAAATTAGAGTTGGGAGAATTTAAGTTCACCATAGATTTAATCCATCTAGGACATGGGAGCTTCGATGAGATTATTGGGATGGATTAGTTATCGAAGCATAGGGCTGAGCTAATGTGTCATGAAAAGATTGTTAAGATCCCCATAGGTGATAATAAGGTGTTATACGTGTACGGAGAAAAGAAGGAGAAGAAGACCAGGTCCCTTATGAATGCCAAGGATGATGAGCCACAAATCAATAAGATTCGAGTGTTAAGAGAGTTCGTCGATGTATTCCCGGATGACTTGATGGGGTTACCACCGGTGAGACAAGTAGAGTTTAAGATTGACTTAGTACCCAGGGCAACACCCGTAGCGAAGTCACCATATCGTCTAGCACCGTCAGAAATGCAAGAATTAGCCGAGCAACTCAAGGAGTTACAGGATAAGGGTTTCATTCGACCAAGTTCTTCTCCATGGGGAGCGTCGGTGCTATTCGTTAAGAAGAAGGATGGATCATTCCGGATGTGTATCGATTATCGGGAGCTGAACAAGCTGACCATTAAGAACCGTTATCCTCTCCCAAGGATTGACGATTTATTTGATCAGCTGCAAGGAGCAAGATACTTCTCAAAAATTAACCTTAGGTCCGGTTATCACCAACTAAGGGTCTGTGAGGAGGACACACAAAAGACCGCGTTCAGAACAAGTTGTGGACACTTTGAATTCACCGTTATGCCATTTGGATTGACAAACGCGCCCGCGGTATTCATGGACCTAATGAACCGAGTGTGCGAGCCATATATGGATAAGTTTGTCATAGTCTTCATTGATGACATACTTATCTACTCTAAGATGGAGGAAGAGCACAACCAACATTTAAGGTCGGTATTGGAACTGCTTAGGAAGGAGAAACTTTATGGGAAGTTCTCCAAGTGCGAATTTTGGCTGCAAGAAGTACAATTTCTAGGGCATGTAATCGACAATGATCGCATACATGTAGACCCAAAGAAGATTGAAGCCGTGAAGGATTGGAAGGCACCTACTACACCGTCAGAAATAAGGTCATTCTTAGGTTTGGTAGGATATTACAGGAGATTTATAGAGAATTTCTCTAGAATATCAAAGCCTTTGACATTGTTGACCCAAAAGAATCAGAAGTATGAATGGGGCGAAGAGCAAGAGCAGGCGTTTCAGGCACTAAAGGATAGGTTTTGTAATGCACCGATCTTGTCCTTACCAGAAGGGGTGGAAGATTTTGTGGTTTATTGTGATGCGTCCAACCTGGGTTTAGGATATGTTCTTATGCAGCGAGATAAGGTCATAGCTTATGCATCACGACAATTGAAAAACTATGAGAAGAATTACACCACACACGACTTGGAACTAGGAGCTGTAGTCTTTGCTCTTAAGATATGGATACATTACTTGTATGGGACAAAAAGTGTGATCTATACGGATCACAAAAGCTTGCAGCACATCTTTGATCAGAAAGATTTGAACATGAGGGAGAGGCGGTGGTTGGAGTTATTTAGTGATTACGATTGTGAGATTAAGTACCACCCTCGAAAGGCCAATGTGGTGGCGGATGCTCTAAGTAGGAAGGAGAGGCTAAAACCTAAAAGAGTAAGGGCAATGAGCATAACTATTCAGACAACCCTTAGAGATAGAATTTTTTGCAGCACAAGTAGAGGCCGTTAAGGAGGAGAGGCTGGTTGAAGAAAATCTACATACTATGGATCAGTACATGGAAGAAAGAGGAGATGGTTGCAAGTATTACTTGGATAGAATCTGGGTTCCGTTGTTTGGCGATACAAGGAAGGTTATATTGGATGAAGCTCATACGTCGAGGTATTCGATACACCCAGGAGCTGATAAGATGTATCGGGACATGAGGGATATGTATTGGTGGCCAGGAATGAAGAAAGATGTAGCTTTGTACGTTAGTGAGTGTTTGACTTGCGCCAAGGTGAAGGCTGAACATCAAAGACCATCAGGATTACTGCAACAACAACAGGTTCCTAAGTGGAAGTGAGAGAATATTGCCATGGACTTCATTACAAAACTGCCAAGGTCTAACAGTGGTAATGACATGATTTGGGTAATAGTGGACAGACTGACTAAGTCTGCCCATTTTGTGGCAATGAAGGAGGATGATAAGATGGAAAGGTTTACCAAGAAATACTTGGAACATGTGATGGCAAAACATGGGGTGCCGGGTGTCGATCATATCGGATAGGGATAGCAGGTTTACGTCTAGGTTTTGGGGACTATTGCAGAAAGCCTTGGGTACGAGACTGGATATGAGCACAGCTTATCATCCGCAGACGGATGGACAGAGTGAGAGGACTATACAAACGTTAGAGGATATGTTGAGGGCGTGTGTGATAGACTTTGGAGGAAGTTGGGAGAATCATCTGGCATTGGCAGAATTCTCGTACAATAATAGCTACCATGCTAGTATAGAGTGTACACCGTTTCAAGCACTTTATGGTAGGAAGTGTAGGTCACCGTTGCTATGGGCTGAAGTAGGAAGTAGTCAACTAATTGGACCGGAGATGGTACAGGAGACTACTGATGCGATAACTTTGCTTAAGGAAAAATTAAAGGCGGCTAGGGATCGATAAAAGAGCTATGCGGACAAGAGGCGTAAGCCGTTGGAATTTGAGGTTGGGGACAAGGTTATGCTAAAGGTTTCACCATGGAAAGGGGTGATGCGGTTCGGGAAGAAAGGGAAGTTAGCGCCTTGATTTGTGGGTCCATTTGAAATCCTTGAAAGGATTGGGCTAGTGGCGTATAGGTTGAGATTACCGAAAGAGTTGAGTAGTGTACATGATGTGTTTCATGTCTCAAACTTGAGGAAATGCTTAGCAAGAACTGACTTGCAAGTATCGGTGGATGATATTAGTATAGAGGCGAGTCTTCGTTTTATTGAAGAGCCGATAGAGATTATGGACCGCGAAGTTAAAACATTGAAAAGAAGTAAGATACCATTAGTTAAGGTTAGGTGGAATTCGAAACGTGGACCGGAGTTCACGTGGGAACGGGAAGAGTTTATGAGGAATAAGTATCCTCAGTTGTTTGTTAATGACGATCCTAAGGAGTAAATCTCGGGATGAGATTTCTATTAGGAGGGAGTGATGTGACAAACGTGGTTTTGAGGTTCGTCACTTGGTCTTATTTTTAGGTTATTTTATGTGTGACTACTTGATCTGTGTGTTTACGTGTTTATTTTGTGTGAACGAGGTTGGTGTGGTTATCGTTTATGAGTATAGAGTACTCATAAGTAAATCGAGGAACGGTTATTTCATGTTCATGAGCTCACAATTAGTGACTATGAAATGAAATAGTGATATTTTGGTGTTTACGTATACGTATAAGTATTATAGTAATTTTATTTTTATAGGATTTACGGTTTAGCATTTGGAGGTCTCGGATGAGGTAATTAGTCATATGAATATTTTTCGGGATGGTTTTAAGTAATTTAGGACTTAGTTATAAAGTTTATTTCAAAATTTGAGATTTTTTATAAAAGTGTATATTTTACGTCTTTTACGGTAAAACGCGTAAATTTGACTAGTTTTACGGTTTCGAGGTTTTGGAAGCTTTAGGAGCTGAAATAAATTAAGGCAAATTAAGGTAATATTAGTAGTGTATTATTTAACAATAAAAAAGAAAAAAAATACATATATATATATATATAGGGCGGTTTAGGCCGACTAAAAGAAAGAAAAAGGTAAGTGGGCTATGGGTTGGACTTGGGTTCACCCACACCCTATATAATATCTTAATTAAAAACAAAAGCCATAATTTTCTTCCTGGAACACCATAGTCGACGGCTAGAGGAGTATTTTTATGGTTTTCATAGTTTTTTTCATCTTCCATTAAATTAAAGGTAAAACCTTCATAACCCTTTTCAATTAAGTTGTTTTTATGTTTTCTTTAATCATCTTATGATGGATTTAGGTTAGGGTTTAATTTAAAAACAGTAAATGAATGTTATATTAATCATAATATGATGATTATATAAACTAGGGCTTGTATTTAATGGGGTTATGGGTAATTAATTAAGTTAATTTGACTAAACCCGTTTTTAAAAACTGGGCAGAATTTTGAGTCAATTGTTTTGATCATATTGGGAGTTCTACAAACTCTTATTTTACGATACAAGTATCCCTGAAAAGGTAATTGAAGTGGCTTTCCAATTTAAGAAACAAGAACTAAATTGGAGGTCGGGAAGTGGGTCAAAAACAGGTTACAACAGTCGGAGGTCAAAACAGTTTTGAAGTCAGCCTGTTTCCTTTTTAAGTTTTGGGTTGTTTGGGGTACTTAGGGTTGCATTGGGATCTTCTAACGAACATGAGAGATGGTTTATATATTATAGTAAGTATCTGAATTGGGGATAAGGTTGTGGTTTAGGGTAAGACCCCTTAATCATAACAAATTTTTGTATGTTTAAAATCAGTAAATATGGAATGACAAAAGTATATATATATATACATATCGGTGCCTTAACAGTAGCTTTAAGGTTGGGGTAAATGGTAGGTGTTAGTTAACATATGTAAGGGCATAAATATTCCCTTTACAGAGAGCATGAGTATGTTTAGGTGGGAGTTTGACTTATAGTTTTGAGACCTAAAAATTGGGACTGTTTTGTGTAAAATATGAACGGGATAGTTATCAAACTTAACCAAGTTAAGGACTTGTTAGGGAAGGGTAATGAGGTGTTTAGAACTTATAAATGAGGTATTTATATGGGAGGAGATTCGATTTCCATCATAGGTTGATGAGCCATCTTAGTGATTGGTTCATGTTTTGATTATGTGTTTTTGGTTTGTTAGCTTTTGCTAGTGCGAGGACTTTTGGAGAAGCAATCAGGTGAGTTTCATAGTCCCATGTTTACTATTGTTTTTGACTTCCAGATGGGATGGAAGAGACAATGTGTTGTTATTTATAAATTATGTTGTGAATGTTTGGCGTTGGTAATGGACTTATGTGTGCATACTTATGTGATTAACTGCTAGTTGATTCTTGATTGTTTATGTTTTTGACTTGTTACCAAGGGGTTATTGGCAAGGCGGGGCCTTGGGGATTGGTTCATAGGTGTTTGGATACCTATGGGAGTATGGTGTATGGTATGGCTGGGAGCCTTAGTGTTGGTTTGATTGTTTAATTCTTGAATGATAGTTGTTAATAAATGTTAGTATCACATTATCCATATGTTTTAAACTTTGATTGTACTCACAGCTTTTGGTATGATTTGGCGTTTGAGTCTAAACCTATGACTCTCACCAACTTTATATTGATGTGTTTTAGTGTCTCTTTCAGGTGATACGATGGTTAAGCATGAGAACATAAGTTGCTAGGATTTGGAGAGCGTAGGAATGCATATAGAATGAGATCCCCGTTTCTTTCTTAGTTTTTATTTGTTCATTTAATAAGTGATACTGTGGCACACATATGTTTGTTTTGGTTATGTTATTTGTTTGTCTTGGGTAAGAGGTAGGACTGTTACCTACTTACCTAGACTCCTGCATTTGTTGAGATATTGTCATGACTTTTGTGTCACCATTTTATGACATTTCTTATTTCATATAGTTATCTCTATAGACACGCCATGTTGTGATGATATCCATACGTCGCGCCCCATATTTCGCCATGGTGGGGTGTGACAACAACACACTAGCCTCCTTGAGAACGATCCCCACTTCTGTCATAACTCGTGGTTTTCCTAAATCACTTGTGTACTTACCCTAATTACGCTTTGTTTTCCTAAACAAGGTTGTAAAATACAACTATCATTTTGGCGCCGCTGCCGGGGAGGCGTGTTGTGTTTTGATTTGGAAATTGTTGTTTTTATATATAGCCATAATATCTATTTGTAGTAGTAGCACTCTACTAATACGTATTATCGGTTTTTCGTTTTTTGTGTGAATACTATTACTATATTGTATACGTAGAACAATAAATTCACAAGTACTCCAAAAGTGTGAAAACACAACCTTGACTTGGGAGGTCATTACCCAATCATTGTATTCGAATCTCAAACAAGAAAGAAAGGCAAAAATAGATAAATACTTTCGTGAAGCTCGATTTTGAAAAATACAAACTATAAGGTGGGTATAAGGCGGGTATTATAAAATATACCCTAAGGAAAAAGGCTCTTAAGCGCTTCGCGCCGCCTCGTTTCCCCGCTTGCTTGTGAGTATTTGATTTTGAGAGCTAATCGAGGGTTTTGCCGCCCAAAGTATTATTAAGTATCATATATACTTTCTTGGTTTCATTGATTAAACCCTCTTAAACGTTTTGGTGTTCCACCAACGTTCTAAAGTCATCGAAGGCGTTCACTTCACGTGATCGTTTTCATTCCTTAAGGCTTCTTTAATCAAGAGATTTGATTAAGGAGGAGTGATACAAGTCATTTTGCATTGGGGTTCAGATTAGTTCTCGGAATCTTCTCGAATTGATCACGGCTCAAAGTGGAATAGTTGTTCTTGGTTACAAAAAGGGGATTGGGTTTTCTATTCTACGGAAAAGGAATAAAAGAGCAAAGTCGTAAAAACAAGCTAAAAATGATTGCAAGATTAAAATTAAATTAAAAGAAATTAAAATGGAAAGTAAATAAAAGGAAACATTTTAAAAAATGTAACTAAGAAAAAAAGCTGAGGAAAGGAGAAAACAGAAAATGAAATCAAGGTTGGAAATACTTCATGCGGAATAAATTTGATTCGGAATAGAAAGCTGATCCGGAATGTAGTTGTTTATCTGGAATAATATGGAAAAGAGCTTGATTCGAAATAAAAATGTGATCCGGAATAAAATTGGTTGATCCGAAATAATGAAGGTTGATTCGGAATGTAAGGTTGATGCGGAATAATGAAGGTTGATGCGGAATAATGTGCTACCCGAAATAAAATGTGATTGATTCGGAATAAAGAGTTGATCCGGAATAATTGATTATTCCGGATGAAAGGTTTTGATCCGGAATATAAAATATTCCGGATGAACAATCTTGATTCGGAATAAATGTAAACAGTGCTTGATTCGGAATAAGTAACTGATCCGGAATATCCGGTTGATCTGGAATATCCGGTTGATCCGGAATGTTGAGTTTGATTCGGAATCTGGGGAATGTGAAGAACAGTAAACAGAAAAAACAGGGTAATACGATTTTTATCAAATCAAGCCAAATTTAACCAAAAGATTCAAACCAAACTAAACACTAATCATCTACTAACCATAAACATCAAATCAAAACAATAAAAACACAAAACCCACTTACTTTTATGGATTAAAATCAACCAAATAAGAACTTTAAACTTTAAATCAAAAAGATGAAGATGAACAAGATTAATGGAAGGATTATATTGATTGATTAAGGTAAAGTAAACAAAAGGAAAGATTAAAAAAACTTACAAGATTAAAGATTCAATAATAATGAAAAATCACCAACACCTTAGTGGTGTTGGCTTCCTACGAAAGAAAAGAAAAGAACTGGAATGAAAAACTAGCTCAAAAAGTGTGAAGGTGAATCCTATTTATAGGCCTAGTGGTTGGTTGGTGAGTGGGCTTTCTCCCTTTCTTCTTGTCTTCTCGTATTTTCAGAAAAGTTGACTTTTTCGATTCTGATTTGGGATTTGTCGACGATTAAATTCAACTCGTCTTTTAATTTCTTCGTTTAATAGACTTGAGTTCCTTCGACATATGTAAATCTTCCATCTTTGGTCCTTTTCTTCGATAAATCTTCAAATAGGCCCATTGACTTGAAATCATTTGCATCTCTTGGATAATAGACTTCGTCTTGAGTCTTTTTCTTCGATAAAACTCGTGCAATCCCATGTTTTCTCCAATATCCATCCGGTTGGCTCTGAAAACACAATAAACACAAAAACCACGCATAATTCCAAACAAATGATATTAAATACGCGTTATGGTCTCGTTTTAGCCAGAAATAAGTGGTAAAAGGATGGGTGTTTTCACACCTATCAAATGCCCTACACTTAACCATTGCCATGCCCTCATGCAATGCTTAGTGATAAAGCAATTTTACACTTTTCTCATAATCAATCAACCTTGGCCTTATTAACATACTACTAAAACAAAAATTAGAGTACTAAGAGAAATTAAAACTTTAAAGGAAAAAAAAGGATAGAAAACCATTTTCACTTGAAAATAGCTACATGGAAATAACTTGCAAAGAGATCTAAGACTTACATTAGGGCTTCGGTGCTGCGAAGATTTATCACCCTCAAGTTTCACGTTCCCCAAACTAAGCTTAAAAACGAGATCATTGTTATTATAAGTTAGCAAATCAAACACTTACACACATGGCTTAATTATATGCTTAAACTCCCTTATTCCTAGGTGTATCTCTTATATTTTATTGTTGTCTTAGAATGATCATGAAGATGCATTTTTGGACTTATTGCGATAGTTTATTTAGGCTGAAAGCAAAGTAGGACGATTTGATTAATAGTTAGCTAAAGGACAAAATCTCTTAAAACTGCTTCTCGGGATATCAAAAAGTTCATATCTTGGCATAACTCGCTTCACGATTTGAGACCTTTCTCGGGCCGATATTTGGCATGTACTTCATACTTCATATCTTGAGAGACGTTCTTGAGATAATGGTCTTCTCTTCGTTAATAGAGTTTCTTCACTTGGAGACTTTTGAGGGGTACTCCAACTTTGTTGACCACGACTTCATCATTATTTCTTCAATCGTTATTTGGGATTTTGAGATACAACGATCCGCCTCCTTTTCGGACTTGGATCTATTTATCCTCATACCTTGTTAGGGTCTTTTCGGATAGACTTCTCCATGATCTTTATGGGAGTTGATTGCTTTTCGTCGTGAGTCTCGATCCTTCATATTGATTTTGGGAATAATGCTTTTCACATCACCTTGGATCTTTAGCAATAAGATTGAATCCTCATGCCTTGTTAGGGCCTTTTCGAACTCGCCAATCTTCGCGCCCCGCTTCATAAGTTATGCCTTGGCTATGAACTCTTATCATTACCGAGCAACTTTTAAACGATCTTGGGCTAGAAGCTAAGTTATTCAATAAAATCGTACGACCTTACTTATTGCAGATAAATTATTAGCAAGTGATGGGAGAATAGGCAAATAATCACACCAAGTGTGCTTGTGCAAGAATACCGACTTATAATTGACTCTATCATTTCTCGTTCTCCACAATTTAAAATCTCAAGTAATGAGACTCGTGGATGCTTAGCCTAATAAACCAATTAAGGTCTACATGGTTAAGGATACTTGCTAGAATAAACTTGGATAAGTCTATTCGGGTTGAGTCAAAATAATCGCAACGGGCCTAATATGTCAAAGATTTCAAAACTAGCTACACCACTTTATTAATATTTTTGACTTTATTGCGGGATATATACATATGAAAGTGACGATAAAAATTTAAAAATTACGACTAAATGGCCAAAGTTAATCAAAAATTTGAAAAATGCTGAAAAAGATGGTTTTTCGGTTAAATGAAGGCATTTTAATGGAAAAGTCCACTTAAAACTTCGATAGAAGTCCCCCTGCACTTAAGATAAACATTGTCCTCAATGTTTAAGCATGTGGGAAAAGTCTCCCCTACACTTATGACATTGTGCACGTTGGTTAAATCAAGTTAAGGAAGAGACGACTAAAGTGATCAATTTCAAATGTGAGTATGAAGAAAATTGAATCACGATAGTTGAGTTATAGAACCGGATTTCGGATAACACGGGAGAACGGTTCTTCAAAGATTCCAAGAGTGCACTTATCCCTGTAATCACATCACCACACAAACACAAACAACCTATAGAGGTCCCCCTATACTTAGGAGGTTAGGGGAAAAGGATAGATACTCGGGTTGCCTCCCGAGGAGCGCTTGTTTTTGATAAACGAGTCATGAGCCTGACTCGACCCAAAATTAGTTCATGGGAAATGTGGTGATGGATGGAATCATCTCATGAGAGATGTCCTCACCAAAGTACAACTTCACTCGTTTGTCATTCACCTTAAAATTAGGTCCATTAGGTTGAGCGAGCTCGAGAGTACCATATGGAAAAATTTGGGCAATGGTGAATGGTCCGGCCAACAAGATTTCAGCTTGCCCGAAAAGATTTTCAACCGAGAGTTGAAGAGTAAAACTTTGTATCCAACTTGGAACTCTCGGTTTTTAATCTTAGAGTCGTGAATGAGCTTAGTCTTTTCCTTATAGATCAAAGAATTTTCATAAGCCTCATTCTGGAGTTCATTAAGCTCATTGAGTTGGATCTTGCGTAGGTCACCGGCTTTGTTGATATCGAAGTTAGCCCACTTCAAGACCCAGTAAGCCTTGTGCTCCAACTCAATGGGGAGGTGGCACGATTTCTCGTACACGAGACGATATGGTGTACAACCAATCGGAGTCTTGTATGTGGTACGGAAAGCCCACAAAGCATCATCAAGTTTATCGGCCCAAGAGGCACGATGCTCTCCCACGGTTCGTTCAAGAATTCGCTTTAACCCTCGGTTAGATATTTCAGCCTGCCCATTAGTTTGTGGGTGGTATGCGGTGGAAAGACGATGATTGACACCATACTTAGCCATGACTCTTGCGAATTGATCATTGCAAAAATGAGTCCCGCGATCACTAATAATGGCACGAGGCACACCGAATCTAGCGAATAGCGACTTCAAAAAGTTACAAACCACCCTTGCGTCATTAGTGGGTAAAGCTTTGGCTTCAACCCATTTAGAAACATAGTCAACGGCTACAAGGATGTATTTGTTTCCTTTAGATGAAGGGAATGGCCCCATAAAGTCGATGCCCCATACATCAAAGATTTCACATTCTTGTATGAAATTTTGAGACATCTCATCTTTATGTGTGATCTTGCCTTGTTTTTGGCAAGCATCACAATGTTTAACCATTTCGTGAGCGTCACGGTAAATGGTGGGCCAATAAAATCCCGAGTCAAACACTTCTTTGGCGGTGTAGTTGGGACCAAAGTGACCACCGGTGGGTCCTTTGTGGCAAGCTTCGAAAATGTCTAAAGCTGCTGGTCCATCAACACATCGGCGAATAATCAAATCAGCACATTGTTTGAAGAGATACGGGTCATCCCAAAAGTAAGTCTTAATGTCTTTAAAGAACTTCTTCTTTTGTTGGGATGTTAACCCGTCAACAAGAATTCCACCCGCCAAGTAGTTTGCAATGTCCGAAAACCACGGGGTCTCATCTTGATTCGAATTGATAGACATTAAGGTCTCAAGGGGAAAAGAGTCATTGATCTCTTTGTTCGGATGATCCCCTTGATAAGGATCCTCAAGTCTACTGAGATGATTCGCGGCTAGGTTTTCAGCTCCCTTCTTATCACGAATTTTGATTTTAAATTCTTGAAGTAGCAAAACCTAGCGAAGAAGTCTTAGTTTGGAATCTTGTTTAGTTAACAAGTACTTCAACGCGGAATGATTGGTATACACGATGGTGGTAGAAAGGACAAGATAGGGGCGGAACTTTTCAAAAGCATACACTACAGCTAAAAGCTCTTTTTCGGTAGTGGTATAATGCAATTGAGCCCCCGTCATTGTCTTGCTAGCATAGTGGATTGGTTGGAATTGTTTGTTCACTCTTTGGCCCAAAACCGCTCCAATAGCAAAATCGCTAGCATCACACATCAACTCGAAAGGCAGCTCCCAATTAGGGGTAACCAAGACCGGTGCCTTAGTTAGCTTATCCTTAAGAAGGTTGAAGGCTTCAATACACTCGTTGGAAAAGATAAAAAGGAGTATCTTTTTCCAAGAGGTGGGTCATCGGGCGAGCGATTTTAGAAAAATCTTTGATGAATCGACGATAGAAGCCCGCATGACCAAGGAAACTTCTTACACCCTTCACGGTTGAAGGTGGAGGCAATTTAGCAATAACATCGACTTTAGCACGGTCCACTTCAAGACCGGCTTTGGAGATTTTGTGTCCTAGCACGATGCCCTCTTTTACCATGAAATGGCATTTTTCCCAATTAAGAACAAGGCGAGTGTCTTCACACCGCTTAAGCATACGTTCTAAATTGGCAAGGCAAGCAGAGAAAGAATCGCCATAAACCGAGAAATCATCCATGAAGACTTCCATAGTTTCTTCAACCATGTCATGGAAGATAGCCATCATATACCTTTGGAACGTCCCAAGAGCATTGCATAAACCGAAAGGCATGCGTTTGTAAGCAAATGTTCCATAGGGACAAGTGAATGTGGTTTTCTCTTGGTCTTTGGGATCGATGGGAATTTGAAAATACCCGGAGAAACCGTCTAAGAAGCAGTAATAGTCATTACCCGCTAGAGGCTCGAGCATTTGATCCATGAAAGGAAGAGGGAAATGATCTTTTCTCGTGGCATCATTTAGTTTGTGATAGTCGATACAAACTCTCCACCCAGTAACGAGACGAGTAGGAATCAACTCGTTGTGTTCATTGGGAACAACGGTTATTCCGCCCTTCTTGGGCACACAATGGACGGGACTTACCCATGGCGAATCCGAAATAAGGTAAATCAAGCCGGCATAAAGAAGGTTGATAACCTCTTGTTTGATGACGTCATGAATGCGAGGATTAACCCTTCTTTGGCTCTGGATTGCGGGTTTAAAGTCATCTTCCATGAGAATCTTGTGAGTACAAAAGTTTGGATCAATTCCGCGAATATCGGAAATTTTCCAAGCAATTGCCTTCTTATGATCTTTAAGCACGGCGATGAGGCGAGATTTCTCTTCTTCTTTCAAGTCCTTAGCAATGATGACGGGCGACTTCTTCTTGTCTTCAAGGAACACGTACTCGAGGTGAGATGGTAACTCCTTAAGCTCTAAATCCGGAGGATTTTCGATGGGAGGCGTATTCAAATTCAGTGCATCGATAGCAATAGCCTTGGGAGATGGTGGAGAAATATGGTCCTCTTTGAGAAGTTTCTCAATGAGATGAATGTCTTCATCCCAATCGGTGGGAGAATCATCATATTCTAAGTTCACGTCTCCCCTGGTGGCTTCAAGATCTTTCCAAAGGAAATCACTTTCTCCAAATAGAGTAAGTGATGAATCAATAGAGGCAACGATCTCAACATTGGGAGGAGAGGTAGGAATACTTTTATAAGCATAATTAAAGTGTTCTTCACAAGCCTCATCAAGAACGTCAATACAATTAACACTCTCGTATGAATAAGGCTGTTTAGAAAGCTTTCCCATGTTGAAGACGATTTTATCGTCATTAACTCTCATGATAAGCTCACCCGCTTCTACATCGATGAGAGTGCGACCGGTCCTCAAGAATGGACGTCCAACGATTAATGGCACACGAGGGTCCATATCGTAGTCGACTACGACGAAATCGGCGGGAAAAGTGAATTTGTCGACTCCTACAAAAACGTCTTCGGCTATCCCCACTGGATAAGCAACCTTACGGTTAGCTAATTCCAAAGTCATTTTGGTGGGTACTAGCTCAGGGAGAGATAATTGCTTCCAAATACTTAAAGGCATTAAGTTAATACTGGCACCTAGATCGGCTAGGGCCATGCAATTCTCTACTCCCGGGAAGTTGCAAGGGATTAGGAAACGACCCGGATCACCAAGCTTGGTTGGAAATTTCCTTAAGAGAACCGCAGAGCAATTCTCATTAAGTTGGGTATTAGCGATATCAAGAAGCTTTTCCTTGTCACTAAGAAGATCTTTGAACATTTTCGCATATTTAGGCATGTGAGCGAGAGCTTCAACGAAGGAGATGTTGAAATTCAATTGTTTAAACATTTTGAGAAAGTTTAAAACTTGAATATCGTCCTTGCTTTTGAGCTTCTCTTTCCTCAACCTTAAGGGATAAGGTATATCGGAAGAAGAGGAAGGCTTTGGAATAGTAGGATCACTCACATCATTGGGTAGAGGAGGGGTAGAAGTAAGAGGTGGAGGAATTGGGGAAGTAGCAAGATGAGGAATATGAGTAGGTGACTCGTTTTCCTTAGTCACAATCACCGGTGGAGGTATAGGAAGCTCGGGTTCCTTGGTACCTTTGCCACTGCGAGTGGTGATTGCTTTCATCTCCCCTCTTGGATTAGCCACGGTGTTACTCGGAAGAGTACCCGAAGAAGAGGTTTGATTACCTTGGAAGAAACCATCCATCATGTTCCTTAAGTCATTCGTTTGACTACTCAAAGTATTTCGCATGTCGGCTCTAAGATCGTTCCCTTGTTTCACCATGTCTGCTTTCAAGTTGAGCACTTCTCGCTGGAGATTTTCCACGATCACATCATTAGTCCTCATGTAGGTTTCAACATCTTGGTGTAATGCGGTGGGTTGGTTGGGAGGAGGAGCATGGTAGGCGGGTGGTTGATAAGCAGGTTGTTGGTAAACTTGGTTGTTTCTTTGAGGTGGATATGGTTGTCTTTGAGGTGGTTGGTATGGTGCACGAGGTTGTTGTTGAGGAGGGCGATTGAGGTTTGGTTGTTGGTTTGGGTTGTTAGGAGGAAAACCGGGCGGGGAAAGAAAGTTGTTTGAGCTATTGCTGAGCAAGTTGCGGTCTCCTTGAGGACGAGCTTGATAAGCGGCCGGAGGATAGGTACCGTATGCTGCATTAACATTCTCAGAAGGATAGTCTTAGGTGGAGGTACAAATAGTGTAAGAGTGAGGACCCCTGCATATTTCACATGGTTGGCTTACAGCATTCACTTGAGCGTTTTTAGCGTTGATGCTGTTGGTGTTGCTAGCGGTTTGGGTAGCAAGCGATTCAAGAAGCGACGTAATTTTTTCAAGTCTCTTGTCGTTGTCACTAGTACTAGCACTAGCGGCATTGGTCCGAACACTCTTGGTTTGCACTCTAGACTTATTCTCAATGATATCCCAAGCGGCATTAGGACTCTTAACCAAAATATTACCCCCCGAGGCACTATTTAGTGAATCTTGGTCATTCATGCTTAAACCATTATAAAAAGTATTAATTTGGTGCACTTTGGTAAAACCATGTTGAGGGCACTTTCTTAAAAGGTCTTTGAAACGGTCCCAAGATTCACTAAAAGTCTCATCGTACTTTTGTTCAAAATTAATAATTTCATTCCGCAAAGCGGTAGTACGAGAGGGTGGGAAAAAGTAGTTTATGAATTTGGTCTCCAAATCCGTCCACGTCAGAATACTTTTTGGCGGTTCCTTTTCAAGCCAATGCCGGGCTTGTCCCTCTAAGGAGAAAGGAAAAAGTTGTAAACGGATTACCTCTTGTGGAACACCATTTAATTTGACCGTATTCGTGAGTTGCAGGAACCTTTTGATGTGGTCATGAGGATCATCAATGGTACGCCCCAAGAATGGTTGAGCAGAGACCATTTGAATAAAGCCGGATTTGAGCTCAAAGTTGTTGGCTGCAATCACGGGCATGACAATTGGATCGTTGTTGCCCTCTACATGTGCTTGCAAAAGTTCAATCATCGGGCGATTGTCCGGTAGAGGTTCATTGTTGTTGTTACTCATGTTGTTTTGAGGTGGATTGTTATTGTTGTTGTGTACACCGGCCATGTCTAAGTTATCGAGAGTCTCGGGCTCTTGATAAGACGTTGATCGAGTGCGCATACACCTGCAAAAGAACTAACAAAGCAAACAAGAAATATTTTTGGTTTTTTATGTTTTTTAATTTTTAGGATTTTTTGAAAATTTTATATTTTTTTGGTTTTCTGAAATTTTTTATGAAAAAGTAACGTTCACGGTGAACGGATCCCAAAATCCAATTTCTCACAAAAAACTATTAATCTTTACGAGAAGAGCCGGCAGCGGCGCCATTTGATACTTTGATTTTGCATTGGGGTTCAATATATTCTCGGAATCTTCTCGAATTGATCACGGCTCAAAGTGGAATAGTTGTTCTTGGTTACAAAAAGGGGATTGGGTTTTCTATTCTACGGAAAAGGAATAAAAGAGCAAAGTCGTAAAAACAAGCTAAAAATGATTGCAAGATTAAAATTAAATTAAAAGAAATTAAAATGGAAAGTAAATAAAAGGAAACATTTTAAAAAATGTAACTAAGAAAAAAAGCTGAGGAAAGGAGAAAACAGAAAATGAAATCAAGGTTGGACATACTTCATGCGGAATAAATTTGATTCGAAATAGAAAGCTGATCCGGAATGTAGTTGTTTATCCGGAATAATATGGAAAAGAGCTTGATTCGGAATAAAAATGTGATCCGGAATAAAATTGGTTGATCCAGAATAATGAAGGTTGATTCGGAATGTAAGGTTGATGCGGAATAATGAAGGTTGATGCGGAATAATGTGCTATCCGGAATAAAATGTGATTGATTTGGAATAAAAGAGTTGATCCGGAATAATTGATTATTCCGGATGAAAGGTTTTGATCCGGAATATAAAATATTCCGGATGAACAATCTTGATTCGGAATAAATGTAAACAGTGCTTGATTCAGAATAAGTAACTGATCCGGAATATCCGGTTGATCCGGAATATCCGGTTGATCCGGAATATCTGGTTGATCCGGAATGTTGAGTTTGATTCGGAGTCTGGGGAATGTGAAGAACAGTAAACAAAAAAAACAGGGTAATACGATTTTTATCAAATCAAGCCAAATTTAACCAAAAGATTTAAACCAAACTAAACACTAATCATCTACTAACCATAAACATCAAATCAAAACAATAAAAACACAAAACCCACTTACTTTTATGGATTAAAATCAACCAAATAAGAACTTTAAACTTTAAATAAAAAAGATGAAGATGAATAAGATTAATGGAAGGATAATTGATTGATTAAGGTAAAGTAAACAAAAGGAAAGATTAAAAAAAATTACAAGATTAAAGATTCAATAATAATGAAAAATCACCAACACCTTAGTGGTGTTGGTTTCCTACGAAAGAAAAGAAAAGAAAATAACTGGATGAAAAACTAGCTCAAAAAGTGTGAAGGTGAATCCTATTTATAGGCCTAGTGGTTGGTTGGTGAGTGGGCTTTCTCCCTTTCTTCTTGTCTTCTCGTCTTTTCAGAAAAGTTGACGTTTTCGATTCTGATTCGGGATTTGTCGACGATTAAATTCAACTCGTCTTTTAATTTCTTCGTTTAATAGACTTGAGTTCCTTCGACATATGTAAATCTTCCATCTTTGGTCCTTTTCTTCGATAAATCTTCAAATAGGCCCATTGACTTGAAATCATTTGCATCTCTTGGACAATAGACTTCGTCTTGAGTCTTTTTCTTCGATAAAACCCGTGCAATCCCATGTTTTCTCCAATATCCATCCGGTTGGCTCTGAAAACACAATAAACACAAAAACCACGCATAATTCCAAACAAATGATATTAAATACGCGTTTTGGTCTCGTTTTAGCCAGAAATAAGTGGTAAAAGGATGGGTGTTTTCACACCTATCAAGGAGATTTGTAGATTTTGGTCTACGTGATACAGTCACAAAAATCCAAAAAAGTAAAAATAATCAAAAACCACAAAAAAATTGGAAAAATAGAAAACACCAAAAAGAATCTTCTTTGCTCACCCCCACGTTGTACGTGACGTTTATGCTTACTCGTAATCAAGCAAGACGTGCACGTAAACGAAAAAACCGAAAGGAGTCAACACCTAATCCTAATCTTTCTAGTAAGGAGTCTCCTATTGACGAACCCATTGTAAGAGAAGAACCAACCATGGTGAATCGAACTATGATGGAGTTACTTCAAGCACCCACCGAGGGTTATGGAGAGGCTATTGTGATTCCCGCTATCCTTGCAGAGAATTTTGAAGTAAAAACGGGTTTGTTGTCGATGATCCAAAACAACAAATTCCGTGGTGATGAAAAGGACAACCCGCACAACCATATCCACCAGTTCAATCGTCTTACCGCCACTTGCAAATTTAAGGATGTTGCTAATGACTCGATTAAGATGATGCTTTTTCCGTATTCCTTAGCGGGGCCCGCTAAAAGTTTGTTAGAGAAAGAGCCACCCAATTCTATATTGACGTGGAAGGATCTCGTTTCAAAGTTCGTGAACCAATTTTTTCCGCCCTCTAAGACTGCGCATTTGAAAAACGAGATTTCAAAATTTTCACAAGAATTTAATGAGAGTTTTTCAACGGCTTGGAATAGGTTTAAGGAAATGTTACATGAGTGTCCTCATCACGGTTTTTCCGACTTGCATCAAATTGACACGTTTTAAAATGGACTTAATGATCATGAAAGGGATTATCTTAATGCCGCCGCGAATTGTTTGTGTAAAACGGTTGAGGAAGTTTGGTGATAATCGAGAATAGATCTAAGGTGTATAGTCCTCGTAGCACGTCTAGTGTTCGTAATCCTTCGTCTTCGGCTTCACCTTGTTTGTCTACTACCATCGATGCTTGCCAAATTGAGGTGAACTTGGAAAAAAAATCTTTGATAAGCTTAAAGGTCTTCTAATTGAGTTCAAAGTTGGAGAACCAAGTGCTCCCGCTACGGCTAAAGCGGTTGAGGTTTCATGCATGTATTGTGGTGGAGGTCATGATTTCTCCGAGTGCATTACCAACGGTGGTAACACTTCAAGTGCCTACGCGGCCACGGGAACTTACAACCAAAACGGTCAAGTTACCCGCTCTAATCAATTGACTCCACCGGCTTTTGGTTCAAATCAAAATGCTAACAACAACTATCGAAACAATCAAGTTGGTTTCAAAAACAATTACAACAAGGCAAACTATGGGAATCAAGGGGCTAATAATCAAGTTTCAAACAAAAATCAAAATGATTTTCAAATCAACAACAAGAGTTTGCAAACTTTGAAAGATCTTCCAAATGAATTTGTTGAATACGCTAATGGGAACGATGCTAGGTTTGACAACATTCAAAGAGAAATCATTAGCCTAAGATCTAAGTTTAAGAACGACTTGAAGATAGAGTTGAAAAATGAGTTAGCAAATGAGCTTAAAATCCATACAAACAAGATGGAAGGAAATGTAACTAGGTTACAACAAAACCAACAAAAAATGGAACAAGGGTAACATGAAATTAAGCAAGAAATGATTAAGGCCGAGAAGAGGCAATCCATGTTTGAGGATAAAATTTCATCTATGTTTGAGGAAATTATGTGCAAACCGTCTTCGAGTAGTCTTCCTAGCAACACCGTATCAAACCCTAAGGGTGAGATGAAAGTGATTACCACACGTAGTGGTAAGACACTTAAGGAACCAAATCCTCAACCAATTGCTCCTACGGAGGAAGCAATTAAGGAAGAACCCGAGGTGGTGGTCGAAAAGGAGCATGTCCCAATCCCACGAAGTACCGCTCATGCCACACCTACGGTTGACCCATTACCAACATTGGAACCCGAGATTCCAAAGGCTATGCCTATGCCTCAACCCACACCACCTTTGCCCTATCCATCGAGACTTAGAAAGGAGAAATGTTAAGAGTGCGACAATTACCAATTTGAGCTTTTTATGAAAATGTTTCGTGATTTGCACTTTAATGTGATTTTCGCCGATGCTTTGGTCATGATGCCTCAATTTGCCGCTAACTTTAAGAGTATGTTGAACAACAAGGAGAAATTGCACCAATTGTCTAGTTGTTCATCGGTTTATCTTAATCGCATACCTCAAAAAGTCGGTGATCCCGGTAAATGCTTGATCCCTTGTGCAATCCAAGATATAGAAGAATGCTATGCCTTGGCCGATCTTGGTGCTAGCATTAACTTGAAGCCACTTGCAATCTTCAATTCGCTCAATCTTCCTAATCTTACTCCTTCACTAATGTCTATCGAGTTGGCCGACCATTCCACGATTCCCGCATGTGGATTGGCGGAAGACGTTTTTGTGAAAGTGGGAAAGTTCTATTATACGGTAGAGTTTATCATTGTCGATATTCCCACGTATCCTCAAGTTCCTCTCATTTTAGGTCGTTCGTTTTTAGATACGTCTATGGCTTTGATCGATGTTCATGCTAGAAAGATCACCTTACGTTTTAATGACGAGGAACTTGTTATAAACGCAACTCAAAACTCTCAAATTTCTCATGTTTATTCCGTTGCGACCATAAACCTCGTTGATATGATTGACGTGGTTTGCGAGGAATTTTCACAAGAAGTCCTAGGTTTTGGTGATGATGAAAATAGTGGCAATCCCACTATGTTAGATCCAATTCTTGATAACTCGACACCAACCTTCACTCCATTTGAAGGTGGTGGTTTTACGTTGGAAGAATTCGATGTTCCACGTACTTGTAACGAAGACCTCGAGAATGATGAGGACTTCTCGATTATCAAGGATTTTCTTAACGATTTCCCATTTCCTCCACCCGAGGAGGTTATGAGTATCAAACCCAAATCTTCAACTGAGGAACCACCTATCCCGAGTTGAAAGATTTTCCTCCTTATCTCGAATATGTCTATTTGGAGGAGGGCGACAAGTTGCCGGTTATTATTGCGAAAGAACTTTCGAATGATGAAAAACCGCACTTGTCGATGTTCTAAAGGATCACAAAGGGGCAATTGCGTGGAAGTTATCCTACATTAAGGGGATCGATCCCAAATTTTGTACCCACAAAATCTTAATGGAGGAGGATTACAAGCCCGCAATCAAATGTCAAAGGAGGGTGAACCCCAAAATTCACAACGTCATCAAAAAGGAAGTCCTTAAACTCCTTGACGCGGGAATGATTTACCCTATTTCCGATAGCCCTTGGGTGAGTCCTATTCATTGTGTACCTAAGAAGGGAGGAATGACCGTTGTGCCAAACGATGCCAACGAGTTAATTCCCACTAGACTCGTGACCGGATGGAGAGTGTGCAGTGACTATCGTAAGTTGAATGACGCCACTCGTAAAGACCATTTTCCCTTGCCCTTCATGGAACAAATGTTGGAGCGTCTTACGGGAAACGATTTCTATTTCGATTTAGATGAATTTTTCGGTTACTTCCAAATCCCCATCAAACCTCGTGATCAAGAAAAAACTACGTTTACGTGTCCATATGGAACGTTTGCCTATCGTAGAATGCCATTCAGACTTTGTAATGCACCGGGAACCTTTCAAAGGTGCATGATGGGCTATTTTTCATGATATGATTGAGAAGACGATGGAAGTCTTCATGGATGACTTTTCCGTGTTTGGTAATTCGTTCACTTCGTGTTTGTCGAATCTTGAGAGAATGTTGAAGCGTTGTGAGGAAACCTACCTTGTGCTTAATTGGGAAAAATGTCATTTTATGGTTAAAAGTGGAATCGTCTTAGGGCACAAGGTTTCGAAAGCGGGGATTGAGGTAGATCAAGCTAAGGTAGACGTCATCACCAAATTACCTCATTCCAAAACCGTTAAGGGAGTTAGGAGTTTCCTAGGCCACGCGGGCTTTTATCATCGATTCATCAAGGATTTTTAAAATATCTCTCGACCTATTACACATCTCCTTGAAAAAGAGGCACGTTTTGTCTTTGACGAAGATTGTGTATGAGCCTTTGAAATCCTTAAGAGGAAACTTACCGAAGCTCTCATTCTTGTTGCTCCCAATTGGAATCTCCCCTTTGAGCTCATGTGTGATGCTAGTGACTACGCTATTGGGGCCGTATTGGGGCAACGTCATGAAAAGCACTTCTTGCCTATTCACTATGCTAGCAAGACGATGACCGAGGCTCAACTTAAATACACTTCAACGGAGAAGGAGTTCCTTGCCGTGGTGTATGCATTTGAAAAATTCCAACCTTATCTCGTCTTGACGAAATGCATAGTGTATACGGATCATTCGGCTATCAAGTATCTTATGGCTAATCAAGATGCTAAGTCGAGATTACTTCGTTGGATTCTCCTCCTTCAAGAATTTGATCACAAAATCGTTGACAAAAAAGGAGCCGAGAATCTAGCGGCCGATCATCTTTCTCGTTTGGAAGATCCTCACCAAAGTGTTTACGAGCCCAAGGAAATCACTGAAACATTTCCGCTCGGGACACTTGGTGTAGTGAATTCTATGCTTGATTCTTCCACCCCATGGTTTGCGGACATCGCAAATTACCATGCGGGCAACTTCATCATCAAGGGTATGACGACTCAAGAAAAACGAAAATTCTTTCGTGAGGTCAAGTTCTACTTTTTGAACGACCCTTACTTGTTTCGAACTTGTACGGATCAAATTATTCGACGTTGTGTCTTTGGTACCGAAGCTTCTAACATCCCTAGAGCTTGTCACGAGGGACCCACGGGTGGTCACCATGGTGCTAATCTCACGGCTAAGAAGGTCTTTGATGCCGATTTCTTTTGGCCTACTATTACCGAGATGCACATGAGCTTGTTAAGTCATGTGACTCATGCCAACGACAAGGAAAAGCCTCACAAAAAGATGAAATTCCACAAAATATCATCCAAGTGTGTGAGATCTTTGACGTTTGGGGCATCGACTTTATGGGGCCGTTCCCATCATCTCGTGGTAATAAGTACATCCTCGTCGCGGTTGACTACCTATCCAAGTTGGTGGAAGCTAAGGCTTTTCCCACCAATGATGCTCGTGTGGTAGTCAAGTTTTTGAAAAGCTTGTTTTCTCGGTTTGGAACCCCTCGTGCGATCATAAGCGATCGTGGAACCCATTTTTGTAACGACCAATTTGAAAGGGTCCAAAGGAAATATGGGGTTACACATCAGCTTTCTACGGCTTATCACCCACAAACGAGTGGGAAAGTCGAGGTTTCAAACCGAGCGTTGAAGCGGATCTTGGAGAGATCCGTTGGGGAAAACCGAAAATCTTGGTCGGATAAGTTGGACGATGCTTTATGGGCCTTTAAGACCGCTCATAAGACGCCCATTAGGTGCACTCCTTATAAGCTTGTGTATGGGAAGAATTGTCACTTGCCAATTGAATTGGAACACAAAGCTTATTGGGCCCTTAAGCATTGTAATGACGACATGGAGACCGCGGGAAAACACCGGAAAATGTAATTAAATGAATTGGATGAATTTAGGGATATTGCTTATAAAAATTCATTGATTTATAAAGAAAAGACTAAAAAGTTGCATGATTCAAAAATTTAAAAACCGGGTTTTTAACATTGGGGATCAAGTTTTTCTTTTTAATTCTCGTTTGAAAATCTTTTCCGGTAAGTTGAAATCCCGTTGGTCCGGTCCATTCACTGTGACTCAAGTATTTCCATATGGTACCATCGAGCTAGCTCAAAATGATGGCCTTAATTTCAAGGTGAATGGACATAGGTTGAAGCACTACTTTGGCGGGGAAGTTCCATCCTTGAACTACCTCGACCAAATCACTTTACCCAATGATAATTAGTATTGAGGGGATCGAGTCGAGCTCATGACTCGGTAATAAAAAACGAGGTGCCTCGTGGGGGAGTCCCATGCTTATCCTATGTACATATTATCGCTTTCTAATGTAGTAACATGTGGGGATTTGTGCCCTTCCAACCTTTGTTCCGTGGTTGTTTGTGAATTGTGGATTTTATATGATCATGATCTTCACGATTGGAGCCTCTCGTGTTCGTTTTATGGGAGCACTTGATCGTTTGCTTTGAAGACTTTCTCAATATCCATGATATATCGTTTGATGTTCTAACCTTAGGTTTATAGCACACTTCATAAACGGCTTTAAATTTAACGGTTACACCCTTTCCATGCTAGATTAGGCATTCGACTACGTCTCTAGTATGGGGGTGTTTGCACCCCTAGACTCGAAACATTGAGGACAATGTTTAACTTTAGTATGGGGGGGGGGGGGGGGTGAATAGATACTTGCCTTGCCAAACCTTCACGCTTTCCAAAGTTTATCTTTTTGTTTATCGTTTTGTTGCAAAATAAGGCTAAAAGTGGCTAAATTTTAAATTTTTTTCTCATGTTTTATAAGTGTTTGAAGACACGAATGTAGATTTTCTGATGGCAAGAATAAGAGTAATTTTTAACTTGACCGTGCGTGTTGAGCACTTAGCTTCGATTCCTTAACTTCACATTAGGCTAAGTCTCTTAAATGAGGACGAGAAATGATAGGGTTAATTATAAGTTACTATGCTAAACGTAGAGTACTCGTATTCTTTCAAAAACTCATGTGTTCTCGTTATTTATTCTCCCTTCGCTTGTAAATATTTTTTGCTTAATAAATATTGACTTAGCGGTTTAGTCTTGATTGTTGGGTTTCTAGTCTTTTCTAGTAGCTTCCGTGTAATTAAATTAGGAAGACATTAAGGTATCGCCAGCGTCACGGTTTTGAAGTATTGGCACCCGAATAATCGAAAGCTTCACCCAATAATAAGATTTCAAGTGCTCACCTAAATCAAGCAAACAATTTGAATCCCACAAGACCGAAAAATCTATGCAAAATTGAAAATGAATCAAGCCTTAATCTTTGAAGCTTTAAAGATCCAAAATTCGCCTTAGCGTGAGGATATACGTCTTTGGCTAATAAAGCCACCAATGAGGTGGATAATAAAAGGCAAGGCAAGACCGAAGTCATAATAAAAGCTTCATGGTGAAGTTGAATAAAAGATGGAGGTAAACCAAAGATAATAAGGACCTTCCGTTAGGGGGCGTATAAAAGTCTTGGTAATAAGTCTCATGTTCAAAACCGTTATAAAACCGTGTTTATCGATCCTTCTTGTTGACTTAATTTTTTTGACATCGTTGTCTATTAGGAGGGGTTATTGATTTGATGGTCTTGGTTACACCGTTAGGACTCTATTTTTAGACCTAAATCTCTATTATCGCATAAGTCAAACAATGTATCCTCATGAAACATTCAAGACATAATTAAATATAAGAGATACAACTTAGGATAATGGGAGGATAAGTACGTGATTAGGGCATATGAGTAGTGTTAGCATTACTAACTTATAATGACAATGATCTCGTTGCACGCTTGGCATGGAATTGGGGTGAAAATCGAGGACGATAAAATTATTTCTAACGAAGCATTCACGTGTTCTTATTCTATGAACCTAAACGTCCCATTTTGCGATGAAAATCATACATTATGTCTAAAACGCAAGTAGAAGTAATAGTAGTAGTGTAGCTAGTTTATCATTCATAAAAGTAAATAAAAATGAATTTTGGAGGTGCTACGATACTTTATTCTAGCATTGCGTGAGGGCACGACAATGGTTTAGTATGGGGGAGTGATGAGACTGCTTTTATACATAGTCTCATCGTCCAAAAAGGGCTTAAAATGCATTAAATATCATGAAAATACCCAAATATATGCTTGTGTTTGTTGCTTGTGTATTTTAGGCACGGATATTGAGAAAATGACAAAAGATCACAAGAATCATGCAAAAACGAACACGGGAAACGAAGCCGCACATTGAACCAAGCCCTAATGATGATTTTCCAAAGAAAACCATTGAAGATTTGAAGATTTATGAAGAAGGGTCCTCCAATATTGAAGAATTGACACTTTATACCCTTGTATCTTCATAATTACAAGATTGGTCCCTAAAGTTTGTCAAAATTGCAAAAAGGGCCCTCCACTTTGAAGAATTGGCAATTTTAGTCCCTCAACAAAACTAAAATGTCAATATTAGTCCTTCTGAAAGTCAATCATACCAAGAAGGACTCCAAGTTACAATAACTACAAATTTGGTCCTTTTAAAATATCAAAATTACCAAAAGGACCCTTGACTTTGAAGACTTGGCAAGAATGGTCCCTCAAAAATGAAGACTTGTCATTTTCAGTCCTTCAAAATGTCAATCATACAAGTCAAGACCATAGTCCTTGAAGAAAATACCAAACCAGTCCTTCAAGAATCAAGATTTGGCAAGAAATACCCCTGAATTCATTTTACAAAACTTTTTAGGGCAAAAGTATGAAGTTTGAAACTTCATTAACAAAGAAAACGGATTGTGTTGTGTTTATTTACAAAGTGAAATAAAGAAGGAAGATAAGGGACTAAAGGTGGCAGACATCAAAGATACCTAGACCTATGAGGGCTTGACACGTGCCCCACTAACACCCCACAACCAATCAGTGTTCACCATTACGCCACCTCACCCATCCACTAAACCTGGTTAAATAATTATTTAACGTTGGCGCCTAAACACAAATTTAAACATTAATCCACCCCTAATCCGGATCAAACTAGCAACTATTCACCAAGAACACAATTTAGGGTTTTGTTATTTACTTACAATTAAACCCTAAGATTGTCCAGATTAGTGATTAAGCATCCCTTAATCACATCCCAACCTTGAAAACTCTTGCCACATCACCCCTCAGTCCCACACAAGATTCCCCTGCTGCAAAAAAGAAGAAACTACCAAAACTTGGCCAGTCATCCAACGAATGTGATTCTAGCTTACTTTCTAAGCTCATTACAAGCCATTGGATTCACTTTTATCTTGCCAGCTCCACAACAGTCCAAGAAACAGTCATATGATCTTCAAAGTTCAAACTACTCAAAGGGCAAATCTGGAACTTCATAAGCTAGGGTTACACGTTTTTCAGCTTTCATAGTTAACTTGTATGCCTATATAAAGGCCTTAGGGTGCATCCTTTGTACTTTGCTCTTGAATTTTCCTTAGTTCACAAATCTGTAAATCATATATTCATATTAATGAAATGTGTTTGAATTTGGTGAAGAAAGCCCAAGTGCCACTCTTATATTCTGTTTATTTTTGTTGATGTTTACTAGTTCTTGAATCCTAAGCCTGTTTTCAAAAGGAGTGTGCAAAAGTTTGCACATTTTCCACTTTTCTTGATATTTTGCTAAGTCTAGTTCAAAACTTGGAATTCTTGGGCTATAAAGCTGATCATAGCATCCTAATATTGAGTTATCAAGGTGTGGTGAAGCCTATAACTTGGGGATAATCAAGTGTGGGGAACTAAGGTTGCATTAATCAAGAATTTTTCATCTTTCTGTTTTTTATATTGTGCTCTTAACCTTGTTGATTCTTAGCATTCTTGTTTGTGGAAGCTTGTACTTGTTCTTGCTAGTACATAAGCTCAAAATCCGTGGGTGTGGATGTACATCCATGAGGTACACATCATCTTACCCAAAATCTGTTAATACTTTGTGTAGAAACTAGAAGGGGGGGGGGGGGGGGGGGGGGGTTGAATAGTTTCTCTTCGATTGGTGACCAAATTAAAATTACTTTCAATTTGGTTTGTATCAAAACTATCTTTTACTTGATGCTAAGTTGCATAATGATTAGGTTCAATTGTAATGCACTAGCAATGATAATAAGCAAGTATAATGATAATGAAATAAGTAAAGAGTAAGGAAGGAAACAACCTAGTGGGAAGACACCAAGATTTATAGTGGTTCGACAACGAGGCTCTATCCTCGTTTCTACTCCACTCCTCGAGTACACCTACTCGAGATTTCCACTATATCCACAAGCTCTCTTCTCGGCGGAGAAAACCTTACATCGTTGCTTACATTATTTTCCGATACTAAGCTAAATGTCGAGACCTAATCTTTAGCTAGGGCCAATCTACACGATGTTGCCTACTTCACAATTTAACGACACAAGGCTAGATGTCGGGTTCTAATCTGAAGGTAGAACCAATCTTCACGACGTTGCCTACTTCACAATTTTACGACACAAGGCTAGATGTCGAGTTCTAATCGAAAGCTAAAACCAATCTTCACGACTCTTCACTTTGAAGCTAAGTGAGAACTTCACACAACACAACTACTAATCACTTTAAAGTTTAGTGAGAACTCACAAGACACAACCACATCACTTTATAGTTTAGTGAGAACTCCTAATCAAATCTATTACAACTCAACTAGACTTATCCAAGTACACACATGTAGCTTGGATTTACACAACACAAATCCAAGCAAACACATATGCAATGGATGTACACAACAAATCCAAGTATCCACAAATAACTTGGATGAACACAACTAGTCCAAGTATTCATAAATACATTGGATTGACCTAAAACAAAAAGGGTATCATGATGAATATGACTAGCTCATAGATTCATCTTTATCACTACACTAGTGAGTGAGTGATCTTCTCATTAGACATGGTAAAGGAGGGGATCAAGAGGATAATCATATGTAAACATCCTTAACAATTTAAGTGATCATTTACTAATGATTATGCTATAGAAAATAGAAAGAGGGCTGAGAAAAACGTCCAAGAGGCTTGCTGGAAAATGAGATTTGACCCACTATTTAAAGGAGACAAAGTTACAACGGATCTATAACGGCTACTGTGCGCGGTACCTTATCTCACCCCGCGGTACCATATCGCTAAGGTACCGCGTAGGTACTTAAGGTACCGCCACTAGACTCCGCTCCGTTTTTTGTCTTTTAGTGGGGTTGGAATATCTGAGGTATTTGAACCCTTCAACGGATATTCTAACAGCATTTGGAATATGCCATTTTCAAATTTTCATTTTCCATTTTAATAAAACATTTTCTAAAAAAGAAAGTTTATTAAAAAGTCTTTTGTCTTATTAACAAAAGTGAGTTTTAAGGATAATCATTTTGATGATCACTAAGTATGATTAAGAAAGGTTAGTGATATGATTATTACCTTGATGATAATGTTAGTTAAATAATTCATTTTGTGTTTTACACTAAATGTGTTGTATGGTTTGTTGTGATCAAAACTAAGAAAGATTAGGTAACACTAATGATGTTTTTAGGCATCACTTGCATTAAATATCTCCCCCTTTTTGATTACGACAAACGATAAACTCATTTACGTAGAAACACAAACTATGAAATTATTAACTAGTTTATCACTATCATTTCTCCCCCTTTGTCGTAGCAAAAAGGTTAGCGTAAGTCTTTGAAGAACATCAAACTTTGCTAGTAGCTCCCCCTTGGTGGTTGCTCCCCCTTGCTTGGGGCACCAAGTTTGTGAGCTAAGGTGACATGCTACATAAAGGTTAGTAGAAAGGAAAGAAACACCAATGTATATATGATCACTACCTACTAAGTAACTTGAGAGGGAGAAAGAGAAGAAATCTCAAATTAGAAGCAAGTATTTTGCTAAGTATGTCCAAAGAGGTAATTGACAAAATCAAACTTCAATCCAATGAAGATGATAAGCTTGTCAATGGGTTAAAGCTTTAGAATTGATGGAATCACCCATAAGCAATTGTAAAAAATTAACCAAGATCAACTCAAAATAGAACTAATGAAATAGCACACAAATAACACAAAGGTTACATAAAGAAAAAATACAACAAAGAAGATAGTCATACACATAGTATGAGTATCTAAAAGCAATAAATATGGAAAATAAACCACTAAGCATAAGCTAGTCTAATAGTGATATTTTCCAAGATTGCTAAAAATAAAATAAAACTAAAAAGACGACGATGCATCATTCGAAGTTTTGTCCACCAGAACGAAAACTTGAATAGGAGGTCGAGTGAGGAGGAATTCAAGAAAATTTAACTTCTCATATACATGAGCAAGTTCAATTTGTTGAAATCGGCAACAATCACACGTGGATCCATGATGCAACACAAAATCGTTTGATGGGGGTATGGCATCAAACTTAGGGTTTGGTGGTGGCGGGGTAAAGGGTTTGGGAGTGTTTTCACAATGCCTTGTGAGGTTTGGGAAGGTTGAAAGGTCATTGAGTTAAGGGGTATTGAAGGATTGTGGTGGTGGTGGAACATGTTCTTTTGCTCCGGTGATGGGGTTTATGGTGTAAGTCTCATTCCAATACTTGATTGGAGAGAAGGTAGGGTTTTTGGGTGGTTTGGACGAAGATTGTTCATTCTTCTTAACCCAAACGGGTCGAACCGAGATTTTTGGTTTCTTTGAAAGCTTGGATGAGGAAGCTTTGGGTGAGAGGGGTTGTGACAAAGAAATGTCAAGGTTAGGAATGTAGGAGTTAGGCATTGTGAGAGTGTGAGAATGATATCTCAAGGTTATATGAGAATTAATTCTCAAGGTTGGGAAGGTGTGAGAATGAAATCTCAAGGTTGGGGTATAAGTAAAAAGTAATCAAGATAAGAATTTGAATACAAAATGAGTAGTGTCAAGGAATGTTTAGTCAATTTGAGTAAACAAGGAATCTTGACTGGGAATAGGGTTTTAAAAGTTTTGACCAAAAAATCGTCAAAAGCAACTTTCTGGCCGCGGTACCTTATAGGGGCCGGCGGTTCCATATCAATAAGGAACCGCGGGTCTTTAAGGAACCGCGTCTAGTGGACTTTAAACCATGTTTTTCCTGGGTTTGGGAAAAACTAAGACTTTTTCAAAAAGTTGCAAATCTTGGAATTTTACCTCTAATAGAACCAAAATATGCTAGGGTTGCATAAAGTAACACATTCACAAAGAATGTCTTGACAAAGGGTGACAAAATAATTTAGATATCATTTTGAACCAATTTTAGTCAAGTTTAGGGGTTGTGATAGATTTAGGTTCAATTTTAATTTCAAATTAAAGTTGATTAGTGTGCACAAAAGGATAGAATCACACAAAGCTAAATCCATAAGTCAACAACATGAAACATTCATTAAGGAAACAAGTACAAAGACCAATAAAACTAACTAATACATAGCTAGCTTATCATTAAATCTAGATAAGTAGTTTTCTTTGGCTTGTTGTTGAAAACTCTTATTATGAAAACTCCATCATTCATCTCCTAGGAGGAGGCATGGAGAACAAAGTAAGCAAGAAGTCTTGCAAACCCCTATGTAGTCCATACATATCTATCCTTAGGTTATGGATGAGGTAGTGGTTATAGAGACAACATGGACATCTAGGACCATGAGTTTGTTGAAATCCAAAGTAAGGATCACCCAAGAGGAGGGAAAGTGGGACACCCAAAATTGGGATGTTTGAGTTGGGTGGAGGTGGAGGAGGCAAGTTCTCCAAGGGTGATGTGGGTGAAAGTGGAGGCATGTTCCCCAAAGGGGAAATGGGTGAGTGTGGAGGTAAATCCTCCAAGGTTGGTGAAATGGGTGAGTTGAGAGGGGTAAATGGTGAATTCACCAAAGTTTCATCAAAGTCATTCCCAAAAGGAATGCTTTGGATTGGTTGAGGTTGGTTGGTAACTTCCAAGGGTGCACTTGGAGTGAAGGGTGAAGAAAGCTCATTCATTCTTGAGTTGAATGAAGAGGAGTTAGAACCAATGGAGTGGTTAGTACCATGGGTGGATGAAGTCTTGCATGGTGCAAGAGGTGGGGAAGGTGATGAAGAAATGAGGATAGGAGCATTCTCATTCTTAGGTGTGTGGCAAGGTGAGGAGTTAGGCTTAGCTACATTAACCCTTATTTTGAGTGTTTTCCTTGGGGTGGAGGTCTTGGAAGTGTTTGAGGTTTTGGTATACACCATGGTTGATTAGGGTGGTTTAAGGTTTAGGGAAGTATGTTTGATGTGTGAAGAACATGGCAAACAAGGTGGGTTTAAATGGGTGAGGGGATGATCCAAACTAGTAACGGGTTAAAATCATTTTAGGTGAATAATGAATTTAGGTTACCTAGTTTAGGAAATGTGCAGTTTTATTACTGAAAATC
The DNA here is from genome assembly GCA_025667525.1 of Glebionis coronaria. Taxonomy (NCBI): domain Eukaryota; kingdom Viridiplantae; phylum Streptophyta; class Magnoliopsida; order Asterales; family Asteraceae; genus Glebionis; species Glebionis coronaria. The sequence goes on along the minus strand of CM046876.1, from coordinate 233,561,587 downwards.
ATGCAAGGTTTACACAAAATTAAGAAAACTGTGTAAAGCAAAGATGCTGTCGTGCACAGTGACCAGAGGTTCCTTATCTAGGACCGACGGTTCCTTATCTATAAGGGACCGCGGGTCGATATGGAACCGTGACCAGAAGGTTTTCAAAAATTTCCCTTCCCAGTTTTTGATAAACCCAGATTTTTCCCAAAAGTTTCACAAGCCAAAGTTAACTACAGATCATAATCTAATAAGCTAACTATCAAAAGGCATGCACAAAGCTATGTAAGTCACAAATATGATGGCATAATAAACATTAAGGAACAAAGTGAATAGTAATCCAATCATTAGTTAATACATAACCAAATGAATAGAAAAAAAGACATGAAATCATCCTGGATGAGTGTTGCAAGTCATCGTGATCACAACATCTAATTCCTTGATTCACTTCTGAGACGTTCTCGAAGAAGATGATTGAGATAAAATTGATAGTCGGAATCAACTTCATGGAAAGAAGAAGTTGAGATAGACGAAGTCATGAAGTTGAAGAAATTGGAAGGAGGATTGTTAAAAGACTCTTCTTGAGAGGTGTTTTCGACTTGACTCGAGTTCACATTGATCTCGGGTGAAATGTTCCCTTGAATGGGAGACATGACACGATCAACGGAGTGATAAGGTGACGAGAGAAGAGATGGAAAGTCAATGAGGACTCTTCTAAGAAGACGAGAGAGAAGCATTCCGTAGGGAAGACTTGACTCAGACTCAAGAAGAACAGATCTAATTCTTCTAGCTATGAAAAATGCGAGATTGTAAGGAGTTGTTGTAGCAACACAATACAACATATGTGCAAGACAAGCGGGTACTAAGTCCCGATTCCCATCTAGACACATTGCATTTTCCCTAATGATTTCAGCCCAAGGAATCATGGAATCATTAAGATCGCTAGTAAGTAATTCCCAAAGGGAGAGATTTCGAACAAATCTTTGAGATTTACCAAGAATAGGATGTTCACGAGGTTTAGAGATGACATGAATGATGTTCGAAGATGATGGAAGCATAGTTACATAATGAGCATCAATAGGGGCCGATTCTAAAGAGTTAATACTCAAGCATCGGTGAATCGACATTGACCATTAGATGGCACTCCAAGAATGTCACCAAATTCTTCAAGAGTGTAAATAATGATTTTCCCCATAATGGAAAATCGTATAGACAAACAATTATTGATGCTTATCAATGTGAATGAGCTAAAGAACTCCATAAGAAACGAAGGAAATATTGGCTCATCAATATCAAGAAGACAATCAAACCCAATAGACTTAAACATGGCACGAATAAACTCATTTACGAAAAAGGAAGAAACGATGCGTCCTTCATGAAAACAACGATGTTCAAGAGACTTAGACGAGTTTTTGTGAGAGTGAATCAAATGAGGGTAAGAGGGCATGTATGCTCGTGTTCCTTCGTGATCTTTTTGATATCTTGAAGACATGACAAGTACCTAAACACGAAAAACAATCTTTCCAATCACTCATATGAGAATCAAAAGGAAAACGAAAAATGAAAATGTGTTATATCAATTTCTTGACAAACATAGGATTGAGTCCATATCATTTTCATGTTCACAATGTGTCTATTCCATCATTAACCAAGAACACATGATCTATGTTAGATCAACAATGGATTAGAACATTGGTTTTTCAAAACAAGGTTTTTAGGTAACCATTAACAATGTCATTACCTACTTGTTCATGGGTTCATCTCAAATCCATCATTCAACTAAAATCATTTAGCCTAAATTCAGATTTGTTCTACAAGTGGGTTTTAGTGAAATCTTAATGAATATCAACCTAAGGAATCATAGTAAAATAACCATGTCAACCCACATTCCTATTAAGGTTTTAATTCAATTTCAATTTTAAAAATCCCCAATTATGAAAGGATGAACCCTAGAACAAAATAGATGAAATTGAAAGAAAATACTTACAATTAATTGATGTTAGATGAAGTATGAGTGAAACCCACAACTTGGAATCAATTAATTTGAGTGATTGAAGGTTTTGGAAGCTTCAACAATGGTGGAAAGGTAAAACCCGTCGGCTGTGTGTTTTTGGGAGAGAGAGAGTTTGGTTTGAAAAAGAATAAAAAACTCAAACTGGCGCTCTGGCAAAAGTTACTGCCCGCGGTACCTTATCGATAAGGAACCGCGGGTTTGAGCCGCGGAGATAAAGAACCGCCTACAGAGACAGGTTTTTATCTCTGAAAAACGCTAAATTTTGAAAATCCAGTTTTTCTAAAATACTTAAAATTAAATCATGAGCCTTTTAGAATATCATTGGATCATCATAACACTAAGCAATATGCCTTAATGAAGGATTACGAGTTAAATCAAGATCGAAAAGAACCGAAACGGAAAAACGACTACTCGTAGCAAAACGACTAAGTGGAGAGAAGTCAAGAGAAGTGAATCAAGACTAGGATCAATGCTCAAGGGATTAATGACAATCTTCAAGTAGTTGTAACGAAGAGCTTGTGTCATATATAGTGGTTTAAGACGTGCCTTTCCGGCGAAACGATAAACGGCTTTGGTAATGAATAAGTACAAAGCAATTATTCAAGTATAGACTAAGATAACTTTCAATAATAGTCTTAGTCTAAACTAAAATATGAGCAAGGTATTAATTCACTTTCTCTCCCATAAAGGGCCTACTAACCGTATGGGTGCAAACCATGGAAATCATGCTTGATACTTTAAGCTTCTACTAACTCACTCTACATCACCATAGTGAGTCAAGTATCCAAGCAATGAAGGTTTGAGAGGATAAAAGGAAAGAAACACAAACTACAAATAAATGTCAAGGCAAGGATGCCGAGAACAAGCACATAGTCAAGTAATGATCAAAAGAATGATCAAAGGGCGTGTGGAAGAACGAAAGCGTACCTTGGCCACAAAGAGTAATCCATGAAGGAGTAAGTGCTATGCCCAATCAATGACTATGATGAGTACTAAGTCTTCAAGGACTAGTATCATTCCCAGTCATCTTGGTATCATCATTCAAAGATGTTAAAGATCAATGAAGATAATTCTTCTAAAAGTGCAAGTAACTCAATCCACAACCAATTAAGTGATTGATCTTTATGAGTACCTACACAAAGCAAGATGCAAACTAGTAGATACATTTCAAGAGTATATCTAAAATGCATAAAGGCTACTAATCTTAAGTGGGATGCAATATTATCAATTAAAAGACCTATTTTCAAAGAAAACATAGTTTTGACCAAAGAGAAACTTTAGTACAACTAGACCTTCTAATTCGAGGAGACAATGGATCGATCCAAGTTTCAAAGTACAATATACTTCAAAGATCTTGAGTGACCATCGCTCTGATACCAATTGTAGAAACTAGAAAGGGGGGGGGGGGTTGAATAGTTTCTCTTCGATTGGTGACCAAATTAAAATTACTTTCAATTTGGTTTGTATCAAAACTATCTTTTACTTGATGCTAAGTTGCATAATGATTAGGTTCAATTGAAATGCACTAGCAATGATAATAAGCAAGTATAATGATAATGAGATAAGTAAAGAGTAAGGAAGGAGACAACCTAGTGGAAAGACACCAAGGTTTATAGTGGTTCGACAACGAGGCTCTATCCTCGTTTCTACTCCACTCCTCGAGTACACCTACTCGTGATTTCCACTATATCCACAAGCTCCCTTCTCGGCGGAGAAAACCTTATATCGTTGCTTACATTATTTTCTGACACTAAGCTAAATGTCGAGACCTAATCTTTAGCTAGGACCAATCTACACGACGTTGCCTACTTCACAATTTAATGACACAAGGCTAGATGTCGGGTTCTAATCTGAAGGTAGAACCAATCTTCACGACGTTGCCTACTTCACCATTTTACGACACAAGGCTAGATGTCGAGTTCTAATCGAAAGCTAGAACCAATCTTCACGACTCTTCACTTTGAAGCTAAGTGAGAACTTCACACAACACAACTACTAATCCCTTTAAAGTTTAGTGAGAACTCACAAGACACAACCACATCACTTTATAGTTTAGTGAGAACTCCTAATCAAATCTATTACAACTCAACTAGACTTATCCAAGTACACACATGTAGCTTGGATTTACACAACATAAATCCAAGCAAACACATATGCAATGGAGGTACACAACAAATCCAAGTATCCACAAATAACTTGGATGAACACAACTAGTCCAAGTATTCATAAATACATTGGATTGACCTAAAACAAAAAGGGTATCATGATGAATATGACTAGCTCATAGATTCATCTTTATCACTACACTAGTGAGTGAGTGATCTTCTCATTGGACATGGTAAAGGAGGGGATCAAGAGGATAATCATATGTAAACATCCTTAACAATTTAAGTGATCATTTACTAATGATTATGCTATAGAAAATAGAAAGAGGGCTGAGAAAAACGTCCAAGAGGCTTGCTGGAAAATGAGATTTGACCCACTATTTAAAGGAGACAAAGTTATAACGGATCTATAACGGCTACTGTGCGCGGTAGCTTATCTCACCCCGTGGTACCATATCGCTAAGGTACCGCGTAGGTACTTAAGGTACCGCCACTAGACTCCGCTCCGTTTTTTGTCTTTTAGTGGGGTGGGAATATCTGAGGTATTTGAACCCTTCAAAGGATATTCTAACAGCATTTGGAATATGCCATTTTCAAATTTTCATTTTCCATATTAATAAAACATTTTCTAAAAAAGAAAGTTTATTAAAAAGTCTTTTGTCTTATTAACAAAAGTGAGTTTTAAGGATAATCATTTTGATGATCACTAAGTATGATTAAGAAAGGTTAGTGATATGATTATTACCTTGATGATAGTGTTAGTTAAATAATTCATTTTGTGTTTTACACTAAATGTGTTTTATGGGTTGTTGTGATCAAAACTAAGAAAGATTAGTTAACACTAATGATGTTTTTAGGCATCACTTGCATTAACACTTTGGATTTTTGGTGATTTTGTGTGTGAGTTATGTTCTTGCTGATTTTATGGTCTAACCTTGCTCTAATCTGCTTAATATATCTGTTATTGTGCTTATTTGGGCTTGGGTGGTCTTGAAATACACTTTTGATTTGAAAAATTGTGATTTGAAAATTTAAAAGGGTGTTTGGGATTACCTGTTATAGATCATAAGTGGTTATTGTGTTTGTGAAAAGTGTTATTTGTGCTTTGTATCTGTTATTGACTTGTTTGAGTGCTATTTGCTGCAAGTTTTCAACATTGAAACACCAAATCAAAGATTGTGCTATAGATTGCTAGTTTTGACTGTTTTTGACGTAAGACTTTGGGAACACCTAGAGTGTATGCATGCTTAGGGATAAAAAGTGTTTAAACATAGTTCTTATAACCTGTTAACAAGATTTGGAGGTTTGGATTTGGCTTGGTGGTCAATTGCATCAGCAAGTGTTCATAACTGCTTGTTCATAGTTCATCAATAACTTTAAATGCTTGAATCTTGACCTATACTTTGAATCAGTGCATGAAACCTGTTTAGACTTGCTTATTTAAGTTTATTATTGCTTGTGTATGCATTTGGTTAAGTTTGGCTGGCTGAATTGTGCTATAAGTGCTTATTGAACAATAATTGCTTACTTGTTCATGTCTAGTGCATATCTGGTGATGTTTTGATTAAACTGTACTAATTGGCTGTTAGTGATTGTGATTTCTTGATTCTTATTGAATCCTTATGATCCACTGATCATTTGGGTGCCTTTGTGTAACTTGAATCTCCAAAAAAGTCACTAAAGACAAAAAGTCAAACAAGTGAAGCAGTGGAAAAAGTTTCCACTGCTCAACATCCAAAACTAGCCCCTGCTAGTGTTAATTTGCGTTCAGCTTATTAATAAGCCATATTGGCTTATCCAGACCTGCAACAACTTATTTTTTGTGATCAATCTTCATCATTTGACCCATTTGTTTGAACTGGAGCTTATTAGACTTTGACTTTGACTTTTTGCTAGAAAACCAACTCATTTGACTTTTTTATAAGTGCTTATTTGCTTATTTCAGCTTATTGAGTGAACTTATTTGAAAACTTTTTGTTTATTAAGCTTAGTTAAGTCATTTAAAAGCTTTAGAAACTTGAATCAGCTCTTGGGATAGCCTAGAACTCGAAAACGACTATTTGGTTGTTTTGTGTAGATTGCTTATTGCATTTTCAGGCTTATTCCTTGGACTTTTTTCAAATTTCTTTTTACAGAAGTCTTAAGCAACTCAAAAAAAGCTTGTGTGTCTAATTTGAGCTTATGGCATCAGCTTATAGCTTAATGGGCCAAAAAGCCCATTAAGAATAAGTTGTTTGATATAAGCCAGCTTATTTCGCATTTTCAGCTTTTGGGCCTTTGAAAAGTTGTTTTCAGAATCAAATTTTGAGTCAGATAGGAGTTTTTGGGCTTATTTGGACAACATATTTCTTATTGGGCCTTAAATAGCCCATTAAGGGGTCTGTTTGGACTTTTGGCGCATTTGAAGGCCCATTAGGGGTATTTTTGTAATTTCAACTTCATTTCTGTGTTATTTAGGTTAAATTAAGCTAGTTTGCAAGTTTTTAGATTTTTATAAATTTTGGATTTTTAATATTATTTTATTATTATTTTATTATTAAAAATTAAAATTTAGATTTTTCAAGTTTTTATATTTTTCTTAGGTTAAATACATTAAGTTAGGAATTTTACAACTTTTAGAATATTTTTATTGTTCTTAGATTAATTTTTATAATTATTTTAAGTTTTTAATAGTTTTTAATTGTTTTTAAATAGTTTTTATTAATTTTAAAATTTTCAAAAAGAGTTTTAAATTAAGTTAGGTCATTTTAGAGGTTTACAAAGTGATAAATCTCATTTTGGGCTTTTATTAATTAAATTGATTTTTAGGGCTTTAATTAGCATTAAAAAATCATTATTTAATTAAATAAAAGGTTTGGGTGATTTTCGATTTTTTGTAAACTCTAATTACATTATTTAGGTTTTATTGCAATTTTCTAAGAATTTTTAGGGTAAAATTTTATTTTAGTGCTTTTTACGGTTTTACGTGTATGACCTTTTCGTCTTAGTATCGTAACTGTGATTCTCTTTGTATCCCATTTCTATTTTCTTTTCTCATAATCATATAATCACATAATTAATCATCTTTCTACACAACACACTAGCCTCCTTGAGAACGATCCCCACTTTGGGTCATAACTCGTGGTTTTCCTAAATCACTTGTGTACTTACCCTAATTACGCTTTGTTTTCCTAAACAACGTTGTAAAATACAACTATCATAGTGACAAGTGTAGGATAAATTATCACACTCCGCCATGACGGAAACACGAGGTGCAAACTATGGATATCATCACAACAAACGGTGTCTCTATAGAGAAAACTAAATGCAAAAATGTCATTCAAGGTGACACAATGTCATGACAATATCTCAAAACAATGCAGGGGTCTAGGTAAGTAGATAAGAAGTCCTACCTCTTACCTAATATGAAAAAACAAACACATATAGATGTCATACAAGCACTTATTCAAAATCAGTTACAAAAAGAAAATCTAAGAGGAAAGGGGTTCCTCCATCTGCAGTCTTAGGCATCTCCAAATCCTAGCCACTTCTATTCTCTACCTTCACCACATTCTCATTTAAAAGAGACTAAAACACGTCAACATAAAGTTGTTGAGAGTCTGTAACACCACATTTTGGTAAATGGAATGTCACGCGTGATTATGGCGTGTCATCAAAGCATACAAGGATAAATATATAAAACATCACATGACCATAAAGGAAATACCGGAATCAAACATCGGTACCCCAAAAGTAGAACTCATCACACACAAACATAAGCACTATAAATGAAAAGGACTAAACAATGTCCATGGAAATGAGTATCAAGTATAATGAAATGCATAAAGTAATGAAGGCTAGGAAGCTTCCAATCCATATGCACATGCGCTTAAAGTCTACGAGCATCCGTGAGTACCTGCCGTTTTGGGAACATGAAAGGAAAAACGGCTAAGCATAACATTCAGTGCACGGATATACAGGTATAGCATGAATAAAGTAAGCATGTAAGCATAAAGCAGCGGAAAAGACTAAGTCCTGGATAACCTGGTATATCTTAGCAAAACTGGTTTTATAGTTTGAAAAGCCTTATGTTTATCTCATAAAAAATGTTTAACATGTTTACCATTAGCCAATATAGGTCATGAAATATCAACGTGCATGAATACTTGGAGGAGTGACCTCGTCATGCAATTAGAGGGGCTGCCTCTAATTAATATAAGTTTGGGTAGGAGAGATCAGCTCCTTGTGAAGGATGCAAGGCACACACCACATTCACCTAAATAATATGCTGAAAACATGTAACCTAGGATGCACCCATACACCCCACATGATAATAATAATATGGCCAAAAGCTGAAGGGACGCCACGAGCTATCACTCCGCCGTGGTGAAGTCATAACACTGGTGCCTCTAGTGTTATGGTTATGGTACCTCCATAACTAGGTGAAACTGATCATGCACGTATATGGCTTTAGGTATCTAATTAAACGTAAGCAATTCAAAAACATATAAAACATATACTGGGGAAAACAGTTGGCTGCATACGGGGAATCCTAATAAGGAAGAATGTCCATACTGAAAGGACGAAGAATCCGTACCTTGTGTCCAGTGAACGAAGAAGACGAACGGAAGAGAGTCCTACTTCGATATCACTAATGCTACATAAATAATATACGTGTATAAGTATTCCGATTACTGAGTACGTAACTGATTTTATATTTTGTATTAGCTTGTTTTATATGTTCATGTCATGTTTTACTGATTTAAGCTTTATACTACATTTATCAAGTATTCTGTCTATTCTGATTAAGTATTACTTGAATTTCTTGTATTATTATACTTGTTGTGTATAAATATGTCACTTTCTAAAAATATCAGGCTTCCTAAAATAGAAAGTTTCCAAAAATAGAAAGTTTCCAAACCTAGATTTACTGCTTAAAATAGATAATTTTCTAAATATAGAAAGTTTCCATAAATAGATTAGGTGCCTTAATGAAATAAGTTTCTAAAAATAGAATGTTTCCATAAATAGAAATAAGCTGGATTATTAAGCTAATAATATAAGCTTAAGTGTTTACTGATTTATATTCTAAGTCATGTGATATATAATATAGTTTATTAATTATTACATGTAAATTAAATAAACTACAGGTTAAAGTATTTAATTAATATATCATGATTTAATCAAATAAAAGTAAAAATACTTAGGTTAAAACATGTATTAATATCTCTTATTAATATAACCTAAGTCATGTAAATTAATTAATTATAAGGCATGTTTAATAATTAATTAATTATATAGTCTAATTTAAATAATAAATACTTAGGTTAAAATCCATGTATTATTAATAATAATAATAATAATAACCTAAGTCATGTTGTAATTAAATTAATTAAGTAACATGTTAAATTAATTTAATTAAATCTTGTAATTATTTAACTTGTAAAATAATTAACTTTCAAAAATAACCCATGAACCGAACCCGTGTTTTAATCTAAACATGTCGTGAACCGGACCGGTTTAACCCATGAACCGGCCAAACAAACACACCCTCAACAGTGGCAAAACCGGCTTGACCGGTTGCCACTATTTTAGCAAAAACATCCACCGGCTGTGCCGGTGGTTTCCCCCTGGTCTCTCGGCTAAAGCCGCTGGCTGAGCAAAGTTCCCACCGGCTAGCCGGTGTTCCCCCTGCTGCCGCGGTTGTGGTTCCCCCTGCTTTTCTTAAATAGCCACCGGCTTATGCCGGTGGTGTTCTTGTTTCTGCCGAGACCCAACCAAACACCAAACCATACCCCGACTTAGGTCGGGGTTCCCTTTGCTCTTGCGGCCGAGACCCACAACCACACCGCGACCTCTTGGTCTTGGTTGTTGGTGCGAACAAAAGCAAGCCGAGACCATGGGGTCTCGGTTCCCTTGCGTCGGCCGAACAAACACCCCTAAAACCATGATTAATTTACCCCCATGATTAATTACATGATGATTAACTTGTTTTTATATAACCTATGATTTCATGTGTTTTTATTTAATAAAAACATAAAATAAAAAGGGGTTTAATAATTTACCGAATATGTGAAACAAAGAATGATGAGAAACACGAACGCTCTTGCAAGATTTGATCACCAAAAATCAACCAACACACCCCTTTTGTGTATTCTACCCGGCGGCCAAAAAGAGAGAGAGGAAAAGATTAGGGTTTTTGATATTTTCTAATTTACTGTGATTATGAAAATATCCTTTTTCCTTTTTCTTGTTTTAGTAAAGTTCAAAATGCGCTTGGCCCTTGTCTTGTGTTGGTGCCGTGGGTAAGAGGGGCCCACAAGGGGTAACCCATTGTTTTCCATGTCTAATTATTATATGTTTTCTCGTGTCGTGTTTACGTGTTTATTTAGTTATCGTTCGTGTCGTAAAGTATTTATTCGCAATCGTAATAAATATACGTAAATACATAATATAAGTTCGTGATTATAAACGTTCATGATTTCATGTTCGTATGTTCGTGATTATAATTATTGTTGAAATAATTATCGTGTCTTAATACGTATTAAATACTTATCGTGTTATAACACGTATGTAATACTTGTAAATCTTGTTCGTGAAACGTAAACGTGCTATAAAAGGAAAGTTCTAATCATGTACGTACGATCATAAGGGTACTATTCATGGTAAAAGCATGAGGGTTTTACAACTCTTTCCCTCTAAAAAGAATAATTCGTCCCCGAATTATAGATAACGTAAACTGGAAAAGAAGAAAATACCCGAATTCAAAATATGAAATGAGGGTAAGAAGCCCGGATAGACTCCTCTGTTTCACAAGTGGCTTCCCGCTCGGTATGATCCCTCCAAAGGATTTTGATGAATGGAATCGTCTTCCTTCTCATGACTCGTTCTTGTCTGTCAAGAACTCATTCGGGTTCTTCTATGAATGTGAGATCTTCACGAATCTGTTCCAATGGATACTGAACCATGTGAAGGGGATGATACTTGTACACTCTGAGTAAGGACACATAGAAAACATCGTAAACATGAGAAAGCTGCGGAGGTAACGCTAAACGGTAAAATACTTCACCGACTCGCTCAATGACATCAAACGGTCTGATGAATTAGGGACTGGGCTTCCCTTTGATTCCAAAACGTCTAACACCACGTGCCGGCGAAACCTTAAGGAACACGTGATCTCCTACGTTAAAGTGTAAGTCTTCACGATGCTTGTCTGCATAACTCTTCTGACGAGACCGTGCTTCTTGTAGTTTCTGCTTAGCTATTGCGACCTTATCGTTGGTCAACTCAATCATTTCTGGTCCTTCAAGTGTTCGCTCACCAACCTGATCCTAGCAGATTGGGGCGCGACACTTTCTGCCATACAACATCTTGAAAGGAGCACACTTGATACTTGCGTTCCAACTGTTGTTGTATGCAAACTCTACCAAACAGATATAATCGTCCCAATCACCCGTCCATTCCAACGCACATGACCTCAAGATGTATTCTTATGTCTGAATCGTTCACTCTGATTGTCCGTCTGCTTGAGGATAAAAAGTTGTGCTAAGCTTAAGTTTTGTACCCCAAGCTTTCTGCATACTTTTCCAAAATCACGAAGTGAACTGAGGATCTCTGTCTAAGACGATGCTGGATGGAGCACCGTGAAGTCTCATGATCTCCCTCCTATAAGTATCAGCGAGTTTACTGAATGAATCCTCCTTGCGGATCGTTAAGAAATGAGCTGATTTGGTTAGTCGATCAACGATAACCCAAATCGCATCGTGCTTCCTCTTTGTCTGCGGAAGACCGGTAAAAAATCCATGGTGATCTTGTCCCACTTCCACTCTGGGATATCTAACGGATGAAGAAGACCACCAGATCGCTGATGCTCGATCTTAACCTGCTGGCAGGTAAGACATTTGGAGACGTAAGTCGCAACATCCTGTTTCATACCACTCCACCAAAAGTATTGCTTGATGTCATGGTACATCTTGGTCGAACCAGGATGAATAGAAAATGGGGAGCTATGAGCCTCAGCTAACAATGCTTCCCAGAGTTCTTGATTATCAGGAACACAAAGTCTCGTGCCCTGCCATAAGATACCATCTGCGTCTGTCCGAACTTCTGTCTGCTTCTCCAAATTCTGAATTATCGCCCAGATTTCACCATCATCTTTCTGATCTTCCTTGATCCTAGAGAGTAACTCGGGTTCCACTCTAAAATTAGCCCAGTAACCGTGCTGTCTACGTATCATGATCTCTATGTCTAGTCGCTCCAAGTCTCTTATAATTCCCTCCTCAATTCTAATGCCATTTATCATTCTGGACTTTCTGCTAAGTGCATATGCCAGTACATTCGCCTTGCCGGGACGATACTGCAGATTAATGTCATAATCCTTCAACAGCTCTAACCATCTCCTCTGTCTCATGTTCAATTCACGTTGAGTGAAGATATACTTCAAGCTCTTGTGGTCCGTAAAAATGTCGCATGATTCTCCATACAAGTAGTACCTCCATATATTCAATGCAAAACGACTGCTGCAAGTTCCAAGTCACGCGTAGGGTAATTTTCCTTATAAGGCTTAAGCTTCCGTGAAGCGTACGCGGTCACTTTCCCATGTTGCATGAGAACACAGCCAAGTCCCTTTCCCGATGCATCACTATAGATCTGAAATCCACCTGTACCAGATGGGAGAGTAAGAATCGGTGCAGATACTAACTTCTGATTTAGGTCTTCAAAGCTCTTCTCTCTTTCTTCAGTCCAGACGAATTTCTCCCCTTTCCGCATCAGTTTGGTCAAAGGTAGTGCTAAACGGGAAAACTTCTCCACGAACCTACGGTAGTAACCAGCTAAGCCTAGGAAACTACGAACTTCAGTCGCTGATGTCGGTCTTGGCCACTTGGTAATAGCCTCAACCTTTGCTGGATCCATCGTGATTCCTTCTACTGATACAATGTGACCTAAGAATGCCACCTTGTCTAACCAAAACTCACACTTGGAGAATTTAGCATACAGCTGCTTCTGGCGAAGGATCTGTAATACCGTACAAAGATGGTCTTCGTGTTCCTCTTTGGACTTTGAGAATATCAGGATTTCGTCAATGAAGACAATGACGAACTTGTCCAGAATCTCATGGAAGATTCTGTTCATCAAATCCATGAACACTATTGGAGCATTGGTAAGGCCAAATGGCATGACTACAAATTCGTAGTGACCATAGCGTATACGGAAAGCAGTCTTGGCGATGTCCTGCTCCTTAACCCGTAGCTGATGATAGCCCGACCTTAGATCAATCTTGGAGAAATGTTTGGCCCCTTGAAGTTGGTCAAACAGATCGTCTATACGTGGTAGTGGATACCTATTCCTGATGGTAATCTTGTTGAGCTCGCGATAGTATATGCAAAGACGCATACTGCCGTCCTTCTTCTTAACAAATAAGACTGGTGCGCCCCATGGAGATGCACTCGATCGAATAAAGCCTCGTTCCAGAAGTTCTTGCAATTGATCCTTCAACTCCTTCAACTCTATGGGAGCCATGCGATAAGGAGCCTTGGAAATTCGCTCAGCTGCTGGGATGAGCTCGATATTAAATTCTACTTCACGTGCAGGTGGTATGCCCGGAAGTTCTTCTGGAAATACGTCTTGAAATTCTAACACAATGGGCTGATTATGAATTGATGGGGATTCAGCATCCATGTCATGAACCGTAGCTAGATAGCCTTCGCAACCATGTGAAAGTAATGCACGTGCTTGTAGGGTTGATATGATTTGTACAGACCTTCCGGATACGAACCCGTTGTGAATGTACTCTGGCGCATTAACATCACCGAAGATGACTCGGTATAAATGGCAGTCTATGGTAGCATGATGTTTGGATAGACAATCCATGCCCAAAATCATGTCAAAATCATTCATGTCCAGCGGAAGTGCATCAACAGGACGAATCTTGTCATCAAACTCTAGGGGAAGGCTCTTGTACACATGGGTTATGCGTACAGAGTCTCTTATAGGCGTGGAAATATTCAATATATTCTCTAGTGGCATGGGAAGTATCCTAACATTCTTGGCATAAGCAGTAGAAATGACCGAGTGAGTAGCACCCGTATCAAAAAGAACTCATGCAGCTTGACCATACATATACAAGATTCCAGTGATGGTACCTGTAGACTTGTTGGCCTGATCGCGAGATGTCGTGTAAACGCGTCCACTAGTAGGAGGCGACTTGGTATCAGCATGTCCCGATGTGCCCTCCATCTCGCCCTTGCGGCATTCCTTTATGTGATGGACAGGAAGACCACACTTGAATCATGCGTCACTGTCGCGGCGACATGGCCCTGGGTGCCTACGGTTGCAGGTAGTGCAAAGAGGATGAGTATATCCTCCAGCAGGTGTCCTGACTAGCTGAGAGCCTAATAAGAACAATATACATGAGACATGATAATAGGTACAAAGGACAATGCGGATAACTCGTAAGATGGAATACCAGTGATAGCTGGACGGTTAGGCTGTGAACCTCTTTGGTTCTGGTCCCTCCCGTTACCATGATTCCTGGTAGAAGATTCTCTAATGTGTCAGAATTAAGAATTATTGCATGAAATCATAAGAAAAGAGTAAGTATAAGGACCTGTTGCTGTTGGAGTGTCAAGCGTTGTTACGGTAATTATCATTACCGCCACGCCTATCCGTAGCAGAACGGTCGTGAGTCTAACCGTTTCCCTTGGGATGAGTAGGCTGTTGCTGAGTAGCCGGCTGAGACCGGTCCCCAGTCTTCTGCCTGGAATATACAGTTTAAAGAGATGAAATATTGACATATACTGAAAGAATACGGTTTGGTCACCGCTGAATTACAAATGTTTACCTCTTATCGGGTCTCTCTGCTTCCCCGAACTCTTCTCTTTCCTGCAGCATCTCAAGCTTACGTGCTGCATCGGCCACTTGTGCCACTGTGTTGAATGTAGCACACACCAAGTTGTTTGCGACCGATGTACGAAGAGCCCACCTGAAGTGGTGTGCTTGCTCTTCAGGAGTACCTGCTGATGCACCAAGAAAACCAGCCAAGCGAAGAAAGCGCTGCATGAACTCGTTGCTATTCTCCCCAGCTCTATGTCGGATTCCATGGTACTCTCTCTTCAGCTTGTCTTGCTCAACCTTGGGAAAGAGTTTTCCGATCACCAAATCCCTGAACTAAGCCCAAGTCAAACCAGCTACCCCGATTACATAATCAAATCCAATAATCTTCATATGTAAAAGCACTAAGTCGGATAACTCTTTTACAAGGCTACCCCGATTACATAATCAAATCCAATAAATTACTTCACGAATTGTTGCTAACTCGCATTAAAATCATTAATCCCTTTTTAAAAATATCCGAGCCATAAATATCAACTTTATATTCTGTATAAAAAGGGAGATTCCATGTACCTTTGCGTGTAAATACCTCTTTTTGTGTGACAAAATCGTATCAATTTTCCAAACAGCAGCTATTCCTTTTGTTTTCCAATATCTTCCTTTATCCAATATACCATCACTGTGTGTTGTCGAACATCGGACAACACTTGTCAACGTTTGAAAATTTATATATCGGACAACAAGTGTCAACGCTTTCCATCAGCGTTTAACTTATTCCTGTCAGCGTCGAACCAAAACTTTGTCAGCGTCGAACTTATTCCTTGGTTAATCATCACTTCATGACAACACGAATAAGTATTCCATTAATTTGGACCTTTGAGACATACGTGATACCCCACTTTGACCATACAAATACTTTTGTTTACTCACATCAGGTGACGTATCATAATCTTTCTTGTCTCATACTATTGCATTAAAAACAACATTCTTGGCAGCATTCTTAATAAAGCAAAACGTCCCTAAAAATCAGCCAACCAATTCTCCACTTATTTGTTGCCATAATACACCACATGATGTATCCTTTACACGTCCATATGCAATATGTCTCTATCTTCTAATGTTTTGATCCCATGATAATAAATAATACATCTTTCTTTTGATTGGATCACTACAGAAATCAATAATAGCTACTCCTTTTGTCTCTGTCAGTAGCAAGACACGTGACCTTTTTCTTTTGTTTTGCTTGGACCATAGCTGCTCGTTAGACCATATACACACAAATATCCCAACAAACATCACAAAACATAAACTGTGAAACATATTGCTTCCTTTTTCGAACCAATTCACCACTAATCATCTGCTGGTGTGATGCCTTCTTTAAAAACAGCCATCAATCATCATACTCCTTCCCAGATTTAGGGTTTATAAAAAACCCTAAACATGATTTTGAATAACGAAACCCTAACCTTGGTTTGAGAATCAAATACCATAAAAACACAACGAATCTGGAGCATCTTTTCTGCTTAGAATCGATCTAGGGTTTGTGGAACCCTAGTTCATGATTTTATGTGAAAAAGCAAAAACGTCAATACCATAACCAGCGAACTTTGACGTTGAATAACTTCTTCATTAGAGCTCAGATTGAAGATCCCTTCGGTGATATTCTAGAACCAAGTGCCAAGAATCTACAGTTCAAATATCACGATGATCCAACGATTAACGAAGGAGAAATAGTGTTTTGAATATGGCTGTCCACAGAAAAATGCATACGGACACTGCTGACTTCGACACTTAATAACTTTTTATTGGGGATAAAACTTGACAATCCCTCAGGTGGATGTCTAGATATATGTGTATAAAACACACACAAGAAATTTCGTGACGATCAAACAGTCCAATAAAAAGTTACGACCTTCTGAATACTGCTGCGCACACAAAAACATCCAGAAAAACCCTAGACGGATTTTTCTTTTTCTCACCATTACGAACACCTTGTTGGTCCTAGCATCACGAGCCACGAGGCTCTGATACCAACTGTGGAAACCTTGGTTTCCTTGAATCTTTTAGCTGCTAGGCATAACAATTGTTCATATGATTAACAATCAAAGCGGAAAAGAACAATAGTTAGGAAACAAGGTGCTTAGGCACAAAACACATGAATTACTTTAAACGGATTGATCATTATATTAATAACAAACAATCACTAGGTGTGTATACATTGAATCCCACACCTAGTCGACACACACTTTAGGTTTACATTGTGAATGAATGATATGAATAAAACCTAAGACCCTTGTTCCTTTTATACACTAAGGATTAGGGTTTACAAAAGATAACTATGAATAAACATGAATATCTTCTATTTAAATAACTAATACATAATATTATCAGATAATATTCTGAATACTTATCCTAAATAGACATTCCAACAGCGTTTGACTTTTGTCGACTTTTGTCAACGCCTAATTTACTCTTGACAACGCCTGATTTACACTTGTCAACGCTTAGACAAATGCCTTCATGTTTTGTTCGTTTTTAATCATCTGCCACATCAACTTTTTGACCCAACAATCTTGTTGATCCCAAACTTAGATCAATTTAGCTTTGTGTTAACGAGATTAAATCAAGTTTAACACGTAGAGAAACTTTGTTGTATTGAATAAACTACGTGTTATGCGGAATTTAACACTTAGAACAAAGAACAAAACAAAGTAAACCAAACTTTCACTTTGATTAATAATATCAATGAATGATTACAATGAAAGTGTTATGAGATATGTGGAAGAGGTGTGTGAAAGGGATGTGTCTTATGTCTAACCCTAAGGCCTCCTTTTATAGGTTTAAGGAGCCTTGTACAAAAAGCTAAGATCAACTATTTTAGGAAGAGACATAAGATAAACATACTCAAATAACTTATTGACTAAATCTTTTAAACATTTAAGAATATATTCTGAATTCTTATCTTCATATTTTGTCCACCAGCTTGAAGAATTCATCATTGGCAAATTTAGTCCTTGTCTTTGTGTTAAGAGTCTTCTTGTCAGCGCCTTGATAATTCTTATCAGCGTCTCACCTGTCAGCGCCTCGTCTACTCTTGTCAGCGTCTAAGTTTCTTGTCAGCGTCTAGGGACTTGGTCAATTTTATTCCCAACAATCCTCCCCTAAACTTGATAACTACTCTATTAATCAAGTTTCTGAATAAAATAAAACATATAGAGAGGATTCTTACAAACATGCTCTATTCTTCAATTTGAGTATGAATAAACCTCAAAAAGTCAACACTCAAACTTGATCTTAATCATCTTCTGCAATACATCTTATAACAGCAAGCTTCTTGAGTTACCTATATAGTCTTTTGGAGCCTTCTTAATAACTTTTTTCACTCAAACTCAATTACTCCTCCCTTTTTTAAGACTCCTCTCCAAAATTAGTATCAAAGGACGGAACCATGAATATCCTCCATAGCTTCATATCAGCTTCCAAAACAACAAGTCTATCAGCTCAAAACAGTGATCCTTGACAATTTGTACCAGTTATGTATTTTGCTTTTGCAAGCTAATACAGATTTTCGTTAATTCGATTAATGTCAAAGGTTTCATACTGTCCTCATCCACATTCGGGAAATGAATCCTCAATATTGATTCATAGGACATGGGGATGGACTTACTGATGATAAGATTGACTTGACCTGCATTAAAACTAGTGCCAATAGTCTCAGCCATCTCCATAATGCTATACACCCTTGTGAAAGTGATCTCTGCTGCTACTCGATGTTAATCACTAGGAAAAACATCTCAATGATCATTAGGCATCCAGATATCCAAAAATTCTTAAAAATGAAAGGGTGATGAAATGTTTTGGGTCTATAAAGAAGTTTATAAATGACACCATTTGGGATGTCATAACATAAAATAAAAAGACCTTAACAAAGAAGTTAATCCTATGGAAATTATCTTTTCATCAAAAGACTAAGTTTTGCAAGGACTGTCCAATCACACACATGTGTACAAACACGATAGATATGAGTGTCCTCTAGTATCACTTGCTCACAAAGTCCTTAAGAGTGAAGAGAACTTATATAATATCCTTGTAACTCCCAAGTAAACCCAAAAATTATGTAACCCAAGTCACCAAACAAACCATCCCAATTATAGGTCAAAATGTCTTGGCAGCATGCATGCAAACTAAATTACGTGCATGCTATAGTGCCTTGAGGCTTAGAAGTTCCAACAATTTCAAAAAGAAAGAGCCTTCATTATTTCTAACCCCCACACACATGTGGACACAATCCAGAATTGTACGAGAGTGCTCTAAGAGTACCCCAAAACCTAAAGGTTTACCTCCCCTTAACAGAAGCACACACATCATTATATGTGCAGAAGCAAAATTTTATTTCAAGATAGGAATGTAAACATTCCAACCATCATAAATAAAAGTTTGCAACTCTGTATCCATCCAAATGTAGCTCCACATTCCTGCATAGTTAGACAAAAACCATAAAAACACACAAACAGAGGCTACCCTTTCCCACAATAATGGGTAGATATAACATGTTAGTGGAGAAAAATAATAACAGTGCAAAGACCAACAATGCAAGTTCCTTTAGTATCCACTATCCTAATATCCTTGATCATTATCCTGATTTTGGATAGCCTGCTCAAAAAGAAAACAAATTAGTTTTCTTTGGAGATCCAAGCCTTGTCAGACTTGGATCTGTCTAGTTGTTCAACTAGAGTGGTCTTATTTTTACCACAAATCCCTGTTCATCCCTTAGTGACCTAATCACCCAATTTGTTCCTATGAGTCTAGTAATGACCTTCTCAAGATATTTAAATCTATTGGAATTCATTGAAATACCATTAAAATTTGATTTTGCTCTTGTTTAGGTTTCCAAGTTATGTGGGATGATGCCTTAGACCCTTGACCCTTACTAACCAAGTATCTTTGTTTATATGGTCTAACATAAGGTCTGACAACAGCTAGTTGTTGCGTTTTCATGCCAAACATGTAGTTATCAGCGTTGCATTTGTTCCTGTCAGCGTTGAATTTGTTCCTGTCAGCACTGAATTTGTTCTTGTCGGCGCTCAGATTAGGGTTTGCTATAGGAACATACTGCATGTTTGACCAAGTGTTGGTCTTTTGAAAGGGCTTATGTCCATGGGTATTATCTACCTTAGAGAAGAAAGGAGCTGGTCTATTAGCCTGTAGTCTAGTGTGGACAAAAGGTCTATGGTTGACATTGGATGACCTATTGTCAGCGAATGAATTGTATCCACTGACACAATTATAGGTCAAATGTGAGAAGCTCCCACATGAGTAACAAGCCTTTTTGGACACAAACTTAGGCTTAGATTGATAAAACCCTATCCCATTAACACTCGCTTGGCTTTTGAGTGACCTAGGTTTCCTATACATTTCAGCATATTTAACACTAGGTTGTTTCTTAATTGGGGAGCCAAGATTAACAGCTTTTCCAGTGATGGGATTGGTCACAGTGATAGGTGTAGATACTACTGGACTCTCAATGGGTGTAGGCACAAATGGACTCTCACTAAGCATCCCACCCTTAACAAACAAAGTGGGGTTGGCCTTCTTCCGCTCTTCTAGGTCAATAACCTTTTGTTGATATTCCTCAACTGGGGAAAGAACTCTAGGTGGAGGAATAAATTCCTCTTCTTGGAGTTCTGGTATACCAGACCAAGAGAGATCATTTCAATGGACACCATAGAAGTTCCCAGCAGGTGGTGGAACAACAACATATTCTTTTAACCCAATCCCAGACATGTCCCTAGAATCTCTTTGTTCACTAACACATTTTCTAGGGTTTGAGAAGCTTTATCAAATCTTTGAATTTTAAGCCCTATATTATCTTTGTTTTTAATGGCCTCATCCAACTCAGCTTGTATAACACCTTTGGATCTCTCCAAGATGTCCCTAATCTCAATGCTAGCATTGAGGTCATGAGTTAAAATATTGATTTGATCTTTTAGGTCAAGCTCCATTTTCTTATATTCAGCCACAGTCTTTTCAGTTTGTACAAGTGCCACTTGATAATTTGAAAGTCTAGCTTTTACGTATAAAACATCTGATTTCAATTTTAAAACTTCTTTATTAAGTCTTTCAGTATTTAACCTACATGAAGATTCATCACATACCTCATTATCAGAACTTGAAGAAGAATTGGAACTTGTGGAACTTGAAGTAGACTTGGCCTTAACTGAAAACATCATTTCAGATTCTTCTTCACCTTCTTCCTTAGCCTTGTTCACCTCACGATATTGGATCTCGTTCTCAAATCAAAGTTTCTCAACAAGCTCTGATACCACTTGTTGATCCCAAACTTAGATCGATTTAGCTTTGTGTTAACGAGATTAAGTCAAGTTTAACATGTAGAGAAACTTTGTTGTATTGAACAAACTAAGTGTTATGCGGAATTTAACACTAAGAACAAAGAACAAAACAAAGTAAACCAAACTTTCACTTTGATTAATAATATCAATGGATGATTACAATGAAAGTGTTATGAGATACGTGGAAGAGGTGTGTGAAAGGGATGTGTTTTATGTCTAACCCTAAGGCCTCCTTTTATAGGTTTAAGGAGCCTTGTACAAATAACTAAGATCAACTATTTTAGGAAGAGACATAAGATAAACATACTCAAATAACTTATTGACTAAATATTTTAAACATTTAAGAATATATTCTGAATTCTTGTCTTCATATTTTGTCCACCAGCTTGAAGAATTCATCATTGGCAGATTTAGTCCTTGTCTTTGTGTTAAGAGTCTTCTTGTCAGCGCCTTGATAATTCTTGTCAACGTCTCACCTGTCAGCGCCTCGTCTACTCTTGTCAGCGTCCAAGTTCCTCTTGTCAGCGTCTAGGGACTTGGTCAATTTTATTCCCAACACCACCATGCTAACACATCACCTTCGAACCGGTAGCAAGCCAACCTCGACTTGAAGATGGGGTCACAACCCATGGCATCGAAGATCTTCTCAATGTGAGCCAACTAGCTTTCAGCTTCACTAGGGCTATCTGTTCTCTCGAAAGCTCGAGGGCGTAGCTTATTGAATCTCTCCAGCCTTGTGACCAATGTTGTTGGAGGAGGAGGAGGAGGTAGTGCGTGTTGCTGCTGATTGTTGGCAACCTGCACCTCAGCCCTAATTACGTTCCTCAGCTGAGGAAGCATAGCTTGCATTGCAGCTTGGATTGCTGCATTGAGTGGTTCCTGCTCGTGTGTGAGAACCATCTGACAGTATAACATAAAATACATGATTAAAATGATCAAAACATAAACTATATACATGAAAAAATTTATACCAATAAATCATGAGAAAAAAAATTTTATGCAAGAAAATTAGTACATGAATGCATGATGCAGTTTTATGAAAACTTTTATATGCGCGAGAGTGAACGCCCATGGTCAGTTCACTTAAAACAAAAGACTTGGCGAGGGGACGCCAATGGGTTGGTCTCAAAGTAAAAAGTTTTGATAAAAGCACATGCGACTAAATAGAGCCAGTCATGTACCAACCATTACTTAGTCATAAACCTACGACAATGACATATATATGTATGCATGAAAATGATGAATGCATGAAAACCGACTGTCAGTTCTAGGAAGACTATAGAGACTACCCACTAATCACAGGTCGTGTTTTGAGAGACTATAGGTTGAATCCTTGGCTATGATACCATAATTGTAACACCCCATTTTGGTAAATGGAATGTCACGCGTGATTATGGTGTGTCATCAAAGCATACAAGGATAAATGTATAAAACATCACATGACCATAAAGGAAATACTAGAATCAAACATCGGTACCCCAAAAGTAGAACTCATCACACACAAACATAAGCACTGTAAATGAAAAGGACTAAACAATGTCCATGGAAATGAGTATCAAGTATAATGAAATACATAAAGTAATGAAGGCTAGGAAGCTTCCAATCCATATGCACGTACGCTTAAAGTCTACGAGCGTCCTTGAGTACCTGGAGTCTTGGGACCATGAAAGGAAAAACGGCTGAGCATAATGCTCAGTGCACGGATATACAAGTATAGCTTGAATAAACTAAGCATGTAAGCATAGAGCAGCGGAAAAGACCAAGTCCTGGATAACCTGGTATATCTTAGCAAAACTGGTTTTATAGTTTGAAAAGCCTTATGTTTATCTTATAAAAACTGTTTAACATGTTTACCATTAGCCAATATAGGTCATGAAATATCAACGTGCATGAATACTTGGAGGGGTGACCTCGTCATGCAATTAAAGGGACTGCCTCTAATTAATATAAGTTTGGGTAGGAGGGATCAACTCCTTGTGAAGGATGCAAGGCACACACCACATTCACCTGAATAATCTGCTGAAAACATGTAACCTAGGATGCACCCATACGCCCCACATGATAATAATAATATAGCCAAAAGCTGAAGGGATGCCACGAGCTATCACTCCGCCGTGGTGAAGTCATAACACTGGTGCCTCCAGTGTTATGCTTATGGTACCTCCATAATTAGGTGAAACTGATCATGCATGTATATGGCTTTAGGTATCTAATTAAACATAAGCAATTCAAGAACATATAAAACATATACTAGGGAAAACAGTTGGCTGCATACGGGGAATCCTAATAAGGAAGAATGTCCATACTAAAAGGACGAAGAATCCATACCTTGTGTCCAGTGAACGAAGAAGACGAACGGAAAAGAGTCCTACTTCTATATCACTAATGCTACATAAATAATATACGTGTATAAGTATTCTGATTACTGAGTAAGTAACTGATTTTATATCTTGTCTTAGCTTGTTTTATATGTTCATGTCATGTTTTACTAATTTAAGCTTTATACTGCATTTATCATGTATTCTGTCTATTCTGATTAAGTATTACTTGTATTTCTTGTATTATTATACTTGTTGCGTAATAATAAGTAACTTTCTAAAAATATCAGGTTTCCTAAAATAGAAAGTTTCCAAAAATAGAAAGTTTCCAAAAATAGATTTACTACTTAAAATAGATAAGTTTCTAAAAATAGAAAGTTTCCATAAATCGATTATCTGCCTTAATTAAATAAGTTTCAAAAAATAGAAAGTTTCCATAAATAGAAATAAGCTGGATTATTAAGCTAATAATATAAGCTTGAGTGTTTACTGATTTATATTCTAAGTCATGTGATATATAATATAGTTTATTAATTATTACATGTAAATTAAATAAACTACGGGTTAAAGTATTTAATTAAATATATTATGATTTAATCAAATAAAAGTAAAAATATTTAGGTTAAAACATGTATTAATATCAATTATTAATATAACTTAAGTCATGTAAATTAATTAATTATAAGGCATGTTTAATAATTAATTAATTATATAGTCTAATTTAAATAATAAATACTTAGGTTAAAATCCATGTATTATTAATAATAATAATAACCTAAGTCATGTTGTAATTGAATTAATTAAGTAACATGTTAAATTAATTTAATTTAACCTTGTAATTATTTAACTTGTAAAATAATTAACTTGCAAAGATAACC
Organism: Glebionis coronaria; assembly: GCA_025667525.1. NCBI lineage: Eukaryota > Viridiplantae > Streptophyta > Magnoliopsida > Asterales > Asteraceae > Glebionis > Glebionis coronaria. Next base: position 233,537,134 of record CM046876.1, on the reverse strand, counting down.
CATGAACGGAACCCGTGTTTTAATCTAAACATGTCGTGAACCGGACCGGTTTAACCCATGAACCGGCCAAACAAACACACCCTTAACAGTGGCAAAACCAGCTTGACCGGTTGCCACTGTTTTCGCAAAAACAGCCACCGACTGTGTCGGTGGTTTCCCCTGGTCTCTCGGCTAAAGCGGCCGTCTAGGCAAAGTTCCCACCGGCTAGCCGGTGTTCCCCCTGTTGCCGCGATTGTGGTTCCCCCTGCTTTCCTTAAATAGCCACCGGCTTATGCCGGTGGTGTTCTTGTTTCTGCCGAGACCTAACCAAACACCAAACCACTCCCTGACTTAGGTCGGGGTTCCCTTTGCTCTTGCGGCCGAGACCCACAACCACACTGAGACCTCTTGATCTCGGTTGTTGGTGTGAACAAAAGCAAGCCGAGACCATGAGGTCTCGTTTCCCTTGCGTCGGCCGAACAAACACCCCTAAAACCATGATTAATTTACCCCCCATTATTAATTACATGATGATTAACTTGTTTTTATATAACCTATGATTTCATGTGTTTTTATTTTTAAACATAAAAGAAAAAGGGGTTTAATAATATATCGAATATGTGAAACAATGAATGATGAGAAACACGAACACTCTTGCAAGATTTGATCACCAAAAATCAACCAACACACCCCTTTTGTGTGTTCTACCCGGCGGCCAAAAAGAGAGAGAGAGAGGAAAAGATTAGGTTTTTTGATATTTTCTAATTTACTGTGATTATGAAAATATCCTTTTTCCTTTTTCTTGCTTTAGTAAAGTTCAAAATGGGCTTGGCCCTTGTCTTGTGTTGGTGCCGCGGGTAAGAGGGGCCCACAAGGGGTAACCCCATTGTTTTCTGTGTCTAATTATTATACGTTTTCTCGTGTCGTGTTTACGTGTTTATTTAGTTATCGTTCGTGTCGTAAAATATTTATTCACAATCGTAATAAATATACGTAAATACATAATATAAGTTCATGATTATAAACGTTCATGATTTCATGTTCGTATGTTCGTGATTATAATTATTGTTGAAATAATTATCGTGTCTTAATACGTATTAAATACTTATCGTGTTGTAACACGTACGTAATACTTGTAAATCTTGTTCGTGAAACGTAAACGTGCTATAAAAGGAAAGTTCTAATCATGTACGTACGATCATAAGGGTACTATTCATGGTAAAAGCATGCGGGTTTTACAGAGTCATAGGTTTAGACTCCAAGAACCAACATAGTCAAAAAGTTTTATGCTATGAACATAACCATTAAAACATATCACATATGGACAAGGTGCTACATAATGCATTAACAAACTAGTAGTCAAGATCACACAATCTAAGCCAACCATGGCTACATGCCTTTGTAACACCCTCGTTTTACCATATAGCAACGGAAGTTAATTTGGGGTATTACTATCAAGGTAGCATAGTCACAATAATATAAAATGCTCAAAATAAATTTTATAACTATTTATGTTATCCTTCATTTATTATTCAGAGTTTAATAAAAACAACTGTACATATCTGTACATCACAGGTTTTTCCCAACATCTAGTTTTATTCTCTAGAATGATAACTTTTCAAGACACCACCATCCGCAGCCCGCCAATTCTTATTCACCTGAAATATATGCCTTAAAGTCAACACAATTGTTGAGTGAATTCATAGGTTTAAACAATATTTGAATACAAGTACGACTCTAGGGATACAGTGTTATACACCTAAATTTTTAAATTCATTAATTCTTATTGCACTTGCTCATGACCCCGCGACTAGACATTATCAGAAAAACCAACAAATTGCCTTTAAGCAGGTAGTTTGCTAGACTATCCGAAGTTTAGCAAAATAACACATATCTTTTTAGCCTAGGTGAGAACCATTAGTTGTTGACAAGTGCGACTTGCCCAGATAGGAGATGTCAGTCTCCAATAGTACTATTCAAAATATTAGCGTTCATTACATGATTAGCGGTCCATAATTAAAAGGGACTTAACAACAATAAGTAAACGTAGTGTCAATAATCATATTGGCATCATACAAAAACACTTATATTCTAGTTTGAGCATATATCCCCCTCGCGGGTTTTCAAATCATTTATAAAGCATTTAAAAGTGAGGCTATGAACTCACCTTAGCCTAAAGAGTCTTGAATTATTCAGCTATAACCAATCACAACCTTCTCACAAAATATGAGTTGACACACAATATGTATTTATGTCAAGTCATAATCTCTTAGTTCAATATTTTCTTATTTTATATATTTATTCTTTGATTCATATACTTTCTTATTATAGTATCATTGTTCGGGCCATTATACTCAAAAGCCATTTTATAAACGTTTGAGGAGCGAGGACACTTAAAATCGTAAACCAACCACTCAATCCGAACGTAATATCGAGATGGAACATCTTTGTACAAAGTTCCATACTAAGATGACATAGTATATTATTACATTGTATGTCTTTAGTATCAATATTGGCAAAAATAGTCCTTTTAGTTATATTTTGGCATAATTACACTTTTAACCCTTTAAGTATATAGTTTCATTATTTGCAATTTAATCCCTCAATATTTAACCTTAGGGTTTTAAACTTTTCAAAATCTATTATTAATATTTGTCTTTTTATAGTTCGTTTTTCTCAGCTCGATTCGAATTGATATAACGTTTTCTAGCAAAAACTTAATTGTTTTTGGTTAAAAAGACTTGTTTGGAATCTATTTCTACTTGGCACAAAAAGCATTTAAAAATGTAAAAATATCTATATCATACTACATATATGTACTAACTAAAAACATTTAGCAATTAGAACATTTAAATGCACGAAATTTAAAACTAAGAATACAAATTCATGCAAAAATACAAAATGCAAAATTACAAAAATGTAAAATGTAAAATGCAAAATATAAAACCAAGAAGTAATTTTTATCAAACTAAAAGTGCAATTTGACTTCTAAATTCAAAAGTGAAAACAATCCATCAAACTTCACATCCCAATAGCATTACACTGGCCCAAGAGAAAATATTGAAAGATCTTTAGCCAAAAAAACTACTCAATTTCCCATATCAATAAAGCTGATTTCCTATTTTGACTTGACCAATTTTAAATTCCTACTTTACTTAGCTCGATTTACATTAAACTCCAATCTGACTTTTAAAATAATAACTATCTGATATCTATTACTCTTACTCTTACTTTCTAATTCAACTACTGAATTCAGTTAATCATTCATACAGGATTGTTCAACATCAAGTAAAATCTTATTGCCAACACAGATTAAGAGAATGTAACTCTAAGATCTAAAATCTAAAATAGCAGTCTAGTGAAAATAAGGCAATTCTAACTGATACTAACAGATAGAAAACAATACTGATCAAACAAATGTATAAGACTTTTAAAACAAAAATTCAGTAACATTCAACAAATCATTTAAAGCATTCTGCGTCTAGAATTTACATTACACTTGCTATTATCAGATTACACTAACAATGCGTAGAAAAATAAAATGAGCTTAACCTGGGCTTCCGTCGTCTAGTCCTTTGATGGCGAAGCGCGGCGCTGAGCCGGCTTAAAATCAAACACAATCATTTACTCTACCAACTGCTTATCTACAAAAACTGTTTCCAGCTCCAACCAGTTCCAAACAGGACTTCTAAACTATCTTTGCTGAACTGCTACGGCTGAGTAAAATGAACTGAAAGTCACCAACTACTTCTGCTACTGTTCCTTCAGAACCTGAAAAACCCGAAAACTTGCAAAACACAGGAAACAAAAAGATATTTACGATTACTCGATAGCAACTACAAGATTATAAAATCACCTCGTTTAACTGCTTAAAAGAAACTCATTTAAACTGATAAAATCAATGACTAATATTAGCTCTAAAATTCAAACTCAGTATGTACGAATCATAAATTCAACACCAAACTGAAACTTAACTGAAATCATCAGTAGAAAAGAAGACTTTTTCCGACTACTCAACTGAAAAGATTATCATACGCTTGTATAAGCTAAAAAAAACTGAGTAAGTTTTGACTAAAACTTCACTTCTAAAACTCAATTACCTGAAAAAGTTATTGAACTAGAACTATTAAAAAGCTGATAAGCTTTTGACTAAATGAAATCTCACCAAAATTCTACAAATTCAAATCTTTTAAAGCTAAAGAATCAAATCACAAGTTGTTAGAAAACAGAAAATTAGAAGATCCTTAAGAAAACTTCTAATCAAAATCCTCTCATAAGCTCATTCGAGCTTATCAAACCATATATCAGCTAAACCGTATATCGCTTGAGATAAAGTGATGAAAACATTGTTTACGAACACATTCAAAGTAAAAGAAAACTTAAGGAATAGAAAATGAACAGAAGCTATACGTGAATACTAGAAGTAAAATAAGAACAGAAATCTAAAGAGTATTAAGAAAGTTTGAAGAATGAAAAATGGATTTCATTAATGGCGAAACAGTAATCAGTTACAACAAGATTAACGAAATCAAAACCGAATCTAACTGAATTTCTAACTGAAAATCATAAAACATTTGAGTGAAAAGCTATCTACTCCTAACTACTATGTGTAAAACTACTCCTAAGCTAACCGCTTGAAAGTGAGGCTTCGTCTTCTTTTTATAGGCATCGAGAGTAGGAGATGTGACGTGTTTCGTCCAATCCAGTTGTGCCACGTGTTTAATATGAGGATATACTCGTTCTTCATTCTTCATCCTATTTGGGCGTTTCTTCGTCCTTGGGTCTTGATCTAATTGACTTGTATCCTCATGTAGAGGAGAAGGAGGGGAACACTTTTTCTTCTTTGAGTTTCTCTTGAATCCGTCTTGATCATCCAGGAAATTGATTTGCAGGTTTTGAAGTGGAAAGAAGGAATAAACCGTCGGTTTCTTTCTCTCTCTTTGGGAAGATGAAGACGTGTATGTTGTGTTTGTGTTTGACCGGTCTTGGTCAAATTGACCAAGTAAATAAGACTTTCCAAACTTTTCATTTCTTTTGCATTTTAATCCTTCCACTTTTCATTTCTTTTCAAATGTGTATTAAAACTTTTAAGTAATCACTTTTCCATCCTTTATCTTAATGAAAAGTGTATTCTAAGTCCTCGATCTTTGAAGTAGTGACAAGTAAGGTCCTTGAAAAGCTTTATCATCCTTTTCTTCGTCTTTTGGTGTTTGTTTCAAGGGTTGCTCTCTCACATTTTATGCTTGGAGCTTATGGAGGAGGCCCATGTATCTGGTTCACTTCGATTAGTTTTTGCTATCGTGATATTAAATACTTGTGCTTAAAATGAATACCCTTTAGTTGTCTCTTCCTTAGCTTGGGTTAAGCAAAGTTATCAATGTCATAAGTGTAGGGGAGTTCACTCCAATACTCTTAAACATTGAGGACAATGTTTATCTTAAGTGTAGGGGAGACTTCTATCGAAGTAACCTTACCTAGACCATTGCCTTAACTTCATGATAATTGGGAAAATTAATTTTTCGATCATTTTTCAAATTTTTGATCTACTTTGGCCACCAAAAATATGCATTCATAATTTTTGCATTAATCATTTTTCTTTTGCATAACACATTTGAATTGTATATATTCTCCTTTTATTTTTCATCAAAAATATATAAAAAAAGAAAATAATAAAATAAAACATGGTTTAACAAGTTTAGATTTCTTTGACATATTAGGCCCGCCATGGATATTTTGACTCAACCCGAGTTTGCTTATTTTAGCATTCTCTAGCTAGTATCCTTAACCATGTAGTCCTTCATTGGTCTAGTAGGCTAAGCATTCACCAATCTCATTATTTGAGATTTTAAATTTGTGGAGAATGGGAAATGATAGAGTTGAAGCAAGTATAAAAGGGCTAGATAAACTTCATGATAATTACTTGTGGCTAAACCCTTCTCTTCTTTACCTCTATTTTCTTCGCATGTATATAATTGTTAATAAATAATCAAGAACGGTTTTAATTGGTTTGTAATCTCTTATGCATTTTTGGCTAATCATTCATGGTTGATATGAGTACGTCTTAAGATTCTAAGTTAGCACGTTTTATGTGTACTAGACTTATGTCATGCTCCATATTTAGCGGATGTTTTTCCTTTTCTTCTTTGCAAATTTCTTTGTGAGGAATAAAGAAAAATAAGAGCGGCTTATGAAAAAAATGAGTGGCTAGAAAAAAAAAAAAAAAGAAAGAAAAAGAAAAAAAAATTAATGCAAGACTCCCAAGAGGGGCAGTGTGGTGTTAATTATAGTGACTATTGAGTTCCAATATTACCTTGACGGGTTGCGGGGATTCAACAGATTGATCCAATCCAATATTGCCTTGACGGGTTGCGGGGTTGAAGATCCAAAGTCTCAAAAAGATGGCGGATGTAAATTATTGCGTGAGTTTTATTTTCCTTTCCTTAGCGAGTGTGTAGCTACTTATGAAAGCATGACATGAGGATTTTACACATAAGGCGAATGACTTATTACTCTTGAAACGGACTTGTATTAATTGTGAGCGGTTTTTCAAGTAATGGATGAGAGGATTACTTAGGATTAAAACCGTGCTTCCTTATTTTTGGATTTTACATTTCTTATATTTCACGCTTCAAATAATGACAAATTTGCCTTCAAGCAATTTGCTCAAATAATAACCGGTTCCACATTTAATTGTCATGAATAAGTTGATGCACTTTTTACTTGTGAATACAATGATCCTATTTTTAAGCTTGGTATGGGGAAAGTGAAACTTGAGGGTGATAAGTGTCCATGGTACCAAAGCCCTAATCTAAGTCACTGATTTCTTTATGAGTTATTTCCATCAAAACCATTTATGAAAAATATAAAAATATAAAAATAGAATTGTTTTCTTTGCATTGCATTGTAACTATTCAAAATCATTCATCATGTAGTATAGTTTAGTTTATTAAATCATAAAATGTTCAAGGTTGGTTAAATATGAGAAAAGTGTAATTTAGAGCTTTAAAATGCTGCATTGCATGAGGACATGGCAATGGTCAAGTGGAGGGGAGTTGATAAGTGTGAAAACACTCATCAATAATGATCCAAATACCACTAAAAACACAGTCAAATACATTATTTTAACTTTAAAATATCAGAATTATGCGTGTATTTGTGTTTTATGTGTTTTCAGGTAACAAGATACAATTTTGGAACAAAGACGCGTTTTCAAGGATTTATATCACAAAAGACGAAGAAAAGGACGATAAAGCTTTTCAAGGACCTTACTTGTCACTACTTCAAAGATCGAGGGCTTAGCATACACTTTTCATTAAGATAAAGGATGGAAAAGTGATTACTTAAAATTTTTAATACACATTTGAAAAGAAATGAAAAGTGGAAGGATTAAAATGCAAAAGAAATGAAAAGTTTGGAAAGTCTTATTTACTTAGTCAATTTGACCAAGACCGGTCAAACACAAACACAACATACACGTCTTCATCTTCCCAAAGAGAGAGAAAGAAACCGACGGTTTATTCCTTCTTTCCACTTCAAAACCTGCAAATCAATTTCCTGGATGATCAAGACGGATTCAAGAGAAACTCAAAGAAGAAAAAGTGTTCCCCTCCTTCTCCTCTACATGAGGATACAAGTCAATTAGATCAAGACCCAAGGACGAAGAAACGCCCAAATAGGATGAAGAATGAAGAACGAGTATATCCTCGTATTAAACACGTGGCACAACTGGATTGGACGAAACACGTCACATCTCCTACTCTCGATGCCTATAAAAAGAAGACGAAGCCTCACTTTCAAGCGGTTAGCTTAGGAGTAGTTTTACACATAGTAGTTAGGAGTAGATAGCTTTTCTCTCAAATGCTTTATGATTTTCAGTTAGAAATTCAGTTAGATTCGGTTTTGATTTCGTTAATCTTGTTGTAACTGATTACTGTTTTCGCCATTAATGAAATCCATTTTTCATTCTTCAAACTTTCTTAATACTCTTTAGATTTCTGTTCTTATTTTACTTCTAGTATTCACGTGTAGCTTCTGTTCATTTTCTATTCCTTAAGTTTTCTTTTACTTTGAATGTGTTCGTAAACAATGTTTTCATCACTTTATCTCAAGCGATATACGGTTTAGCTGATATATGGTTTGATAAGCTCGAATGAGCTTATGAGAGGATTTTGATTAGAAGTTTTCTTAAGGATCTTCTAATTTTCTGTTTTCTAACAACTTGTGATTTGATTCTTTAGCTTTAAAAGATTTGAATTTGTAGAATTTTGGTGAGATTTCATTTAGTCAAAAGCTTATCAGCTTTTTAATAGTTCTAGTTCAATAACTTTTTCAGGTAATTAAGTTTTAGAAGTGAAGTTTTAGTCAAAACTTACTCAGTTTTTTTTAGCTTATACAAGCGTATGATAATCTTTTCAGTTGAGTAGTCGGAAAAAGTCTTCTTTTCTACTGATGATTTCAGTTAAGTTTCAGTTTGGTGTTGAATTCATGATTCGTACATACTGAGTTTGAATTTTAGAGCTAATATTAGTCATTGATTTTATCAGTTTAAATGAGTTTCTTTTAAGCAGTTAAACGAGGTGATTTTATAATCTTGTAGTTGCTATCGAGTAATCGTAAATATCTTTTTGTTTCCTGTGTTCTGCAAGTTTTCGGGTTTTTCAGGTTCTGAAGGAACAGTAGCAGAAGTAGTTGGTGACTTTCAGTTCATTTTACTCAGCCGTAGCAGTTCAGCAAAGATAGTTTAGAAGTCCTGTTTGGAACTGGTTGGAGCTGGAAACAGTTTTTGTAGATAAGCAGTTGGTAGAGTAAATGATTGTGTTTGATTTTAAGCCGGCTCAGCGCCGCGCTTCGCCATCAAAGGACTAGACGACGGAAGCCCAGGTTAAGCTCATTTTATTTTTCTGCGCATTGTTAGTGTAATCTGATAATAGCAAGTGTAATGTAAATTCTAGATGCAAAATGCTTTAAATGATTTGTTGAATGTTACTGAATTTTTGTTTTAAAAGTCTTATACATTTGTTTGATCAGTATTGTTTTCTATCTGTTAGTATCAGTTAGAATTGCCTTATTTTCACTAGACTGCTATTTTAGATTTTAGATCTTAGAGTTACATTCTCTTAATCTGTGTTGGCAATAAGATTTTACTTGATGTTGAACAATCCTGTATGAATGATTAACTGAATTCAGTAGTTGAATTAGAAAGTAAGAGTAAGAGTAATAGATATCAGATAGTTATTATTTTAAAAGTCAGATTGGAGTTTAATGTAAATCGAGCTAAGTAAAGTAGGAATTTAAAATTGGTCAAGTCAAAATAGGAAATCAGCTTTATTGATATGGGAAATTGAGTAGTTTTTTGGCTAAAGATCTGTCAAACGTTTTCAATATTTTCTCTTGGGCCAGTGTAATGCTATTGGGCTGTGAAGTTTGATGGATTGTTTTCACTTTTGAATTTAGAAGTCAAATTGCACTTTTAGTTTGATAAAAATTACTTCTTGGTTTTATATTTTGCATTTTACATTTTACATTTTTGTAATTTTGCATTTTGTATTTTTGCATGAATTTGTATTCTTAGTTTTAAATTTCGTGCATTTAAATGTTCTAATTGCTAAATGTTTTTAGTTAGTACATATATGTAGTATGATATAGATATTTTTACATTTTTAAATGCTTTTTGTGCCAAGTAGAAATAGATTCCAAACAAGTCTTTTTAACCAAAAACAATTAAGTCTTTGCTAGAAAACGTTATATCAATTCGAATCAAGCTGAGAAAAACGAACTATAAAAAGTCAAATATTAAATGGCGCCGCTGCCGGTTCTTTTCGTGAAGATTAACGATTTCGAGTGAGACGATTGGATTTTGGGATCCGTTCACTTTGTGAACGTTATTTTTTTTACGTATTATAAATCAAAAAGATAAAAAAAAATCAAAAAGATAAAAATACAAAAAAAATAAAAAAATCACAAAAATCAATTCTTTTCCTAAAGAATTGAACCAAAAAAATAAATGAAATGTCACCAAAATTCTACAAATTCAAATCTTTTAAAGCTAAAGAATCAAATCACAAGTTGTTAGAAAACAGAAAATTAGAAGATCCTTAAGAAAACTTCTAATCAAAATCCTCTCATAAGCTCATTCGAGCTTATCAAACCATATATCAGCTAAACCGTATATCGCTTGAGATAAAGTGATGAAAACATTGTTTACGAACACATTCAAAGTAAAAGAAAACTTAAGGAATAGAAAATGAACAGAAGCTACACGTGAATACTAGAAGTAAAATAAGAACAGAAATCTAAAGAGTATTAAGAAAGTTTGAAGAATGAAAAATGGATTTCATTAATGGCGAAAACAGTAATCAGTTACAACAAGATTAACGAAATCAAAACCGAATCTAACTGAATTTCTAACTGAAAATCATAAAACATTTGAGAGAAAAGCTATCTACTCCTAACTACTATGTGTAAAACTACTCCTAAGCTAACCGCTTGAAAGTGAGGCTTCGTCTTCTTTTTATAGGCATCAAGAGTAGGAGATGTGACGTGTTTCGTCCAATCCAGTTGTGCCACGTGTTTAATACGAGGATATACTCGTTCTTCATTCATCATCCTATTTGGGCGTTTCTTCGTCCTTGGGTCTTGATCTAATTGACTTGTATCCTCATGTAGAGGAGAAGGAGGGGAACACTTTTTCTTCTTTGAGTTTCTCTTGAATCCGTCTTGATCATCCAGGAAATTGATTTGCAGGTTTTGAAGTGGAAAGAAGGAATAAACCGTCGGTTTCTTTCTCTCTCTTTGGGAAGATGAAGACGTGTATGTTGTGTTTGTGTTTGACCGGTCTTGGTCAAATTGACCAAGTAAATAAGACTTTCCAAACTTTTCATTTCTTTTGCATTTTAATCCTTCCACTTTTCATTTCTTTTCAAATGTGTATTAAAACTTTTAAGTAATCACTTTTCCATCCTTTATCTTAATGAAAAGTGTATGCTAAGCCATCGATCTTTGAAGTAGTGACAAGTAAGGTCCTTGAAAAGCTTTATCGTCCTTTTCTTCGTCTTTTGTGATATAAATCCTTGAAAACGCGTCTTTGTTCCAAAATTGTATCTTGTTACCTGAAAACACATAAAACACAAATACACGCATAATTCTGATATTTTAAAGTTAAAATAATGTATTTGACTGTGTTTTTAGTGGTATTTGGATCATTATTGATGAGTGTTTTCACACTTATCAATTATTATAGCTTTAGATTTCATAAAATGACACTTTTGGCCCAAAATGTTAAATAGTTACAAAAATGACAGTTTTGGTCCCTATACTTGTAAACATCACATAACTTCTTCAAAAATGTACCAAATGATCTAGGATTTTAATACAAAGTTTTAAAACACATTTATAATCATAATAACAACATTTTACCAGAATTATAGCTTTTGAAATGGATTTTACGTCATGATTTCATGTAAAATACAAAATTAGGGTTTTAAGACATCTTTAGCTTATAACTTTCATTTAAAGTGATCATATGACTGAACTCTTTTTGGATTATATTTTAACATCATTTAGGAATTATAAAAAGTCTTAGTATTAATTATAAAAAGATCAAAGCTTGCTTAACATAATAATTACTTAGGTAGCTCCAAAATAGCTCTTTAGGACTTCTTATGAGCACTACTTGTTATCAGAGCTTCAAAAGCTTCAGTCGCTTCCTTCTAGACCTGGTTTTTGGTCTTGTGGGATGTCCTAGGACATATATAGAAGTGAATATGAAGAATGGGTAGGAGATTATATGAAAACGGGGTGCAAGTCTTCATGTTATGCTATTCGGCCCTATTTATAGTATTTCTAACACTTAGGCTCCAAGCTAAGGACATGGACTTGTAACTAAGATAGATTAGTGACTAAGGATATCTAGTGAATCTATACACAAGTTTATATGGTCTAACTTCATTCAAATCTTCTCTTATGGCTCAAAATAGGTCACAACACACTTAAGATAAGATGGTGATGTGTAGTTTCAAGTAGGTGATGCACCTAATTGTCACCATATGGAAAATATCCTATAACATGTAAAATATCTGATTTTTAAACTTAGAATAGGAGGGAAAAGGTTTAAAACTAGATTTGGAGGGAAAACATAAAACCATGTTTAAAATCTAGGGCTTGTAACTTATACTTTTTAATTTTGGTGATTAGTGACTTAGGAAAGTGATTAGTGAATTATTAAGGCTTAATTAGGGTTTAGAAATTATATTTTGAAGATTTGGGTCCTTGGTTTGAATTTTAACAAAGGTTTGATGTTAAAATGGGAAGTAAACTTATGTAGATTAGGGTTTTCTAATGATTTAGGTTTAAATCTTAGTAAAAGTCATTATCCTCCTATTAACTACTAATGTAAACTTAATTTAGGTCCTAGATAATGTGTTTTAAGTGTCCAATCAGTTCTTACACTTGGTTTGACAGCGTAGTTTAAGTAAACATGTCTAAAGAGTGAAAAATACCCATTTTGACCTAATTTACTAGTCATGCATTGGAATCTTGTACCTTGTGCATTAGGATGTCTTAAAATAATCTTATAACCTTAATGAAGTGCGATGAATATTTGTAGACTTGTCCTAAAAGACTAGGTAATGATTCTATGTAGATTTCTTAATATAAGGGTTTCTATGTCATTAAGCCTAATGACTTTCTATCTTGGGTAATTAGGGTTTATATCTTAATGTAAGCTTATTCTAAGTCTTATATAGTATGTTTATGACATCTAGAATTTCTACATTCTTAGTGTAAGGGTTTATATAGGTTGATCATATCTTAGGGTTAAATAAGTGAGCTTAAGGTCCTATGATTTGAAAAATTCTACTATATGATTTAATAATTTGTAACTTAGTTTAAGATAAATGTATTAACTTATTATGATACTTAGTTGAGTTTTATAATTAGTTGCAAAAGTTTAGACTTTAATTCATTATAGAATGGACTTTATATGCTAATGTAGGTTATAGGTCATTTACATGTAATTAGCTTGAGATTAGTGAATATTAGTGTTTTGTGATCAATTACATTTCCTTTATATGATAGATTATAATTAGTATAATATATTTGATAACAGTACATAAATATTATATAGTTATATTTCTTGAAACATTAGTTTACAAGGGATTTCTAGGGTTTCTAAGGCTTTCTTAGGAATTTAAGGTATCCTTGTTGTATTTGAGTTGTTCTTATTCATTCTATATACATATAGTTACTTTTAGAACTCAGACTTGATATATACATAGTGTTTACAACATATAGGCATATGTTGATGTGGCAATTGAGATAGTGAGAATTCATATATTCAACAATTCAGTCACCATACCATAGTAAAATGCAAAAATTTCTTAGCAAAATTACCTCTTTATTTATACACATAGATATTACATTATTCAAAATTACTGGATGTTATAGTCTCTTTCACTTATTTTAAATCTTGTCCCGAGATTTATCTAGAACTAGGGGTAATAGAAGAGAATATATGCGGATATTTAGCTTGAATTTTATCTTCACGTTCCCAAGTATACCCAGGTCCTCTCTTTGAGTTCCATCGTATCTTGATTATCAAGATACGGCTCTGCTTCAATCGTTTGATTTCTCTATCCATGATTTCCACAGGCTCTTCTACAAAGTTTAACTTATCATCGAGTTGAAGTTCTTTCATCGGTATGATGAGAGATTCATCAGATAAACATTTCTTTAGATTCGAAACATGAAAAGTATTGTGAACATTACTAAGATCTTCAGGAAGCTCTAGTTTATATGCCACATGGCTAATTCTTTTGGTTATTTTGAATGGTCCTATATACCTTTGATTCACTTTCTTTTTCTTTCTGAGTCGAATAAATCCTTGACGAGGAGAAACTTTTAACATAACATGATCTCCAACTGCAAATTCCAAAGGTTTACGTATAGTATTAGCGTAACTCCTTTGTCTATCTTGTGCAGCTTGTAATCGCTGTCAAATTTGAATTATCTTTTCAGTAGTTTCATGTATTATTTCTGGTCATGTCAGTTGAACATCTCCAACTTCGGCCCAACAAACAGGCGATCGACACTTTCTTCCATAAAGTACTTCGAAAGGCGCTGCTTTAATACTAGCATGATAACTATTGTTATAAGAGAATGCTAACAAAGGTAGATGTTTCTCCCATCTTTTTCCAAAATCTATCAAACAATCTCTAAGCATATCCCCGAGAGTTTGAATAGTCCTTTCACTTTGTCCATCTGTTTGTGGATGATATGCCGTACTCATGTCCAATTGAGTACCTAAGGCACTTTGCATCGATCTCCAAAATATAGATGTAAAATGACTATCACGATATGAGATAATAGATACAGGAACTCCATGTTGAGACATTATTTCCTTAATGTACAATCTCATAAGAGTTTCTATACTATCGATCTCTTTAATAGGAAGAAATCACGCAGATTCTGTAAGACGATCGACAATAACCCAGATGGTGTCATGTCCATTTGATGTCTAAGGTAATTTAGTCACAAAATCCATCGTAATTCTTTTCCATTTCCATATTGTAATCTTTGGTTGTATCAATAGTCCGGATGGCTTTTGATACTCTGCTTTAACTCTTGCACACGTTAAACACGTACTAACGTATTTTTCTATGACTGCCTTCATGTTTGGCCACCAATAGAGTTTCTTTAGATCTTGATACATCTTGTCGGAACCAGGATGTATAGAATAATTTGATTTATGATACTCGTGCATAATCAAATCTCGTAAATTACCATAGGCCGGTAACCAACTACGATTTTTAATACAACGAATTCCATCTTGACGAATTTCAAATTCTTTATCCGTTCCTCTCAACTTCTCAGCTTCTACATTTTCTATCTTAAGTGCTTCTTTTTGTGCTTCGAGAATTTGGGTAGGTAACTTTTGGAAAAGAGTTATCACTAATGATCTAACTCGTAACGGTTTAACACTCTTTTCGACTTAAAGCATCGGCTACTACATTGCCTTTACCTGGGTGATAAAAAATTTCACAATCGTAATCGGCAAGTAACTCTAACCAACATCGTTGTCTCATATTCAATTTCTTCTGATGAAGAATTAAAGACTCTTATGATCGGTAAATACTACACACTTCGTACCATAAAGATAATGTCTCCAGATTTTAGTAGCAAATATCACCGCTCCTAATTCTAGATCATGAGTAGTATAATTCTTCTCATTAGGTTTAACTTGCCTTGATGCATAAGTGTTGGAAATACGTTTTTAACGTATATTAGAAGTATCGGTCACTCCAACAATATTATTAAACGTTGTAGGCTCGTAGTTAGTAATTTACTTTATTTGTATTAATCACCTAGCCCATGGGAATGTCCATGGGTTGGAAGGACCAAGCCCACTTAGGCTTTGGTATATAAACCCTTTCCTTTGATGGAAAGGGTGTTGGTTTTTTACTTATCATTTCACACAATACACTTTTTCTTTCTTTCTCTCTCTAGTTTCTCTCTCTAGAAAACAACAACCCTCTTGATTAGATCTAAGATTATCTTTATTCTACAATTGGTATCTAATATTTGGTTTTAGTATCGTTTCGTCTCGGTATCTAATCGAATTGATTTAACGTTTTCTAGTTAGACTTAATTGTTTTTGGTGATAAAAGGTTGATTGGTATTCTATGTCTACTTGGCACAAAACAAGTAAAAATGTAAAAATATTATCTTTACTACGTATACATATTACGCTAAAAACATTTTGCACTTACCACATTTAAAAACACGAGGTTCAAGTAAAAAAAACAAACTAATAACAAATTGAGTAACTAATGTAACTAACTAAACAAATTTAACAAGAAAAATAACAAACTACCAAATTTATAACAAACTATCTAATTACTCTAACAAGATTAAAACAAAATAACAAACTTGGTAAAAGTAACCAACTACAAATTTTTAACAAATCTCTAACACTTTTTTAACAAACAAATTTTATAAAAGTGAAAAATGAAAAATTTGTAAAAAAAATAATTTCTATAAAAGAAAAATACAAATTTTATAGAAGCTAAAATACTTTTATAAAATCTAAAAAAAAAATATTTTTTTATAAAATTTGAAATTCTTTTTATAAAACCTAACTTTGATAACACTAATCTACCAAATATCAATTTTGATATTTAAACTAAAATTAATAAACAAACTAGTCTAATTCTACTATTATATCAGGCCCATCATGCCTAAACTACAAGTGCAACAGTTTATCACAACTAACATGGCTAATTGATCTAATGACTTTAATATCCCACTCTTATGGAGTCAATGTGATAAATTGGACTATTTTAATGAAACTTTTGATACAAAGTAATATGCAAGCAGATAGCATGTATTATATATCTACGGAGTTTTTAAAAAGAAATAGTAGTCATCTACACTACTAATACTAACTGGAAGTTACTAAGAACGAAATAAAAATGTGAAACAAGATACCCGCGTCCGAAGCCAGTCCGTTGTTGGTGAAGCGGAGCGCTGAGCTTGCTTTAACTATCGCACCTCAAACATCGTCTATAACAATACATCAAGGCCAGCCCTTTGGAGTCGAAAGCTAATTCTTGTTATAAACTGAGCTCAACATAACACGAAATAAACTCCAACTGCCAAAGTAAACTGTTAAATTGTAAACTTCAACCTACGAACAACTTATACTTTCTACCACCAACTAATTCCAACCTCTCGCTACTTCGCTGAAAAAGAAAGCTTTTACTTTTGAAATGAAAACCAAAACAGAATACTGTCAAGGGTAAACACTGCTGCAAACAAATCGAAACCAAAGAGTGTCTAAAGATCCTGCTTATAACCTTCCTTAACCTATAACCACCAACTGTCCTAACTAACTCGCGTCTGAAAGCAGAATTTGTCCTAACTGACTGTAATTTTCCTATTGTAGTAGTGAAAACAAACAGGCCTAACTGAATATATGGAAATCTTCACCTGAACTAAAAATCGATGCTAAACCAGGCTATACTGTTTATCTTTGAACTAATAATCCACAGAATTAACAATTGCTGATCCAACTAACTTCTACAGAATGTATCTGAGTGTTAACTGACTTGTACTTTTAGAATAAATATAAGACTGAAGACCTATGCTATTTACTATCAAATCAAACTGATTTCAACTTAACTAACTGAATTAGACTAAATCTCTAACATTACAACTCTTGATGAGACTGCTTTTATACGTAGTCTCATCGTCCAAATAGGGCTTAAAATGCATTAAATATCATCAAAATACCCAAATATATGCTTGTGTTTGTTGCTTGTGTGATTTAGGTACGGATATTGAGAAAATGACAAAAGATCATAAGAATCAAGCAAAAACGAACACGGGAAACGAATCCGCACGATGAACCAAGCCCTAATGAAGAATTTTCCAAGAAAACCCTTGAAGATTTGAAGAACTATGAAGAAGGGTCCTCCAATATGGAAGAATTGACACTTTATACCCTTGTATCTTCATAATTACAAGTTTGGTCCCTAAAGTTTGTCAAAATTACAAAAAGGACCCTTAACTTTGAAGAATTGGCAAATTTAGTCCCTCAACAAAACTAAATTGTCAATATTGGTCCTCCAAGAAGTCAACAAACAAGTCAAACCTTGAAGAATGAAGAAAATGCCAAAATCAGTCCTTCAAATATCATAAATTTGCATGTTTAGTCCTTGAAACAAGTTTAAAAACTTGTTGTGCCAAAAATGACAAGTTTACAAAGTTGCTTATAAAGGGAATTGAAGTTTATGCTGATTAAAACAAAGTGAAGACAATGGGAACTTTGGGGGGCCATTTCAGTCAAACACACAAACTCACCACCACCAATTGTTTTGCCATGTCACCTCCATCCTCCAATCACATTCCACCACATCACACCCCTCCCACACGTCACCTTCCACTCAGTCTAAATAATCACTTAAACTGATTATTTAATCTTTCCCTCCCAAACATCCTATTTAAATCTAATCACCCCCAAATCGGATTAAATACACCCTAATCACCCCATAAACCCTAGAACTTGCCCAAGATCAAACTCACCAAAAACAAAGGGCTTATGGTTATAACTTTCCAGATTGCTAATTAACCATCACCTAAACCAAACCCAACTCCCAAATAACCCGTCACTCTCACCCATGTGATACCTTGGCCCTCCCCTACACAACAAAACAAAACGTACAAACCCATCAATGGCCAAAAAGCTTATTCTTGTCCATTACGTGTCATCCAACGCTCCTAAAACACTTTGACACCTCTGGCACCCCCACAACAGTTCAAGAAATTCACATGGCACTCTTAACAAAATTCAAAATAGGTATCTTTCTGGCATCAAAAAGATTCGACAAGGGCAAAGATGGGAGTTCATGTCATTAGGGTTTAAGCTTCTATTCAGTTCTAGAATGAATTTGTAGCCTCTATATAAAGGCATGTAGGATTTTCATTTCTTTTGTTTTTTTCCTTCTCTTTGGTCATAGCCTTGTAAATCCATGTTTATTTAATGAAATGAAATGGTAATGAGTTATTGACGAGAAACAAAAGAGCCACATTTACTTTCCATTACAAGTTTACATTTTCAAGTTAAAATTTCATTTTCTGTTTTTGGTATTGTTTGGAGACTCAAGTTTTAAGTTCATTGTCCAAGCTTTTTGACTGATCATATGAGCCTGATATTCTTGTTGAATATCAAGCTCAAGTGAGGTTGGATTGGTTTGTTGATTTGGTAGCTTAGATTTTCAGAAAACCATAAAAATCAGTTTTTTATTTTCTGTCAAACAAGCCATATGTAGCTTAACTGATAAGCTAGCTTATAGCTTATTTGCCTTGTGAACAGCTTACTCTTGTGTTTACTTCCTTTCTTAGCAGGCATACTATATCACCCCTTTAGAAGACATATTGGGTGTGTGTGTCAACTGTGACCACCACCATCAATTCTCTACTAGCTACTTTGTTTCTATAAGCCATCAGCTTGTTGGAGGTGACTTTTCAGTCACTGTTGGGCCTGGATGTAGGCCCAACAAGGTAGCATCCTTGTTTCCTTTTTCAGTTTTCAAAAATTTAAATTGTGTGATTCATATGAGATTTGGTGAATTTGAATGATAATTGTTCAAGTGTTTGTTTAAGTGTTTGATTTTGCTCAATTTAGGTTTACATGCATGCTAGAAGTGTTTGAAATCATATTTGAGTAGAATTGAATAGGGTTGCTTTGTTAATTTTTGCATTTTAGTAACTAAAGGGGTGTTTGGATTAGGGATTAAGTGGGGATTAAAGGTTTAAATCTTGCTTAAAAATCTGTTTTATTCACTCATTAGGGTATAAATAGGTTGTATGTTACTTTGGTTTTAGGTTTAGTGAAGTCTAAATCAAACTTGCATGTTAAAAATTGGAATATAGCACATAAAAACAGTCAAGTCCTTTTCTGCTTATTTTTGAGTAAATTTGTGCCTCAAAACTTGTTATATGTCAGATTCTAGGTCTAAGCAGGATTGAGTATAACTTGTATGTCCTTTGGTGGGTTATTGTGCAAGTTTTGAAGGTCTGAAAATCATTTTTGTGCTAATTGTATCAGCAAAATACACACAACCCATGTTTATGCATATCAGTAACATATTTCTTGCTTGATTGTGATTTTTGTGTGTTACACTTGGTGGTTTTCTTGTTTACTTGACTTCCCACAACCCAAATGGTTGTGGGAGTGCCCCTATTGTCCATCAAACAGCAACAACATTCATTAAACAAGCTCCTCTTGTTATATCTTCACAAGTGAAGATACGTTTGTTTTACTCTTGTGTTCATCAGTCAACTTGTAATCTGGGCTTTGTTTTGATCTTAGTTACTTGATTCTAGCTTATTTTCTTTGATAAAAAGTTTGTTTAGAGTGAATTAGGGTTACTGTGTTTGAGTATTTAAAGTTTAAAAAAGAAAAAAAAAGTTTTTCAAAAAGGACGTGGCCAGGACTCGAACCTGCGCCACTCCTCTCACACTCCAACGTGATAACCAGTTGCCCTAGGGTCTTTGACTGGTTATCACTTGGAACATTTAATACTTAAGCAGTATTTGTTTTTAGCTTATATAACTCATCAGCTTATTTAAAAGCTTATTCCAGCTTATTTTCTTAGGGTTTTTACAAGTTAGCATTTTTCTTGTGTTCTTATTAGGATTTAGGACTTTTTGGTTCAAAAAGTTTATTTTTCACGTGCTCATTTAATTTTCTAGGATTATTTTAAATTTAAATTTTGAAAAGTAATTTAAAAATAGGAAAAGGTATTTTAAAAATCTGAAAAAATAGTTTTTAGGTTTTTAATTATATTTTTGAGGTTTACAGCTAAAAAAGTTTTCAATTTAACTTATTTTCATTTTATATGATTTTAGGGTTTTTAACCAACTTTGAAATTTAATATAAAATTACTTAAAAGGTTTTGGAAACTTTTGATTGCATTTTTGTCTTAGTTACATTATTCTATATTTTTGGTAATTTTTTAGAATTTTTTTATAAACTTTGAATTTTTTTGAATATTTTAATATTATTTTATTATTAAAAATTGAAAGTTTGATTTTTTAGGTTTTTACATTTTTCCTAGATTGTAGACACTTAATTAGGAGTTTTGTAACTTTCCAAATATTTTTAGGGCTTTTCAATTATTTTCTAGAATTAATTTAAGTTTTAATGGATTTTAATAGTTTTTAAGTGTTTAAAAATAGTTTTATTTGGTTTTAAAATTTTTAAAAATACTTTTTAGCTTAATTAGGTTATTTTTGAGGTTTACAAACTTTAAAATCTTGTTTAGGGCTTTTTAATGATTACTTGTGATTTTTAGGGCTTTAATTAGCATTAAAAAGTCATTATTTAATTAATTAAAAGGTTTTAGCAAGTTTGGATTTTTTGTAAACTCTTAGAATATTATTGTGGATTTTTAGTAATTTTTAGGAATTTTTAGGTTAAAATTTTAATTTTTGCACTATTTACGGTTTTACGTGATCGCCTTTTTCGTCTTAGTTTAATCCGTCTTCGTAACCGTCTTTCTCTTCTAATCTCATTTCTTTCTTTCTTTTTCAATCATATAATCACAAAAGTTAATCATCTCTTAACACAACGCACTTGCCTCCTTGGGAGACGAACTTGGACTTATTTGGTCATTAGTGCTCGGTTTTCCTAAACCGACACTTAATACTTGCCACTTTTGCCTTCCTTTTCCTAAAGGGGTAAAAACTCTACAATCATATTGGCGCCGCTGCCGGGGAGGCGTGTTGTGTTTTGATTTGAACATTGTTGTTTTTATATATAGCCATAATAGTATTTGTATTAGTAGCACTCTACTAATACGTATTATCGGTTTTTCGTTTTTTGTGAATACTATTACTATATTGTATACGTAGAACAATAAATTTACAAGTACTCCAAATACGTGAGAAATCACAACCTTGACTTGGGAGGTCATTACCCAATCATTGTATTCGAATCTCAAACCAAAGAAAAAGGCAAAAATAGATAAATACTTTCGTGAAGCTCGATTTTGAAAAATACAAACTATAAGGTGGGTATAAGGCGGTTGTATTTCACGACCTAAAGGAAAAAGGATCTTAAGTGCTTCGCGACGCCTCGTTTCCTCCGCTTGCTTGTGCGTATTTTGAGATTGAAAGCTAATCGAGGGTTTTGCCGCCCAAAGTATTACTAAGTATCATATATATTTTCTTGGTTTCATTGATTAAACCCTCTTGAACGTTTTGGTGTTCCACCAAAGTTCTAAAGTCATCGAAGGCGTTCACTTCACGTGATCGTTTTCATTCCTTGAGGCTTCTTTAATCGAGAGATTTGATTAAGGAGGAGATTTGTAGATTTTTGTCTACCTAATACATTCCACAAAATCCAAAAAAAGTAAAAACAATAAAAAACCACAAAAAAATTGAAAAAGTAAAAACACCAAAAAGAATATTCTTTGCTCACCCTCTCGTTGTACGTGACGTTTATGCAAACTCGCTCCAAAGCAAGACGTGCTCGTAAACGAAGAAACAAATCAACCACTCCTTCTAGTGAGGAATCTCCTATTGACGAACCCATCGTAGTGAAAGAAGCACCCATGGCTAATCGAACTATGATGGAGTTGCTTCAAGCACCCACCGAGGGTTATGGAGAAGCGATTGTGATTCCCGCTATCCTTGCGGAGAATTTTGAGGCTAAGACGGGTTTGTTGTCTATGATTCAAAACAACAAGTTTCGAGGTGACGAAAAGGACAACCCTCATAACCACATTCGCCAATTTAATCGTCTTACCGCCACTTGCAAGTTTAAGGACGTCTCTAACGACTCGATTAAGATGATGCTTTTTCCGTATTCCTTAGCGGGGCCCGCAAAAATTTAGTTAGAGAAAGAGCCACCCAATTCTATATTGACGTGGAAGGATCTCGTTTCAAAATTCGTGAACCAATTTTTTCCGCCTTCTAAGACTACGCATTTGAAAAACGAGATTTCAAAGTTTTCGCAAGAGTATAATGAGAGTTTTTCAACGGCTTGGAATAGGTTTAAGGAAATGTTGCACGAATGTCCTCATCATGGTTTTTCCGACTTGCATCAAATTGACACGTTTTACAATGGCTTGAACGATCATGAGCGTGATTATCTTAATGCCGCCGCGGGTGGTAATGTTTTGTGTAAAACGGTCGAGGAAGCATTGTTAATCATTGAGAATAGGTCTAAGGTCTATAGTCCTCGTAGCACGTCGAGTGTTCGTAAGACTTCGTCTTCTCCTTCGCCTTCATTGTCACACACCGTTGATGCTTGCCAAATCGAGGCTAATTTGGAGAACAAGATTTTTGATAAGCTTAAAGGATTGTTAATTGAGTTTAAAGTTGGTGAACAACCCACTCCCGCTACGGCTAAAGCGGTTGAGGTTTCTTGTATGTATTGTGGTGGAGCTCACGATTACTCCGAGTGCATTACCAACGGTGGTAACACTTCGAGTGCCTTCGCGGCCGCGGGAACTTATAACCAAAACGGTCAAGTTCCCCGCACTAATCAATTGACTCCACCGGGTTTTCCACCAAATCAAAATGCTAACAATTATCGAAACAATCAAGTTGGTTACCAAAACAATCAAAGAAACAATTACAAGGGTAATAACAACTATGGGAATCAAGGAAGTAGTAGCCAATTGCAAAATTAAAACCAAAACCGTAATTTTCAAAACACAAGTCAAGGTCTTCAAAATGTTTACACTAAAGAACTTCCAATGGACTTTTTGAATTACGCTACTGCAAATGATAAGATTTTGGAAAACATTCAAGAGCAATTGGTTAGTCAAGCTAGGGACACGGCTAAAAACCAAGGAGTTAGCTAATTTTGTGAAGGAAAATCTTAACATGAGAAATGAGTTGAAAAATGATTTTGCTAATCAAATTAGAGGTCAAAACAATAAAATTGAACAAAGTCATGCTTGGCTTGAACAAAGAATTGACCAAAAAGCCACTAGTCAAGATGTTAAGCTTAATGCTATTTTATAAGCCGTCATGGGGAACAAAGCCTCTACTTCGGGAAGTTTGCCTAGTAACACCGTATCAAACCCGAAGGGAGAGATGAAAGTGATTACCACACGAAGTGGTAAGACACTTAAAGAACCGACTCCTCAACCAATTACTCCAACGGTGGAGGAAATTGAGGAAGAACCCGAGGTGGTGGTCGAAAAGGAGCATATCTCAAGCCCACAAAGTACTGCTCATGCCACACCTACGGTCGACCCTTTACCAACATTGGAACCCGAGATTCCAAAGGCTATGCCTATGCCCCAACCCACACCACCCTTACCTTACCCATCGAGACTTAGGAAGGAGAAACCACAAGAGCGCGACAACTACCAATTTGAGCTTTTTATGAAAATGTTTCGTGAGTTGCACCTTAATGTGAGTTACGCTGATGCTTTGGTCATGATGCCTCGATTTGCCGCTAACTTTAAGAGTATGTTGAACAACAAGGAGAAATTGCATCAATTGTCTAGTTGTTCGTCGGTTTATCTTAATCGCATACCTCAAAAAGTCGGTGATCCCGGTAAATTTTTGATCCCTTGTGCAATCCAAGATATGGAAGAATGCTATGCCTTGGCCGATCTTGGTGCTAGCATTAACTTGATGCAACTTGCAATCTTCAAGTCGCTCAATCTTCCTAATCTTACTCCTTCACTAATGTCTATCGAGATGGCCGACCATTCCACGATTCGTGCATGTGGTTTGGCGGAAGACGTTTTTGTGAAAGTGGGGAAGTTCTACTATCCTGTAGACTTTATTGTCGTTGATATCCCCACGGATCCTCAAGTTCCTCTCATTTTAGGTCGTTCGTTTTTAGATACGTCTATGGCTTTAATTGATGTGCATGCTAGAAAGATCACCTTACGTTTCAACGACGAGGAACTTGTTATAAACGCAACTCAAAATTCTCAACTTTCTCATGTTTATTCCGTTGCTACCATAAACCTCGTTGATATGATCGACGTGGTTTGCGAGGAATTTTCACAAGAAGTTCTAGGGTTTGGTGATGAAGAAACTAGTGGCAATCCCACTATGTTAGATCCAATTCTTGATAATTCGACACCAACCTTCACTCCATTTGAAGGTGGTGGTTTTACGTTGGAAGAATGCAATGTTCCACGTACTTGTGACGAAGACCTCGACAACGATGAGGACTTCTCGTTTATCAAGGATTTTCTCAACGATTTACCATTTCCTCCACCCGAGGAGGTTATGAGTATCGAGCCCAAATCTTCACTTGAGGAACCACCTATCCTCGAGTTGAAAGATTTACCTCCTCACCTCGAATATGTCTATTTGGAGGAGGACGACAAGTTGCCGGTTATTATTGCGAAGGAACTTTCGAATGATGAAAAAACCGCACTTGTCGATGTTCTAAAGGATCACAAAGGGGCGATTGCGTGGAAGTTATCCGACATTAAGGGAATCGATCCCAAATTTTGTACCCACAAAATCTTAATGGAGGAGGATTTCAAGCCCACAATCCAAAGTCAAAGGAGGGTGAACCCTAAAATTCACGACGTCATCAAAAAGGAGGTCCTTAAACTCCTTGACGCGGGAATGATTTACCCTATTTCCGATAGCCCTTGGGTGAGTCCTATTCATTGTGTCCCTAAAAAGGAAGGAATGACCGTTGTGCCAAACGATGCCAACGAGTTGATTCCCACTAGACTCGTGACCGGATGGAGAGTGTGCATTGACTATCGAAAGTTGAATGAAGCCACTCGAAAAGACCATTTTCCCTTGCCCTTCATGGACCAAATGTTGGAGCGTCTTGCGGGAAACGATTTCTATTGCTTTTTAGATGGTTTTTCCGGTTACTTCCAAATTCCCATCGATCCTCGTGATCAAGAAAAAACTACGTTTACGTGTCCATATGGAACGTTTGCCTATCGTATAATGCCATTCGGACTTTGAAATGCACCGGGAACCTTTCAAAGGTGCATGATGGCTATTTTTCATGAAATGATCGAGAAGACGATGGAAGTCTTCATGGATGACTTTTCCGTGTTTGGTAATTCGTTCACTTCGTGTTTGTCGAACCTTGAGAGAATGTTAAAACGTTGTGAGGAAACCAACCTTGTGCTCAATTGGGAAAAGTGTCATTTTATGGTTAAGAGTGGAATCGTCTTAGGGCACAAGGTCTCGAAAGCGGGGATTGAAGTAGATCAAGCTAAGGTAGATGTCATCGCCAAATTACCTCATCCCAAAACCGTCAAGGGAGTTAGGAGTTTCCTAGGCCATGCGGGCTTTTGTCGTCGATTCATCAAGGATTTTTCAAAGATCTCTCGACCCATTACACATCTTCTTGAAAAAGAGGCACGTTTTGTCTTTGACAAAGATTGTGTACGAGCCTTTGAAATCCTTAAGAGGAAACTTACCGAAGCTCCCATTCTTGTTGCTCCCAATTGGAACCTCCCCTTTGAGCTTATGTGTGATGCTAGTGATTACACTACTGGGGCCGTTTTGGGGCAACGTCATGATAAGCACTTCTTTCCTATTCACTATGCTAGCAAGACGATGACCGAGGCTCAACTAAAATACACTACAACGGAAAAGGAGTTCCTTGTCGTGGTGTATGCATTTGAGAAGTTCCGACCTTACCTCGTCTTGACGAAATGCATAGTGTATACGGACCATTCGGCTATTAAGTATCTTATGGAAAAGTAAGATGCAAAGCCTAGATTACTTCGTTGGATTCTCCTCCTTCAAGAATTTGATCACACCATCGTTGACAAAAAAGGAGCCGAGAATCTAGCGGCCGATCATCTTTCTCGTTTGGAAGATTCTCACCAAAGTGTTTACGAGCCCAAGGAAATCACCGAAACATTTCCGCTCGAGAAACTTGGTGTAGTGAATTCTAAGTTTGATCCTTCCACCCCATGGTTTGCGGACTTTGCAAATTACCATGCGGGAAACTTCATCATTAAGGGTATGCCGACTCAAGAAAAACGAAAATTCTTTCGTGACGTCAAGTTCTACTTTTGGAACGACCCTTACTTGTTTTGAACTTGTGCGGATCAAATCATCCAACGTTGTGTATTTGGCACCGAAGCTTCTAACATCCTTATAGCTTGTCACGAGGGACCCACGGGTGGTCACCACGGTGCTAATCTCACGGCTAAGAAGGTGTTTGATGCCGGCTTCTTTTGGCCTACTATTTACCGAGATGCACAAGATCTTGTGAAGTCGTGTGATGCCTGCCAACGACAAGGAAAAGCCTCACAAAAAGATGAAATGCCACAAAATATCATCCAAGTGTGTGAGATCTTTGACGTTTGGGGTATAGACTTTATGGGTCCGTTCCCATCATCTTGTGGTAATAAGTACATCCTTGTTGCGGTTGACTACCTATCTAAGTGGGTGGAGGCCAAGGCCTTGCCCACCAATGATGCTCGTGTGGCAGTCAAGTTTTTGAAGCAATTGTTTTCTCGGTTTGGAACCCCTCGTGCTATCATAAGCGATCGTGGAACCCATTTTTGTAACGACCAATTCGAAAGGGTCTTAAGGAAATATGGGGTTACACATCGGCTTTCTACGGCTTATCACCCACAAACGAGTGGGCAAGTCGAGGTTTCAAACCGAGCTTTAAAGAGGATCTTGGAGAGATCCGTAGGAGAAAACCGACAATATTGGTCGAATAAGTTGGACGATGCTTTATGGGCCTTTAGGACCGCTCATAAGACGCCCATTGGGTGCACTCCCTATAAGCTTGTGTATGGAAAGAATTGTCATTTGCCTATCGAGTTAGAACACAAGGCTTATTGGGCCCTAAAGCATTGTAATGATGATATGGAGACCGCGGGAAAACACCAGAAAATGCAATTGAATGAATTAGCTGAATTGAGGGACATTGCTTATGAAAATTCATTGATTTACAAAGAAAAAACTAAAAAGTTGCATGATTCTAAAATTAAAAACCGGGTTTTTAACATTAGGGATCAAGTTTTGCTTTTTAATTCAAGATTAAAAATCTTTTCCGGTAAGTTGAAATCCCGTTGGTTCGGTCCATTCACCGTGACTCAAGTGTTTCCGTATGGGACCATCGAGCTAGCTCAAGATGATGGTCCTAACTTCAAGGTGAATGGACATAGATTGAAGCACTACTTTGGCGGGGAAGTTCCATCCTTGAACTACCTCGACCAAATCACTTTCCCCAATGATAATTAGTATTGAGGGGATCGAGTCGAGCTCATGACTCGGTAATCAAAAACGAGGTGCCTCGTGGGGGAGTCCCATGCTTATCCTATGTACATATTATCGCTTTCTAATGTAGCTTACGTGTGGGGATTTGTGCCCTTCCAACCTTTGTTCCGTGGTTGTTTGTGAATTGTGAACTTTAGATGATCATGATCTTCACGATTGGAGCCTCTCGTGTTCGTTTTATGGGAGCACTCGATCGTTTGCTTTGAAGACTTTCTCAATATCCATGATATATCCTTTGATGTTCTAACCTTAGGTTTTTAGCACACTTCATAAACGGCTATTAATTTATTGGTTACACCCTTTCCATGCTAGATTAGGCATTCGACTACGTCTCTAGTATGGGGGTGTTTTGCACCCCTAGACTCGAAACATTGAGGACAATGTTTAACTTTAGTATGGGGGGGGTGAATAGATACTTGCCTTGCCAAACCTTCACGCTTTCCAAAGTTTATCTTTTTGTTTATCGTTTTGTTGCAAAATAAGGCTAAAAATGGCCAAATTTTAAAATTTTCTCATGTTTTATAAGTGTTTGAAGACACGAATGTCGGTTTTCCGATGGCGAGAATAAGAGTAATTTTTGACTCGACCGTGCGTGTTGAGCACTTAGCTTTGATTCCTTAACTACACATTAGGCTAAGTCTCTTAAATAAGGACGAGAAATGATAGGGTTAATTATAAGTTACTATGCTAAACGTAGAGTACTCGTATTCTTTCAAAAACTCATGTGTTCTCGTTGTTTGCTTATTCTCCCTTCGCTTGTAAATATTTTTTGGCTTAATAAATATTGACTTAGCGGTTTAGTTAGGATTGTTGGGTTTCTAGTCTTTTCTAGTAGCTTCCGTGTAATTAAATTAGGAAGACATTAAGGTATCGCCAGCGTCACGGTTTTGAAGTATTGGCACCCGAATAATCAAAAGCTTCACCCAATAATAAGATTTCAAGTGCTCACCTAAATCTAGCAAACAATTTGAAGCCCCACAAGGCCGAAAAATCTATGCAAAATTGAAAGTGAATCAAGCCTTAATCTTCGAAGCTTTAAAGATCCAAAATTCGCTTTAGCGTGAGGATATACGTCTTTGGCTAATAAAACCACCGATGAGGCGGATAATAAAAGGCATGGCAAGACCGAAGTCATAATAAAAGCTTCATGGCGAAGTTGAATAAAAGATGGAGGTAAACCAAAGATAATAGGCCCCTTCCGTTAGGGGGCGTATAAAAGTCTTTGTAATAAGTCTCATGTTCAAAACCGTTATAAAACCGTGTTTATCGATCCTTCTTGTCAACTTAATTTTTTAACATCGTTGTCTATTAGGAGGGGTTATTGATTTGATGGTCTTAGTTACACCGTTAGGACTCTATTTTTAGACCTAAATCTCTATTATCGCATAAGTCAAACAATGTATCCTCGTGAAACATTCAAGACAAAATAAAATATAAGAGATACAACTTAGGAATAATGGGAGGATAAGTACGTGATTAGGGCATATGAGTAGTGTTAGCATTACTAACTTATAATGACAATGATCTCGTTGCACGCTTGGCATGGAATTAGGATGAAAATCGAGGACGATGAAATTATTTCTAACGAAGCATTTACGTGTTCTTATTCTATGAACCTAAACGTCCCATTTTGCGATGAAAATCATACATTATGTCTAAAAACACAAGTAGTAGCAATAGTAGTAGTGTAGCTAGTTTATCAATTCAATAAATGTCACATAAAAATGAATTTTGGAGATGCTAAGATACTTTATTCTAGCATTGCGTGAGGGCACAACAATGGTTTAGTATGGGGGAGTGATGAGACTGCTTTTATTCATAGTCTCATCGTCCAAATAGGGCTTAAAATGCATTAAATATCATCAAAATACCCAAATATATGCTTGTGTTTGTTGCTTGTGTATTTTAGGTACGGATATTGAGAAAATGACAAAAGATCACAAGAATCAAGCAAAAACGAACACGGGAAACGAAGCCACACGATGAACCAAGCCCTAATGAAGAATTTTCCAAGAAAACCCTTGAAGATTTGAAGAACTATGAAGAAGGGTCCTCCAATATAGAAGAATTGACACTTTATACCCTTGTATCTTCATAATTACAAGTTTGGTCCCTAAAGTTTGTCAAAATTATAAAAAGGACCCTTAACTTTGAAGAATTGGCAAATTTAGTCCCTCAACAAAACTAAATTGTCAATATTGGTCCTCCAAGAAGTCAACAAACAAGTCAAACCTTGAAGAATGAAGAAAATGCCAAAATCAGTCCTTCAAATATCATAAATTTGCATGTTTAGTCCTTGAAACAAGTTTAAAAACTTGTTGTGCCAAAAATGACAAGTTTACAAAGTTGCTTATAAAGGGAATTGAAGTTTATGCTGATTAAAACAAAGTGAAGACAATGGGAACTTTGGGGGGCCATTTCAGTCAAACACACAAACTCACCACCACCAATTGTTTTGCCATGTCACCTCCATCCTCCAATCACATTCCACCACATCACACCCCTCCCACACGTTACCTTCCACTCAGTTTAAATAATCACTTAAACTGATTATTTAATCTTTCCCTCCCAAACATCTTATTTAAATCTAATCACCCCCAAATTGGATTAAATACACCCTAATCACCCCATAAACCCTAAAACTTGCCCAGGATCAAACTCACAAAAAACAAAGGGCTTATGGTTATAACTTTCCAGATTGCTAATTAACCATCACCTAAACCAAACCCAACTCCCAAATAACCGTCACTCTCACCCATGTGATACCTTGGCCCTCCCCTGCACAACAAAACAAAACGTACAAACCCATCAACGGCCAAAAAGCTTATTCTTGCCCATTACGTGTCATCCAACGCTCCTAAAACACTTTGACACCTCTGTCACCCCCACAACAGTCCAAGAAATTCACATGGCACTCTTGACAAAATTCAAAATAGGTATCTTTCTGGCTTCAAAAAGATTCGACAAGGGCAAAGATGGGAGTTCATGTCATTAGGGTTTAAGCTTCTATTCAGTTCTAGAATGAATTTGTAGCCTCTATATAAAGGCATGTAGGATTTTCATTTCTTTTGTTCTTTTTTCCTTCTCTTTGGTCATAGCCTTGTAAATCCATGTTTATTTAATGAAATGAAATGGTACTGAGTTATTGACGAGAAACAAAAGAGCCACATTTACTTTCCATTGCAAGTTTACATTTTCAAGTTAAAATTTCATTTTCTGTTTTTGGTATTGTTTGGAGACTCAAGTTTTAAGTTCATTGTCCAAGCTTTTTGACTGATCATATGAGCCTGATATTCTTGTTGAATATCAAGCTCAAGTGAGGTTGGATTGGTTTGTTGATTTGGTAGCTTAGATTTTCAGAAAACCATAAAAATCAGTTTTTTATTTTCTGTCAAACAAGCCATAGGTAGCTTAACTGATAAGCTAGCTTATAGCTTATTTGCCTTGTGAACAGCTTACTCTTGTGTTTACTTCCTTTCTTAGCATGCATACTATATCACCCGTTTAGAAGACATATTGGGTGTGTGTGTCAACTGTGACCACCACCATCAATTCTCTACTAGCTACTTTGTTTCTATAAGCCATCAGCACAAGCCACCAGCTTGTTGGAGGTGACTTTTCAGTCACTGTTGGGCTTGGATGTAGGCCCAACTAGGTAGCATCCTTGTTTCCTTTTTCAGTTTTCAAAAATTTTAAATTGTGTGATTCATATGAGATTTGGTGAATTTGAATGATAATTGTTCAAGTGTTTGTTTAAGTGTTTGATTTTGCTCAATTTAGGTTTACATGCATGCTAGAAGTGTTTGAAATCATATTTGAGTAGAATTGAATAGGGTTGCTTTGTTAATTTTTGCATTTCAGTAACTAAAGGGGTGTTTGGATTAGGGATTAAGTGGGGATTAAAGGTTTAAATCTTGCTTAAAAATCTGTTTTAATCACTCATTAGGGTATAAATAGGTTGTATGTTACTTTGGTTTTAGGTTTAGTGAAGTCTAAATCAAACTTGCACGTTAAAAATTAGAATATAGCACATAAAAACAGTCAAGTCCTTTTCTGCTTATTTTTGAGTAAATTTGTGCCTCAAAACTTGTTATATGTCAGATTCTAGGTCTAAGCAGGATTGAGTATAACTTGTATGTCCTTTGGTGGGTTATTGTGCAAGTTTTGAAGGTCTGAAAATCATTTTTGTGCTAATTGTATCAGCAAAATACACACAACCCATGTTTATGCATATCAGTAACATATTTCTTGCTTGATTATGATTTTTGTGTGTTACACTTGGTGGTTTTCTTGTTTACTTGACTTCCCACAACCCAACTGGTTGTGGGAGTGCCCCTATTGTCCATCAAACAGTAACAAAATTCATTGAACAAGCTCCTCTTGTTATATCTTCACAAGTGAAGATACGTTTGTTTTACTCTTGTGTTCATCAGTCAACTTGTAATCTGGGCTTTGTTTTGATCTTAGTTACTTGATTCTAGCTTATTTTCTTTGATAAAAAGTTTGTTTAGAGTGAATTAGGGTTACTGTGTTTGAGTATTTAAAGTTTGAAAAAGAAAAAAAAAAGTTTTTCAAAAAGGACGTGGCCAGGACTCGAACCTGCGCCACTCCTCTCACACTCCAACGTGATAACCAGTTGCCCTAGGGTCTTTGACTGGTTATCACTTGGAACATTTAATACTTAAGCAGTATTTGTTTTTAGCTTATATAACTCATCAGCTTATTTAAAAGCTTATTCCAGCTTATTTTCTTAGGGTTTTTACAAGTTAGCATTTTTCTTGTGTTCTTATTAGGATTTAGGACTTTTTGGTTCAAAAAGTTTATTTTTCACGTGCTCATTTAATTTTCTAGGATTATTTTAAATTTAAATTTTGAAAAGTAATTTAAAAATAGGAAAAGGTATTTTAAAAATCTGAAAAAATTGTTTTTAATTTTTAATTATATTTTTGAGGTTTATAGCTAAAAAAGTTTTCAATTTAACTTATTTTGATTTTATATGATTTTAGGGTTTTTAACCAACTTTGAAATTTAATATAAAATTATTTAAAAGGTTTTGGAAACTTTTGATTGCATTTTTGTCTTAGTTACATTATTCTAGATTTTTAGTAATTTTTTAGAATTTTTTTATAAACTTTGAATTTTTTTGAATATTTTAATATTATTTTATTATTAAAAATTGAAAGTTTGATTTTTTAAGTTTTTACATTTTTCCTAGATTGTAGACACTTAATTAGGAGTTTTGTAACTTTCCAAATATTTTTAGGGCTTTTCAATTATTTTCTAGAATTAATTTAAGTTTTAATGGATTTTAATAGTTTTTAAGTGTTTAAAAATAGTTTTATTTGGTTTTAAAATTTTTAAAAATACTTTTTAGCTTAATTAGGTTATTTTTGAGGTTTACAAACTTTAAAATCTTGTTTAGGGCTTTTTAATAATTAATTGTGATGTTTAGGGCTTTAATTAGCATTAAAAAGTCATTATCTAATTAATTAAAAGGTTTTAGCAAGTTTGGATTTTTTGTAAACTCTTAGAATATTATTGTGGATTTTTAGTAATTTTTAGGAAATTTTAGGTTAAAATTTTAATTTTTGCACTATTTACGGTTTTACGTGATCGCCTTTTTCGTCTTAGTTTAATCCGTCTTCGTAACCGTCTTTCTCTTCTAATCTCATTTCTTTCTTTCTTTTTCAATCATATAGTCACAAAAGTTAATCATCTCTTAACACAACGCACTTGCCTCCTTGGGAAACGAACTTGGACTTATTTGGTCATTAGTGCTCGATTTTCCTAAACCGACACTTAATACTTGCCACTTTTGCCTTCCTTTTCCTAAAGGGGTAAAAACTCTACAATCAACTCTCATAAAAGGTTCCAAACCAAACAACTAACGAAACAAAATCGATATCTATACTAGCTAAACGGAACACATACTCCAACTCTGACTGAATTTGCTTAAGGATCTATGAACGGAGCAAGATATTGAACTAATCTCTAACTGATTTCAACTAATCAGTAAACATCAACAAAAACGATTTAAAGAATGACAAGGTTTGAAAATAGAATGAGAAAAGTAAGAAGATCAAGAGATGAATGTGAAAGCTTGATATCTCACTAATGGTGGATTACGGTTACAGTTAAAACAGAAAGTCTAACTGAATCGAAACTTTTGGAAAACAGAATAACAGAATGAAAAGATTAGCTAGCCTACTCCTAAACTACTGCGTGTAATTTTACACCTATAGTAAATTCTAACTGAACTCGTGAAGTGAAGGTTGAAAGTGAATTTATAGGCAATAGCTGGGGTAAGGATGAGTTGAGTGACATGGCTAGACCAATTAAAATCTGCCACGTCAGATCGAGGGTTCTTCATTAATAGGGGATTTGGGGTTTTCTTGATAGAGTGTATTTGGTATCAATTAAAGGAAACAGGAGTGTTAGAGAGGTCTTGGGGATCACTTTTCATTCTTAACTCGTCTACTGAATCGCACTCCACGACCTTCAATTTGTGCTTCATAATCCTTGTGACGTGGCATCCCATGATTGGCTGTTGAATTATCACATGGATTGATATCTGATTCGTCCATTAATATCCAAGATGGACAGTTATGATCTTCTTGGCTGGCAATCCTTACTCTTACCTTTCTTGAATGTGATTGGTCCACTTGGACTCCATTTTAATATCTTTAAACAATTGGCAGATCCAGTCCTTGTGGTTTTATAATAACTGTGGCAGCTTTTCTTCTTTGTTAATAACTTTGGAAATTGGCCAAAATAGTCCTTGAACTTTAAAATTCAACACTTTAAGCCCTTATATCTTCAAGTACTTGGCAAGTTTGGTCCTTTTCTTCATCTTTCGTCAGATAAATCCCTTGAAAACACATGTTTGCTCCAAAATGTATCTTGTTTACCTGAAAACACATGAAACACAAATGCCCACTTAATTCTGATATTTTCCAGTTAAATATAATGTATTTGACTGTGTTTTAAGTGGTTTTTGGATCATTATTGATGAGTGTTTTCACACTTATCAAATCTCCTCCACTTGACCATTGCCATGGCCTCATGCAATGCAGCATTTCAAAGCTCTAGAGTGCACTTTTCTCATATTTAATCCACCTTGGCCATTTTATGATTTAATATACTATGCTATGCTACATGATGAATGATTTTGATTTAACAATGCAATGCAAAGGAAATCAATTCTATTTTTATATATTTTTTATTTTTCTTGAAATGGTTTTGATGGAAATAACTCATAAAGAAATCAAAGACTTAGATTAGGGCTTTGGTACCATGAACAATTATCACCCTCAAGTTTCACTTTCCCCATACCAAGCTTAAAAATGGGATCATTGCATTCACAAGTAAAAAGTGCATCAACTCATTCATAACAATTAAATGTGGAACCGTTTATTATATGAACAAACTACTTTTGGCAAATTTGTTATTATTTAAAGCGTCAAATATAAGAAATTTAAAATCTCAAAATAAGGAAGAACGATTTTAATCCTAAGTAGTCCTCTCATCCATTACTGGAAAAACCGCTCACAATTAATATAAGTCCGACTCAAGAATAACAAGTCATTCGCCTTATGTGAAAAATCCTCATGTCATGCATTAATAAGTAGCTACACACTCGCTAAGGAAAGAATAATAAAACTCACGCAATAATTTACATCCGCCGCCTTTTTGAGACTTTGGATATTCAATCCCGCAACCCGTCAAGGTAATATTGGATTGGAGCAACTATCAAATCCCCACAACCCGTCAAGGTAATATTGGAATTCAATAGTTACAATAATTAACACTTCACTGCCCCTCTTGGGAGTCTTGTATAATTATTTTTTTTTCTTTTCTTTTTCTTTTTCTTTTTTTCTAGCCACTCATTTTTTTGTAAGCCGCTCTTATTTTTCTTTATTCCTTGTTGGAAATATGTTTTACGTATTAGAAAGGATCGGTCACTCCAACAATAGTTCATGTAATAGCTCGTAGTTTAGTTTACTTTCACTTATTAAACAAAGCCCAAACCGAGCCCATGAGATGTATGGGCCAACGGCCCATTATAAGCCCAAGTCCATCTCATGGGCTTGGGTATATAAACCCGCTCCTTAGATGGAGAGGGTGGTGGTTTTCTTATATAATACACATAGTAAAAGTATGTTTTCTTATTTTCTCTCTCAAGTGTGTGTGTGAATTCTACCAATTTTCTATCTCTTTCTCTCTCTAAACCATAAGCTAGATTTACATATCCTACAAATGGTATCAAGAGCCATAGGATGATTGTTTGGTTTTTGTGCTTGCGTTCTTGATTCCTACGCCTATTTTGATCCTAAAAACATTCAGACAATTTTGTTTGTGATTTTATGGTTTAATCATGATATACTTCATCTACTTACGTGTTGTAGTGATTTGGTATTCTTATTTTGGTTAAAAACACAAAATTTTTTGGGTGTTTGATTCATTTTTAGGCTTAGAATCTCGAATTTGTTGTGTTTTGTACTGTCCGAGAAAAGTGGTAACCATAGTACGATCTGTGTATTGTGACCGAATAAACCTGGGGTTTCTACTTGCGATCCAATAGCACGATCACATAATACAATCACTCACTGCGATCACAGGCCACGATCACTCTCTGCGATCACAGGCCACGATCACTAGTGCGATCGTTGGGTACGATTACTAGTGCGATCCGCGTACGATCGTTGGGTACGATCACTAGTGCGATCCAAGTACGATCGTTGGGTACGATCACTAGTGCGATTCGAGTACGATCGTTGGGTACGATCACTAGTGCGATCTGAGTACGATCGTTGGGTACGATCACTAGTGCGATCCGAGTACGATCGTTGGGTACGATCACTAGTACGATCCGAGTTCGATCGTTGGGTACGATCAAGGAGTGCGATCACTCGTCACGATCAAGGACTGCGATCCCTACTAAGATCAAGTGTTGCGATCCAACATTTTTCAAAAACGTGTTTAATTTTGACTTGGATTTTTTTGGTTTATCGAGAACATAATTTAGGGGATTTCAACATTATTTCTCGGCTTTAACACACAACAATAAATACATTTACTTTCTCTCATTGTTCGATCAACATTTGTAAATCTTAACTTATCGAAATGGAGTACACATCTCTTACGGATAAGTCCATTCTCTTGGGTACGGATAATCATCCACCAATGTTGGAGAAGTCTATGTACGAGGATTGGACTTCCCGAATGGAAATTTACATGTTGAACAAAGAGAATGGAAATCTCATTTGGGCATAGGTGCTCAATGGACCATTAGATTATGGTACAGTGACGGAAGGTACAGTTACTCGTTCCTCACACAACGGGTGAATTGACTGGAGATATGAAGATTCAAGACAAATGTGATAAGTAAGCTACAAACATCATTCTCCAAGCCCTTCCTCCAGATGTCTACAAACTCGTCAGCAAACATAAAGTTGCCAAAGAGTTATGGGATAGAATTCGTGTTCTAATGCAAGGCACCTCGTTAACTAAACAAGAACGAGAGTGTAAGCTTTATGATACTTTTGATAAGTTTGCCTATGTCCCCGGGGAGACTCTCAATGACTACTATTTGAGATTTACCCTATTGTTGAATGAGCTCAATATCTATGGCATGGCAATTCCTACGTTTCAATTAAACACCAAGTATTTGAACACCCTTCCTTCAGAATGGCGTAAGTACATGACGGATGTTAAATTGGCTAAGGACTTGCATAACACCAATGTGGATCAACTTCAAGCTTTTCTTCAACAAGACGAATGCCGTGTGATTGAGGCTCGGTTGTCTACACCTCAAGTTCATGATCCACTTGCCATGTATGCTTCTCAACAAACCATGGCTTATACTTATCAACAACCATCATACTTGCAGCAGCCAGCACCACACACCTATCAGCAACCATCTTATCAACCACTAATGATGCCACAACAAGCATTTCAACAAAGTGTTCATCAACAATCTTTTCCACAGCAACCACCACATCAGACATCACCATCACAAGCCAACACTTCTCCAATGGGCTATACTCCCTAGCAAGGATATTTTTCAATTGAAGCACAACCAGCACAAGCCTTCTACTCTAATGAACTTCCACCAATCCAAGCACCAGTCTTTACTCCAAATGATACGCCAGCTGATGTTCTAAACCATCTCACTACCTACTTGTCAAAACTTGTTGCAACTAGAGGATTTCCACCAACAAACAATCAGCTCCGCACCTCTTCAAATCCTCGACAACAAGCCACTGTTCAAGATGGTCAAGTGACGGTGCAACCTATTCAGGGAAGGCAAACTTCATATGGACCTCCTACAAGGAAATACTCAAGCTGTGAATTCTCAAGCTAATGGAAATGGAAGCCATATTGGTCCTCAAAAGGTTGTGACTTGCTACAATTGCCGAGGACAAGGTCATATGGCTAGGGAATGCACTCAGCCAAAAAGAAGAA
This sequence comes from Glebionis coronaria, assembly GCA_025667525.1. Lineage (NCBI taxonomy): Eukaryota > Viridiplantae > Streptophyta > Magnoliopsida > Asterales > Asteraceae > Glebionis > Glebionis coronaria. The sequence goes on along the minus strand of CM046876.1, from coordinate 233,498,935 downwards.
GAGATGCAACATGGTTTCGTGAGAAGATGTATTTGGTTGATGCTTAGTCTAAGGGAAAGATTTTGGATTCAGAAGAGTTAGCATTTCTTGTAGACCCAGGGGAATCGGATAATGAAGGCATTGTAGTCGTTTCTACTTCTAATGCAACATATAGAGCGGACGATCTTGATGCATATGATTCGGATTGTGATGACATTCACTCAGCCTCAGCTGCTCTCGTTGCAAATCTTTCTTACTACGGTTCTTATGTCGTCAGTGAGGTACCCACCACAACCAATCTTGGTAATGATGATAACCCACATCAAGTTGGGCATGAAAATGACAACCTCGAACAACATTCGGGAACTAGTAACTCAAATGATGTGGTACCCAATCCTACACATTTGAGTGAACCTCAACCAAATGCTACGACGGGTATGGAATCTCATGCTCAACATAATTTGGTCATGGTGCCTAAACATATTATTGATCAAATGCATATGGCTCTCAGACAATCCATAGATACGAATTCCACCCTAACAGTTGAGCTTGCGTTGCATAAAGAAAAGGTCAAAGCTTTTTAAATGGTCCCTCAAGCAGAGAAAATAACGTGTTCTGAATTTGACCAATTTCGTTTTGAAAAGATTGAACACTTAAAAGAAATAGAATCATTAAAATCTAATCTTTCAAATGAACTAAAAGAAAAAGAGTCGGCTGTCAATGATTTTCAGAAACTTAAAATGGATTTCGAAACTCTCGAGTCTAAAAAGTTTGAATCGGAAATTAATGCTACCAAACTTCTTAAATTCAAAGAACAACAGCTTTTAAAACAATACGCTTCCACAGAAAAGGTTCATCTTTTAACTAAATCGTTTAAAGAACTCGAACTTAAGCGTCTTCAAGATTTACCACCTAATTCCGGTTATGCAAAACAAGCTCAGGAATATATTCCTTGTCTTTATGATGTGACCCTAATTGGCAAATCGAAAGAAGCACCTTATGTTCGTAGTAATGAGGAGACACAGTCACTTGCGGAAGAAACTCATTCTAAAATGCTTTCAAAATTCCATAAGATTGATTATGATAAGCATAATAAAGATCAATTTGATAGAAAGACTCGTATTCGATTACAAAAGGAATTATCTCAATTAACCACTTTTGTGCCCCAAAGTTTATCAACGGAAAACCTTCCTAGTACGTCTCGTACACTTGTCAAAAAGGATTTAACTAAGTTAATTCCACCGGTAAGTAAGGCATCCGATAGTTTAAATGCGGTGCACCAACACTTAGCCGATTTTGACAAGGTCATTGTGAAACGTACGACGACTTCGGCCATAACGGAAGGTGAATGGAATTTTGAGCACACTAGAGCTGCATTTCAAGACGAAATTGTTCCATTTGTAAACAATATTAAAGCTTGTCTTCGCAATGTCGATCAAGAATTGCTTTTGGAAATAGAAGAGGTTAGACTCGTTTTCAATGAAATGGATGATGCATATGAAAACGGTTTAATTGAAATTAACAGAATTTCACGTCAAAATGATCAGCTTCTGAAGCAAGTGATGTTTCATGATATTTTCTCCGTCTGTGTGAATAAAAGTGTGATAATGATTCTATTGTGCACAATATTGAATCTGTGGATAATTTGGTAGATAATACTTGTCATAAATCTGACGCTGAATTTTTAAAGCTTCAAGATTCGTATTTTTTGCTTTCAAAACGTTTTGATGAGATTCAAACACATTGTATTTCGCTTTAATGCAAGCAACAATTTATTCAAGAAATCTTTGAAACGTCATTCGAAGGTGTTAATATCGATGATGCAAATTTTCAAAAGAATTTTCGATTGACTTTACAATCAAAACAGCGTTAGCAATTCAGATAATATCATATCTGTATCTGCTAACACTCCGGAACCAATAGTTTCCAATGCATTGTCTACTGTTGTTACTGAAAACAGGTGGTCCAAATTGTTCTCTGGTATTTGGACTCTGGTTGCTCCAAGCATATGACCGGAGATCGCTCTCAGCTCAGAAATTTCGTCAGCAAGTTTCTTGGTACGATTCGATTTGGGAATGATCATATAGCAAAGATAATGGGTTATGGTGAATATCATATTGGGAATGTTATAATTTCAAGAGTGTATTATGTGGAAGGTCTCGGTCACAACTTATTTTCTGTGGGACAATTTTGTGATGCAAACCTAGAAGTTGCTTTTTGAGAGCATACCTGCTTCATTCGTAATTTGGAAGGGGTTGATTTATTGAAAGGTACTCGAGGGAATAATTTGTATACTTTGTCTCTACAAGACATGATGGCCGCTTCTCCCGTATGTCTTCTCTCCAAAGCATCGAAGACAACGTCATGGTTATGGCATCGACAGTTATCTCATCTTAACTTTGACGCTATTAATCATTTGGCGAAAAATGAACTTGTTCGTGGTCTTCCTAAACTTACATTTCACAAGGATCATTTGTGTTCCGCGTGTAAAATGGGGAATAGCACCAAGAAATCATACAAACCCAAGACTGAAGACACCAACCAAGAGAAACTTTATCTGTTGGATATGGATCTTTGTGGGCCAATGCATGTCAAAATTCTTAGTGGTAAAAGGTACATCCTCGTCATAGTGTATGATTACTCTCGGTTTGCATGGGTGAAATTTCTTACAACAAAAAATGAGGCACCTAAATTCATCATCAGATTTCTCAAGATGATTCAAGTGCGTCTCAACACTACTGTCCGACGCATTCGTACAAATAATGGAACCGAATTTGTGAATCAAATTTTGCGTGATTATTATGAAGAAGTTGGCATATCTCATGAAACATCCGTTGCTCGCACTCCACAACAAAACAGCGTCGTTGAAAGGTTAAATCACACACTAATGGAAGCTTCTCGAACGATGTTAATTTACGCAAAGGCTCCATTGTTTTTATGGGCAGAAGCAGTATCTACAGCAGTTTTCACCCAAAACCGATCACTAATTTGAAAACGCCATGGTAAAACACCTTATGAACTCCTACATAGAAAAGTATCAGATTTATCATATCTTCATGTATTTGGTTCTCTTTGTTATCCAAATAATGATGGTGACAATTTGGGAAAACTTCAACCAAAGGCTAATATTGGTATTTTCATTGGTTATGCACCCACAAAGAAGGCATACCGAATCTACAACCGTAAATCTCGCACAAATAAATATGCAAAATTGGCGCTGATATTACGAGTTCTCTATCTTATTTAGAAAGCTTATGATAAGTAATATAATTTGATAAACAATCCATAATGTGTCTCTATTAATTTACATTTCAAAAGAATGTACAAAAGTTCTATAATTGGCTAATGAGTTAGATTAAATAAGAATACAAATTTTAAATGTACTTACAACTTTTCAAAAGTAGATAATCTGCGTATTATTACTCTTACTATCTACAAGATCCGTTCGATAAGCGGTTAGCCTTAAAAATTATTCTAAAAGGAAGATAGTCTTACTTTAGTCATTCTGTGTCATTCGCTTGGTTATCTGCATTTGGAACAAATAACTGCTTTCAAACAATGGAATCAAATTTTTTTAGAACGGCGAGTTAGATAGTTACTAAGTTAGTTATTCGATTCTACAGTACCTACCCAGAAGGTAGTCCCTGCCAGCCTCGAATAATAATTAGTGATTCGATTCCATAGTACATACCCAGAAGGTAGTCTTTGTCAGCCTCGAATCGACGCATCTATGGGGTAGAACCCCATAGATTCCCACCTTGAAAGAAAACCCCTAGTGAGAGACTCAAACATGATACCTCTCACATGTGGTAAAAACCTCCCCAAAGATACCTTATGTGGCCAACTATTCTAAGAGAGTGGGTTGAATCACATCAATTAACCAATACTCCATCACTTACCAACCATGTTCAACATCAATTATATAAGTTCAAAATAATACAGATGGGACATCATGAAGGCTTAATAATTATGAATACCCAACAAACTCATATTCATATATATGTTACAACAAAGAAAATGCAGTAAATATTAATGATAGGTGTGAAAACACCCATCCTTTTACCACTTATTTCTTACTAAAACAAGACCAAAACGCGTGTTTAATATCATTTGTTTGGAATTATGCGTGGTTTTTGTGTTTAATGTGTTTTCGGAGCCAACCGGATGAATATTGAAGAAAACATGGGATTGCACGGGTTTTATCGAAGAAAAAGACTCAAGACGAAGTCTATTGTCCAAGAGATGCAAAAGATTTGAAGTCATTGTGCCTATTTGAAGATTTATCAAAGAATAGAGCCAAAGATGGAAGATTCATATATGACGAAGAACTCGAGTCTATTAAACAAAAGATTATAAGACGAGTTGGAATTATTCACCGACACTTCTCAAAATCCGAAGTCGGAAACGTTTATTTAAAGAAACGTGAAGGCTAAAAAAGGAAGAAGAAAAGAAGCCCATTCACAAAGCCCACATCACACGCCTATATATATGATTCTACTTCACAAATTTAGAGCACTTAGTTAGTTTTTTTCATTTTTCTAGTTTTTCTAGTTTTAGAGAGAGAAAGTTCCAAACTTTCTCTCACTAAACTTTTTCTTTGTTTTCATCTTTCAAATTTAAGCTTTCTTTAATCTTTGTACTTTGAATTTCATTAATCTCATTCAAGTTAAGTTTTTAAGTTCTTTAATCTTCTTCTACTTTACATATTTCACCTAAATCCTTGATCCGATTGTTTAATTTCATACGGTTTGGATTTGCGGATGAGTTCGTGATCAAAGTTTAATCTTTCTTGTTTCTTTTTAAGCTCTCATACGTATAAGCTATAGGCCTTCCATGCTTATTGGCTTATCTCTTGTTTAAGCTTATTGTTTTCGGATTTCATCAAGTTTTTAGTCATTCAAAAGCTTCGCTTATAAAGTTTATGATTTCTCGTTTTTAAAAGTTGTCAAATTTTAGCTTTTTGAGTGAAAGTCCCGGTTAAAGTAGCTTATTGTATATGCTTATTGAAATTTCAGCTTTTCACCATTTTCGGATTGGTTTTGCACTTCATTGCAATATTAAGGTTTCGTATATTCCGACGGTTTCCTTGGTTTAGATCGCAATAACCCTTAAGGGTTTTACTTTACGATCGGGTGGTCTTTACCCCTTATTCCGATCTGGATTACGATCGCTTATTGCGATCGCACATTCCGACAGGACTAAGGTTCCTTTTTAAGTCGAAACTCTGGCCATTTTTAGTTTGCAACTTTCCGATAGTAAGCCATTGCGACAGAAGTGTTTATAATATTCCGATCTGACTTTCCGATCTAGAATATTCCGATAGAACTGCATTGCGATAGACAATATTCCGACAGCTTGCATTTTGTATTCCGATGGATTGTTTTGGCATTTATTCCGATGGCACATTCCGATCTAGGATTCCGATGGACCAGTTTTGATTATATTCCGATAGCTTAAGATTTTAAAGTTTTAAAGTTTTAGCAAAGTTTTGAAATGTTAGTTTAATTGAGTTTTCAAAGTATTTTTCTAATCCTTCCTTTACGTTTTCATGCTTTTATTTTTAACTCGTCAATTAATTTTAATCTTTCAAAGCATTTACTATTCGACACTTACTTATTTGTCATTAGTTTAAAATAGATAAACAAACCAACACCCTTTTTATTAACCAAGAACAAATCATTCCACTTAGAGCCGTGATCAATTCGAGAAGATTCCGAGATTTAATCTGAACCCATACAAAATCACATGTATCAAATGGCGCCGCTGCCGGCTCTTCTCGTTAAGATCAACAGTGTTTTGTGAGAACTTGGATATTGGGATCCGTTCCCCGTGAACGTTACTTTTTCATAAAAATTTTCAAAAAAAAAAAATTTTTTAAAAAATCCTAAAAATTAAAAAAACATAAAAACCAAAAATATTTTTGCTTTGTTTTGCCTTGTTAGTTCTTTTGCAGGTGCATGCGTACACGATCAACGTCTTATCAAGAGCCCGAGCCTCTCGAAGACTTAGACATGGCCGGTGTACAAAACAACAACAATAACCCACCTCTCAACAACAATAATAACAACAACAATAACAATCCACCTCTCAACAATGAGCCTCTACCAGACAATCGCCCGATGATTGAACTTCTGCAAGCACATGTGGAAGGCAACAATGATCCAATTGTCATACCCGCGATTGCAGCCAACAACTTTGAGCTCAAATTCGGCTTTATCCAGATGGTCTCTGCTCAACCATTCTTGGGGCGTACCATTGATGATCCACATGACCACATCAAGAGATTCCTGCAACTCACGAATACGGTCAAATTCAATGGTGTTCCACAAGAGGTAATCCGTTTACAACTTTTTCCCTTTTCTTTAGAGGGACAAGCCCGGCATTGGCTTGCTAAGGAACCGCCACAGAGTATTCTTACGTGGACGGATTTGGAGACCAAGTTTATCAACTACTTTTTTCCACCCTCTCGTACTACCGCTTTGCGGAATGAAATTATCAATTTTGAACAAAAGTACGATGAGTCTTTTAGTGAATCTTGGGATCGTTTCAAAGATCTTTTAAAAAAATGCCCACAACATGGTTTTACCAAAGTGCACAAAATTAACACTTTTTATAATGGTTTAAGCATGAATGACCAAGATTCACTAAACAGTGCCTCGGGGGGGGGGGGGGGGGGGTAATATTTTGGCTAAGACTTCTAATGCCGCTTGGGATATTATTGAAAATAAGTCTCGTGTGCAAACCAAGAGTGTTCGGACCAATGTCGCTAGTGCTAGTACTAGTGACAGCGACAAGCGACTTGACAAAATTACTACGCTTCTTGAATCGCTTGTTACCCACACCGCTAACAACACCAACAACATCAATGCTAAAAACGCTCAAGTCAATGCTGTTAGCCAACCATGTGAAATATGCGGGGGTCCTCATTCTTACACCACTTGTACCACCACCGAAGACTATCCTTCTGAGAATGTGAATGCAGCATACGGTACCTATCCTCCGGCAGCTTATCAAGCTCGTCCTCAAGGTGACCACAACTTGCTTAGCTACCGCTCTAACAACTTTCTTTCCCCACCCGGTTTTCCTCCTAACAACCCAAACCAACAACAAAACCTCAATCGCCCTCCTCAACAACAACAACCTCGTGCACCATACATACCACCTCACAAACAACAACAACCACCTCAAAGAAACAACCAAGTTTACCAGCAACCTGCTTATCAACCACCCGCATACAATGCTCCTCCCAACCAACCCACCGCTTTACACCAAGAAGTGGAAACCTACATGAGGATTAACGATGTGATCGTGGGAAATCTTCAGCGAGAAGTGCTCAACTTGAAAGCAGACCTGGTGAAACAAGGGAACGATCTGAGAGCTGATATGAGAAACACTTTGGATAGTCAAACGAATGACTTAAAGAACATGATGGCTAGTTTCTTCCAAGGTAATCAACCCTCTTCTTCGGGTACTCTTCCGAGTAACACCGTTGCGAATCCAAGAGGGGAGATGAAAGCAATCACCACTCGCAGTGGCAAAGGTACCAAGGAACCCGAGCTTTCTATACCTCCACCGGTGATTGTGACCAAGGAGAACGAGTCACCTGCTCCTATTCCTCAACCTTCTACTTCCCCAATTTCTCCACCTCTTACTTCTACCCCGCCTCCACCCAAGGATGTGAGTGATCCTTCGATCCCAAAGCCTTCCTCTTCTTCCGATATACCTTATCCCTCAAGGTTGAGGAAAGAGAAGCTCAAAAGCAAGGATGATATTCAAGTTTCGAACTTTCTAAAAATGTTTAAACAATTGAATTTTAACATCTCCTTCGCTGAGGCTCTCGCTCACATGCCTAAGTACGCGAAAATGTTCAAACATCTTCTTAGCGACAAGGAGAAGCTTCTTGATATTGCTAACACCCAACTTAATGAGAATTGCTCTGCAGTGCTCTTAAAGAAATTTCCAACCAAGCTTGGTGATCCGGGTCGTTTCTTAATCCCTTGCAACTTCCCGGGAGTAGAGAATTGCATGGCTCTAGCCGATCTAGGTGCCAGTATTAACTTAATGCCTTTAAGTGTTTGGAAGCAATTATCTCTCCCTGAGCTAGTCCCCACCAAAATGACTTTGGAATTAGCTAACCGTACGGTTGCTTATCCAGTGGGGATAGCCGAAGACGTCTTTGTAGGAGTCGACAAATTCACTTTTCCTGCCGATTTCGTTGTCGTTGACTACGACATGGACCCTCGTGTGCCATTGATCGTTGGTCGTCCATTCTTGAGGACCGGTTGCACTCTCATCGATGTTGAAGCTGGTGAGCTTATCATGAGAGTGGGTGACGATAAAATTGTATTCAACATGGGAAAGCTTTCTAAACAGCCTTATTCATACGAGAGTGTTAATTGTATTGACGTTCTTGATGAGGCTTGTGAAGAAAATTTCAAAGATGCTTGTAAAAGTATTCCTACCTCTCTTCCCAATGTTGAGACCGTTTCCTCTATTGACTCATCACTATCTCTATTTGGAGAAAGTGATTTCCTTTGGAAAGATTTGGAAGCCACCATGGGAGATGTGAACTTAGAACATGACGATTCTCCCACCGATTGGGATGAAGATCTTCGCCTCATTGAGAACATTCTTAAAGAAGACAATATTTCTCCACCATCTCCCACGGTTATTGCTATCGATGCTCCGATTTTGAAAACGCCTCCCATCAAAAATCCTCCGGATTTAGAACTTAAGGAGTTGCCGCCCCATCTCGAGTACGTGTTCCTTGAAGATAAGAAGAAGTCGCCCGTCATCATTGCTAAGGACTTGAAAGAAGAAGAGAAATCTCGCCTCATCGCCGTGCTTAAAGATCATAAGAAGGCAATTGCTTGGAAAATTTCCGATATCCGCGGAATTGATCCAAACTTTTGTACTCACAAGATTCTCATGGAAGATGACTTTAAACCCGCAATCCAGAGCCAAAGAAGGGTTCATCCTCGCATTCATGACGTCATCAAACAAGAGGTTATCAAACTTCTAGATGCCGGCTTGATTTACCCTATTTCGGATTCGCCGTGGGTAAGTCCCGTCCATTGTGTGCCCAAGAAGGGCGGAATAACCGTTGTTCCCAATGAACACAACGAGTTGCTTCCCACTCGTCTCGTTACTGGGTGGAGAGTTTGTATCGATTATCGCAAGCTCAATGATGCCACGAGAAAAGATCAGTTTCCTCTTCCTTTCATGGATCAAATGCTCGAGCGTCTAGCTGGTAATGACTATTACTGCTTCTTAGACGGTTTCTCCGGGTATTTTCAAATTCCCATCGATCCCAAAGACCAAGAAAAGACCACATTCACTTGTCCCTATGGAACATTTGCTTACAAACGCATGCCTTTTGGTTTATGTAATGCTCCTGGGACGTTCCAAAGGTGTATGATGGCTATCTTCCATGACATGGTTGAAGAAACTATGGAAGTATTCAAGGATGATTTCTCGGTTTATGGCGATTCTTTCTCTGCTTGCGTTGCCAATTTAGAACGTATGCTTAAGCGGTGTGAAGACACTCGCCTTATTCTTAATTGGGAAAAATGCCATTTCATGGTAAAAGAGGGCATCGTGCTAGGACACAAGATCTCCAAAGTCGGTCTCGAAGTAGACCGTGCAAAAGTCGATGTTATTTCTAAGATGCCTCCACCTTCAACCGTGAAGGGTGTGAGAAGTTTCCTCGGTCATGCGGGCTTCTACCGTCGCTTTATCAAAGATTTTTCTAAAATCGCTCGCCCGATGACCCACCTCTTGGAAAAAGATACTCCTTTTATCTTTTCCAACGAGTGTATTGAAGCCTTCAACTTGCTTAAGGATAAGCTAACTAAGGCACCCGTCTTGGTTACCCCAAATTGGGAGCTTCCCTTTGAGTTGATGTGCGATGCTAGCGACTATGCTATTGGAGCGGTTTTGGGCCAAAGAGTGAACAAACACTTCCAACCGATCCATTACGCTAGCAAGACAATGACGGGGGCCAAATTGCATTACACGACAACCGAAAAAGAGCTTTTAGCTGTTGTCTATGCCTTTGAAAAATTTCATCCTTATCTTGTCCTTTCTACCACAATTGTTTATACCGATCATTCCGCGTTGAAGTACTTGCTAACTAAACAAGATTCTAAACCAAGACTTCTTCGCTGGATTTTGCTACTCCAAGAATTTAAAATCAAAATTCGCGATAAAAAAGGAGCTGAAAACCTAGCCGCGGATCATCTCAGTAGACTTGAGGATCCTTACCAAGGGGATCATCCGAACAAAGAAATCAATGATTCTTTTCCCCTGGAGACCTTAATGTCTATCAACTCGACTTCTGATGAAACCCCGTGGTTTGCGGACATTGCAAACTACTTGGCGGGTGGAATTCTCGTCGACGGGTTAACATCCCAACAAAAGAAGAAGTTCTTCAAAGACATTAAGACTTACTTTTGGGATGACCCGTATCTATTCAAACAATGTGCCGATTTGATTATTCGCCGATGTGTTGATGGACCGGCAGCTTTAGAAATCCTTGACGCTTGCCACAAAGGACCCACCGGTGGTCACTTTGGTCCCAACTACACCGCTAAAAAGTGTTAGACTCGGGATTTTATTGGCCCACCATCTATCGTGATGCTCACGAGATGGTTAAACGTTGTGATGCTTGCCAAAAACAAGGCAAGATCACACATAAAGACGAGATGCCTCAAAATTTCATACAAGAATGTGAAATCTTTGATGTTTGGGGTATCGACTTTATGGGGTCATTCCCTTCATCTAAAGGAAACAAATACATCCTTGTAGTCGTTGACTACGTTTCAAAGTGGGTTGAAGCCAAAGCTTTACCTACTAATGACGCAAGGGTGGTTTGTAACTTTTTGAAATCTCTATTCGCTAGATTCGGTGTGCCTCGTGCCATTATTAGTGATCGCAGGACTCATTTTTGCAATGACCAATTTGCAAGAGTCATGGCTAAGTATGGTGTAAATCATCGTCTTTCCACCGCATACCACCCACAAACTAATGGCTAGGCTGAAATATCTAACCGAGGACTAAAGCGAATTCTTGAAAGAACCGTGGGAGAGCATCGTGCCTCATGGTCTGATAAACTTGATGATGCTTTGTGGGCTTTTCGTACCGCATACAAGACTCCGATTGGTTGTACACCATATCGTCTCTTGTACGGGAAAGCGTGCCACCTCCCCATTGAGTTGGAGCACAAGGCTTACTGGGCCTTGAAGTGGACTAATTTTGATATCAACAAAGCCGGTGACCTACGCAAGATCCAACTCAATGAGCTGAATGAACTCCGTAATGAGGCTTATGAAAATTCTTTGATCTATAAGGAAAAGACTAAGCTCATTCACGACTATAAGATTAAGAACCAAGAATTCCAAGTTGGAGACAAAGTTTTACTCTTTAACTCTCGGTTGAAAATCTTTTCGGGCAAGCTGAAATCTCGTTGGTCCGGCCCATTCACTATTGCCCAAATTTTTCCATATGGTACTCTCGAGCTCGCTCAACCTAATGGACCTAATTTTAAGGTGAATGGCCAACGAGTGAAGTTGTACTTTGGTGAGGACATCTCTCACGAGATGATTCCATCCCTCACCACGTTCCCCATGAACTAATATTGGGTCGAGTCAGGCTCGTGACTCGGTTATCAAAAACAAGCGCTCCTCGGGAGGCAACCCGAGTATCTATCCTTTTATGTTTTTACCTCCTAAGTGTAGGGGGACCTATATAGGTGTTTGTATTTGTGTGGTGATGTGATTACATGGATAAGTGCACTCTTGGAATCTCTGAAGAACCATGCTCCCGTGTTATCCGAAATCCGGTTCTATCTCTCAACTATCGTGATTCAATTTTCTTCATACTCACATTTGAAATTGATCACTTTAGTCGTCTCTTCCTTAGCTTGATTTAACCAACGTTCACAATGTCATAAGTGTAGGGGGACTTTTCCCACATGCTTAAACATTGGGGACAATGTTTATCTTAAGTGTAGGGGGACTTCTATCGAAGTTTTAAGTGGAATTTTCCATGAAAATGCTTTCATTTAACCGGAAAATCATCTTTTTCAACATTTTTCAAATTTTTAATTAACTTTGGCCATTTAGTCGTAATTTTTAAATTTTTATCGTTGCTTTCATATGTATATATCCCACAATAAAGTCAAAAATATTAATAAAGTGGTGTAGCTAGTTTTGAAGTCTTTGACATATTAGGCCCGTTGCGATTATTTTGACTCAACCCGAATAGACTTATCCAAGTTTATTCTAGCTAGTATCCTTAACCATGTAGACCTTAATTAGTTTATTAGGCTAAGTATCCACGAGTCTCATTACTTGAGATTTTAAATTGTGGAGAATGAGAAATGATAGAGTCAATTATAAGTCGGTATTCTTGCACAAGCTCACTTGGCGTAATTATTTGCCTATTCTCCCATCACTTGCTAATAATTTATCTGCAATAAGTAAGGTCGTACGATTTGAAAAGTTACTTAGCTTCTAGCCCAAGATCGTTTAAAAGTTGCTCGGTAATGATAAGAGTTCATAGCCAAGGCATAACTTATGAAGCGGGGCGCGAAGATTGGCGAGTCCGAAAAGGCCCTAACAAGGCATGAGGATTCAATCTTATTGCTAAAGATCCAAGGTGATGTGAAAAGCATTATTCCCAAAATCAATATGAAGGATCAAGACTCACGACGAAAAGCAATCAACTCCCATAAAGATGATGGAGAAGTCTATCTGAAAAGACCCTAACAAGGTATGAGGATAAATAGATCCAAGTCCGAAAAGGAGGCGGATCGTTGTATCTCAAAATCCCAATTAGAGATTGAAGAAATAATCATGAAGTCGTGGTCAACAAAGTTGGAGTACCCCTCAAAAGTCTCCAAGTGAAGAAACTCTATTAACGATGAGAAGACCATTATCTCAAGCACGTCTCTCAAGATATGAAGTATGAAGTACATGCCAAATATCGGCCCGAGAAAGGTCTCAAATCGTGAACCGAGTTATTCCAAGATATGAACTTTTTGATATCCCGAGAAGCAGTTTTAAGAGATTTTGTCCTTTAGCTAACTATTGATCAAATCGTCCTACTTTGCTTTCAGCCTAAATAAACTATCAAAATAAGTCCAAAAATGCATCTTCATGATCATTCTAAGACAAAAATAAAATATAAGAGATACCTCTAGGAATAAGGGAGTTTAAGCATTTAACTAAGCCATGTGTGTAAGTGTTTGATTGCTAACTTATAATAACAATGATCTCGTTTTTAAGCTTAGTTTGGGGAACGTGAAACTTGAGGGTGATAAATCTTCGCAGCACCAAAGCCCTAATGTAACTCCTTGATCTCTTTGCAAGTTATTTCCATATAGCTATTTTCAAGTGAAAATGGTTTTCTATCCTTTTGTTACTTTAAAATTTTAATTTCTCTTAGTACTTTAATTTTTGTTTAGTAGTATGCTAATAAGGCTAAGGTTGATTAATTATGAGAAAAATGTAAATTTGCTTTACCACTAAGCATTGCATGAGGGCATGGCAATGGTTAAGTGTAGGGGATTTGATAGGTGTAAAACACCCATCCTTTTACCACTTATTTCTTACTAAAACAAGACCAAAACGCGTGTTAAAAAATATCATTTGTTTGGAATTATGCGTGGTTTTTGTGTTTAATGTGTTTTCAGAGCCAACCGGATGAATATTGAAGAAAACATGGGATTGCACGGGTTTTATCAAAGAAAAAGACTCAAGACGAAGTCTATTGTCCAAGAGATGCAAAAGATTTGAAGTCATTGTGCCTATTTGAAGATTTATCAAAGAATAGAGCGAAAGATGGAAGATTCATATATGACGAAGAACTCGAGTCTATTAAACAAAAGATTATAAGACGAGTTGGAATTATTCACCGACACTTCTCAAAATCCGAAGTCGGAAACGTTATTTAAAGAAATGTGAAGGCTAAAGAAGGAAGAAGAAAAGAAGCCCATTCACAAAGCCCACATCACACGCCTATATATATGATTCTACTTCACAAATTTAGAGCACTTAGTTAGTTTTTTTCATTTTCTAGTTTTTCTAGTTTTAGAGAGAGAAAGTTCCAAACTTTCTCTCACTAAACTTTTTCTTTGTTTTCATCTTTCAAATTTAAGCTTTCTTTAATCTTTGTACTTTGAATTTCATTAATCTCATTCAAGTTAAGTTTTTAAGTTCTTTAATCTTCTTCTACTTTACTTATTTCACCTAAATCCTTGATCCGATTGTTTAATTTCATACGGTTTGGATTTGCGGATGAGTTTGTGATCAAAGTTTAATCTTTCTTGTTTCTTTTTAAGCTCTCATACGTATAAGCTATAGGCCTTCCATGCTTATTGGCTTATCTCTTGTTTAAGCTTATTGTTTTCGGATTTCATCAAGTTTTTAGTCATTCAAAAGCTTCGGTTATAAAGTTTATGATTTCTCGTTTTTAAAAGTTGTCAAATTTTAGCTTTTTGAGTTAAAGTCCCGGTTAAAGTAGCTTATTGTATATGCTTATTGAAATTTCAGCTTTTCACCATTTTCGGATTGGTTTTGCACTTCATCGCAATATTGGGGTTTCGTATATTCCGACGGTTTCCTTGGTTTAGATCGCAATAACCCTTAAGGGTTTTACTTTGCGATCGGGTGGTCTTTACCCCTTATTCCGATCTGGATTGCGATCGCTTATTGCGATCGCACATTCCGACGGGACTAAGGTTCCTTTTTAAGTCGAAACTCTGGCCATTTTTAGTTTGCAACTTTCCGATAGTAAGCCATTGCGACAGAAGTGTTTATAATATTCCGATCTGACTTTCTGATCTAGAATATTCCGATAGAACTGCATTGCGATAGACCAAATTTCGACAGCTTGCATTTTGTATTCCGATGGATTGTTTTGGCATTTATTCCGATGGCACATTCCGATCTAGGATTTCGATGGACCAGTTTTGATTATATTCCGATAGCTTAAGATTTTAAAGTTTTAAAGTTTTAGCAAAGTTTTTAAATGTTAGTTTAATTGAGTTTTCAAAGTATTTTTCTAATCCTTCCTTTACGTTTTCAAGCTTTTATTTTTAACTCGTCAATTAATTTTAATCTTTCAAAGCATTTACTATTCGACACTTACTTATTTGTCATTAGTTTAAAATAGATAAACAAACCAACACCCTTTTTATTAACCAAGAACAAATCATTCCACTTAGAGCCGTGATCAATTCGAGAAGATTCCGAGATTTAATCTGAACCCATACAAAATCACATGTATCAATTAACTAGAGAACTCTTCCTTGGTGGAAACAACCATGACTTTATGTATGGGTTCCAAAATCATTTTTTAGTGAAGCAACTGCTACAAGTAAAAAGAACACATGAAAAACTTGTTTATCACATATTACCGAATATGATGTTGCCAATTAGTTCACTTGAAATCTAATTACACGGTACAGGAAAGGCCTCAGAACTAAGAAAATATTTTGAACCAAAATAGCACATTCAAATTCCAGAAAACTTGTTTGGTTCCAAAACGTTAAAAGTCTCAAACAAGAGAATTTCAACACATCATTATTACACGTTATGTTTAGTTATTTTGTATCTTTAGTGGTTGGTTGTTCACTTGCATCTAAACGCACCACCAATGATATGTTGTAATTGTTGTTTTGACTAGGCTAAACAAAAATGGTTGCAATATATATTTTTTAGACCCGAGGTTACAAAATTTCATAGTAAGCCTACTGAAGCATATAGTTCCTTACATTTCAACCATAGCAACAACCTCCTTGCGGTATTTTTGTTCAAAATCCCACTCTGTTTAGCTCTGTAGGATATTGTAAATATAGCTTATGTTTTAGAGAGATAAAGAGATAGAAAGTTGGTAGAATCAAACACACTTCTTAAGAGAGAAAGTAAGAAGTATGTGTAAAAATGAATGAATCCACACCCTCTCCATCTAAGGAGAGGGTTTATATACCCAAGCCCATAAGATGGGCTTGGGCTTACAAGTTGGGCCGACCTACACAAGTTGATGGCTAGGCTTTTCCTTGTTTGCTTAATATTAGTAAAACTAAACTACGACCTATTACTTAGACTATTGTTGGAGTGACCGATCCTTTCTAATACGTAAAACGCATACTATGCTTGTCTTGAGCTCGTAGTCTTTGTCTTTCTTTTCTTTTTCTTTTCTGATGAACAAGTTGATGTGATCTTTGATATCAATATTTAGCATTAATCTCTTGCCTTGATCTTGTGCATCCTTCACTTGTGACCTTCGCCTCTTCGTGACTTCATGTCCCACATACTTATACCTTCGTAATTCTTGAAAGCTTCAGAGTTCGATACAGCGGAAGACTTAACTCTTAGGCTTTCTTGAATTAGATGAGGTATTAAGTGCATAAAGTATAAGCATGCGGGGACGACTTCTTCTCGGATTCCGCAACGCCACCGTCTTCAAATGCCGCAACATAAGTAGACACAAACGAAATGATTTGAACATTTCATTCTATTTCGGTAGCATTTTTACCTCCGATCGGTGAAGACCGTTGGACGATATTAAATATCGTACTTGTGGCAGTTAGACTTAATTAAAAATCTCCTTGACAAGATTTCGCGGGTAAACCCGTTCTCTTTACTCGACCGTCCAAAGCTGACTGCGAATATAAAGAGTGAGTCATTTGGATAAAGTTATCCGCATGATTGAAGCCGTCAATTCCGATTCCTGGAACAAGTTTGATTCATTAAAGAATCGCACCGTCGTTGCTTTCCAGTTGTCACGAGCTCGATTCATATTGAATCTTGAAAGTTACCTACCAAGTGCTGTTTGATGTTAACACTAGAAGGATTTCCACTCATCACTGTGAACACTATAGAGTGTCACTCTGAGTGTTCTGGCAAGATCACTGAGATATTGCGTAGAGACCTGGAACGTGCTTAAATTCAATTAAGAATTAAAGAACTATTGCTTTCCAGTTATCACAAGTTTGATTCATAAAGAATCGCACAAGTTTCCTACCATGAGCTTTTGAATATTCGCTCAAGAAGGATTTCCATCTTCATTGTAAATACTTTCGTATTACTCAGATGTTCAGGTAAGATCATGAAGATTTTGCGTAGGACTCTTAAGATCTTTCTTACTTTTCACAGTGTGTGAAGAAGCAAGGAATTATGAAAGTGTGTCCTAATGAGATATTTGATGATCTCAAATGGATCTAGACTCGATCGTGCATTTTGGATTTTTAGTGAACGGAGGCTGGAGAGGAGTCCCACCATTTCAATACCAATTTACTCGGAGTGAATAAATCGTTAGATAATGCGCTGTCTCCGTGTGAATAAAAAATACCTTTTAAGAGATATATGAGTTAGCTGGGATGGGTTGTGCAATGCATCACTAGGTCCATGATGTCTATCTTCAATATCGAGCATCATTAAAAATGATCTCAATAGCATATGTGTTGACCCGGTTTCTTCCTAAGGTTGTAAGGAGGGCTTCTTTCTTTAGACCCTTTATCTTTACAATTCTTTTTCATTCTTCAACCCCTTCAATGCTTACCAATACGTCATAACTAGCACCTTGTTGTGATTGTTCCAGTGCTAACTTAAGTACTTGGCCGGCATTCAACTACGTTCACAATCTTTCCCCATCTTCCCTAAGGACTACTATTTCTAGCTATGGAATGTCTTTGGGAAGATTCCTCCGGTTTTGGAAGGATCATTGGACTTAACCTATCCTACCATCCTTATTTCACCACAATCTTCATCGTCGTGAAATAAATGGGTTTAGAGGTAAGTATATGTCACCATGAAATGCAAGTCCTTTTAATCTTCTTGAGACCAATTTTTGAGAATGATACCGATTTGTAACATGATCACATATTCACCATATAAGAATAAATTGTCAAGGTTGGACCTGATTGATGAGAACATCATATGATAAGATCAAATGGTTCTTGTCGGAAAATGTTGGTCACCTCTTCACGTCTGAAGTCATCTCTTGACACCACATGTACGATTGGTATTCTTGTCTTGACACCAATTTGTGAACTTGGCACTTTCGGCATCGAAGATTCTGAGTGCTTGACAATTGCTCCCCCTAAATTGTTGACCCGTGTTCTATTGAAAGAGTTGTAGTCGTCGTTTGATTAGTCGCATCGTCGAGTATGTAGATACTAATTGTAGATAGCTATGGTTGTAGAGATGATAGCTTCATAAAAACAAGACTTCTCTTGTTTTAACAAATAAATGCACTGATGCGTACAGAGATTTGTGTTAGACCAAGTTATAAAGTAAACTTGATCCCTTACAAGGTTTTAAAGTAATCTTTGCCCGAGAAAATTAATTCCCGTTGTTGAGCCAAAGCTTTCATAAGAAATACTTGACTTTAATATGAAAAGCGGGTTGCAGTCTGAAACAACTACAAGCCATATGGGCATGTTTTATGAAATATTTACAACTTTTGTACGAACTCTATTTATGGCGCCGTGTCAATATTAATCGACATTTCTAAGCCCGTAAATATTATCGTACCAAAAGACATGCCTTTGAAAAATAGAGTGAAAATATTTTTGGATTTTTCTGAATTTTCCAATTTTTATGGTTTTTATATGGTTTTATGTTTTTATATTTTACTTTTGTGGATAAAAATATGAATAATATATACGAATGATCACCAAGGATACGGAGAATAGTTTACCACCACTATTTTTTCGCTTCATCTGCCAGTTCCTTTAGAGTCTCGGGCGAGAATGTTCTCAAACCTAGCTTGTCGGCCGAAAATTCCATTCGAGCGCGATCTAAAGCTTTTGTGAAATATCCGCCAATTGATAGTCAAATCGGACAAAGTAAATCTCTGTCACTCAATTTTCCACTTGCTCCTTGATAAAGTGGTAGCGAATGTCAATATTCTTCGACCAGGAGAATTGAACATTGTTGCAGCATAAGTCAATTGCACTTTTGTTGTCGCAGTACATCGGAATTTTGTTGAAACCTAGACCATAGTCGGTTAATTGCGATTACATCCAAAGAATTTGATCACAACAACCGGACATAGCTATGTATTCTGCTTCCATATTTTAAATTGCAGCGCTTTTCTGCCTTTTCGATGCCCAACTGATTAGTCGATCTCCTAGTAGTTGCAAAGTTCCACTCGTGCTACGCCTTGTATCTTGACAACCCGCGTGATCCGCATCTGCATATGCCATTAGTGCAATCAAAGAGTCCTTCGAATACCAAAGTCACCGATTAATGGTTCCTTTAAGATACCGAAAAATCCGTTTAACAATAACTAAGTGTAACTCAGTAGGCCGAGTTTGATATCGAGCATACATACATATAGCAAACTGAAGATCAGGTCGACTAGCTGTGATATACAGAAGGGTACCGATCATTCCACGATAAAGTGTCGGATCAACTGCAACTCCATGTGGATCTGCATCAAGCTTAGTTCGTTCCACCATTGGAGTATCCACGGGGTCGCAAGATTCCATCTTATATTCTTAAGAGATTCAAGGGCATACTTTTATTGATAAATAAAGATGCCTCTAGGACTCTGAGATATCTGAAGACCTAAGAAGAATGATACCTTGCCCATCATTGACATCTTAAACTTGGAAGAAATGAGTGTCCCAAACTCATCTGATAAGGTTTGGGTCAAGGCAACAAATATAATATCATCAACATACATTTGTACCATAATCATATCTTTACCTTGTTTCTGAATAAATAGCGTGAGATCCACCTTGAATTTAGCGAATCCTTGAGTAATGAGGAATTGTGACAATAGATCATACCATGCGCGTGGAGCTTGCTTCAACCCATAGAGAGCCTTCTTAAGCTTTTACACATGATTAGGATATTTAGAATTCACAAAACCATCCGGCTGTTGAACATAGACCTCTTCCTTGATTTCACCATTCAGAAATGCCATCTTCACATCCATCTGATAGATGATCATATTCATGTGGGCTGCATAAGCGAGGAATAGTCTAATGGCTTCCAAACGAGCTACAGGTGCAAAGGATTCCATAAAGTTGATGCCCAATAATTGCTTGTATCCACGAGCTACTAGTCGAGCTTTGTTCTTTAATATTC
Source organism: Glebionis coronaria (assembly GCA_025667525.1). Classification (NCBI taxonomy): domain Eukaryota; kingdom Viridiplantae; phylum Streptophyta; class Magnoliopsida; order Asterales; family Asteraceae; genus Glebionis; species Glebionis coronaria. The sequence continues at coordinate 233,478,854 of CM046876.1, read as the reverse complement.
CGCCTAACTCGTCGAGTTTCACCTTGTAAACCCATTTCAAAGTGAGTAACTGCGCTTGATCCGGGCATGGGACAAGTTCCCATACATCTAGACGTATAAATTCATTAAGTTCTTCTTGCATAGCTTCTATCCAACAAGATTGGGTAAATGCTTGTTTCCACGTCTTAGGTTCAACTTCACTAAGAAAAGCATCAAAATGACAAAGCATTGCACTTTCTTGTAGCTGACTTCGTGTGGATACCAGATGATTAGGGTTACCAATAATAGAATCTTTAGGATGATCCTTTGTCCACTTTCTGTCATGTTCACGAATCCGTGGATTGGAGTAAACCGTAGTAGGAGCTTCCTCTGAGGTGGACGACCCAGCTTGATTAGAGTCGGGAATTGGTACACCAAAGAATGGAAGTTCATGCATTTGAGCGAATTCCAAATCGTGATCATCATCATCCTCTTCATCATCAATAGACATGACATGGGTAGTTGATTCGGGTGTTGGTTGAGAATTACTCGTTGAAGGTATATATTGACCAATTGTAGGTGTAGACGTATCTGATTGTGCTTCGGTTGCTGGAGTGACAACTTTGGTTACTAGAGCTATTACCTCAGGTTCAGGAGCAACAATACTTGGTGAAGTAAAGAATTCATCAAAGAATGGTTGAAACAACGTATCCCATTCATTCCTAGAAGGTGGTGTAAATGATGATGAAGTGAGGTTATTTGGGACAAGACCAGAGCTAATGTTACTAGGTCCCATTTCATGAAGTGCGGGTTCAGAGCTGCTTTGCTCAGAAGCCATTGCTATCAGCTCATCAAAATCAACATTCATAGTTTCGAGGATCTTTCGAGAATTACGGTTGTAGATTCGGTATGCCTTCTTTGTGGGTGCATAACCCATGAAGATACCAATATCAGCCTTGGGTTGAAGTTTTACCAAATTGTCACCATCATTATTTGGATAGCAAAGAGAGCCAAATACATGAAGATATGATAAATTTGGTACTTTTTCATGTAGAAGCTCATAAGGTGTTTTACCATGGCGTTTACGAATTAGTGACCGGTTTTGGGTGAAAATTGCTGTAGATACCGCTTCTGCCTATAAAAACAATGGAGCCTTTGCGTAAATTAACATTGTTCGAGCAGCTTCCATAAGTGTGCGATTTCCCCTTTCAACGATACCGTTTTGTTGTGGAGTGCGAGCAACGGATGTTTCATGAGATATGCCAACTTCTTCATAATAATCACGCAAGATTTGATTCACAAATTCGGTTCCATTATCTGTACGAATGCCCGGACAGTAGTGTTGAGACGCACTTGAATCATCTTGAGAAAACCGATGATGAATTTAGGTGCCTCATTTTTTGTTGTAAGAAATTTCACCCATGTAAACCTAGAGTAATCATCCACAGTGACGAGGATGTACCTTTTACCACTAAGGCTTTCAACACGCATTGGCCCACAAAGATCCATATGCAACAAATAAAGTTTCTCTTAGTTGGTGTCTTCAGTCTTTGGTTTGTATGATTTCTTAGTGCTTTTCCCCATTTTACATGCGGAACACAAGTGATCCTTGTGAAATGTAAGATTAGGAAGACCACGAACAAGTTCGTTTTTCGCCAAATGATTAATAGCGTCAAAGTTAAGATGAGATAACCGTCGATGCCATAACCATGACTTAGTCTTCGATGCTTTGGAGAGAAGACATACGGGAGAAGCGGCCATCATATCTTGAAGAGACAGAGTGTACAAATTATTCCTTCGAGTACCTTTCAATAAATCGACCCCTTCCAAATTACGAATGAAGCAGGTATGCTCTCGAAAAGCTACTTCTAGGTTTGCATCTCAAAATTGTCCCACAGAAAATAAGTTGTGACCGAGACCTTCCACATAATACACTCTTGAAATTATAAGATTCCCAATATGATATTCACTAAACCCATTATCTTTGCAATATGATCATTTCCAAATCGAACCGTACCAAGAAACTTGATGAAGAAATTTCTGAGCTGAGAGCGATCTCCGGTCATATGTTTAGAGCAACCAGAGTTCAAATACCAGAGAACAATTTGGACCACCTGTTTTCAACAACAGCAGACTATGCATTGGAAACTATTGGTTTTGGAGTGTTAGCAGAGACAAATATAATATTATCAGAATTGCTAACATTTGTGTGACCCTTAGATTTCCTGCGTTTTCTAATGTGAGTTTTACCATTACAGGTTTTATTGTTCCAACTTTCTGAGGTTTTGGAGTATTAGCTGGCACTACAGTGGGAGTAGACCTATTTAAAGGGCACTTGGTTCCTACAGCAGTGTCGGTGTTCCTAGTTAAAGGACACTCTTGTGTTTTGGTAGCCTTAGTACTCCTAGTTTAGGATATTGTAAATCTAGCTTATGTTTTAGAAAGAGAAAGAGATAGAAAGTTAGTAGAATCAAACACACTTCTTGAGAGAGAAAGTAAGAACTATGTGTAAAAATGAATGAATCCACACACTCTTCATCTAAGGAGAGGGTTTATATACCCAAGCCCATAAGATGGGCTTGGGCTTACAAGTTGGGCCGGCCTACACAAGTTGCAGGCTAGGCTTAGCCTTGTTTTCTTAATATTAGTAAAACTAAACCACGAGCTATTACTTAGACTATTTTTGGAGTGACCGATCCTTTCTAATACGTAAAACGTATTTCCAACACGCTCTACATCAGCAAACGACAACATTAAACAACCTCTTACTCACAACTTTAGTGAACCAAAATACTCAAACTAAACTTTATAGACTATAAAAACAACCAAACTATAATTATTAAAAATACATTATTCCAAGCATTTAACTGAAAGCGATAGATACCTAAACCAAAGCCTAAACACAATGCGTTATTAAAGAGCTGATATATTTTCAAACTTAAAGTACAATAACCACAACCTAAATATATTTTAAAAGACTTTATTATTCCAGAATGCTTTTAAAAAATTACTTCTTACTTGTAAATTTAAGAACCAATTTCTTATAAAAACAATGAAACTAAAACGTAAGAGAGAAAACCAAAAACTTTGAATTGACATTTTCTAGCTTAAAACAATAGCTATAAGCTTATAATATCAACATACCTGAATGTCGATCAAGAATCATAGTCGATGAAGAGCTTCTTTAAAGACCACATTCGTAGTGTAGTTGTAATATTTCCCATCCTTATCACAACACAACACCTCCAGACCTTTCTTGCTCTTTACTCACGATACAACGACATAGAGTTGTCCGTGTGAGAAAACGGGTTGTTCCAAATATACTCCTACCTTATAAAAAGTTTGTCCTTTACTTTTGTTGATTGTCATACCAAAACAAAGACTGACATGAAATTGTTGCCTATTGAGTTGAAAAGGCATTTTCTTATCTGATGGGCTAATATTCATACGAGGTATAACCACAATCATGCCTACTTTTCCATCTGATATATAATTTTAGCCTATTGCTCATTCTCAATACTTGTAACATCGTTCCATTACAAATTATACCTCGTTGGTCGATATTATGCAAGAACATAACTGGAGCCCCAACCTTCAAGACTAACTTGTGGTGTGGAATACCATACATTTTGATAGTATTAAGGAATTCAATTGTGTGAAGAGATTTATTGCAGCGGAAGTCTATATCTATATCGAAAACATAATTAAAGCTCAAACAAACTTTCTCTATGCCGGGAAGTTTTTCCAACATTCGCTCATTAAATTTGTAGACCTGTTCGTGTGTAGGTGCAAGAATAACTCTATTTTCAAAATGTGTTCGATCCGAAAGATTATGTTGGGAATCTAAGTTTGTTAGATTCCCTATATCATAGATTTAAACACAAATTAAGCTGTTAGATAGTCACTTGCCTGTGCCTAGGAGGCAGGCAAGTATCGCAAGACTCACAGAGATCCAAGTCTCTGTGAGCAACCTTAGAGGAGTCCATGTCAGAGACATTGTTAAGGAAGTCAAAGATTACTTGAAGACATACTCATTGGCTGTGATGGATAACAGCCAAGATGTATCAGGGACTCTGAGGGGTTGAGGGTTAATAGGGGTGGAAATATCCTATTAACACTCAACATACTTTGGACATGCCATTTGTGTATACGAGACTATGAAGAAAAAGGAAACTGTTTCAAGATCTGTTTCCCTAAAGCATTATGGCAGACTACCAAGAATAGAAGAGCATCTTGTGACAGATGTCTAAAAAGTGAATGTCTTGTGTAGTCACCATCATCTAGTACTTTGGTCAACCTCGTATCACTATAAATAGGATGTGTAGCCCAACATTAATGTTTAACACTTTGAGAATATTCACACATTAATGCTTAGAACTTATTGAATCAAACAGCTGTGACTGTACTCATAAGTTAGGTTATTTAGTTATTCAAAGTGTGCACAATACATTGTTATCAAACAGTGTTATCCATAACACTTGTAATTCTTTAATATACAATAATAAGTATTACGTTTGAAAAGTATTTCCTTGTGTTGATTAGTTAAGTTTAGTGTTTCTAGCATTGATTAGGGACTTTCAATTGGTATCAGAGTGGTGTTTGATATTAAAACCTTCAAGAAACATCGTTCTAAGTTTTATAATCAAGATCCACCATGCCGGAAACAACCAATCCACCACCATCGTCTTCTAGGAACAACGACAACAATGCACCACCAACTTCACCTAGACTCACTCCTCCACCTCCTAATGAAGATGATCTACCTCAACTTCTTGACTTAAGAGGCGGATCACATGTCACCAGCGTACCAGTCTTTGATGAAGAAGATTTTGCTAGTTGGAAGAGTCAATCACTCGTGTATCTCGAGGGACTTGAACCATTTCTTCTAGAAATTCTAGAAAATGGTCCTTATGTTCCCATGGCGCTTACCTCTACTGATGATAACCCTCTTCCCAAACCTCTCAAACAATGGACTTCAGCTGATAGGAAATTGGCAAACCAAGATAAACGTCTCAAAAGCATCATCATATCCTGTCTTCCCAAACACATCATGAAGTCTGTCATTCAGTGTCCCACAACCAAACAAATGTGGACAGACCTTATCCTTGGTCATGAAGGACCCTCTGAAACCAGAGAAACCAATATTCAGGCACTCAGACTTCAGTTCAATGCTTTCAAAGCACTTGAAGGTGAAAAGGTTCAACAAATATATACAAGGCTGAAGATTCTTTTCAATGACCTTGCTATGAATGATGTCACCATTGGTTAAGCTGAGATTAATGCCACATTTGTCAACAGCCTTCCAAGAAAATGGCTGAGTATGAATCACACTCAGAGAGCCAATAACTCAATCAAGAATGACACCTTAGCTCAGCTTTATGGAAAGTACAATTATGAAGAAGGGATGATTGATACTATATACAAATCAGAGACAGAAAGATTTGTAGTTCAAGGAGCAACTTCCAAAGCCTTGATCTCTACCCCACACCCTCATGACAGCGACTTTGATGTTGAAGAAGACACGCGCAGCAGCCAAGAGTTCTTGACAGACCTTAATGCTGAATTTCATGAAAGAGCCCTGCTAGCCAATCAAAGAAGATTCATCAAAAGATCAGGGAGAATAGGATCCGCTAGCAAAAAAACCGACAGATCAAAAGAAACTTGCTTTGCCTGTGGAAAGCTTGGACACTTCCAAAAAGACTATCCTTCCACCAAGACATCCTCACCTTCCTATCCATCATCTTCTACCAAACCTTACAAGTTCAAATCACAACACAACAACTCATCTCACCAATTCAACTCATCAGACAATGAGAAGAAGGATTACAAGAACAAGTATAAGGCACTTAAAGCTGAGTTAGAACAGATGAATTTGAAGCTTGAAGCTCTGTCTAAGAAGAAAGGAGGTGATAAAAAGACAGAGAAAGGGTTGGTAGCTGAAGCATATGATTGGAATGATGAGCCGCTGACTTCAGATGAGGAAGATACTACTAGAGTCATGGCTTTAATGGCTATAGCTGAGGATGAACCAGCTGTTGGGAAAGGTGATGCAAGATCAGGACAATTGCTATAAGTTTCACTCTGTTAAGAATGAACTGTTAAATGCTAAATCTGAATGTGAAACTCTCAAACGGGTCAATTTAGAAAAAATATCTCTTCAAAATGAAGTCAGTAGGTTAACCTTAAAGAATAGTGTCTTAAATGATCAAGTATCTGAATTAAACAAGGTTATTGAAAAATGGTTGTGCAGTAGGTTCACTATAGATCAATTGCTTAATGATGAACTGCTTGCTGATATTAAAAGGGATGTCTCTGTTAAGAAAAATAAGCTGAAAGTTCTCACCAAACCCAAAGAGATTGTTTTTAAATCTATAGAGACAATTCATATGTCAGATCCCATTTTGACTAATGACCCTGTCTCTGAAGATGTGGCTGAATTACCACCTTTACCCAAACTCTCAGGAGTTAACCCAACAGTTCCTCTAGAGGAGCTAAGGGTGAACTTAAAACAGATGTTGAGAAACCACCAGCTAAAATATTTTCTGTACCTTCAAAACAATCTGTTAAGCAAGTTGCATTTAAGCCTGTCTCAACAAAATCTGTGAACAAAGTTGATTCCTCAACTGAAGAACGCCTGTTTTCATTAATGAAAGAAGTATAACTCTTAAAACAACACATTAAGCCTTCCGCCGAATGCTCTACTTCTCGTGAACCTAAGTCTGTTCTAGGTGAACACAAGGGGGAAAGGTTAGTCAAACCTTATTGCAATATCTGTAAAAACTCTCATCACATGACCTTAGACCATGATAGACAAATGGCTGTTAAGAGAGCTCAGACACTTTCTAGGGAAAGACAACAGGGTTCTAAGAGACAACTAGGGAACTACAGACCTTATCCTCCCTGTAAATTCTGTGGATTCATAGACCATCACTCAGATGAGTGTGGTGACTTCCCAGGTTGTGATATCTGTGGAAGTTTCACCCATGAGACAGCTAATTGTCCTTCCCATCGCCAAAAGTTCTACAGGAACTCAAGAGTTGCTAATCAGCAATTCAGGGAACCCACTGGAAAGTGGGTTCACCATAGGAACTAACTTGTTTCTATGTATCTGTGCAGAAACATCTTAAGGAATCGGTATGGTATCTAGACAGTGGCTGTTCTATACACATGACAGGGATTCAACAATACCTTCATAGATAATCAAGGGAGCCAGGTCCTAAAGTGGTGTTTGGGGATAACTCTTCAGGCGACACAGAGGGATACGGCTCAGTGAACTGCAATGGGATAACTTTTACAAGGGTTGTATATGTGAATGGTCTTAAACACAATCTCATTAGCATCAGCCAATTGTGTGATGCTGACTACAAGGTTTTGTTTACTAAGACTCAGGGAACCATATTCAACAAGAACAATGATGTAGTGCTTATTGCACCAAGAAGGAGAGATGTTTATGTAATCAACATGGTTGTTTGCTCTGAAGATAGCTCCAATTGTTTTCTAGCTAAAGCCTCTGAAAGTGTCAATTGGTTGTGGCATAAAATACTGTGTCTTCTCAACTTCAAGAACATCAACAAGATAGCCACACAAAACCTGGTTGCTGGTCTACCTTCAGTGATGTTTTCTAAAGATAATACTTGTTCTGCTTGTGTCAAGAGAAAGCATCACATGTCTTCTTTTAAGACCAGGCAATCATTTTCTATTGACAAGTGCTTACATCTCCTTCACATGGATTTGTTTGGGCCTTTCAAACCTCAGACCATTAATCACAACAAATACACCTTGGTCATAGTTGATGAGTTTTCAAGGTATACATGGGTTTTCTTCCTTAGAAGGAAAAGTGATGCAGTTGATACCATCATGTCCTTCAACAGACAGGTTGAAAATATGAATGATGTTATAGTCAAAGCTCTAAGAAGTGATAATGGTACTGAATTCAAGAATCATCAACTTGAATAATTTTGTGATGAAAAGGGAATATCAAAAAACTTCTTTTCAGCTACACCCCTGAACAAAATGGTGTGGCTGAAAGAAGAAACATGACTTTGATTGAAGCAGCCAGAACTATGTTAAATGGTGCAGCTTTACCAAAGCAATTTTGGGGAGAAGCTGTTCACACTGCCTGCTATACCCAAAATAGATCAATCATTGTCAAAAGACATGGTAAAACTTCCTATGAAGTTTTCAGAAACAGAGCTCTTGATGTCATCTATTTTCATGTTTTTGGATGCCCTGTGTTCATTTATAACTACAGGGATAAACTTGGAAAATTTGATGAAAAAGCTGATGATGGTTTCTTCTTAGGATACTCTCCAACAGCCAAAGCCTTCAGAGTATTCAACATCAGAAGACAAGAAGTAGAAGAAACCTTTCATGTCAGATTCAATGAAGATGATGATGTCATACAGAGAACTGGAACAGATGGTGATGAAATTGATTTTAATGAAAATGTGTCATTCCCAAGTGATGAATTCTCAGAACCAAGACCTGCTTGTCATCACCATCATCACTCCAACACTCTCACTCCTTATGTTCCTGCTTTTGACCCTTTGTCTACACATAACATTGAAGTTCCTACCTCTCAGGAACTTGATGAAGAAGAACTACAGCCTTCTTGTAGTCCTTCTTCCTCAACTGCTATTGATGACTCACCAATTCTTCAAACCCCTGAAGAATCTCCTGTTGATAATGAACTTGTACCCCTTGATATGGCTGAAGTAGACTCAGACACTAAAGTCATCTTTGAAGAAAGCCCTCCTAGTCAGCAGGATGAAACTCAAATAGTACCAGCTATACCCATAATTCTCCCTGTCCATGATTCCCCAACTCCTCAAACCAAGTGGTTAATAGATCAACACATTCTTCTTGTCAACATCATTGGGGAACCTAATGCAGGGGTTACTACTAGACAGCGAATTCATGACTCATAGTCTGCCTCAGCCAACAAATGTCTCTTTGCTGAATTTCTCTCTCAAATTGAACCTAACAGAGTAGCTGAGGCTCTAGTAGAAGATGGGTGGGTAGATACTATGCAGGAAGAAATCAATCAGTTCAAAAGGAACAAGCTATGGAGACTAGTGCCAGCTCCACCTAGTAAAAACATGACATACACTAGATGGATCTATAGAAATAAGATGGATGAAATTGGAAACATCATCAGAAACAAGGCCAGGCTGGTGGCATAGGGGTATACACAGACTAAAGGAATTGATTATGATGAAACAATTGCTCCTGTGGCAAGACATGAAGCCATCAGAATCTTCCTTGCTTATGCTGCTTATATGAACTTCACTGTGTATCAGATGGATGTTAAGAGTGCGTTTCTCAATGGAGATTTGGCTGAGGAAGTATATGTTGAACAACCTGAAGGATTCGAGAACATCGAGTTTCCCAATCATGTGTACAGATTACACAAAGCCATGTATGGGCTGAAACAAGCTCCAAGAGCGTGGTATGAAACTCTTTCTAATTTCTTAACTGGAAACAAATTTTTTAGGGGTTCTATTGATAAAACACTCTTTACCTTCAAGGATAAGAGTGATTTCATCATTGTGTAGATTTATGTGGATGATATCATCTTTGGGTCAACTAATGTTAATCTTAGTAAACGTTTTGCTAAATTAATGACCAAGAAATATGAGATGAGTATGATGGGTGAATTAACTTACTTTTTGGGTTTTCAAATCAAACAATGTCGTAAGGGAATTTCAATTTGTCAAGAAAAGTATGTTAAAGATTTACTTAAAAAATATGACTTAGCTGATTGTGCATCAGTGAAATGCCCCATGCTTCCACCCAACAACTTAGGTCCTGATGAGTCAGGGGTCTCTGTTAATGAGACTTTATACAGAGGCATGATTGGGTCACTCATGTATTTAACAGCTAGTCGTCCTGATATCCAATTCCCCACATGTCTCTGTGCAAGGTACCAAGCTAACCCAAAAGAATCCCATCTAGTGGTTGTTAAGAAAATTTTCAGGTAGCTCAAAGGAACACCCTCCCTAGGTCTATGGTATCCCAAGGAATCAGGCTTTGATCTCAAGGCCTATTCAGATTTAGACTATGCTGGATGCTGTATTACAGGAAAAGCACCTCAGGCAGCTGTCAAATCCTAGGAGGAAAATTGGTTGGATGATGTGCTAAGAAGCAAAACTCTGTGGCCATGTCATCAGCTGAAGCAGAATATGTCGTTGTTGCCAGCTGTTGTGCTTAGGTGCTTTGGATGAAAAGTCAATTGGCTGACTATGAGATCTTATATGACAAAGTGCCAATCTTTTGTGACAACACCAGCGCTATATCCATCTCCAACAACCCTGTTCTTCACTCTCGTACCAAACACAGTGATATCAGGTATCATTTTATCAGGGATCACATAATGAAGGGAGATATTGAGCTTCACTTTGTTCCCACTGAGCTGCAACTAGCTGATATTTTCACAAAGCCTTTGGCTGAACCTTCATTCAACAGGCTAGTTGCTGAGCTAGGGATGCTCAATATCTCAAAGACTGTGGCTTGATAAAAAATGTGTTCATTAAATGTCTGATTCAATATTAAATGTTTTTCACATGAAACTAGGTAGTTACTTTCCAAGTAAATGCTAAAAAACATTCTCAATATTTAATCATTTATTTTCCGAATAACGAGGAGACAAATAGTTTTTGAAAGGTCAAGGGACCCACATGTGTAGTCACTTTCCCACTTTGCATTAAATGCGGTTGAAGAACTGTTTTCACATTTGAATATATATATTGTCTCACGTCTCTCCTTACCTACCACTATTCTCATTTCACAATCTCATCTCTCTCTCTAAGATTTCTCTCTCTAAACCCATCCTCCATTTTCGTTTCTCTTCAACCTTGAATTCATGGCATTCCCAGTTCCCAGGGCAGCAAACGTCGACTTTGAACTTAACGAAAGCATTCTTGCATCGAACAAATCCATTGGATGGCTCAAGGCTCCAAACGAATCCTACTCAGATCTGGTAAACTTCATGAAAAATTGTGATGCAAGTGAAGCACTCACAAAATCCCCAACCACCTTCTTCCAAGAATACCTTAGGGAATTCTAGTACTCTACTGAAATCGTTGATGACACCATTAACTTTAGCTTCTCATGCAACGAACACCCCTTTGCCTTCTCTCTAAAAGACTTTGCAAGTGTGGCTGGGTTAAGACATGGCGATGAATGCCTGGAGGTAGTTGACAAAAAGGTTGTTAAGGACGGCCTTGCCACACTTAAACCCTCTCATAATGTAAACCATGCTCTTACACCCGCTGAGGTTCTCTCCAAGTCTCCTTTGAAGATCAAGTATTTTTCCCCTATGTGGCGTGTCCTCTTCACCCACATAGTCAAATCCCTAGGAGGAATGCAGGGATCCCAAGATCAGATGTCCTTCAACCACCAATCTATTGCATATGGGCTGATCTGGGGCACAGATGTTGATGTAGGAAGTATTCTTTTCTCCAACCTAGTAGAACAGCTGAAGGGACGTAACCAGGTCAGGGAGAAGAACATATGCTACGTTCGCTTTCTATCTCTGATCTTTGAAAGCCTGTTGGGTGACAGCTATCACAAATCTGCACTCACTTCTCTAAAGCCCTATCACATCACTGGTGCCATTTACAAGGAAATTGGAGCTGAAGATGTCCCTGTCACCTCTCACATGATGAACATAGCAAACAAACAACCATCTGCTGAGAAGTCCTTTCTCCCTTCCTCTGAGAAGGTGAATACCTCTGGTGTGTCTGGCAAGTCTACGTCTTTGACCTCTGGGCAGCACACCACGACGTCCAAGGCAACAACTGGCCAACATCCAAAGAATTCCCACACCAAAACTGTTGCAAAGGCCAGGGGAAAGAAGAATGTGAACCTCACAACCTCCTCTGTTCCAGAGACTCCTATGGAATCAGAGACTTTAGCTGACCAACAACAAGGGTCTAGTGTCTCGATGTCAGCCGAGACAACAGGGAACCAGCCGAATTCTGCTGATATCGCACAGGTAACCAGTGTAAATTTTTAGAGGTCCACAAGCAGCCACTCTCAAATGTCTGTGGTGAGAGTGGTGAAGTTAGGGTAATCCTCGACCCATAGAAGTCATTGTATGCACTTAGAACTCTTTAAGACTTCTGTACACCCTGTCTATGCACCAGCGAATAATTCATTTGTGTTTATAAAGCACCCCGATGACCCTGCACCCTCTAGACAATATTTAGCCACTCTCCTGCTCGTACATCACTAACAACCGTCAACAACCAGTGTTGCAACAACTCCTAAATCAATAGGGCCATAAAGACTAGTAAACAACAACCTGAATACATAGATGTCTCGACCTTGACCAGCTGTACCTCACACAGCCTCTTGGTTTCCTCAGAAAAAGAATCCCAAAAGTTTTACTTTTAGGGGAGCTGAATAATCATCCTCAGCTCTTCTAGGGACGGCGTAATAAGACGATCTTAACCTATATCTTTTTCACACTTAAAAGAATCCCAAAGGATTTATCCTTGCAGGGGGAGCTGAATCATCACCCTCAGCTTTCCTAGGGGCAGCGTAACAGGCGATCTTTACCCACATATGTTTTAACCTTAAAAGAGTCCCAAAGGTTTCTTAATCTTTTGGAGGGCTGAATAATCACCCTCAGCCTTCCTAGGGGCAGCGAATAGCGATCCTTAACAACATATGTTTCACAATCAAAAGAGTCCCAAAGGTTTTAACCTTTTGGGGGGCTGAATAATCACAGTCAGCTTTCCTAGGGGCAACGAATGGCGATCATTAACTTTATACTTTTCACCCTTAAAAGAATCCCAAGGATTTATCCTTTGGAGTGGTTGAGTAATCACCCTTAGCCTCTCTGGGACAGCGACATGGCGACCATTCCCCTTCCTTATTTCCCTGTTACTAATCTGAAACAATTTGCAAGCTGATATTGTACAACCAAACACAGAATCCCTGGAGCAACCAGACAAAGAAGCTGATACAATCATTCAGGATCAACCAAATGAAGAAGAGCCCCTGCTTGATATTGAAGAAGAAGTGCTCTCATTAGTTGATGATTTCTATGAACCTGAATCGATGCCTGAGGACGAGATACTCCCTGAGGGGATGTTTGAGGAGGAGGAAGACGAAGAAGAAGATGACCAAAAATCTATATCTCCTCCGAAGGAAATAGTTGTGTCTCAACCAGCTGCTGATACCACTCCTCCTCCCAAAGAAGCTGTAGCAACTCCCACTTCTGCTACCTCAGCCACTACAGTCTTCCAAAGACCTGATTATGATCAGACAGCTGAGTTCCTTATGTTTGATCATCATGCCCAAACCAACTTTGATATTTTGCCAAGGGAGGATGATTATGCAAAACAAAGCCTGAACAACCATAATCTTCAACCTGTACATCATCAATCCGACATGGAGCGCCTGTCAAGAAAGCTGGATGTTATCAAATCTGAGATGCATAATTTCACTGTCACATTTCTAGGGATCATTAGTCAGGGGGTTAGGGATGTAGTCACTAAACCCATCAAGGATGGTGCAAGAAAAGGAGTGTCCCAAGGACTTAGTCATTTGTCCACAAGAATCAAGGATGCCATTGTCACAGAGGTCCGTACTCTTTTTAATGCTCATGAGTTAACAATGCATAGAGAGTTCGAAGCTGTTCATAGCAGGCAATACCGTCACATAAACTTTATCATTGATTGCATTCATCACAACACAAATGGAAATTGCAACCTCCTGCTGAAGATTGCCAGAGCTTCATGGACCAGGCAACGTGATATGGCTGCCTCTGTTGACCAGATTGCAAGGCACTTTCAGGTACGTTCATCCAAACGTCTGAAGAGACAGGCTGAACGTGAGGGGGAGAAGGAAAAGGTGCTTAACCTTGAATCTGCCAAACAGGGCTCAACCTCTGCTGATAACACCATCTCCTCACCTGTCCCCCTCCAAGTCATCACACCAGTAATCATACCCGATGATGAGGATGAAAGTAAGGGGCAGAAACAGAATAATGATGGAGTTGATTCATCAAAGTCCCTGACTTTGGTTAACACCAGTGAGTCTGTGGATGATGGTGAACCAGCTGCCAAGAAGCTAAAGTTCACTGTTAGCTCCCTACCTTAGGCAATACAAACCCAAGCTCAGTCAGCGTTCATCAAAAGAGATGAAGAGCTGAAAAATATGAGTGTTAAATCCTCTGTCTCGAAGAAAGGAAAGGAAATAGTTTTGGTTGACACAGACACCAATGTAAAGAAAATAGCTGCGATGCTAGAGACAGGAGGATCAACCACAGACCTTTCCTAATTTTCAACCTTCACACCTGCTAAAGAGAATCCTCTAACAGCTGATGAGATTGAGAAACAGGCTGTTGAGTTCAAGAGGCTAAATGAAATCAAGAAAGCCAAGGAGCTTAATAAGGAAACTGTAAGGAAGATGACTCCTCCTGAAAGGGAGAAACAAAGAAAAAGGTTGAGGGAAATGGAAGCTAAACGCTCAGAGGCACTAAGAAAGTTAAAAGCTGATTATGATGCCTACGTCAACAACAGGTATACACCTGGAAAGATAACCAAGTTCAAATACACAATTCGCAAGTCCACCAACACACCACAAATGATTTTGTGGAGAGATAACCAACAGGGTAATATGGATGTCTTTGAGGACTTCAGGTTAAAAAAACTTGGGTTATCTGAATGGTTTGAACTTGAAGCCTTGGCTGCTAAAAGAACTGGTCAGACTAATTTCATTCTTCTTAAGACCCTTAAGGCTAAGTTCACCTGGATCAAAGAAACAGCAGCCAAGCTCAAAATAGATCCCCCACCACAGCTGTTTGAACAAGAACCCCTAAATTCTAGCAAGAAAAGAAGAAGGATGACTCAACTTGTTAAGGAAACCTTCGTCATAGATGATGTTCAAGTGGATGGAATGCACAGGGATTTGATACTACCAAATGGAATCATTGGTCCTGTTGTTGGTCAGACCTACACAGAGCCTGAAAGAAGTATGGCTTTCATGAACAGAGCTTGCCAGTATGCATTCCAAAGAGAAGATGAACTTGGCTTAGCATCAACAATTCAGCTGCTTTGTCTTAAAAAAGGGGCTCAAGATTAACTCAGAGTATTCCAAGGTTTTTGCACAAGCTTTGCAGGCAGAATTGGATACTAGAACAGACATAGCTAAAGCTGAAGAAAAGATCAAAAATGATGACTATTGAAAAATTTCACAGCTAAATTTTACCTTCACATTTTATTTCACTTTTGTAATGTACTTGTAATTTTCTTTAAGTATGAATAAAATCATGAGGTATCTTTGTTTAGATCTATTATGAGTAAGAAGAAGTTGTTATCTCACTTACCTTAACTTAGATAGATCTAGCTATATTTATGTTTAAATAGGGGGAGATTGTTGGGAATCTAAGTTTGTTATCATAAATTTAAACACAAATTAAGCTGTTAGATAGTCACTTGCCTGTGCCTAGGAGGCAGGAAAGTATCGCAAGACTCACAGAGATCCAAGTCTCTGTGAGCAACCTCAGAGGAGTCTATGTCAGAGACATTGTCAAGGAAGTCGAAGATTACTTGAAGACATACTCATTGGCTGTGATGGATAACAACCAAGATTTATCAGGGACTCTGAGGGGTTGAGGGTTAACAGGGGTGGCAATATCCTGTTAACACTCATCACACTTTGGACATGCCATTTGTGTGTACGAGACTATGAAGAAAAAGGAAACTGTTTCAAGATCTGTTTCCCTAAAGCATTATGGCAGACTACCAAGAATAGAAGAGCATCTTGTGACAGATGTCTGAAAAGTGAATGTCTTGTGTAGTCACCATCATCTAGTACTTAGGTCAACCTCGTATCACTATAAATAGGATGTGTAGCTCAGCATTAATGTTTAACACTTTGAGAATATTCACACATTAACGCTTAGAACTTATTGAATCAAACAACTGTGATTGTATTCATAAGTTAGGTTATTTAGTTTTTCAAAGTGTGCACAACACATTGTCATCAAACGGTGTTATCCATAACACTAGTAATTCTTTATTATACAATATTAAGTATTACGTTTGAAAAGTATTTCCTTGTGTTGATTAGTTAAGTTTAGTGTTTCTAGCATTGGTTAGGGACTTTCAGATTATCCTTCCAATTCTCGTTTGTTTATGTTATCAGAGATTAACATTTCGTTTGGGAATTCAACCTCAACATGACCGTCATTTTCCCCACCTATTTTACCTTGTCCAATATTCAAATCAAATATGCAAAATCATTTATCTCGGAGCATCTACTAAATTGCACCTAACACGAACCTCATATTTTTAGTAAGGTTTAGAATGGTGCAATACTTCCACAAGTAAGACATGTTGAGTGACGCATGTACAATGTCTTTCCTAGTACCATTTGGAATAATAAGTAATATTTATCTAGAACCACCACCAAAAACTACTACCTTACCTCCAAAAACAAAATCTGATGGTGGCATATCTTTACCTGTACATATATCTCTTAATGTTCTATCAAAAGCTTCAGAGGCAAGTCTATTAATCATTGGAGCTTCGTCCCGTATTATTGACTTTGATTATCGTATCAGCACTACAAGGTCACCAGCTGGCTGGAATAGTACAGATAGAATCTTCTACAATATTAATTGGTATAACAAATCAGGAATGTGTTGTTCTTCCACCATTAAGCAAAAGTGAAGCTATGCCACTCGTTGAAACGTTTGAAACAATATCTCCCTTAGAGCGTATGGCAGTAGTCAATGTCTTATATAATAATTTCTTAACGGTCCCTCCATAACTATATACAAAGAACATGCCTCCTTTATTATTTTGACATGCACCAACACTTGTTTTGTATATGCCTGTTTGCTCATTAGTCAAACTTTCATATAGTTGTTGCTGTTGGATTATAAGTTCAGGTATATTATAATCTAATTCATAATGAATCAAACTATTGTAACCTTCCATAGTGAATTCCGAATATGGGTAAGGCATGCTCATTATATTTCTCATACTTCTGGAATTGCTTAACAACTTTCCTCAATATACGTTAAACATATATTGTACCTTTGAGTGCCACTAAGTTCGACTTCTGCAAAAAATATCAAGGACTAAGTTTTTAATAAATACAAGAATATGTTGATATGTATTTAATAAAAAAGTATAATTACATGGATGATTCCATTTTACCCTTTCTAATTCTAAAATATATTCGGCTAATAGTTTCCACGTCTTTTCCAACATAAATTCAGGCCTCGACATACTATATGAGAATATTAACATTACGAAATAATTTTGCAAGTAATATTCCACACCCCACTCACTTGCCTCTTTAATTCTGTCGATGTACTCCTTATCGTCATCCAAGAAACCGCGTGCAAAGCAAGCCTCCGTACATGTAGGGTAGACTACACTGTCAAACTTCCTAATGTCTTCCCACTCTTCAGCTCCTTTAACATGGTTTAAAAGTCTACGAAGATAAAAAAGTTCTCCCAAAGAAGGAGGTACGTGATGGATTCTTCTAGTGGTTTTACCTATATGATGATGTAAAATGAGAGGGGTGACTGGGATGTAAACTTTGAAGATGTTTTATAATCGTAAAAATGTGATTCGATGAGTTTGTTACCTTGTTTTCTTTTTGTCCATATTCTGTCAGTTGAATTCCAAGTGTAACGTATTGGAAAATCTACATATAGTAAACTCTCGGGCTTCTGGATCTGTTTTATTAACTTCCACCTAAGCTAAAAACATAGAAGTATTAGCTGACACCTTATCAAGTTAAAAATTGATGCTTTCTGAAGTATGAAAGACAACAGATTGTTGGTCCGAAAGATGAATGGTCAACGTTCTACGGTTGGAAATCTGTGATGTATTTCAAAATTGAAAATCCTCCACGCAGCTTTACATGATGATAAATAACGACAGTCAACGTAATCCTTGATCTCATCCTTTTTTCCATCTTCAACAAAAACAATGACTCTATCTGGACCCTTGTTG
Organism: Glebionis coronaria; assembly: GCA_025667525.1. NCBI lineage: Eukaryota > Viridiplantae > Streptophyta > Magnoliopsida > Asterales > Asteraceae > Glebionis > Glebionis coronaria. The sequence goes on along the minus strand of CM046876.1, from coordinate 233,460,912 downwards.
ATGTACTTAAAAGGTATTTAATAGATTAGAATTGGTTACAAAACTCGAAATTTATATGCGCTTGGTACCTGATATACATTGTAAAGTGAGTAGACCATATCAAAACATAAGCATACAATTTTTTAAACAAAAAAATTAAAATAATCAGTGGTAAGTAACATCACCTTTTAAATAAGGTAGGCTTGTATGAAACCACATAACCAGAATGATGAACCTTGTTTTCTAACAGTTGTGCCATTATCACACCTTTTGTAAATAACATAACCTTTTTCATCAAATGGTTTCTACTTTAAATGCTTTTGGAAACTTATTTGAACAATTGTTATCAACCAAGAAAGGGTAGCTTTGGTGGTCTGGATCGCATGGGTCGTGCATCATAAATTATGTGACCAATTGGTGTAACTCAAGATCATCATATTTGTCGGGTATTTCAGCCGATATACACCTGTCTATGTTAGCTGTTGTTCTTAAATTATCACTTTATTCCAGCCATATGCATAAATGACAGTGAGGCAATCCGCACTTCTTAAACTCTATGGTATATACTTCTGTTAAAGTGATACATCACATATTTTTATTTTCTATTATTAAAGAAAGTATAGTAATTGTAACACCCCAAAATGTGGTCAATGGAAGCGGTAAATCTCAGGGGCTGTTACATCATTATATCAAAGTTCAAGGTACAAGAGAACGACTCTAAATGAGACGTTTTACAAAAATACCTCGTTGAATTAAATTAAAACATTAAAGTACAGAGGTCACAGTTTTCATAAGACAAAGTAGCGGAAGAATAAAGTTTTAGACATAAATGAGATAATAGTCCAAAAGCATAATAGATAAATATCTGAAGATAGCCATGAAATGCATGCGGACTCCAAGTACTTCATACAATCAGATAATCATCATCATCAAATACCTAAGATAAATACTAAAAGGGGTCAACATAAAGTTGGTGAAAATATAGGTTTCAATTCAAAGTCATAGAAAATGGACCATAAAAGTTCAGTTCATGTACACATTCAACTATGGCAGATATAGTGTGATGAGACTGCTTTTATACATAGTCTCATCGTCCAAAAAGGGCTTAAAATGCATTAAATATCATGAAAATACCCAAATATATGCTTGTGTTTGTTGCTTGTGTATTTTAGGTACGGATATTGAGAAAATGACAAAAGATCACAAGAATCATGCAAAAACGAACACGGGAAACGAAGCCGCACATTGAACCAAGCCCTAATGAAGATTTTCCAAAGAAAACCCTTGAAGATTTGAAGATTTATGAAGAAGGGTCCTCTAATATTGAAGAATTGACACTTTATACCCTTGTATCTTCATAATTACAAGATTGGTCCCTAAAGTTTTTCAAAATTGCAAAAAGGGCCCTCCACTTTGAAGAATTGGCAATTTTAGTCCCTCAACAAAACTAAAATGTCAATATTAGTCCTTCTCAAAGTCAAACATACCAAGAAGGACTCCATGTTACAAGAATTACAAATTTGGTCCTTTGAAAATATCAAAATTACCAAAAGGACCCTTGACTTTGAAGACTTGGCAAGAATGGTCCCTCAAAAATGAAGACTTGTCATTTTCAGTCCTACAAAATGTCAATCATACGAGTGAAGACCATAATCCTTGAAGAAAATACCAAACCAGTACTTCAAGAATCAAGATTTCGCAAGAAATACCCCTGAATTCATTTTACAAAACTTTTTGGGGCAAAAGTATGAAGTTTGAAACTTCATTAACAAAGAAAACGGATTTTGTTGTGTTTATTTACAAAGTTAAAGAAAGAAGAAGATAAGGGATTAAAGGTGGCAGACAACAAAGATACCTAGACCTATGAGGGCTTGACACGTGCCCCACTAACACCCCACAACCAATCAGAGTTCACCGTTGCACCACCTCACCCATCCACTAAACCTGGTTAAATAATTATTTAACCTTGGCGCCTAAACACAAATTTAAACATTAATCCACCCCTAATTTGGATCAAACTAGCAACTACTCACCAAGAACACAATTTAGGGTTTTGTTATTTACTTACAATTAAACCTTAAGATTTTCCAGATTAGTGATTAAGCATCCTTTAATCATATCCCAACCTTGAAAACTCTTGCCACATCACCCCTCTTAGTCCCACACAAGATTCCCCTGTTGCAAAAAAGAAGAAACTGCCAAAACTTGGCCAGTCATCCAACGAATGTGATTCTAGCTTTACTTTCTAAGCTCATTACAAGCCATTGGATTCACTTTTATCTTGCCAGCTCCACAATAATCCAAGAAACAGTCACATGATCTTCAAAGTTCAAATTACTCAAAGGGCAAATCTGGAACTTCATAAGCTAGGGTTACACGTTTTTCAGCTTTCATAGTTAACTTGTATGCGAATATAAAGGCCTTAGGGTGCATCATTTGTACATTGCTCTTGACCTTTCCTTAGTTCACAAATCTGTAAATCATATATTCATATTAATGAAATGTGTTTGAATTTGGTGAAGAAAGCTCAACTGCCACTCTTATAATTTGTTTATTGTTGTCGATGTTTACTAGTTCTTGAATCCTAAACCTGTTTTCAAAAGGAGTGTGCAAAAGTTTGCACATTTTCCACTTTTCTTAATATTTTGCTAAGTCTAGTTCAAACCTTGGAATTCTTGGTCTATAAAGCTGATCATAGCATCCTGATATTGAGTTATCAAGGTGTGGTGAAGCCTATAACTTGGGGATAATCAAGTGTGGGGAACTAAGCTTGCATTAATCAAGAATTTTTCATCTTTCTTTTTTTATATTGTGCTCTTAAACTTGTTGATTCTTAGCAGGCTTGTTTGTGGAAGCTTGTACTTGTTCTTGCTAGTACATAAGCTCAAAATCCGTGGGTGTGGATGTACATCCATGAGGTACACATCATCTTACCCAAAATCTGTTAAAACTTTGGATTTTTGGTGATTTTGTGTGTGACTTGTGTTCTTGCTGATTTTATGGTCTAACCTTGCTCTAATCTGCTTAATATATATGTTATTGTGCTTATTTGGGCTTGGGTGGTCTTGAAATACACTTTTGATTTGAAAAATTGTGATTTAAAAATTTAAAAGGGTGTTTGGGATTACCTGTTAGATCATAAGTGGTTATTGTGTTTGTGGAAAGTGTTACTTTTGCTTTGTATCTGTTATTGACTTGTTTGAGTGCTATTTCCTGCAAGTTTTCAACATTGAAACACCAAATCAAAGATTGTGCTATAGATTGCTAGTTTTGACTGTTTTTGACCTAAGACTTTGGGAACACCTAGAGTGTATGCATGCTTAGGGCTAAAAAGTGTTTAAACATAGTTCTTATAACCTGTTAACAAGATTTGGAGGTTTGGATTTGGCTTGGTGGTCAATTGCATCTACAAGTGTTCATAACTACATGTTCATAGTTCATCAGTAACTTTAAGTGCTTGAATCTTGACCTATACTTTGGATCAGTGCATGAAACCTGTTTAGACTTGCTTATTTAAGTTTATTATTGCTTGTGTATGCATTTGGTTAAGTTTGGCTGGCTGAATTGTGCTATAAGTGCTTATTGAAGCATAACTACTTACTTGTTCATGTCTGGTGCATATCTGGTCATGTTTTGATTAAACTGTACTAATTGGCTGTTAGTGATTGTGATTTCTTGATTGTTATTGACTCCTTATGATCCACTGATCATTTGGCTGCCTTTGTGTAACTTGAATCTCCAAAAAAGTCACTAAAGACAAAAAGCCAAACAAGTCAAGCAGTGGAAAAAGTTTCCACTGCTCAACATCCAAAACTAGCCCCTGCTAGTGTTAATTTGCATTCAGCTTATTAATAAGCCAAATTGGCTTATCCAGACCTGCAACAACTTATTTTTTGTGATCAATCTTCATCATTTGACCCATTTGTTTGAACTGGAGCTTATTAGACTTTGACTTTGACTTTTTGCTAGAAAACCAACTCATTTGACTTTTACATAAGTGCTTATTTGCTTATTTCAGCTTATTGAGTGAACTTATTTGAAAACTTTTTGTTGATTAAGCTTAGTTAAGTCATTTAAAAGCTTTAGAAACATGAATTAGCTCTTAGGATAGCCTAGAACTCGAAAACGAATATTTTGTCGTTTTGTGTAGATTGCTTATTGCATTTTCAGGCTTATTCCTTGGACTTTTTTCAAATTTCTTTTTATAGAAGTCTTAAGAAACTCAAAAGAAGCTTGTGTTTCTAATTTGAGCTTATGGCATCAGCTTATAGCTTAATGGGCCAAAAAGCCCATTAAGAATAAGCTGTTTGATATAAGCCAGCTTATTTCACATTTTCAGCTTTTGGGCCTTTGCAAAGTTGTGTTCAGAATCAAATTTTGAGTCAGATAGGAGTTTTTTGGCTTATTTGGACTACATTTTTCTTATTGGGCCTTAAATAGCCCATTAAGGGGTCTGTTTGGACTTCTGGCCCATTTGAAGGCCCATTAGGGGTATTTTGTAATTTCAACTTCATTTCTGTGTTATTTAGGTTAAATTAAGCTAGTTTGCAAGTTTTTAGAATTTTTTATAAATTTTGGATTTTTAATATTATTTTATTATTATTTTATTATTAAAAATTAAAATTTAGATTTTTCAAGTTTTTATATTTTTCTTAGGTTAAATACATTAAGTTAGGAATTTTACAACTTTTAGAATATTTTTATTGTTCTTAGATTAATTTTTATAATTATTTTAAGTTTTTATTAGTTTTTAAATAGTTTTTATTAATTTTAAAATTTTCAAAAATAGTTTTAAATTAAGTTAGGTCATTTTAGAGGTTTAGAAAGTGATAAATCTCATTTTGAGCTTTTTATTAATTAAATTGATTTTTATGGCTTTAATTAGCATTAAAAAATCATTATTTAATTAAATAAAAGGTTTGGGTGATTTTTGATTTTTTGTAAACTCTAATTACATTATTTAGGATTTATTGCAATTTTCTAGGAATTTTTAGGGTAAATTTTTAATTTTGGTGCTTTTTACGGTTTTACGTGTATGACCTTTTCGTCTTAGTTTAAATCGTCATCGTAACCGTTATTCTCTTCTTATCCCATTTCTATTTTCTTTTCTCATAATCATATAATCACATAATTAATCATCTCTCTACACAACACACTAGCCTCCTTGAGAACGATCCCCACTTTGGGTCATAACTCGTGGTTTTCCTAAATCACTTGTGTACTTACCCTAATTACGCTTTGTTTTCCTAAACAAGGTTGTAAAATACAACTATCATTTTGGCGCCGCTACCGGGGAGGCGTGTTGTGTTTTAATTTGGAAATTGTTGTTTTTATATATAGCCATAATATCTATTTGTATTAGTAGCACTCTACTAATACGTATTATCGGTTTTTCGTTTTTAGTGTGAATACTATTACTATATTTTATACGTAGAACAATAAATTCACAAGTACTCCAAAAGTGTGAAAACACAACCTTGACTTGGGAGGTCATTACCCAATCATTGTATTCGAATATAAAACAAGAAAGAAAGGCAAAAATAGATAAATACTTTCGTGAAGCTCGATTTTGAAAAATACAAACTATAAGGTGGGTATAAGGCGGGTATTAAAAATATACCCTAAGGAAAAAGGCTCTTAAGCGCTTCACGCCGCCTCGTTTCCCCGCTTGCTTGTGAGTATTTGATTTTGAGAGCTAATCGAGGGTTTTGCCGCCCAAAGTATTATTAAGTATCATATATACTTTCTTGGTTTCATTGATTAAACCCTCTTGAACGTTTTGGTGTTCCACCAACGTTCTAAAGTCATCGAATGCGTTCACTTCACGTGATCGTTTTCATTCCTTGAGGCTTCTTTAATTAAGAGATTTTATTAAGGAGGAGATTTGTAGATTTTGGTCTACTTAATACAATCACAAAAATCCAAAAAAGTAAAAACAATCAAAAACCACAAAAAAAAATTGTAAAAATACAAAACACCAAAAAGAATATTCTTTGCTCACTCCCACGTTTTACGTGACGTTTATGCTTACTCGTAATCAAGCAAGACGTGCACGTAAACGAAAAAACCGAAAGGAGTCAACACCTACTCCTAATCTTTCTAGTGAGGAGTCTCCAATTGACGAACCCATTGTAAGAGAAGAACCAACCATGGCGAATCGAACTATGATGGAGTTACTTCAAGCACCCACCGAGGGTTATGGAGAGGCTATTGTGATTCCCGCTATCCTTGCGGAGAATTTTGAAGTAAAAACGGGTTTGTTGTCGATGATCCAAAACTACAAATTCCGTGGTGATGAAAAGTGTTGGAAATACGTTTTACGTATTAAGAAGGATCGGTCACTCCATTAATAGTCCATGTAATAGCTCGTAGTTTAGTTAACTTTCTTTAATTATTTAACAAGAACAAGCCTAGCCTACAACATGTGTAGGCCGGCCCAAAATGTAAGCCCAAGCCCATGACAAGGGCTTGGGTATATAAACCCTCTCCTTTGATGGAGAGGGTGTGGTTTCATTATTTTTCACATAGTAAACATTACTCTCTCTCTAGCTTTGTGTGAAATCCACCATCTCTCTATCTCTTTCTCTCTCTAGAAACATAAGCAAGATTTACAATCCTACAAAAAGGACAAGCCGCACAACCATATCCGCCAATTCAATCGTCTTACCACCACTTGCAAATTTAAGGATGTTGCTAATGACTCGATTAAGATGATGCTTTTTCCGTATTCCTTAGCGGGGCCCGCTAAAATTTGGTTAGAGAAAGAGCCACCCAATTCTATATTGACGTGGAAGGATCTCGTTTCAAAGTTCGTGAACCAATTTTTTCCGCCCTCTAAGACTACGCATTTGAAAAATGAGATTTCAAAATTTTCACAAGAATTTAATGAGAGTTTTTCAACGGCTTGGAATAGGTTTAAGGAAATGTTACATGAGTGTCCTCATCACGGTTTTTCCAACTTGCATCAAATTGACACGTTTTACAATGGACTTAATGATCATGAAAGGGATTATCTTAATGCCGCCGCTGGTGGTAATTGTTTGTGTAAAACGGTTGAGGAAGCTTTGGTGATAATCGAGAATAGATCTAAGGTGTATAGTCCTCGTAGAACGTCTAGTGTTCGTAATCCTTCGTCTTCGGCTTCACCTTCTTTGTCTACTACCATCAATGCTTGCCAAATTGAGGTGAACTCTGAAAACAAAATCTTTGATAAGCTTAAAGGTCTTCTAATTGAGTTCAAAGTTGGAGAACCAAGTGCTCCCGCTATGGCTAAAGCGTTTGAGGTTTCATGCATGTATTGTGGTGGAGGTCATGATTTCTCCGAGTGCATTACCAACGGTGGTAACACTTCGAGTGCCTACGCGGCCACAGGAACTTACAACCAAAACGGTCAAGTTACCCGCTCTAATCAATTGACTCCACCAGGTTTTGGTTCAAATCAAAATGCTAACAACAACTATCGAAACAATCAAGTTGGTTTCAAAAACAATTACAACAAGGGAAACTATGGGAATCAAGGGGCTAATAATCAAGTTTCAAACAAAAATCAAAATGATTTTCAAAACAACAAGAGTTTGCAAACTTTGAAAGATCTTCCAAATGAATTTGTTGAATATGCTAATGGGAATGATGCTAGGTTTGACAACATTCAAAGAGAAATCATTAGCCTAAGATCTGAGTTTAAGAACCACTTGAAGAAAGAGTTGAAAAATGAGTTAGCAAATGAGCTTAAAATCCATACAAACAAGATGGAAGGAAATGTAACTAGGTTACAACAAAACCAACAAAAAATGGAACAAGGGCAACATGAAATTAAGAAAGAAATGATTAAGGCCGAGAAGAGGCAATCCATGTTTGAGGATAAAATTTCATCTATGTTTGTGGCAATTATATGCAAACCGTCTTCGAGTAGTCTTCCTAGCAACATCGTATCAAACCCTAAGGGTGAGATGAAAGTGATTACCACACGTAGTGGTAAGACACTTAACGAACCGACTCCTCAACCAATTACTCCTACGGAGGAAGCAATTGAGGAAGAACCCGAGGTGGTGGTCGAAAAGGAGCATGTCCCAATCCCACGAAGTGCCGCTCATGCCACACCTACGGTTGACCCATTACCAACATTGGAACCCGAGATTCCAAAGGCTATGCCTATGCCTCAACCCACACACCTTTGCCCTATCCATCGAGACTTAGAAAGGAGAAACGTCAAGAGTGCGACAATTACCAATTTGAGATTTTCTATGAAAATGTTTCGTGATTTGCACTTTAATGTGAGTTTCGCCGATGCTTTGGTCATGATGCCTCAATTTGCCGCTAACTTTAAGAGTATGTTGAACAACAAGGAGAAATTGCACCAATTGTCTAGTTGTTCATCGGTTTATCTTAATCGCATACCTCAAAAAGTCGATGAACCTGGTAAATTCTTGATCCCTTGTGCAATCCAAGATATGGAAGAATGCTATGCCTTGGCCGATCTTGGTGCTAGCATTAACTTGAAGCCACTTTCAATCTTCAAGTCGCTCTATCTTCCTAATCTTACTCCTTCACTAATGTCTATCGAGTTGGCCGACCATTCCACGATTCCCGCATGTGAATAGGCGGAAGACGTTTTTGTGAAAGTGGGAAAGGTCTATTATACGGTAGACTTTATCGTTGTTGATATTCCCACGTATCCTCAAGTTCCACTCATTTTAGGTCGTTCGTTTTTAGATACGTCTATGGCTTTGATCGATGTTCAAGCTAGAAAGATCACCTTACGTTTTAACGACGAGGAACTTGTTATAAACGTAACTCAAAACTCTCAAATTTCTCATGTTTATTCCGTTGCGACCATAAACCTCGTTGATATGATTGACGTGGTTTGCGAGGAATTTTCACAAGAAGTTCTAGGTTTTGGTGATGATGAAAATATTGGCAATCCCACTATGTTAGATCCCATTCTTGATAACTCGACAACAACCTTCACTTCATTTGAAGGTGGTGGTTTTACGTTGGAAGAACTCGATGTTCCACCTACTTGTAACGAAGACCTCGACAATGATGAGGACTTCTCGATTATCAAGGATTTTCTTAACGATTTCCCATTTCCTCCACCCGAGGAGGTTATGAGAATCGAACCCAAATCTTCAACTGAGGAACCACCTATCCTCGAGTTGAAAGATTTACCTCCTCATCTCAAATATGTCTATTTGGAGGAGGGCGACAAGTTGCCAGTTATTATTGCGAAAGAACTTTCGGATGATGAAAAAACCGCACTTGTCGATGTTCTAAAGGATCACAAAGGGGCAATTGCGTGGAAGTTATCCTACATTAAGGGGATCGATCCCAAAGTTTGTACCCACAAAATCTTAATGGAGGAGGATTACAAGCCCGCAATCCAATGTCAAAGGAGGGTGAACCCCAAAATTCACGACGTCATCAAAAAGGAAGTCCTTAAACTCCTTGACGCGAGAATGATTTACCCTATTTTCGATAGCCTTTGGGTGAGTCCTATTCATTGTGTCCCTAAGAAGGGAGGAATGACCGTTGTGCCAAAAAATGCCAACGAGTTAATTCCCACTAGACTCGTGACCGGATGGAGAGTGTGCATTGACTATCGTAAGTTGAATGACTCCACTCCTGAAGACCATTTTCCCTTGCCCTTCATGGACCAAATGTTGGAGCGTCTTGCGGGAAACTATTTCTATTGCGATTTAGATGGTTTTTCCGGTTACTTCCAAAGCCCCATCGATCATCGTGATCAAGAAAAAACTACGTTTACGTGTCCATATGGAACGTTTGCCTATCGTAGAATGCCATTCGGACTTTGTAATGCACCGGGAACCTTTCAAAGGTGCATGATGGCTATTTTTCATGATATGATCGAGAAGACGATGGAAGTCTTCATGGATGACTTTTCCGTGTTTGGTAATTCGTTCACTTCGTGTTTGTCGAATCTTGAGAGAATGTTGAAGCGTTGTGAGGAAACCAACCTTGTGCTTAATTGGGAAAAATGTCATTTTATGGTTAAAAGTGGAATCGTCTTAGGGCACAAGGTTTTGAAAGCGGGGATTGAGGTAGATTAAGCTAAGGTAGACGTCATCGCCAAATTACCTCATTCCAAAACTGTCACACCCCACCATGGCGGAATATGGGGCGCGACGTATGGATATCATCACAACAATAGCGTGTCTATAGAGTTAACTAAATGAAATAGAAATGTCATAAAAAGGTGACACAATGTCATGACAATATCTCAAATAATGTAGGCGTCTAGGTAAGTAGGTAACATGCCTACCTCTTACCAAAGACATTCAAATAACACACATCAAGCATACAGGTATCAAACAATTTACTAAATCAAAAGACAAAATAAAATCTAAGAGGAAAGGGATTCCTCCTAATGCAATCCTAGCATCCTCTATACTCTAGCCACCTCTAACATCATCTTGCACAACTACCTCACCTGAAAATGACACTAAAATCTGTCAACATAAAGTTGGTGAGAACATAGGTTTAAGTTATCAAGAACATCATAAGAAACCTTGACATCCGCTTTAAATAAGTTGAATAAAAACAATTTATAGTAATGGACCATAATGTGATAATCATGTTACATGCATCCACAATAAAAATCAATCCAAATACCAATCACATCTACAATTCACAAAGCACACTATAACAATCAAGAAGTATCCCGTCACACACACACAAGAACACACACCACACTATCCGGATCTTTCCCACACCACATGTGGAAGATGAACTATATCCCCGTCGAGATATCTTGCCTTCGAAGAGACGATGCACAAGTACTCAGGACGGATCGTGCCCCCCGAACCAAGAACTCAGGACGGATCGTGCCCCACGAACCAAGAACTCAGAACCAAGAACTCAGGACGGATCGTGCCCCACGCTCCACACACATCACAACTGGTCCCATAGACGCTCATACATCTATGTACCAAAGCCAATCACAACCCAAACAAGATTCACATAAAAGCACATATGAGAACACATAAGCACGCATGTCACACAACAACACATCTATGTCCAAACATTTATAAAAATATAGTACCAAAAGATTTTAAGAACACCACAAGTGTCATCTCCATCCTATACTGGAAAAACATTTAAAAACGTAGCAAAAATGGGACTATGAACTCACCTGATAACACAGCAAGCTAGCACTCCTACAAACCTATAAAATCATACACAACACACTTAGCTCAGGTCCTAACATCCAAGTTAAGTAACAACCACGGAGATGAATCTAATCCCCCAAATCCCCACTATCTAGTTCTCTTACTACAAGCTATTCAATACGTAAAAATCCAGTTTTTCCCCGGTACGGTTTACTAGTCACTAAACGATCACATGAAGTGAACTTAACACCATAACTTTTCTTGAAAACCTCCAGTACTTTTATATACATTATAAAGAGTTCCCAAATCGAAAATCTTTGGCTATCTCATCCGTTTGGTTTGGTTTTGACTCAAATTCCCGAAATCCAAATTTATTCCTGAACAACGCATTTTTTGTGTAAAAATTGTTTGACGACCTTCCCGGACTCCATTTTCGACCAACCTTACATTTTTGAAAAGTAGACTCTCTGAACTTAATTTAAAAAAAAGAAACTCAACCAAAGGTGCTACCTACTGCCCGGAACAGTCGACACAAGACAGCCCTAAAAATCAGACTGTTTTACGCCTTTATGCACTAACCTTCTAAACATCATTAATTACCCCTAAATTTTTAAACAAGAACCCTAAAATCATTAATAGATCTTAATTACTATTTTTTTCCACAAAATTAATGAAACCCTAATCATCTCAATGATGGTTAATTAACATTGTAAACATGATTAATTAATAAAACATGAATTAAATTAAAGTTAAATTGATCACTTACCTTGAATCAAGAAACATTTGATGAAACCCTAAAAAAACTTGATGAACCGATTGATTATAAATCTCCAAAGAATTTTATTATTTTTATTTTTACTAAAAGGCTTTATATAGTTTAGTTACACAATCCTAGTCCAATACAAAAACCTTGTTTCCTTTTTTCCCTTTTTCTTTTTCCACCGTCCTTTTTAATTTTTTTACCAAAAATAATATTTTTTTTTCTTTATTTATTTATTTCGTTTTTATTATATTATTCCTTATTTATATTTATTTTTTATTTATTTTATTATTCCCTTAATTAATTTATTTACACCTAAACCTTTTAACTAGTCAAATTTTACGCGTATACCGTAAAAGACGTACAAATAAAAAGTTTTATAAAAACTCTTGAAATATGAAATAAACTAAATAACTAAGTCCTAAATGACTTAAAACCATCCCAAAAAATATTCCCGTGACTAATTACCTTATCCGATACCTCCAAATGCTAAACCCTAAATCGCAAAAACACGATTTACTATAATACATATACGTACACATAAAATATTAAAAATAACGCCATATAGTATCCTAGCTACATCCAAGTGAACAAATGAGCATGAACTAACCCCATCATAACATTATATAATGTACCACGCAATACACGAACGATGACTAACATCCAATCCAAGGCTCAAATATAAACAGAATGCACGTAAACGCACACTAAGCACATAATCAAAGTCGAACAGTCAAAAGTGACAAATCCAAAATCTAGGGTTGTCACATCACTCCCTCCTAATAGAAATCTCGTCCCGAGATTTACTCCGAAACTCAAACTTATCTCAGTAAACAAACGAGGATACATATCCGTGATAAAACCTCCATGTTCAAGCGTGAACTCATCAAACAAGAACTGTCTTGAACCAAGTTAGGAGCCGTCACATAACTCACCGGGTTTAAAACTATCTCCCCGATTTCAGTCTTACTCATAAATAACATAAATCAAAACTCATCAAAATATAACTGTGTATTCTAAGGTCTACAGAACTCTCAAATTCTATCCCAACTCATCTCTATGTTAACACTCCAAGTGTTCATTACCCCAAAATACCCAAAACATAAGTTTAAACCTTGTTGTCCGAAAATTAACCTTGAACTCGACACATGTACAGTTAATTAGACCTAGCTACTGACCTCCATTTACTAAAAATTCTGAATTTTTGAGAAGTACGTTCCGAGTACATAATTTTAGTCTTTTTAATCACCCAAAAAGCTTTAAAAACGAACAAGTTATGAGCAAAACGATTTTACCTAAAATCTGCCAAGACATTTGCGACAGTTTCTGACAGTTTAGCGATGAATTCTGACAGTTTAGCGACAGTTTCTGCCTACTCCGATTTATACTCAAAAAACGATTTTAAACCCTAAAACCCCTTATTAATTACCAAATTCAAACCCTAATTTATTTTGATTCCAGAATATTAAAACTCTCATCCATCATATGATTAAATACATGATTTTAAAATATTTAAGCTAATAAGAACAAAAATTCTAACTAAAGAACAATAACTTTAGGTGATCAAAACTAAAATATTTTAAAATAAACAAGCCATGCTTATATGTTAAAAAAATTATATTCCACCTTATTTCAAACACGTTTACGACACCTAACCCTTATTTCACCGACTACCAACAACGATTTTTAACTATTTGCAAATTTCATTTCTTTTACCATGTAAGACTCAAAACAAAAGATATCGTTATTCCAAAATAAATCTCCACCCTCTCAATAGCTTCTACACCAAAAGTATCGTATAAACAAACACGTGAAATGAGGACTCGATAAATGCGCTACTACAGAAGTTGAACATCCCAAAGAGAAAAGAGCTAGAAAACCATCCTAAGAATACAACCGATAAGTAGAAGGGATATATACATATATAGGCATACGCGTACATACACTCAAGTCCATCCAACATATACTATACAAGCATGTATTAACCCTCTTTCATGCAACCATACTTAGGAATCCATTGATGTCGTGGTACTTGTATAACTATGTTGGCCACCATACTTATACCAGTCCCCTTTCACAATGCACTCCCTCCTATGATGACACTTATAAGAATTAATACTACACATAACACATCAGTCTACCAACTCAAATAAGCACATAGATCCTACAACTCATATAAGCACATAACCACAACATAAAATAAGATCCAAAATCCCATGTATTAAAATAACATAGCCAATGCATGAAACAAATAAACTCATAGTCCAGCTGAACCAGCGTAGAAAAAATTCAAAATATATAAAGAACATGAAAACGTAATTAAACGAAATCCATCAATGACTAGCGTATACGACTATGGTTCAACCCGCACTAGTCAAAACTCGTAAAGAAAATAACATGTAGCTAAGTATGAACTTACTATGGTTCAATTCATACTAGTCAAAATATCGCAATAAATAACATCCAAACACATCAATTAATATAAAATGCACACATACCCCTATGACGCCTATATGCAAGGACCCTTAAGCTATAGACTAGGCTACGCGACTATGCAACCTAATTCTCTATAACCATTGTCTCTGATACCATTCTGTCACACCCCACCATGGCGGAATATGGGGCGCGACGTATGGATATCATTACAACAATAGCATGTCTATAGAGTTAACTAAATGAAATAGAAATGTCAAAAAAAGGTGACACAATGTCATGACAATATCTCAAATAATGTAGGCGTCTAGGTAAGTAGGTAACATGCCTACCTCTTACCAAAGACATTCAAATAACACACATCAAGCATACAGGTATCAAACAATTTACTAAATCAAAAGACAAAATAAAATCTAAGAGGAAAGGGATTCCTCCTAATGCAATCCTAGCTTCCTCTATACTCTAGCCACCTCTAACATCATCTTGCACAACTACCTCACCTAAAAATGACTGTAAAATCTGTCAACATAAAGTTGGTGAGAACATAGGTTTAAGTTATATAGAACATCATAAGAAACCTTGACATCCGCTTTAAATAAGTTGAATAAAAACAATTTATAGTAATGGACCATAATGTGATAATCATGTTACATGCATCCACAACAAAAATCAATCCAAATACCAATCACATCTACAATTCACAAAGCACACTATAACAATCAAGAAGTATCCCGTCACACACACAAGAACACACACCACACTATCTGGATCTTTCCCACACCACATGTAGAAGATGAACTATATCCCCGTCGAGATATCTTGCCTCTGAAGAGACGATGCACAAGTACTCAAGACGGATCGTGCCCCCGAACCAAGAACTCAGGACGGATCGTGCCCCACGAACCAAGAACTCAGAACCAAGAACTCAGGACGGATCATGCCCCACGCTCCACACACATCACAACTGGTCCCATAGACGCTCATACATCTATGTACCAAAGCCAATCACAACCCAAACAAGATTCACATAAAAGCACATATGAGAACACATATCAAAGCACATATGAGAACACATAAGCACGCATGTCACACAACAACACATCTATGTCCAAACATTTATAAAAATATAGTACCAAAAGATTTTAAGAACACCACAAGTGTCATCTCCATCCCATACTGGAAAAACATTTAAAAACGTAGCAAAAATGGGACTATGAACTCACCTGATAACACAGCAAGCTAGCACTCCTGCAAACCTATAAAATCATACACAACACACTTAGCTCAGGTCCTAACACCCAAGTTAAGTAACAACCACGGAGATGAATCTAATCCTCCAAATCCCCACTATCTAGTTCTCTCACTACAAGCTATTCAATACGTAAAAATCCAGTTTTTCCCCGGTACGGTTTACTAGTCACTAAACGATCATATGAAGTGAACTTAACACCATAACTTTTATTGAAAACCTCAAGTACTTTTATATACATTATAAAGAGTTCCCAAATCAAAAATCTTTGGCTATCTCATCCGTTTGGTTAGGTTTTGACTCAAATTCCCGAAATCTAAATTTATTCCTGAACAGCGCATTTTTTTGTGTAAAAATTGTTTGACGACCTTCCCGAACTCCATTTTCGACAAACATTACATTTTTGAAAAGTAGACTCTCTGAACTTAATTTAAAAAAAAGAAACTCGACCAAAGGTGCTACCTACTGCCCGGAACAGTCGACACAAGACAACCCTAAAAATCATATTGTTTTACGCCTTTATGCACTAACCTTCTAAACATCATTAATTACCCCTAAATTTTTAAACAAGAACCCTAAAATCATTAATAGATCTTAATTACTATTTTTTTCCATAAAATTAATGAAACCCTAATCATCTCAATGATGGTTAATTAACATTGTAAACATGATTAATTAATAAAACATGAATTAAATTAAAGTTAAATTGATCACTTACCTTGAATCAAGAAACATTTGATGAAACCCTAAAAAAACTTGATGAACCGATTGATTCTAAATATCCAGAGATTTTTATGATTTTTATTTTTACTAAAAGGCTTTATATAGTTTAGTTACACAATCCTAGCCCAATATAAAAACCTTGTTTCCTTTTTTCCCTTTTTCTTTTTCCACCGTCCTTTTTAATTTTTTTACCAAAAATAATATTTTTTTCTTTATTTATTTATTTCGTTTTTATTATATTATTCCTTATTTATATTTATTTTTTATTTATTTTATTTATCCCTTAATTAATTTATTTACACCTAAACCTTTTAACTAGTCAAATTTTACGCGTATACCGTAAAAGACGTACAAATATATAGTTTTATAAAAAATCTTGGAATATGAAATAAACTAAATAAATAAGTCCTAAATGACTTAAAACCACCCCGAAAAATATTCCCGTGACTAATTACCTTATCCGAGACCTCCAAATGCTAAACCCTAAATCGCAAAAACACGATTTACTATAATACATATACGTACACATAAAATATTAAAAATAACGCCATATAGTATCCTAGCTACATCCAAGTGAACAAATGGGCATGAACTAACCCCATCATAACATCATATAATGTACCACGCAATACATGAACGATGACTAACATCCAATCCAAGGCTCAAATATAAACAGAATGCACGTAAACGCACACTAAGCACATAATCAAAGTCAAACAGTCAAAAGTGACAAATCCAAAATCTAGGGTTGTCACAAAAACCGTTAAGGGAGTTAGGAGTTTCCTAGGCCACGCGGGCTTTTATCGTCGACTCATCAAGGATTTTTCAAAGATCTCTCGACATATTACACATCTCCTTGAAAAAGAGGCAGGTTTTGTCTTTGACGAAGATTGTGTACGAGCCTTTGAAATCCTTAAGAGGAAACTTACCGAAGCTCCCATTCTTGTTGCTCCCAATTGGAATCTCCCCTTTGAGCTCATGTGTGATGCTAGTGACTACGCTATTGGGGCCGTATTGGGGCAACGTCATGAAAAGCACTTCTTGCCTATTCACTATGCTAGGAAGACGATGACCGAGGCTCAACTTAAATACACTACAACGGAGAAGGAGTTCCTTGCCGTGGTGTATACATTTGAAAAATTCCGACCTTATCTCGTCTTAACGAAATGCATAGTGTATACGGATCATTCGGCTATCAAGTATCTTATGGATAAACAAGATGCTAAGCCGAGATTACTTCGTTGGATTCTCCTCCTTCAAGAATTTGATCACAAAATCGTTGACAAAAAAAGGAGCCGAGAATCTAGCGCCCGATCATCTTTCTCGTTTGGAAGATCCTCACCAAAGTGTTTACGAGCCCAAGGAAATCACCGAAAAATTTCCGCTCGGGACACTTGGTGTAGTGAATTCTATGCTTGATTCTTCCACCCCATGGTTTGCGGACATCGCAAATTACCATGCGGGCAACTTCATCATCAAGGGTATGACGACTCAAGAAAAACGAAAATTCTTTCTTGAGGTCAAGTTCTACTTTTGGAACGACCCTTACTTGTTTCGAACTTGTGCGGATCAAATTATTCGACGTTGTGTGTTTGGTACCGAAGCTTCTAACATCCTTAGAGCTTGTCACGAGGGACCCACGGGTGGTCACCATGGTGCTAATCTCACGGCTAAGAAGGTCTTTGATGCCGGTTTCTTTTGGCCTACTATTTACCGAGATGCACATGAGCTTGTGAAGTCATGTGACTCATGCCAACGACAAGGAAAAGCCTCACAAAAAGATGAAATGCCACAAAATATCATCCAAGTTTGTGAGATCTTTGACGTTTGGGGCATCGACTTTATTGGGCCGTTCCCATCATCTCGTGGTAATAAGTACATCCTCGTCGCGGTTGACTACCTATCTAAGTTGGTGGAAGCTAAGGCTTTGCCCACCAATGATGCTCGTGTGGTAGTCAAGTTTTTGAAAAGCTTGTTTACTCGGTTTGGAACCCCTCGTGCGATCATAAGAGATCGTGGAACCAATTTTTGTAACGAACAATTTGAAAGGGTCCTAAGGAAATATGGGGTTACACATCGGCTTTCTACGGCTTATCACCCACAAACGAGTGGGCAAGTCGAGGTTTCAAACCAAGCGTTGAAGAGGATCTTAGAGAGATCCGTTGGGGAAAACCGACAATCTTGGTCGGATAAGTTGGACGATGCTTTATGGGCCTTTAAGACCGCTCATAAGACGCCCATTGGGTGCACTCATTATAAGCTTGTGTATGGGAAGAATTGTCACTTGCCAATTGAATTGGAACACAAAGCTTATTGGACCCTTAAGCATTGTAATGATGACATGGAGACCGCGGGAAAACACCGGAAAATGTAATTAAATGAATTGGATGAAGGGATATTGCTTATGAAAATTCATTTATTTATAAAGAAAAGACTAAAAAGTTGCATGATTCAAAAATTAAAAACCGGGTTTTTAACATTGGGGATCAAGTTTTGCTTTTTAATTCTCGTTTGAAAATATTTTCAGGTAAGTTGAAATCCCGTTGGTCCGGTCCATTCACCGTGACTCAAGTATTTCCATATGGGACCATCGAGCTAGCTCAAAATGATGGCCCCAATTTCAAGGTGAATGGACATGGGTTGAAGCACTACTTTGGCGGGGAAGTTCCATCCTTGAACTACCTCGACCAAATCACTTTCCCAAATGATAATTAGTATTTTGGGGATCGAGTCGAGCTCATGACTCGGTAATCAAAAACGAGGTGCCTCGTGGGGGAGTCCCATGCTTATCCTATGTACATATTATCGCTTTCTAATGTAGTAACGTGTGGGGATTTGTGCCCTTCCAATCTTTGTTCCGTGGTTGTTTGTGAATTGTGGATTTTAGATGATCATGATCTTCACGATTGGAGCCTCTCGTGTTCGTTTTATGGGAGCACTTGATCGTTTGCTTTGAAGACTTTCTCAATATCCATGATATATCGTTTGATGTTCTAACCTTAGGTTTATAGCACACTTCATAAACGGCTTTAAATTTAACGGTTACACCCTTTCCATGCTAGTTTAGGCATTCGACTACGTCTCTAGTATGGGGGTGTTTGCACCCCTAGACTCGAAACATTGAGGACAATGTTTAACTTTAGTAATGGGGGGGGGGGGGTGAATAGATACTTGCCTTGCCAAACCTTCATGCTTTCCAAAGTTTATCCTTTTGTTTATCGTTTTGTTGCAAAATAAGGCTAAAAATGGCCAAATTTAAATTTTTTTTTCTCATGTTTTATAAGTGTTTGAAGACACGAATGTAGATTTTCCAATGGTAAGAATAAGAGTAATTTTTTACTTGACTGTGCGTGTTGAGCACTTAGCTTCGATTCCTTAAATTCACATTAGGCTAAGTCTCTTAAACGAGGACGAGAAATGATAGGGTTAATTATAAGTTACTATGCTAAACGTAGAGTACTCGTATTCTTTCAAAAACTCATGTGTTCTTGTTATTTGCTTATTCTCCCTTCGCTTGTAAATATTTTTTGCTTAATAAATATTGACTTAGCGGTTTAGTCTTGATTGTTGGGTTTCTAGTCTTTTCTAGTAGCTTTCGTGTAATTAAATTGGGAAGACATTAAGGTATCGCCAGCGTCACGGTTTTGAAGTATTGACACCCTAAAAATCGAAAGCTTCACCCAATAATAAGATTTCAAGTGCTCACCTAAATCAAGCAAACAATTTGAAGCCCACAAGGCCGAAAAATCTATGCAAAATTGAAAGTGGATCAAGCCTTAATCTTTGAATCTTTAAAGATCCAAAATTCGCCTTAGCGTGAGGATATACGTCTTTGGCTAATAAAGCCACCGATGAGGTGGATAATAAAAGGCAAGGCAAGACCGAAGTCATAATAAAAGCTTCATGGCGAAGTTGAATAAAAGATAGAGGTAAACCAAAGATAATAAGGCCCTTCCGTTAGGGGGCGTATAAAAGTCTTGGTAATAAGTCTCATGTTCAAAACCGTTATAAAACCGTGTTTATCGATCCTTTTTTGTTGACTTAATTTTTTGACATCGTTGTCTATTAGGAGGGTTTATTGATTTGATGGTCTTGGTTACATGATACAAGGCTTTTGCCCGTATAAAAATTTAAAGTTCTCTTGTCTCGATATCTTAACGAATTGATCTAGGTTCCCTATGTGACTCAGTCGTTCTTTGGTGAAACAAATATTTTTGGTTGTTTTTAAATAAATGTGCGAAACTTTAAAGTAAAAGTGCAATTAAAGTAAATCTAAGTCTAATTAAAATAAAGTGCAAGTATTTAAAAACGTGACTGAATTTAAAGGGCACTTAAAAGTAAATAACGCAAATTTAAAACTATCTAAGGCAATCTTAAAACGCAACTAAAACTTAAACTAAGGCAAGGCTAAAATAAAGCTAAGAAAAATAATCTTAAAGTGCAATTTAATTAAAAGGCGGGAAAAATAAAGCTTTAAAATAAAAGACAGAAATTTAAAAAGAAAAACTGAAAGAGAACTGAAAGAAACCTTGATTTGGAAGTTCAAAACTTCCGAATGAACTGGCTTGACTCGGAACTTTTGAGTTCCGAATGAAACAGTCTTGACTCGGAAGTTTTGGTATTGATCCGGAACTTTTTCCTTCCCTTGATCCGGAACTTCGTTCGGAAGATATTGATCCGGAACTTGGTTCGGAAGATCTGACTGATTCGGAACTTTGTCCTTCGTCCGGAACTTTTGAGTTCCGAATGAATCTCCTTGACCCGGAACTTTTGAGTTCCGAATGAAGTCTATTGATCCGGAACTTTTAAGTTCCGAATGAACAAATGCTTGAGTCGGAAGTTTTGCTGATCCGGAACTCTTCCGGATGAAGCCTGGTTGAGTCGGAACTTTCCCTTGATCCGGAAGTTTGAGACTTCCGAATGAGCAAGTCTTTACTCGGAACTTTTGAGTTCCGAATGAACACTCTTGATCCGGAACTTTGAATGTTCCGGATGAAACCCACTGGTTCGGAACTTGGAATGTTCCAAATGAACAGCCTTTCTTGCCTTGGCTCAGAACTTTTCCTGGGAATACAGAAACACAGAAATAAACTTCCCGAAGAACAAGGGAATCACAGATACACGAATCTAACAACAAATTTAACCAAAATCAAACAAACGATTTAATCAAACTAATAACGAAACATCAATAATCATAAACTAACAATTTAAATCAACAAAACAAACAAATTTAACCACAATAATCAAAAATCACTTGGATCAAAATAAGAACATGAACATGAACACAAACATAAACATAAAAATCAAAGATCAATAAAGGTAGATAGGAGATTTAACAAGATAAAATAAAGATTGACAAGAATTAAACGGAAACTTACTTGAAATTAAAGGAATTTAAGGTGCAAGACAAGGTATTTAAATTGGACAAGTATTTAAATTTGCATAAAATTAAAGGTGCAAGGTAAAGAAAATGGAAGACTAATTGTCACTATTAGCCAACCAAGAAAATGTTTAACAACTAATGACTATTTATAGGGAGGATTAAGGAAGCTTCCTTCCCTCCTTCATTTCTTCTTAATTGCAAGATTAAGTCCCTCCTTCTTTTAATCTTCATTAATTGCATCATTAGTCCTTTATTCTTATAATCTTCTTTAAACTTGGACTTTGAGGACTTTTGGCTTCGGGATTTCTTTGAACTTGTCTTTAAATTCTTCAATGAAATAGACTTGAGTTCTTCGGCTTTTGATAAACTTCCGTCTTTTGACTTTTTCTTCGATAAATCTTCAGAATTGGTCTTGGACTTCCGTTATTTTTGCACTCTTGACTTCTTGACTTCGTCTTTCATCTTTTTCTTCAATAGAAGTCCGTAAATGCCCGTGAATGTCCGTGTTTTCTCCACTTTTCACCTTTTCGTCCTAAATCACAACAAAAACACAAACCACGCATAATTCCGACATAAAAGACATAAAATACACGTTTTGGTCCGGTTATTATTGTAATTAAGTGGTAGAAAAGATGTGTGTTTTCAAACATATCAAATCCCCTACACTTGACCATTGCAATGTCCTCATGTAATGCATTAGTTACAAAGCACGTTTACACTTTTCATCATAATCAATCCATAGTGGCCTTTATTAAAGAGATAGAAAATTAAAAACATTCAGAATAAAGAAATCAAAAGCATACCTTGGGTTTTGGAAATGTTATGAACAATCATCATCCTCAAGTTTTCACTTTCTCCAAACCAAGCTTAAAAACGAGATCATTGTTATTATAAGTTAGTAAACTAACACGAACTCATGTGGGCCAATTATTCACTTAGACTCCCTTATTCCTAGGTGTATCTCTTATATTTTATTGTTGTCTTGAATGATCACGAGGATGCATTGTTTGACTTATTTCGATAGTTTATTAGGCCGAAAATAAAGTGAACGATTTAATCAATAGTTAGCTAAAGGACAAAATCTTTTAAAACTGCTTCTCGGGACCTCATAAAGTTCATATCTTGGCATAACTCGTTTCGCGATTTGAGACCTTTCTCGGACCGATATTTGGCAGCGACTTCATACTTCAAACCTTGAGAGACGTTCATGAAATTATGGTCTTCTCTTCATAATGGAATTTCTTCACTTGAAGTTTTGAGAGATTCATACTTGGACCACGACTTCTTCATTTTTCACCAATCTTTATTTTGGACTTTGATATACAACGATCCGCCTCCTTTTATGACTTGGATCTATTTATCCTCATACCTTGTTAGGGTCTTTTTGGATACACTTCTCCATGACTTTTGGGGAGTATTTGCTTTTCATCGTGTGTCTCGATCCTTCATATTGATTTTTGACAAATGATTCTTCACATCACTTTTGGACCTTTAGCAACAAAATATAGCCCTCATGCCTTGTTAGGGCCTTTTCGGACTCGCCAATCTTCGCATCCCGCTTCAATAAGTTATGCATTGGCTATGAACTCTAATCCATACCGAGCAACTTTTAAACGATCTTGGGCTAGAAGCTAAGTAACTTTTCAAATCGTACAACCTTATTTATTAGCAGATAAATTACTTAGCAAGCGATGGGAGAATAGGCTTATAATTAACTCACATAAACTCACGAAAGAATACCGAACTTATAATTGGCTTTATCATCTCTCGTTCTCCACAGTTTAAAATCTCAAGTAATGAGACTCGTGGATACTTAGCCTATTAAGTCAAAGTTTTGGGTTCTCGAGTCGCCTATAGGATCTTGCAAATTCTTAGACTTTTTCAAGTTTAGAAATCGCATTTTAAAGTTCCCTTGATAAACGACTCTCTAGGATCAATTATAGGAACTTGCAAAAAGTTCTTGTTCTTAACCCGTGAGAGTTAAGACTTTCGCGTTTTATAGCTCCCTATATAAAAGCCTAGCAAAACTTGACTTAAACACGTTAAGGATACTAGATAGAGTAAACTTAGATAAGTAAACTCGGGTTGAGTCAAAAGATTCACAACGTTTGAAAATTAAAACCACTTATTAAACATTTATTCTAGCAAAGAAAGAAAATAACTATACAAAGGGAAAAACAAATAGGCCAAAATAGATCAAAAATTTTGAAAAATGTCGAAAAATTGATTTTCCGGTTAAAATGAGGACAAATACAAGGAAAAGACCACTTAACTTCGATAGAAATCCCCCCTACGCTTAAGATAAACATTGTCCTCAATGTTTAAGCATGTGGGAGTAAACTCCCCTACACTTAGGACATTGTGCACTTTGTTTAAATCTCGCTAAGGAAAAGACAACTAAAGAGATTCCTATTTTAATATTGAGAAAATATAAAATAGTGAATCGAAAAGAGTTTAGGATAGAACCGGGAAGAAGTGGACACGGAGTCACGGGTTGTCAAGAATCATCAAGAGTGGACCGTTGAAGCTCGAATCCCTGATTAAGAAGTGAGGAGAGGAAAGCAAACCAAAGGGTCTCCCCCCTACACTTATGATAAAGAAAGCGAAAAGATAGATGCATGGGTTGCCTCCCAAGAAGCGCTTGGTTTTTGTTAACCGAGTCATGAGCCTGACTCGACCTTGATCATCAACGGAAGAAGCATGAGACATATCCACCAGGATCAAAGACATAGTTATCGTCCATCAAATAGCACAAGCTTAAGGCGAACAAGGCAAGCCAAATAAGAGTAGGCAAGGTTCCCTTAAGCAGTGATGGAGCACGGTGGAAGCAAGGTTGAAGTGGTGCAAGCATGTCTTCAATAGTTCCAAAGATAGTTCCTTTTATTTCATCAGGTGGATACTGAGATGGCTTAAAGACTTCAATACCGGGGTCGAACACCTTTTCCTTTAAGGGAAAATAGCACTCAGGCTCAGCAGAGTGTGAAGAAGATCCACAAAGAAGCACAACCTCGTCCTCAGAAGTGGGACAAAGAGGTGTCAAATCAGATGTGCAACAGATATTGGTGTCAACTGGTTTCTTCTCCTTAGAAAGAATATGCTTCAAATCCATAGTAGGATCAAGACGATAATCTTCAAAGTCATAAGGAGGAGCATCACTCTCATGAGGGAAGTAAGTGTTGAGAAATTCAGAGAAATCTTCCTCAAATGAGTAATCGTCCAAAGTAGGATCGAGTGATGGCGGAGGATCTTCATCATGTGAAGAATCGCTCGAGAGAGTATCAGCCTCATCAAAATCATCGAAAGTGGGCAGCTCGGGATACTCAGAAGTACAATCATCAAAATCATCCGAGTCTGAGCTAGAATCATCATCATCATAAGCATCAAAGACCGGTGGAGAATCATAAATGGAAGAAGCGTCCAAAATGGAGTGAGAATCATCCACATCATCGTCAAAGAGTGGATTATCGATGGAAGAATCGAATAGAGGATTGTCATAGACGGTAAAGTCACCGAGCACATTAATCATATTCACTGATTCTCGTCCATAGTATTTGCCTGTAAGCTTCCCCATTTTGAAAATTTGTGAATCATTCCCGACTCTTAAGATTAACTCACCTTCTGCCACATCCACTAAAGCTAGTTCGGTTCTCAAGAATGGCCGACAAAGTATTAAAGGAATACGAGGGTCCATTTCATAATCAACTACGACAAAATCGACCGGGAAAGTAAATGCGCCAACTTTAATGAACACGTCTTCGGCTATACCAACGGGGTAAGCGAGAGTGCGATTTTCAAGTTCAAGAGTCATCTTTGTTGGAGTGAGGTCGGGCAATGATAGTGTTTTCCAAACACTCAGTGGCATCAAATTAATACTAGCCCCGAGATTAGCAAGGGCAGTAAATTCTTCAGTTTTGATGAACACGCAAGGCAACACAAAACGACCGGGATCTCCTAGCTTTTCCGGAAGTTCTTTAAGAATAACTGCAGAGCAGTTTTCATTTAAGCGTGTGTTGGCGAGTTCAATCAGCTTCTCCTTCTTGTTAAGCAATTCCTTAAATGCTTTAACAAATTTGGGCATGTGGACGAGTGCTTCAAGAAAACTAATGCTGAAGCCCATTTGAGAAATCATATTGATATATTTTGTCACTTGAGAGTCCTCCTTTGTTAGATCGTTGGTCTTGCCTAAGCGAGAAGGGTATGGGATTTTGGGTTTATAGGTGGAAGGTGAAGGTGTAGTTGGTAAAGGTTGAGATGTTGAAGGATCCTTCCGAGAGACATCGTCATGACGAGGCGGAAACGGTAATGGTGTACTAATACTAGGTGTAGGAGGAGTAGGGATACATGGTGGTGGAGGAGGTGTAGATGATGGTGGTGGGATTGGTGGTCCTACGATGGTGACTCCACTAAGAGTAGTAATAGCACTCACATTGGCTCGCGGATTAGTGACGGTGTTTGAAGGTAGAGAACTTGAAGTAGAAGGTTGAGCTGTGGGCAAGAAACTAGCCAATAGATTCTTTAATTCAGTCGTTTGAGTGCTGAAGGAGGATTGAATATTATCGCGAACCTCGGTTCTAATCTCATTTCCTTGCTTCGTGATATCTCCTCTAAGATTGATAATTTGGCTTTGTAGATTCTTGATTTGCTCACCATGGGTTCTCATTGTGGCTTCAACATCGGTGTTTATGGGTGGGGTTTGTTGAGCGGGTGGGTGATAAGGATTAGAAGCTCTTGGTGGGATTTGGTTGCTTCTATTATAGTTGTTGGCGGGGTTTTGGTTTTGAGGAGAAAAACCGGGTGAAAGGTAGTTGTTAGATCGGTAGCTCAGCAAATTTCTATCCCCTTGTTGTCTAGCTTGGTAATTTTCCGGTGAATAATTACCATAAGCTGCATACACATTTTCCAGATTTCCTTGTGTAGAAGGACAATCGGTGTATGAGTGAGGACCGCCGCATGTTTCACAAGGATTAGCAACCGCTTTAACTTGTTGTTGTTGTTGGTTTGAAGCGAGAAGCGTAATACTTTTGCTCATTTCAGTCATCATGCGGGTGAGTTCGGTCATCTCAGGGTTTGCTGAGGTAGAAGAAACATTGACTCTCGGATTGTTCCTTGAAGAAGCAGAGGAATCCCAGTTTTTATGATGAGTAGTCATGTTCTCAATTAACTCTCTACACTCCTCGGGTCTCCTTTTCATGAATGTGCCACCGGCGGCTGCATTAATCGTATCACGATCTCGAAAAGTCAAACCGTTGTAGAAAGTGTCTATTAAGGTCACAGGGAGCATGTTGTGGTTTGGACATCTATCGATCAAGACATTATATCTCTCCCAAGCGTCAAAAAGAGATTCATCAGGGTCTTGCATGAAACCGCTGATCTGATTGCGAAGGCTCGTGACCATGGATGGTGGAAAGTAGCGCGACAAAAAGCGTTGAGTCATGTCATCCCAAGTGTGAATAGAATTCTTCGTAAGACGATCAAACCATTTCTCGGCATGATGTAATAAAGTATGTGGAAAGAGTTGTAGGCGAAGTTCATCCATTGTGGCACCGGCCAACTTCATGCTTTGGGTGATTGTAATGAACTTGTCGAGGTGTTTGTTGGCATCATCATCAGGCAATCCACGGAATGGGTTAGTTTGTACTTGCTGAATCATGTGGTGCTTCAACGAAAACTCAGGAGCGTTGATTTGCATCGGCGCAATCGGTCCTCCTCGTCCAAACATGGTTGGTTGACAAAGTTCCTCCATGGTCCGAAGATCGGGCTGTGGAAGAACATTGTTGTTATTATTAGGGTGCGGTGGATTATTGTTGTTTACACCAGACATAGCTAAATCTTCTTGAGGCTCGGGCTCTTGATAATTAGAAGATCTAGTACGCATGCACCTACAAAGACAAAAGAAAAAGAAACCAAACACAAAAACAATATATATACACAATAATGATAAAATCTTTTTGGATTTTTGAAATTTTTAATTTTTATGTATTTTTATCAATTTTTAATTTTTATGATTTTTTGAATTTTTTATGCAAGAAAAGTAACGCTCACAAGTGAACGGATCCCAAAAAGCAACGCGTCTCTCACAGAAAACCGTTAATCTTTACGAAAAGAGCAGGCAGCGGCGCCATTTGATACATGGATTTTGCCCGTATAAAAATTTAAAGTTCTCTTGTCTCGATATCTTAACGAATTGATCTGGTTCCCTACGGACTCAGTCGTTCTTTGGTGAAACAAATATTTTTGGTTGTTTTTAAATAAATGTGCGAAACTTTAAAGTAAAAGTGCAATTAAAGTAAATCTAAGTCTAATTAAAATAAAGTGCAAGTATTTAAAAACGTGACTGAAATTAAAGGGCACTTAAAAGTAAATAACGCAAATTTAAAACTATCTAAGGCAATCTTAAAACGCAACTAAAACTTAAACTAAGGCAAGGCTAAAATAAAGCTAAGACAAATAATCTTAAAGTGCAATTAAATTAAAAGGCGGGAAAAATAAAGCTTTAAAATAAAAGACAGAAATTTAAAAAGAAAGACTGAAAGAGAACTGAAAGAAACCTTGATTCGGAAGTTCAAAACTTCCGAATGAACTGGCTTGACTCGGAACTTCTGAGTTCCGAATGAAACAGTCTTGACTCGGAAGTTTTGGTATTGATCCGGAACTTTTTCCTTCCCTTGATCCGGAACTTCGTTCGGAAGATATTGATCCAGAACTTGGTTCGGAAGATCTGACTGATTCGGAACTTTGTCCTTCGTCCGGAACTTTTGAGTTCCGAATGAATCTCCTTGACCCGGAACTTTTGAGTTCCGAATGAAGTCTATTGATCCGGAACTTTTAAGTTCCGAATGAACAAATGCTTGAGTCGGAAGTTTTGCTGATCCGGAACTCTTCCGGATGAAGGATGGTTGAGTCGGAACTTTCCCTTGATCCGGAAGTTTGAGACTTCCGAATGAGCAAGTCTTTACTCGGAACTTTTGAGTTCCGAATGAACACTCTTGATCCGAAACTTTGAATGTTCCGGATGAAACCCACTGGTTCGGAACTTGGAAAGTTCCGAATGAACAGCCTTTCTTGCCTTGGCTCGGAACTTTTCCTGGGAATACAGAAACACATAAACAAACTTCCCGAAGAACAAGGGAATCACAGATACACGAATCTAACAACAAATTTAACCAAAATCAAACAAACGATTTAATCAAACTAATAACGAAACATCAATAATCATAAACTAACAATTTAAATCAACAAAACAAACAAATTTAACCACAATAATCAAAAATCACTTGGATCAAAATAAGAACATGAACATGAACACAAACATAAACATAAAAATCAAAGATCAAGAAAGGTAGATAGGAGATTTAACAAGATAAAATAAAGATTGACAAGAATTAAATGGAAACTTACTTGAAATTAAAGGAATTTAAGGTGCAAGACAAGGTATTTAAATTGAACAAGTATTTAAATGTGCATAAAATTAAAGGTGCAAGGTAAAGAAAATGGAAGACTAATTGTCACTATTAGCCAACCAAGAAAATGTTTAACAACTAATGACTATTTATAGGGAGGATTAAGGAAGCTTCCTCCCCTCCTTCATTTCTTCTTAATTGCAAGATTAAGTCCCTCCTTCTTTTAATCTTCATTAATTGCATCATTAGTCCTTTATTCTTATAATCTTCTTTAAACTTGGACTTTGAGGACTTTTGGCTTCGGGATTTCTTTGAACTTGTCTTTAAATTCTTCAATGAAATAGACTTGAGTTCTTCGGCTTTTGATAAACTTCCGTCTTTTGATATTTTCTTCGATAAATCTTCAGAATTGGTCTTGGACTTCCGTTATTTTTGCACTCTTGACTTCTTGACTTCGTCTTTCATCTTTTTCTTCAATAAAAGTCCGTAAATGCCCGTGAATGTCCGTGTTTTCTTCACTTTTCACCTTTTCGTCCTAAATCACAACAAAAACACAAACCACGCATAATTCTGACATAAAAGACATAAAATACACGTTTTGGTCCGGTTATTATTGTAATTAAGTGGTAGAAAAGATGTGTGTTTTCACACATATCATTACACCGTTAGGACTCTATTTTTAGACCTAAATCTCTATTATCGCATAAGTCAAACAATGTATCCTCGTGAAACATTCAAGACATAATAAAATATAAGAGATACAACTTAGGATAATGGGAGGATAAGTACGTGATTAGGGCATATTAGTAGTGTTAGCATTACTAACTTATAATGACAATGATCTCGTTGCACGCTTGACATGGAATTGGGGTGAAAATCGAGGACGATAAAATTATTTCTAACGAAGCATTCACGTGTTCTTATTCTATGAACCTAAACGTTCCATTTTGCGATGAAAATCATACATTATGTCTAAAACGCAAGTAGAAGTAATAGTAGTAGCGTATCTAGTTTATCATTCATAAAAGTAAATAAAAATGAATTTTGGAGGTGCTATGATACTTTATTCTAGCATTGTGTGAGGGCACGACAATGGTTTAGTATGGGGAGTGATGAGACTGCTTTTATACATAGTCTCATCATCCAAAAAGGGCTTAAAATGCATTAAATATCATGAAAATACCCAAATATATGCTTGTGTTTGTTGCTTGTGTATTTTAAGTACGGATATTGAGAAAATGACAAAAGATCACAAGAGTGCAAAAACGAACACGGGAAACGAAGCCGCACATTAAACCAAGCCCTAATGAAGATTTTCCAAAGAAAACCCTTGAAGATTTGAAAATTTATGAAGAAGGGTCCTCCAATATTGAAGAATTGACACTTTATACCCTTGTATCTTCATAATTACAAGATTGGTCCCTAAAGTTTGTCAAAATTGCAAAAAGGGCCCTCCACTTTGAATAATTGGCAATTTTAGTCCCTCAACAAAACTAAAATGTCAATATTAGTCCTTCTCAAAGTCAAACATACCAAGAAGGACTCCAAGTTACAAGAACTACAAATTTGGTCCTTTGAAAATATCAAAATTACCAAAAGGACCCTTGACTTTGAAGACTTGGCAAGAATGGTCCCTAAAAAATGAATACTTGTCATTTTCAGTCCTCCAAAATGTCAATCATACAAGTCAACACCATAATCCTTGAAGAAAATACTAAACCAGTCCTTCAAGAATCAAGATTTGGCAAGAGATACCCCTGAATTCATTTTACAAAACTTTTTGGGGCAAAAGTATGAAGTTTGTAACTTCATTAACAAAGAAAACGGATTGTGTTGTGTTTATTTACAAAGTGAAAGAAAGAAGGAAGATAAGGGACTAAAGGTGGCAGACAGCAAAGATACCTAGACATATGAGGGCTTGACACGTGCCCCACTAACACCCCACAACCAATCAGAGTTCACCATTACGCCACCTCACCCATCCACTAAACCTGGTTAAATAATTATTTAACCTTGGCGCCTAAACACAAATTTAAACATTAATCCACCCCTAATCCGGATCAAACTAGCAACTATTCACCAAGAACACAATTTGGGGTTTTGTTATTTACTTACAATTAAACCCTAAGATTGTCCAGATTAGTGATTGAGCATCCCTTAATCACATCCCAACCTTGAAAACTCTTGCCACATCACCCCTCAGTCGCACACAAGATTCCCCTGCTGCAAAAAAGAAGAAACTGCCAAAACTTGGCCAGTCATCCAACGAATGTGATTCTAGCTTACTTTCTAAGCTCATTACAAGCCATTGGATTCACTTTTATCTTGCCAGCTCCACAACAGTCCAAGAAACAGTCACATGATTTTCAAAGTTCAAACTACTCAAAGGGCAAATCTGGAACTTCATAAGGTAGGGTTACACGTTTTTCAGCTTTCATAGTTAACTTGTATGCCTATATAAAGGCCTTAGGGTGCATCATTTGTACTTTTCTCTTGAATTTTCCTTAGTTCACAAATCTGTAAATCATATATTCGTATTAATGAAATGTGTTTGAATTTTGTGAAGAAAGCTCAAGTGCCACTCTTATATTCTGTTTATTGTTGTTGATGTTTACTAGTTCTTGAATCCTAAACCTGTTGTGACAATCCGTCAATTTTCTTAATGTATTTTCCCCTCTTATAATTTAATTTACGTTGTGAACTGTATGTTGTCAACTGAGACGCTATGTCACTATTATAAAATGCCGTGCGTGTAAATTTTTCCGCATACTACTTGATTTATTAGCATCATTTGGCTCAATAGAAATTTTATGTCAACCGTCACTGTGTGTCGCGCATTGACGAATTAAATTAATACGTTGTACCGGGTATCACCATAAATTCCCACTTACAATATAATACCCATAATTCTACTTCTACTTTATATATCAAAAATCTATTATTCAAAAGAAAAACCATAAATTCCCACTACCATCATTATTATTAAATACTACCCATCATCTCCTAATTTTCCCATTTTATCATCCAATAACTCGTCACATCCTCATCCCCTCAAAATCTCATCTGTCTCTTTTGTCTTTTCTTTTCTGTCGTGACTCCATACAACAAGAATGCAACATTTTCAAATTTGCATTTAAGGCACCTCATTACCCAATAGTCCAACATACTTCACATAAAATAACATAAAAGTAAGAGTTACTTTCATCTTCTCCATTTCAGTTGATATCAAGACCATCTTAACATTTCACTTTCATGTCTTTCCACAAACACTAAACTTCCATCTTAGATTCATCATACTAATAAATCACAAACTCCACAAACAACACATTTAATCCAACCAACAAAGATGATGCCGACGTGAACAAGCTATTTCTTCCAAGAGTAACTTTAGATCGAGCAAGGTTTGGGTTTTGTTCAGGTTAAGCTAAGATTTGGAGATAAGGTTTTGGGTTAAGCTAGGAGGTTACGGGTTGATAAGGTTTCGTATTCGGGTCGTTCTTAGTACGTGTAGCTTGGGAAGAGAGTACGTCACTCACACTTTCTTTTGATGTTTTACTACTTGTTGCTTACATTATGCTTACAAAAACTTGCTATCCATGCTTTTAAACTTGACAAAGGAATGGTTAATCTTGGGTTAAAAATAAAAACGTTGGTTAACATGGGTATTGTATTGCGAAAACTTTGTGTCAAGAGATGTAAACACTATATTTGAGTCACCTAACCCATTTTGAGCACATAAAATCATAACCTTAAAGTGTAGCATGAATCTTTGACGTACTAGGATAAAACGAGGGTCACGAATTTTATGTATATTTTCGT
Organism: Glebionis coronaria; assembly: GCA_025667525.1. Classification (NCBI taxonomy): domain Eukaryota; kingdom Viridiplantae; phylum Streptophyta; class Magnoliopsida; order Asterales; family Asteraceae; genus Glebionis; species Glebionis coronaria. Next base: position 233,428,040 of record CM046876.1, on the reverse strand, counting down.
CTAACAATCCATAGACAAGTTTATATGTGTTGTAGGAGTCTTGTAACATCAAAAGATTTAAGTTTTTGAATTGTTCTAAAACTTGTAGTTTTTCTCCTTGAAATTAAAGACTTGAACCACGTAAAAATATACCGTTTTTATGATGGGATTTGTAGATAATGTCGTTAGGATTAACATGCAACTTTTATTCTTGAAATTGGTCAATTAACGAAGTCTTAATTTGAAGAATACGCTGCGTTTTAGTTTATACAAAAATGGAGGACTTATTGGCCTTATTTTTCTCATGAAGAAGAAAGAGTCAGATTTTAATGTAGTACTAGGAAGTTGTATTTTATTCCAACTAATAGCTTGGTTTTCATACATTAATTTTGTCCTTGTATCAATGTCAATTGTGTAAGTCAAAAATAGTGGGGTCAATATCTACAACTTCAAATTGGTCATTTATCTTTATTCCTGTCTTGGGTATCATTGAGAGAGAAAGAGAACATTCTTTTTTTTTATTTAAATGTGTTAGTGAGAAAGTACAAGTGATAGGACAAAAGGAAACAATGATATAAATACTTTAAGTTGTTGGACTTTTGGGTGGCGCATGAATTAAATGAAACAGAAAGGGATTAAATTTCGTTTGTTTTAAAACAAATCATGACAAATGAATTTTCGTATGTCAAAAGAAAAGAGAGAGAAGTACCATTAATGAGATTTATTTTGTTTTTAGTTGTCCTTATTAATGACCCATGAGAATGAATGACCAAATTAATATCATGATATTACTTTAAAAGAGACATGACCATATACTAGGATACAAATAGTCATTATATTAATTATACAAGTTAGTATTTAATTTATCTACATAAAATGTAATAAATAAGGAAAGTAATTATATTAATATCACGGTTCGACCGTGGAGCGTGGGATTAAGCATTCTTCGATTTATTCGTATATGCCGAGTCCCATTGACTCTTATAATATAAACCGGACTAAATTGGTGTCACAGTTAGCGCGTGAAGCGTGGGTATTAGGAATTCTTCGATTTATTCGTATATGCCGAGTCCCATTGGCTCTACCGAACTAAAAGACCCAATTAAGCGGGTCCTGAACAGGGCCTCACGATTTATTCGTAGACGACCCAAACGGGATCTTGCTATTTTTAGACCTATGTATATATATTAATCCATGAACAGTAAAAATAAATAAAACATAGAGGACTGATATATTCATTGGACAAAAATTAAGATTAGGATCGTATTATTGTTGGACTGTGATGGACTTGGACTTAGAAAATTTGTGGACTTATTTAGTGACCAACTGCCATTTGACCGAGTTAAATTATAATTGTTTGTATGTCTATTTTTATATAAGTCTGTCTTAGAGTCGTCTAAATTATTTTGTGTGCGTTGACCTATAAATTTGACCTTTTAATAAATTTGGACTTTTAATAAAAAGTAATGATCTTACTTAATTTATTTTTGGAAGCAAGCATAGTGTAGCAACATAGTACTTATTTAGTTGCACTACTTATTTAGATAGCATTATTTATGCTAGGTTGCAACTAGGATTGGCGTTACTTGCGAGTTCTATTACTGTGATTGATAATTGTTGCATCTACTTGACCATCACTTAAGGTGAGTTTATAGCCCCACTTTTTACAGCTTTTATGCATTTTTGGGGTGAGAACATTGCTCTGTTTTACAATTGAACACAAGTACTATAACTTACGTTTACGGACTGGTCTAAGTAGCTATAACCCTTTGATTGCTCTTTTGCCCTAAATCGTGAACCGTTAATTACTGACACGGATGACCGGTCAGTAAGCACGAATGTCGTGGATAGATCTATTGAGGTTGACACCTCCGTCGGGTTTAATCGAATACTGTATTATTCAGACGCATTTTCATTTGGTACTTTACGGATGTTGTGGGTTAGACATCTGCTGGGCACTTATATATATTCTCTGATTTTTACGCATCGGTGTCACGAGCTTAGACAGTAGTAAACGCCTTTTGTATGACATGTTATTTGTTATATTGTCATACACTACTAAAAATCTTGTGGTTCAATAACTCTATTAATTTAAACCTATGAACTCACCAACTTTATGTTGACACTCTAGCAATGTTTTTCTCAGGTGCTTAACTTACATGGATTGCTTGGAGTCGCATGCATTTGAAGCTTTCAATAATATTTAGATCATTTGAATACTTTTCAAACATTTACATTTCTATTATGAACTATGTTGTACCGTTAAAACCTTGTTGTTGACTATATTCAAATGATCAATTTTCAAACGACTCATATAGAGGTCGTTCTTTATATTCTGAGTGTATGATGCTATGAAGTCACGTGCCCCGATTACTTTTCCGCTGCAATATATTTGGGGTAGTGACAGATTGGTATCAGAGCCTCGGTTATAGAGAACTAGGTTGCATTAGTAATTCTAGACTATAACTGCTGCTCAACTACATTATCATAACATCATACATTACCTGACATTACTTGAACTATGTGCTTACATACTATAGCTTATTTATTTACATACATATACACTACATACATACTCATACTCATACGTAATTTCTTATTTTATTTCAGTTATCATGACGTCATCATCTACACCAGCTGACGGATCGCCCAAGTCACTAGAAGTCACCACTCATGTGTTCGTTCCCGAGCCGGAGTACCCCGAGTACCATGTCGTGTCTGATGACGATGAAGCAGATCCATTCCAGCCTTTAGCTGCTGAGGTCTCACAAACTACCCACTCTCCTGGATTGATTGATGATGAGGATTATGATTCAGACGAGGAGCCCTTCGAGGACTCAGATGAGGGGATTGCTGACTACCCTACTGATAAGGGGGATGATGATGAGGAGCATCCAGCTCCAGCATTAGCAGACACTACTGCACCTCATGACCGCAGGGCCGACCTCCCAGAGGAAGATCTTCCACCATTTAAGAAGATCTGCCCTACTGCCTTTGCCCACCGTTTTGAGAGGGGAGAGAGCTCCACTAGGCCTATCCTGCCCCGTGTTGTTGATCACGAGTACCGAGACTCTGTTGAGGCGAGCATACGCGCTTCAGAGAAGAGGATGATGGATGCCTTGACAGGGGTCAAGGAAGATACTGCTGAGATCACTGCCCAGGCGACTGCTGACTATGGGGAGTTAGGTTTGCGTTTGGATGGTTGCTATGACTACTGGCAGTCCTTACAGACTCAGATCTCTCAGCTCGTAGTGGAGAGGGACTTGTACCGTGCGAGGACTCACGTGCAGATTGTTGAGGCCGCTCGTGCGCGAGCGGAGAGAGAGGGGATTGTTGCTTACCATCATGGTTTAGAGAGTAGGTTGAGGCAGACTGAGCATGATCTTATCATTGAGAGGTTTAGGCGCACCAGGTTGGAGTGGAAGAGGCAGGACATGGAAGACCGTTTGACTTAAGCTATCGAGCGCATCCAGGCCTTGGAGCGAGCTAGGGTCCCACAGCCTCCTCAGTCACCAGAGGATGCTGGTAGTTCTAGTTAGGTTCTTTTCATAGCTGTCATGTATAGCCTGCTAAGTCTATGGGTTACTCCCAACTAGCAAGGCTTTAGGATCGTACTCTTTATTTTGTATCGTAAAATGTAACGATCAATTTTGTACCCAAACCATCTATACATGATGTGCTATTCCTATGATTGTTGTCATTATCTATGTCACCATGTAATTTACCATTCATCATGCATCCCACCGTGTGTTGTGACTTACTATATATATTTGTGCATCGTGACATAAAGATTTAATCTGTAAAACTCACGTGTATTATGTTTCTTTGATATTTAGAAGAACATGCCTCCAAAGAAGGCCACTATGATCGATGATGCCATCCGGGCTTTGATTGCGCAAGGTGTAGCCGATGCCATGGCTGCCCAAGAAGCAAACCGGAGTAATACTAACGGGGAAGGAAGCCAAAGTTCCGGAAACCGTGGTAGAGGAAACGAACGCCCTACACGAGAGTGCACTTACAAGGAGTTCTTAAATTGTCAGCCACTTAAGTTTAAGGGTACTGACGGAGTCACGGAGTTGACTCAATGGGTGGAGCGTATGGAGTCAGTTTTCCACATCAGTAACTGTACTGTTGAGTGCCAGGTGAGGTATGCTACTTGCACCTTACTTGGAACTGCTTTGACATGGTGGAACGCCTATGTTAAGACTGTTGGACATGATGTTGCTTATGCTATGACATGGAAGAACTTGGTAAAGATGATGACCACTAAGTACTGTCCAAGGGGTGAAATTAAGAAAGTAGAGATTGAATTGTGGGGTCTGAAAGTCAAGGGCACTGATATTGGGAGCTATAATCGGCGCTTCCAAGAGTTGTCTTTGTTGTGCGGGAGAATGTTTCCCGAAGAATCTGATGAAGTCGAGAAGTACATTGATGGATTACCCGATATGATCCAAGGCAATGTCATGTCCTCTAAGCCTAAGAACATGCAGGAGGCCATAGAGTTTGCTACCGTTCTGATGGACCAAAAGGTCCGTAATTTTGCTGAAAGGCAAGCTGAGAACAAAAGGAAGATGGATGATAACTCTAGGCAAAACCAGAACCAACAGCAGCCTTTCAAAAGGCAAAATGGAGGTAGAGCTTATACCGTTGGACAATCTAACACTGGAGGTTATGCTGGAAATTTGCCCCACTGTGGCAAGTGTAACCGTCATCACAATGGTGGTTGCTCAAATGCTTGTAACAAATGTGGGAAGTTGGGCTATATGGCCAAGGATTGTAAGGTTGTTGGATTCGTCCCAACATGTTTTGGTTTTGGTGAGAAGGGGCACTTCAAGAATGAGTGTCGCAAGAATGGGAATCGTGGCCAGGGAAATCAAATCCTTGGAAATCAGAATCAGAACCGCGGGAACCAGAACCGCGGGAATCAGGGTAATGGAAATGGGGGAAACAATGCGCAAGCTAACAGGAATGGGAACTCGAATCAGGGGAACCGAAATGGAGGGAACAATGGGAACCAGAATGGAGAGGAGAACGGTGCTCGAGTTTATGCTCTAGGAAGGGATGAGGCTATGCAGGACAACAATGTTGTCACGGGTACGTTTCTTATAAACAACACTTATGCTTCGGTGTTATTCGATTCGGGTGCAGATAGGAGTTTTGTGTCTACGGCCTTTAGTAAACACTTAAATGTTACCCCTATAGCCTTAGACTCTAAATACAATGTTGAATTGGCCGACGGGAAGTCTATATCGACTGATACTATCCTACGAGGGTGTACCTTAAACTTACAAAACCACCCATTCAATATCGATCTACTACCCATGGAACTAGGAAGTTTTGATGTTATAATCGGAATGGACTGGTTATCAAAATATCATGCTGAAATTGTATGCCACGAGAAGTTTGTACGTGTACCCTACGGGAATGAAGTATTGACGATAAAAGGAGTTACGAATGGAGTTAGAGGTGAATCTAGGTTGAACATCATCTCGTGTATTAAAACTCAAAAGTACATCAAGAAGGGATGTCCAGTATTTTTACTACAAGTCATAGAGAAGGAGGAAGCCAAAGAGAAGCGACTTGAAGATGTACCAATTGTGAGAGATTTCCCGGAGGTCTTTCCAGAAGACTTACCAGGACTCCCACCTACTCGTCAAGTTGAATTCCATATTGAGCTAGTGCCAGGAGCTGCACCTGTGGCACGTGCACCTTATCGATTGGCACCAGCTGAGATGAAGGAGTTAGCAGACCAACTGAAAGAACTCACTGACAAAGGATTCATTAGGCCAAGTTCCTCACCTTGGGGAGCTCCGGTGCTATTTGTCAAGAAGAAGGACGGATCATTCCGTATGTGCATTGACTATCGTGAGTTGAATAAACTCACAGTTAAGAATCGTTATCCATTACCGAGGATTGAAGATTTGTTCGACCAGTTACAAGGATCGAGTATCTACTCGAAGATTGATTTGAGGTCAGGATATCACCAATTACGGGTTAGAGAAGAAGACATATCCAAGACTGCATTCAGAACTCGATACGGTCATTACGAATTCCAAGTGATGCCATTTGGTTTAACCAACGCACCAGCTGTGTTTATGGATCTCATGAACCGTGTATGCAAACCATATCTAGATCAGTTTGTGATTGTGTTTATTGATGACATCCTCATTTACTCTAAAAATGAGGAAGAGCATGAAGAACATCTGAAGACGATTTTAGAGTTACTAAAGAAGGAAGAGTTGTATGCTAAATTCTCCAAGTGTGAATTTTGGATACGAACTGTACAGTTTCTAGGGCACGTGATTGACAGTCAAGGCATTCACGTGGATCCCGCTAAGATCGAGGCAGTCAGGGATTGGGCAGCTCCCACTACTCCTAGTGAAATACGTCAATTCCTTGGACTAGCCGGTTATTACCGTAGGTTTATCGAAGGGTTTTCGATAATTGCTAAACCTATGACTGAGTTGACTCAGAAAAACAAGAAGTTTGATTGGGGAGAAGATCAAGAATCAGCTTTTCAACAATTGAAGCAGAAACTCTGTGAGGCACCAATCTTGGCATTACCTGAGGGTAGTGATGACTTTACAGTGTATTGTGATGCGTCTATAAAAGGGTTGGGTGCTATGTTAATGCAGAAGACTAAGGTTATTGCATACGCATCTCGTCAACTAAAGATTCACGAGAAGAACTATACAACACATGATCTAGAACTTGGAGCTGTAGTGTTTGCCTTGAAGATTTGGAGACACTATCTGTATGGTACTAAGTGTATAGTGTTTACCGATCACAAAAGCTTGCAACACATTCTAGATCAGAAGGAGCTCAACATGAGACAACGACGTTGGTTGGAATTGCTAAGTGACTATGATTATGAAATCCGTTACCATCCCGGGAAGGCAAATGTTGTAGCAGATGCCTTGAGCCGAAAGGAAAGAATTGAACCTATTAGGGTTAGAGCCTTGGTGATGACTATTGGCTTAGATCTTCCATCTCGAATACTTGAGGCTCAAAAAGAGGCAGTAAAATAAGGGAATGTTGACAAGGAAGATGTCCTTGGTATGCTGAAAAAGTTAGAAACTCGTGCTGATGGGACACTTTGTTTTGATAATAGGAGTTGGTTGCCTTGCTATGGTGATGTACGATCCCTGGTTATGCACGAATCACATAAGTCAAAATATTCTGTTCACCCAGGGTCGGATAAGATGTATCACGACCTAAAGATGTTATATTGGTGGCCAAATATGAAAGCAGACGTAGCTACTTACGTCGGTAAATGTTTGACTTGTGCAAAGGTTATGGCCGAACATCTGAAGCCATCCGGTCTATTGGTTCAGCCTGAGTTATCCATCTGGAAATGGGAGAGGATCACTATGGACTTCATCACTAAGCTACCAAAAACCTCAGTTGGGTACGATACGATTTGGGTTATTGTTGACAGACTTACCAAGTCAGCACATTTCATACCAATCAAGGAGTCGGATGGAACGGATAGGTTAGCAAGAATATACTTGAAGGAAGTAGTCTCTAGGCATGGTGTACTGATATCTATCATCTCTGATCGTGATGCTCGGTTTACGTCCAGATTTTGGCAATCGCTTCAACAAGCGTTGGGGACCCAATTAGACATGAGCACTGCTTATCATCCCCAGACCGATGGTCAGAGTGAGAGGACGATTCAGACACTGGAAGACATGTTAAGAGCATGTGTGATCGACTTTGGTAATGGCTGGGATCGACACTTACCCTTGGTGGAATTTTCTTACAACAACAGTTACCACACCAGTATCAAAGCCGCACCATTTGAGGCACTCTATGGGCGGAAATGTCGTTCTCCAGTCCAATGGGCTGAAGTTGGGGATACCCAACTCACTGGTCCTGAAATCATTCACGAGACGAATGAGAAGATCGTGCAGATTCGAAATCGGATGCATTCGGCACGTGACCGACAAAAGAGCTATGCTGATAAGAGGCGAAAACCTCTTGAATTTCAAGTTGGAGACAAAGTTTTGTTGAAGGTCGCACCATGGAAGGGAGTTATTCGTTTTGGCAAGCGTGGAAAGTTGAACCCTCGATACATTGGGCCTTTCAAAATCATAGCAAGGATTGGTCCGGTGGCTTACCGACTAGAGTTACCTCAGGAGTTGAGTAGAGTTCACAATGTTTTCCATATTTTCAATCTGAAGAAGTGTTTATCTGACGAGACACACGCTATCCCACTGGAGGAGATTCAGGTTAATGATAAGCTCATTTTGTTGAGGAACCAGTGGAGATCGTGGATCGTGAAGTGAAACGGCTTAAGCAAAGCCGTATACCGATCATCAAAGTACGTTGGAATGCGCGAAGAGGTCCATAATTTACTTGGGAACGTGAAGACCAATTCAAGACCAAGTATCCAAACTTGTTTACCAACCCACCGACCACCTCAAAGAACTAATTTCAGGATGAAATTTCCTAACCAGGGGAGGCTGTAACAATCCGTCAATTTTCTTAATGTATTTTCCCCTCGTATAATTTAATTTACGTTGTGAAATGTATGTTGTCAACTGAGACGCTATGTCACTATTATAAAATGCCGTGCGCGTAAATTTTTCCGCATAATACTTGATTTATTAGCATCATTTGGCTCAATAGAAATTTTATGTCAACCGTCACTGTGTGTCGCGCATTGACGAATTAAATTAATACGTTGTACCGGGTATCACCATAAATTCCCACTTACAATATAATACCCATAATTCTACTTCTACTTTATATATCAAAAATCTATTATTCAAAAGAAAAACCATAAATTCCCACTACCATCATTATTATTAAATACTACCCATCATCTCCTAATTTTCCCATTTTATCATCCAATAACTCGTCACATCCTCATCCCACTCAAAATCTCATCTGTCTCTTTTGTCTTTTCTTTTCTGTCGTGACTCCATACAACAAGAATGCAACATTTTCAAATTTGCATTTAAGGCACCTCATTACCCAATAGTCCAACATACTTCACATAAAATAACATAAAAGTAAGAGTTACTTTCATCTTCTCCATTTCAGTTGATATCAAGACCATCTTAACATTTCACTTTCATGTCTTTCCACAAACACTAAACTTCCATCTTAGATTCATCATACTAATAAATCACAAACTCCACAAACAACACATTTAATCCAACCAACAAAGATGATGCCGACGTGAACAAGCTATTTCTTCCGAGAGTAACTTTATATCGAGCAAGGTTTGGGTTTTGTTCGGGTTAAGCTAAGATTTGGAGATAAGGTTTTGGGTTAAGCTAGGAGGTTACGGGTTGATAAGGTTTCGTATTCGGGTCGTTCTTAGTACGTGTAGCTTGGGAAGAGAGTACGTCACTCACACTTTCTTTTGATGTTTTACTACTTGTTGCTTACATTATGCTTACAAAAACTTGCTATCCATGCTTTTAAACTTGACAAAGGAATGGTTAATCTTGGGTTAAAAATAAAAACATGGGTTACCATGGGTATTGTGTTGCGAAAACTTTGTGTCAAGAGATGTAAACACTATATTTGAGTCACCTAACCCATTTTGAGCACATAAAATCATAACCTTAAAGTGTAGCATGAATCTTTGACGTACTAGGATAAAACGAGGGTCACGAATTTTATGTATATTTTCTTCTAACAATCTATAGACAAGTTTGTATGTGTTGTAGGAGTCTTGTAACATCAAAAGATTTAAGTTTTTGAATTGTTCTAAAACTTGTAGTTTTTCTCCTTGAAATTAAAGACTTGAACCACGTAAAAATATACCATTTTTATGATGGGATTTGTAGATAATGTCGTTAGGATTAACATGCAACTTTTATTCTTGAAAATGGTCAATTAACGAAGTCGTAATTTGAAGAATACGCTGCGTTTTAGTTTATACAAAAATGGAGGACTTATTGGCCTTATTTTTCTGATGAAGAAAGTTGTATTTTATTCCAACTAATAGCTTGGTTTTCATACATTAATTTTGTCCTTGTATCAATGTCAATTGTGTAAGTCAAAAATAGTGGGGTCAATATCTACAACTTCAAATTGGTCATTTATCTTTATTCCTGTCTTGGGTATCATTGAGAGAGAAAGAGAACATTCTTTTTTTTATTTAAATGTGTTAGTGAGAAAGTACAAGTGATAGGACAAAAGGAAACAATGATATAAATACTTTAAGTTGTTGGACTTTTGGGTGGCGCATGAATTAAATGAAACAGAAAGGGATTAAATTTTGTTTGTTTTAAAACAAATCATGACAAATGAATTTTCGTATGTCAAAAGAAAAGAGAGAGAAGTACCATTAATGAGAGTTATTTTGGTTTTAGTTGTCCTTATTAATGACCCATGAGAATGAATGACCAAATTAATATCATGATATTACTTTAAAAGAGACATGACCATATACTAGGATACAAATAGTAATTATATTAATTATACAAGTTCGTATTTAATTTATCTACATAAAATGTAATAAATAAGGAAAGTAATTATATTAATATCACGGTTCGACCGTGGAGCGTGGGATTAAGCATTCTTCGATTTATTCGTATATGCCGAGTCCCATTGACTCTTATAATATAAACCGGACTAAATTGGTGTCACAGTTAGCGCGTGAAGCGTGGGTATTAGGCATTCTTCGATTTATTCGTATATGCCGAGTCCCATTGGCTCTACCGAACTAAAAGACCCAATTAAGCGGGTCCTGAACAGGGCCTCACGATTTATTCGTAGACGACCCAAACGGGATCTTGCTATTTTTAGACCTATGTATATATATTAATCCATGAACAGTAAAAATAAATAAAACATAGAGGACTGATATATTCATTGGACAAAAATTAAGATTAGGACCGTATTATTGTTGGACTGTGATGGACTTGGACTTAGAAAATTTGTGGACTTATTTAGTGACCAACTGCCATTTGACCGAATTAAATTATAATTGTTTGTATGTCTATTTTTATATAAGTCTGTCTTAGAGTCGTCTAAATTATTTTGTGTGTGTTGACCTATAAATTTGACCTTTTAATAAATTTGGACTTTTAATAAAAAGTAATGATCTTACTTAATTTATTTTTGGAAGCAAGCATAGTGTAGCAACATAGTACTTATTTAGTTGCACTACTTATTTAGATAGCATTATTTATGCTAGGTTGCAACTAGGATTGGCGTTACTTGCGAGTTCTATTACTGTGATTGATATTTGTTGCATCTACTTGACCATCACTTAAGGTGAGTTTATAGCCCCACTTTTTACAGCTTTTATGCATTTTTGGGGTGAGAACATTGCTCTGTTTTACAATTGAACACAAGTACTATAACTTACGTTTACGGACTAGTCTAAGTAGCTATAACCCTTTGATTGCTCTTTTGCCCTTAATCGTGAACCGTTAATTACTGACACGGATGACCGGTCAGTAAGCACGAATGTCGTGGATAGATCTATTGAGGTTGACACCTCCGTCGGGTTTAATCGAATACTGTATTATTCAGACGCATTTTCATTTGGTACTTTACGGATGTTGTGGGTTAGACATCTGCTGGGCACTTATATATATTCTCTGATTGTTACGCATCGGTGTCACGAGCTTAGACAGTAGTAAACGCCTTTTGTATGACATGTTATTTGTTATATTGTCATACACTACTAAAAATCTTGTGGTTCAATAACTCTATTAATTTAAACCTATGAACTCACCAACTTTATGTTGACACTCTAGCAATGTTTTTCTCAGGTGCTTAACTTACATGGATTGCTTGGAGTCGTATGCATTTGAAGCTTTCAATAATATTTAGATCATTTGAATACTTTTCAAACATTTACATTTCTATTATGAACTATGTTGTACCGTTAAAACCTTGTTGTTGACTATATTCAAATGATCAATTTTCAAACGACTCATATAGAGGTCGTTCTTTATATTCTGAGTGTATGATGCTATGAAGTCACGTGACCCGATTACTTTTCCGCTGCAATATATTTGGGGTTGTGACACTGTTTTCAAAAGGAGTGTGCAAAAGTTCGCACATTTTCCACTTTTCTTGATATTTTGCTAAGTCTAGTTCAAACCTTGAAATTATTGGGCTATAAAGCTGATCATAGCATCCTGATATTGAGTTATCAAGGTGTGGTGAAGCCTATAACTTGGGGATAATCAAGTGTGGGGAACTATGGTTGCATTAATCAAGAATTTTTCTTCTTTTTGTTTTTTATATTGTGCTCTCAACCTTGTTGATTCTTAGCAGGCTTGTTTGTGGAAGCTTGTACTTGTTCTTGCTAGTACATAAGCTCAAAATCCGTGGGTGTGGATATACATCCATGAGGTACACATCATCTTACCCAAAATCTGTTAAAACTTTGGATTTTTGGTGATTTTGTGTGTGACTTGTGTTCTTGCTGATTTTATGGTCTAACCTTGCTCTAATCTGCTTAATATATCTGTTATTGTGCTTATTTGGGCTTGGGTGGTCTTGAAATACACTTTTGATTTGAAAAATTATGATTTGAAAATTTAAAGGGGTGTTTGGGATTACCTGTTATAGATCATAAGTGGTTATTGTGTTTGTGAAAAGTGTTATTTGTGCTTTGTATCTGTTATTGACTTGTTTGAGTGCTATTTGCTGCAAGTTTTCAACATTGAAACATAAAATCAAAGATTGTGCTATAGATTGCTAGTTTTGACTGCTTTTGACCTAAGACTTTGGGAACACCTAGAGTGTATGCATGCTTAGGGCTAAAAAGTGTTTAAACATAGTTCTTATAACCTGTTAACAAGATTTGGAGGTTTGGATTTGGTTTGGTGGTCAATTGCATCAACAAGTGTTCATAACTGCATGTTCATAGTTCATCAGTAACTTTAAGTGCTTGAATCTTGACCTATACTTTGAATCAATGCATGAAACCTATTTAGACTTTCTTATTTAAGTTTATTATTGCTTGTGTATGCATTTTGTTAAGTTTGGGTGGCTGAATTGTGCTATAAGTGCTTATTGAACCATAACTGCTTACTTGTTCATGTCTAGTGCATATCTGGTGATGTTTTGATTAAACTGTACTAACTGGCTGTTAGTGATTGTGATTTCTTGATTGTTATTGACTCCTTATGATACACTGATCATTTGGGTGCCTTTATGTAACTTGAATCTCCAAAAATTCACTAAAGACAAAAAGTCAAACAAATCAAGCAGTGGAAAAAGTTTCCACTGCTCAACATCCAAAACTAGCCCCTGCTAGTGTTAATTTGCGTTCAGCTTATTAATAAGCCATACTGGCTTATCCAGACCTGCAACAACTTATTTTTTGTGATCAATCTTCATCATTTGACCCATTTGTTTGAACTGGAGCTTATTAGACTTTGACTTTGACTTTTTGCTAGAAAACCAACTCATTTGACTTTTTCATAAGTGCTTATTTGCTTATTTCAGCTTATTGAGTGAACTTATTTGAAAACTTTTTGTTGATTAAGCTTAGTTAAGTCATTTAAAAGCTTTAGAAACATGAATCAGCTCTTGGGATAGCCTAGAACTCGAAAACGACTATTTTGTCGTTTTGTGTAGATTGCTTATTGCATTTTCAGGCTTATTCCTAGGACTTTTTTCAAATTTCTTTTTACAGAAGTCTTAAGCAACTCAAAAGAAGCTTGTGTGTCTAATTTGAGCTTATGGCATCAACTTATAGCTTAATGGGCCAAAAAGCCCATTAAGAATAAGCTGTTTGATATAAGCCAGCTTATTTCACATTTTCAGCTTTTGGGCCTTTGAAAAGTTGTGTTCAGAATCAAATTTTGAGTCAGATAGGAGTTTTTAGGCTTATTTGGACAACATTTTTCTTATTGCCTTAAATAGCCCATTAAAGGGTCTGTTTGGACTTTTGGACCATTTGAAGGCCCATTAGGGGTATTTTTGTAATTTCAACTTCATTTCTATGTTATTTAGGTTAAATTAAGCTAGTTTGCAAGTTTTTAGAATTTTTATAAATTTTGAATTTTTAATATTATTTTATTATTGTTTTATTATTATTTCATTATTAAAAATTAAAATTTAGATTTTTCAAGTTTTTATATTTTTCTTAGGTTAAATACATTAAGTTAGGATCTTTACAACTTTTAGAATATTTTTATTGTTCTTAGATTAATTTTTATAATTATTTTAAGTTTTTAATAGTTTTTAATTGTTTTTAAATAGTTTTTATTAATTTTAAATTTTTCAAAAGAGTTTTAAATTAAGTTAGGTCATTTTAGAGGTTTACAAAGTGATAAATCTCATTTTGGGCTTTTTATTAATTAAATTGATTTTTAGGGCTTTAATTAGCATTAAAAAATCATTATTTAATTAAATAAAAGGTTTGGGTGATTTTTGATTTTTTGTAAACTCTAATTACATTATTTAGGATTTATTTCAATTTTCTAGGAATTTTTAGGGTAAATTTTTAATTTTGGTGCTTTTTACGGTTTTACGTGTATGACCTTTTCGTCTTAGTTTAAATCGTCATCGTAACTGTCATTCTCTTCGTATCCCATTTCTATTTTCTTTTCTCATAATCATATAATCACATAGTTAATCATTTCTCTACACAACAGACTAGCCTCCTTGAGAACGATCCCCACTTTGGGTCATAACTCGTGGGTTTCCTAAATCATTTGTGTACTTACCCTAATTACGCTTTGTTTTCCTAAACAAGGTTGTAAAATACAACTATCATAGTGCCAAGTGTAGGATAAATTATCACACTCCGCCATGACGGAAACACGAGGTGCAAACTATGGACATCATCTCAACAAATGGTGTCTCTATAGAGAAAACTAAATGCAAAAATGTCATTCAAGGCGACACAATGTCATGACAATATCTCAAAAAAATGCAGGGGTCTAGGTAAGTAGATAAGAAGTCATACCTCTTACCTAATATGAAAAAACAAACACATATAGATGTCATACAAGCACTTATTCAAAATCAGTTACAAAAAGAAAATCTAAGAGGAAAGGGGTTCCTCCATCTGCAGTCTTAGGCATCTCCAAATCCTAGCCACTTTTATTATCTACCTTCACCACATTCTCATTTGAAAGAGACTAAAACACATCAACATAAAGTTGGTGAGAGTCTGTAACACCCCATTTTGGTAAATGGAATGTCACGCGTGATTATGGCGTGTCATCAAAGCATACAAGGATAAATGTATAAAACATCACATGACCATAAAGGAAATACCGGAATCAAACATCGGTACCCCAAAAGTAGAACTCATCACACACAAACATAAGCACTGTAAATGAAAAGGACTAAACAATGTCCATGGAAATGAGTATCAAGTATAATGAAATGCATAAAGTAATGAAGGCTAGGAAGCTTCCAATCCATATGCACATACGCTTAAAGTCTACGAGCATCTGTGAGTACCTGCCGTTTTGGGAACATGAAAGGAAAAATGGCTGAGCATAACGCTCAGTGCACAGATATACAAGTATAGCATGAATAAAGTAAGCATGTAAGCATAAAGCAGCGGAAAAGACTAAGTCCTGGATAACCTGGTATATCTTAGCAAAACTGGTTTTATAGTTTGAAAAGCCTTATGTTTATCTTATAAAAACTGTTTAACATGTTTACCATTAGCCAATATAGGTCATGAAATATCAACGTGCATGAATACTTGGAGGGGTGACCTCGTCATGCAATTAGAGGGGCTGCCTCTAATTAATATAAGTTTGGGTAGGAGGGATCAACTCCTTGTGAAGGATGCAAGGCACACACCACATTCACCTAAATAATCTGCTGAAAACATGTAACCTAGGATGCACCAATACGCCCCACATGATAATAATAATATGGCCAAAAGCTGAAGGGACGCCACAAGCTATCACTCCGCCGTGGTGAAGTCATAACACTGGTGCCTCCAGTGTTATGGTTATGGTACCTCCATAACTAGGTGAAACTGATCATGCACGTATATGGCTTTAGGTATCTAATTAAACGTAAGCAATTCAAAAACATATAAAACATATACTGGGGAAAACAATTGGCTGCATACGGGGAATCCTAATAAGGAAGAATGTCCATACTGAAAGGACAGAGAATCCGTACCTTGTGTCCAGTGAACGAAGAAGACGAAGGGAAGAGAGTCCTACTTCGATATCACTAATGCTACATAAATAATATACGTGTATAAGTATTCTGATTACTGAGTACGTAACTGATTTTATATTTTGTTTTAGCTTGTTTTATATGTTCATGTCATGTTTTACTGATTTAAGCTTTATCCTACATTTATCATGTATTATGTATATTCTGATTAATTATTACTTGAATTTCTTGTATTATTATACTTGTTGTATATAAATATGTCACTTTCTAAAAATATCAGGCTTCCTAAAATAGAAAGTTTCCAAAAATAGAAAGTTTCCAAAAATAGATTTACTGCTTAAAATAGATAAGTTTCTAAAAATAGAAAGTTTCCATAAATAGATTAGCTGCCTTAATTAAATAAGTTTCTAAAAATAGAATGTTTCCATAAATAGAAATAAGCTGGATTATTAAGCTAATAATATAAGCTTAAGTGTTTACTGATTTATATTCTAAGTCATGTGATATATAATATAGTTTATTTATTATTACATGTAAATTAAATAAACTACAGGTTAAAGTATTTAATTAAATATATCATGATTTAATCAAATAAAAGTAAAAATACTTAGGTTAAAACATGTATTAATATCTCTTATTAATATAACCTAAGTCATGTAAATTAATTAATTATAAGGCATGTTTAATAATTAATTAATTATATAGTCTAATTTAAATAATAAATACTTAGGTTAAAATCCATGTATTATTAATAATAATAATAACCTAAGTCATGTTGTAATTAAATTAATTAAGTAACATGTTAAATTAATTTAATTAAACCTTGTAATTATTTAACTTGTAAAATAATTAACTTTAAAAAATAACCCATGAACCGAACCCGTTTTTTAATCTAAACATGTCGTGAACCGTACCGGTTTAACCCATGAACCGGCCAAACAAACACACCCTTAACAGTGGTAAAACCGGCTTGACCGGTTGCCACTGTTTTAGAAAAAACATCCACCGGCTGTGCCGGTGGTTTCCCCCTGGTCTCTCGGCTAAAGCCGCCGGCTGGGCAAAGTTCCCACCGGCTAGCCGGTGTTCCCCCTGCTGTCGCGGCTATGGTTCCCCTGCTTTTCTTAAATAGCCACCGGCTTATGCCGGTGGTGTTCTTGTTTCTGCCGAGACCCAACCAAACACCAAACCACACCTCGACTTAGGTCGGGGTTCCCTTTTCTCTTGCGGCCGAGACCCACAACCACACCGCGACCTCTTGGTCTTGGTTGTTGGTGCAAACAAAAGCAAGCCGAGACCATGGGGTCTCGGTTCCCTTGCGTCGGCCGAACAAACACCCCTAAAACCATGATTAATTTACCCCCATGATTAATTACATGATGATTAACTTGTTTTTATATAACCTATGATTTCATGTGTTTTTATTTAATAAAAACATAAAATAAAAAGGGGTTTAATAATTTACCGAATATGTGAAACAAAGAATGATGAGAAACACGAACGCTCTTGCAAGATTTGATCACCAAAAATCAACCAACACACCCCTTTTGTGTATTCTACCCGGCGGCCAAAAAGAGAGAGAGGAAAAGATTAGGGTTTTTGATATTTTCTAATTTACTATGATTATGAAAATATCCTTTTTCCTTTTTCTTGTTTTAGTAAAGTTCAAAATGGGCTTGGCCCTTGTCTTGTGTTGGTGCCGTGGGTATGAGGGGCCCACAAGGGGTAACCCATTGTTTTCCGTGTCTAATTAATATACGTTTTCTCGTGGTCGTGTTTACATGTTTATTTAGTTATCGTTCGTGTCGTAAAATATTTATTCGCAATCGTAATAAATATACGTAAATACATAATATATGTTCGTGATTATAAACGTTCATGATTTCTTGTTCGTATGTTCGTGATTATAATTATTGTTGAAATAATTATCGTGTCTTAATACGTATTAAATACTTCGTGTTATAACACATACGTAATACTTGTAAATCTTGCGTGAAATGTAAACGTGCTATAAAAGGAAAGTTCTAATCATGTGATCATAAGGGTACTATTCATGGTAAAAGCATGAGGGTTTTACAACTCTTCCCCCTAAAAAGAATAATTCGTCCCCGAATTATAGATAACATAAACTGGAAAAGAAGAAAATACCCGAATTCAAAATATGAAATAAGGGTAAGAAGCCCGGATAGACTCCTCTGTTTCCCAAGTGGCTTCCCGCTCGGTATGATCCCTCCAAAGGATTTTGATGAATGGAATCGTCTTCCTTCTCATGACTTGTTCTTGTCTGTCAAGAACTCGTTCGGGTTCTTCTATGAATGTGAGATCTTCACGAATCTGTTCCAATGGATACTGAACCATGTGATGGGGATGATACTTGTACCCTTTGAGTAAGGACACATGGAAAACATCGTGAACATGAGAAAGCTGAGGAGGTAACGCTAAGCGGTAAGATACTTCACCGACTCGCTCAATGACATCAAACGGTCTGATGAATCAGGGACTGAGCTTCCCTTTGATTCCAAAACGTCTAACACCACGTGCCGGCGAAACCATAAGGAACACGTGATCTCCTACGTTAAAGTGTAAGTCTGCACGATGCTTGTCTGCATAACTCTTCTGACGAGACCGTGCTTCTTGTAGTTTCTGCTTAGCTATTACGACCTTATCGTTGGTCAACTCAATCATTTCTGGTCCTTCAAGTGTTCGCTCACCAACCTGATCCTAGCGGATTGGGGGGCGACACTTTCTGCCATACAACATCTTGAAAGGAGCACACTTGATACTTGCGTTCCAACTGTTGTTGTATGCAAACTCTACCAAACAGATATAATCGTCCCAATCACCCGTCCATTCCAACGCACATGACCTCAACATGTCTTCTAATGTCTGACTCGTTCGCTCCGATTGTCCGTCTGCTTGAGGATGAAATGTTGTGCTAAGTTTAAGTTTTGTACCCCAATCTTTCTGCATACTTTTCCAAAATCACGAAGTGAACCGAGGATCTCTGTCTAAGACGATGCTGGATGGAGCACCGTAAAGTCTCATGATCTCCCTCATATAAGTATCGGCGAGTTTACTGACCGAATCCTCCTTGCGGATCGGTAAGAAATGAGCTGATTTGGTAAGTCGATCAACGATAACCCAAATCGCATCGTGCTTCCTCTTTGTCTGCGGAAGACCGGTAACAAAATCCATGGTGATCTTGTCCCACTTCCACTCTGGGATATCTAACGATTGAAGAAGACCACCAGATCGCTGATGCTCGATCTTAACCTACTGGCAGGTAAGACATTTGGAGATGTAAGTCGCAACATCCTGTTTCATACCACTCCACCAAAAGTATTGCTTGATGTCATGGTACAGCTTGGTCGAACCAGGATGAATAGAAAATGGGGAGCTATGAACCTCAGCTAACAATGCTTCCTGGAGTTCTTGATTATCAGGAACACAAAGTCTCGTGCCCTGCCATTAGATACCATCTGCGTCTGTCCGAACTTCTGTCTGCTTCTCCATATTCCGAATTATCGCCCAGATTTCACCATCATCTTTCTGATCTTCCTTAATCCTAGAGAGTAACTCGGGTTCCACTCTAAGATTAGCCCAGTAACCGTGTTGCCCACGTAACATGATCTCTATGTCTAGTCGCTCCAAGTCTCTTATAATTTCCTCCTCAATTCTAATGCCGTTTATCATTTCGGACTTTCTACTAAGTGCATCTGCCACTACATTCGCCTTGCCGGGATGATACTGCAGATTAATGTCATAGTCATTCAACAGCTCTAACCATCTCCCCTGTCTCATGTTCAATTCACATTGACTGAAGATATACTTCAAGCTCTTGTGGTCCGTAAAAATGTCGCATGATTCTCCATACAAGCAGTGCCTCCATATCTTCAATGCAAAAACGACTGCTGCAAGTTCCAAGTCATGCGTAGGGTAATTTTCCTCATAAGGCTTAAGCTTCCGTGAAGCGTACGTGCTCACTTTCCCATGTTGCATGAGAACACAGCCAAGTCCCTTTCCCGATGCATCACTATAGATCTGAAATCCACTTGTACCAGATGGGAGAGTAAGAATCGGTACAGATACTAACTTCTGCTTTAGGTCTTCAAAGCTCTTCTCTCTTTCTTCAATCCAAACGAATTTCTACCCTTTTCGCATCAGTTTGGTCAATGGTAGTGCTAAACGGGAAAACTTCTCCACGAACCTACGATAGTAACCAGCTAAGCCTAGGAAACTACGGACTTCAGTCGCTGATGTCGGTCTTGGCCACTTGGTAATAGCCTCAACCTTTGCTGGATCCATCGTGATTCCTTCTGCTGATACAATGTGACCTAAGAATGCCACCTTGTCTAACCAAAACTCACACTTGGAGAATTTAGCATACAACTGCTTCTGGCGAAGGATCTGTAATACCGTACGAAGATGGTCTTCGTGTTCCTCCTTGGACTTTGAGAATATCAAGATTTCGTCAATGAAGACAATGACGAACTTGTCCAGAAATTCATGAAAGATTCTGTTCATCAAATCCATGAACACTACTGGAGCATTGGTAAGGCCAAATGGAATGACTACAAATTCGTAGTGACCATAGCGTGTACGGAAAGCAGTCTTGGCGATGTCCTGCTCCTTAACCCGTAGCTGATGATAGCCCGACCTTAGATCAATCTTGGAGAAATGTTTGGCCCCTTGAAGTTGGTCAAACAGATCGTCTATACGTGGTAGTGGATACCTATTCCTGATGGTAATCTTGTTGAGCTCGCGATAGTATATGCAAAGACGCATAATGTCGTCCTTCTTCTTAACGAATAAGACCGGTGCGCCCCATGGAGATGCACTCGATCGAATAAAGCCTCGTTCCAGAAGTTCTTACAATTGATCCTTCAGCTCCTTCAACTCTATGGGAGCCATGCGATAAGGATCCTTGGAAATTGGCTCAGCTCTTGGGATGAGCTCGATATTAAATTCTACTTCACGTGCAGGTGGTATGCCCGGAAGTTCTTCTGGAAATACGTCTGGAAATTCTAACACAATCGACAGATTCTGAATTGATGGGGATTCAGCATCCATGTCATGAACCGTAGCTAGATAGCCCTCGCAACCATGTGAAAGTAATGCACGTACTTGTAGGGTTGATATGATTTGTACAGACCTTCCGGGTACGAACCCGTTGTGAATGTACTCTGGCGCATTAACATCAACGAAGATGACTTAGTATGAATGGCAGTCTATGGTAGCATGATGTTTGGATAGAAAATCCATGCCCAAAATCATGTCAAAATAATTCATGTCCAGCGGAAGTGCATCAACAGGACGAATCTTGTCATCAAACTCTAGGGGAAGGCTCTTGTACACATGGGTTATGCGTACAAAGTCTCTTAAAGGCGTGGAAATAATCAGTATATTCTCTAGTGGCATGGGAAGTATCCTAACATTCTTGGCATAAGCATTAGAAATGACCGAGTGAGTAGCACCCGTGTCAAAAAGAACTCATGCAGCAAGATTCCAGTGATGGTACCTGTAGACTTGTTGGCCTGATCGTGAGATATCGTGTAAACGCGTCCACTAGTAGGAGGCGACTTGGTATCAGCATGTCCCGATGTGCCCTCCATCTCGCCCTTGCGGCATTCCTTTATGTGATGGCCAGGAAGACCACACTTGAATCATGCGTCACTGTCGCGGCGTGTAGAAATGTAAATCTATGCTTATGTTTTAAAGAGAGAAAGAGATAGAGAGATGGTGGATTTCACACAAAGCTAGAGAGAGAAAATAAGAAGAACTATGTGTAAATTATGAAACCACACACCCTCTCCATCAAAGGAGAGGGTTTATATACCCAAGCCTTGTAATGGGCTTGGGTTTACGTGTTTGGGCCGGCCTACACAAGTTGTAGGCTAGGCTTGGACTTGTTTGTTAAATAACGATGTCTAGACTACGAGCTACTACTTAGTATATTGTCGGAGTGACCGAATCTTCCTAAATACGTAAAAACGTATTTCCAACAATCTCCCCCTAAGGGAGGTCAATCCAAACAAGGGCGGTACCCGAGTTACAATAATGAAATAAACATAGCATACTATGCTTGTCTTGAGCTTGTAGTCTTCGTCTTTCTTTTTCTTTTTCTTTTCTGGTGAACATGCTGATGTGATCTTTGATATCAATCTTTGAGCATTAATCTCTTGCCTTGATCTCGTGCATCCATCACTTGTGATCTTTGCCTCTTGGTGACACCATGTCCCACATACTTATACCTTCGTAATTCTTGAAAGATTCAGAGTTCGATACAGCGGAAGACTTAACTTTTAGGCTTTCTTAAATTAAATGAGATATTAAGTGAATAAAGTATAAGCATGCGAAGACGACTTCTTCTTGGATTCTGCAACGACACCGTCTTCAAATGCCGCAACATAAGTAGACACGAACGAAATGGCTTTAAACATTTCATTCTAAATCGGTAGCATTTTACCTCCGGTCGGTGAAGACCGTTGGACGATATTAGATATCGTACCCGTGACGGATAGTTTCAATTAAGTAACTTCCTGACAGGATTTCGCGGGTAAACCCGTTCTCTTTATTCGACCGTCTAAAGCTGACTGCGAACATAAAGAGTGAATCAATTGGATAATAATATCCGCATGATTTGAAGCCGTCAATTCATGTTCCTGGAACAAGTGAAATTCAGTTAAGAACCGCACCATCGTTGCTTTCCAGTTGTCACGAGCTTGATTCGTATAGAATCTTTGATAGGTGTGTAAACACCCATCTTTTCTACCACTTAATTACAATAATAACCGGACCCAAACGTGTATTTTATGTCTTTTATGTCAGAATTATGCGTGGTTTGTGTTTTTGTTGTGATTTAGGACAAAATTGTGAAAAGTGGAGAAAACACGAGAATTCACGGGCATTCACGGCTTTTATTGAAGAAAAAGATGAAAGACGGAGTCGAGAAGTCAAAAGTGGAAAAAGAACGGAAGTCCAAGACCAATTCTAAAGATTTATCGAAGAAAAAGTCAAAAGACAGAAGTTTATCAAAAGTCAAGAAACTCAAGTCTATTTTATCGAAGAAATTAAAGACGAGTTCAAAAGATATCCCGAGCCACAAGTCCTTAAAGTCCAAATTTAAAAGAAAGATTAGAAGAAAAGGACTAATGACGCAATTAATGAAGATTAAATGAAGGAGGGGCTTAATCTTGCAATTAACAAAGAAATGAAGGAGGGGAGGAAGCTTCCTAATCCTCCCCTATAAATAGTTTAGATTGTTAAGCATTTGTTTTTGTTGGCTAATAGTGACAATTAGTCCTTCCACCTTTAATTACCTTGTCAATTTAAATACTTGTCCATTTAATTACCTTGTCTTGCACTTAATTACCATTTTAATTCAAGTAAGTTTTTCTTTTTAATTCTTGTCAAGCTTTATCTTTACCTTGTTAATCTCATTCTTCCTTTCTTTAATCTTTGTGTTGATTTGTTTAGGGTGAAGTTATTTTCAGAACCAAATAAATGTATAGAACTGCGAGAACCACCTTTTTACTCTTAAAATGCACATGTATATTCATCATGTTAGTTCATTAGGTAGAAATACATGAATTTTCATTATCATAGGTCACTAGGAACATGTATCCTAGGACCATGCACATATATTTGTTTTGTATGTATTATAATTATCTTTTCGTTGGATAATATGAAAACACATGTGCACTCTTCATATCACTCATCATACTCGGATCTAATACCAATAAAAAAATTATTAAATGTTAATTTAAACATAATAATGAAAATACATATACATTTTTTAGAGTATAAAAGTGGTTCTCGCAGTTCTGTACATTTATTTGGTTCTGAAAATAACCCTACACGATTTGTTTATGTTTATGTTCTTAATTTTTGTTGATTTATTTAAGTGGGTTTTGATTATTTTGATTAAGTTTTGTGAGTTTTATTGTTTTGGATTGATTGATTATGATCATCATTTGTTTATTTGCTTGTTTGATTTAATCTTGCGTTTATTTTAGCTTTGTTTTGTCTAAATTCGTGCTTCATTCTTTGTCCGTGTTCTTCGCTGTTATTCATGTCCAGGTACTGATCTTCATTTATTCCGAGTAAAGGGTTCTCTGAGTGTTCTATGCGGAATAATTTTTATTCCGTATAAAGGTTTTTGCTAAGCTTGTCCATGCGGAATATTTGATATTCCGCATAAGGTGAATATTCCGAATAGGGAGTATTATTCCGAATAGACTTGATATTCCGAATAGAGCTAATATTCCGCATAGGAGGATATTCCGAATAGGTGACAATATTCCGAATAGGCCAATTATTCCGAGTAGGGACTTTATTCCGAATAGCAAGGACTTTCCGCATAAGAACAATATTCCGAATAGACAAATATTCCGAATAGGGCTAATCTTTCCGAATAGGTGACAGTTATTCCGAATAGCATTTATTCTGAATAGGAGTTTATTCCGGATAGGGAAATCTTAGTTTTTAGTTTTCTGCCTTTTCATTTTAAGCTTTATTTTTCCCGCCTTTTTCTTAAATTGCACTTTAAGTTTATTTGCCTTAGTTAAAGATTTAGTTTATTTGCGTTTTAAGTTTGCCTTAGTTAGATTTAAGTTTGCGTTATTTACTTTATTGCCCTTTAGTTTTAGTCGCGCTTTAAATACTAGCACTTTATTTTAATTAGACTTAGATTTACTTTAACTGCACTTTTACTTTATTTGTTCTGCACCTTTAATTTTCAAAACTACAACGACACATCTTTATTCCACCAAAGTTCAACTGAGTCACACATTAAACATATGTTTTTCAATTCGAAGAGATTGGTACAACGAATATTTTTTAACTGGGAAAATCTTAGTTATCAAATGGCGCCGCTGCCGGCTCTTTTCGTAAAGATCAACAGTTTTTTGTGAGAGACACGTTGCTTTTTGGGATCCGTTCACTTGTGAACGTTATTTTTCTTGCATAAAAAATTCAAAAATCATAAAAATTAAAAATTGATAAAAAACCATAAAAATTAAAAATTTCAAAAATCCAAAAAGATTTTATCTTTATTGTGTATATATATTGTTTTTGTGTTTGGTTTTGTTTTCCTTTGCATTTTCAGGTGTATGCGTACTAGATCTTCTAATTATCAAGAGCCCGAGCCTCAAGAAGATTTAGATATGGCAGGTGTTAACAACAACATGCCACCGCACCTCAATAATAATAATAACAACACTGCTCTTCCACAGCCCGATCTTCGGACCATGGAGGAACTTTGTCAACCAACCATGTTTGGACGAGGAGGACCGATTGCGCCGATGCAAATCAACGCTCCTAAGTTTTCGTTGAAGCACCACATGATTCAGCAATTACAAACAAACCCATTTAGAGGATTGCCTGATGATGATGCCAACAAACACCTCGACAAGTTCATTACAATCACCCAGAGCATGAAGTTGGCTGGTGCCACTATGGATGAGCTTCGCCTACAACTCTTTCCACACACTCTATTACATCATGCCGAGAAATGGTTTGATCGTCTCCCGAAGAATTCTATTCACACTTGGGATGACATGACTCAACGCTTTTTGTCGCGCTACTTTCCACCATCCATGGTCACAAGCCTTTGCAATCAGATCAGCGGTTTCATGCAAGATCCCGATGAATCTCTTTTTGATGTATGGGAGAGATATAATGTCTTGATCGACCGTTGTCCAAACCACAACATGCTTCCGATCACCTTGATCGATACTTTCTACAACGGATTGACTTTTCGAGATCGTGATACGATCAATGCAGCCGCCGGTGGCACATTCATGAAAAGGAGACCCGAGGAGTGTAGAGAGTTAATTGAAAACATGACTACTCATCATAAGAACTGGGATTCCTCTGCTTCTTCTAGAAACAACACGAGAGTCAATGTTTCTTCTACCTCAGCAAACCCTGAGATGACCGAACTCACCCGCATGATGGCTGAAATGAGCAAAAGTATTACGCTTCTCGCTTCAAACCAACAACAACAACATGTTAAAGCGGTGGCTAATCCTTGTGAAACATGTGGCGGTCCTCACTCATACACTGATTGTCCTTCGACACAAGGAAATCCGGAAAATGTATATGCAGCTTACGGTAATTATTCACCGGAAAATTACCAAGCTAGACAACAAGGGGATAGAAATCTGCTGAGCTACCGTTCCAACAACTACCTTTCACCTGGTTTTTCTCTTCAAAACCAAAATCCCGCCAACAACTACAATAGAAGCAACCAAATCCCACCTCTTGCTTCTAACCCTTATCAACCACCCACCCAACAACACCCACCCATTAATCCTGATGCTGACACAATCATGAGAACTCAAGGTGAGCAAATCAAGAATCTACAGAGCCAAATAATCAATTTGAAAGGAGATATCTTGAAGCAAGGTAATGACATCAGAACCGAGGTTCGTGATAACCTTCAATCCTCTTTCATCACTCAAACAACTGAATTGAAGAATCTGTTGGCTAGTTTCTTGCCCGAAGCTCAACCTTCTTCTTCTTCGGGTTCTCTACCTTCAAACACCGTCACTAATCCGCGAGCTAATGTGAGTGCTATAACTACGCGTAGTGGAATTACCATTGTCAATCCACCTACACCACCACCATCATCTACACCTCCTCCACCACCATGTATCCCTACTCCTCCTACACCTAGTAGTTGTACACCATTACCGTCTCCGCCTCGTCATGACGATGCATCTCGAAAGGACCCTTCAACATCACAACCTTCACCTTCTCCCTATCAACCAAGAATCCCATACCCTTCTCGTATAGGCAAGACCAATGATCTAACAAAGGAGGACTCGCAAATAACCAAATATATCAATATGATTTCTCAAATGTGATTCAACATTAGTTTCCTTGAAGCACTTGTCCACATGCCCAAATTTGTTAAAGCATTTAAGGAATTGCTTAACAAAAAGGAGAAGCTGCTTGAACTCGCCAACACACGATTAAATGAAAACTGCTCTGCAGTTATTCTTAAAGAACTTCCAGAAAAGCTTGGAGATCCCGGTCGTTTTGTGTTGCCTTGCGTGTTCAACAAAACTGAAGAATTTACTGCCCTTGCCGATCTCGGGGCTAGTATTAATCTTATGCCACTGAGTGTTTGGAAAACACTATCTTTACCCGACCTCAATCCAACAAAGATGACTCTTGAACTTGCAAATCGCACTCTCGCTTACCCCGTCGGTATAACTGAAGACGTGTTTATTAAAGTTGGCGCATTTACTTTCCCGGTCGATTTTGTCGTAGTTGATTATGAAATGGACCCTCGTATTCCTTTAATACTTGGTCGACCATTCTTGAGATCCGGACGTGCTTTAGTAGATGTAGCCGAAGGTGAGTTAATCTTAAGAGTCGGGAAAGATTCACAAATTTTCAAAATGGGGCAGCTTACAGGCAAATCTTTTGGACGAGCATTAGTCAATATGATTAATGTGCTCGATGACTTTGTCATCTACGACAATCCTCTATTCGAGTCTTCCACTGACAATCCACTCTTTGAAGATAATGTGGATGATTCTCGCCCCAATTTGGAAGCTTCTCCCATTTATGATTCACCACCGGTCTTTGATGCTTATGATGATGATGATTCTAGCTCAGACTTGGATGATTTTGACTGTACTTCTGAGTATCCCGAGCAGCCCACTTTCGATGATTTTGATGAGGCTGATACTCTATCGAGCGATTCTTCACATGATGAAGATCCTCCGCCATCACTCGATCCTACTTTGGACGATTATTCATTTGAGGAAGATTTCTCTGAATTTCTGAACACATACTTCCCTCACGAGAGTGATGCTCCTCCTTTGGACTTTGAAGATTATCGTCTTGATCCTCCTTTGGATTTGAAGAGCATTTTGTCCAAGGAGAAGAAACCGGTCGACACCGAAGTCCGTTGCACATATGATTTGACACCTCTTTGTCCTTCTTCTGAGGACGAGGTTGTGCTTCTTTGCGGATCTTCCTCACACTCGGCTGAGCCTGAGTGTTATTTTCCCTTAAAGGAAAAGGTGTTCGACCCCGGTATCGAAGTTTTTAAGCCATCTCAGTATCCACCTGATGAAATAAAAGGAAAAATCTTTGGAATTATTGAAGACATGCTCGCACCGCTTCATACTTGCTCCCACCATGCTCCATCACTGCTTAAGGGAACCTTGCCACTTCTCTTTTGGCTTGCCTTGTTCGCCTTAAGCTCTTGCTTATTGATGGATGAAAACTATGTCTTTGATCCTGGTGGATTTGTTTCATGCTACTTCTATTGATGATCAAGGTCGAGTCAGGCTCACGACTCGGTAAACAAAAACCAAGCGCTTCTTGGGAGGCAACCCATGCATCTATCTTTTCGCTTTCTTTACCATAAGTGTAGGGGGGACCCTTTGGTTTGCTTTCCTCTCCTCACTTCTTAATCAGGGATTCGAGCTTCAATGATCCATTCTTGCTGATTCTTGACGACCCGTGATTCCGTGTTCCACTTCTTCCCGGTTCTATCCTAAACTCTTTTCGATTCACTATTTTATATTTTCTCAATATTAAAATAGGAGTCTCTTTAGTTGTCTTTTCCTTAGCGAGATTTAAACAACGTGCACAATGTCCTAAGTGTAGGAGAGTTTACTCCCACATGCTTAAACATTGAGGACAATGTTTATCTTAAGTGTAGGGGGGACTTCTATCGAAGTTAAGTGGTCTTTTCCTTGTATTTGTCCTCATTTTAACCAGAAAATCAATTTTTCGACATTTTTCAAAAATTTTGATCTAGTTTGGCCTATTAGTTTTTCCCCTTTGTATAGTTATTTTCTTTCCTCATTAGAATAGATGTTTAATAAGTGGTTTTAATTTTCAAACGTTGTGAATCTTTTGACTCAATCCGAGTTTACTCTAGCTAGTATCCTTAACGTGTTTAAGTCAAGTTTTGCTAGGCTTTTATATAGGGAGCTATAAAACGCGAAAGTCTTAACTCTCACGGGTTAAGAACAAGAACTTTTCGCAAGTTCCTATAATTGATCCTAGAGAGTCGTTTATCAAAGGAACTTTAAGATGCGATTTCTAAACTTGAAAGAGTCTAAGAATTTGCAAGATCCTATAGGCGACTCGAAAACCCAAATTTTGATTTAATAGGCTAAGTATCCACGAGTCTCATTACTTGAGATTTTAAACTGTGGAGAACGAGAGATGATAGAGCCAATTATAAGTCGGTATTCTTTCGTGAATTTATGAGAGTTAATTATGAGCCTATTCTCCCATCACTTGCTAATAAATTTATCTGCTAATAAATAAGGTTGTACGATTTGAAAAGTTACTTAGCTTCTAGCCCCAGATCGTTTAAAAGTTGCTCGGTAATGACGAGAGTTCATAGCCAAGGCATAACTTATGAAGCGGGGCGCGAAGATTGGCGAGTCCGAAAAGGCCCTAACAAGGCATGAGGGCTATGTTTTGTTGCTAAAGATCCAAAGTGATGTGAAGAATCATTTATCGAAAATCAATATGAAGGATCGAGACACACGACGAAAAGCAAAAACTCCCAAAAAGTCATGGAGAAGTGTATCCGAAAAGACCCTAACAAGGTATGAGGATAAATAGATCCAAGTCAATAAAGGAGGCGGATCGTTGTATATCAAAATCCAAAATAAAGATTGGAGAAAAATGAAGAAGTCGTGGTCCATATATGAAGAATCTCTCAAAAATTCCAAGTGAAGAAATTCCAATTATGAAGAGAAGACCATTATTTCATGAACGTCTCTCAAGATTTGAAGTATGAAGTCGCTGCCAAATATCGGCCCGAGAAAGGTCTCAAATCGCGAACCAAGTTATGCCAAGATATGAACTTTTTGATATCCCGAGAAGCAGTTTTAAAAGATTTGGTCCTTTAGCTAACTATTGATTAAATCGTGCATTTTGTTTTCAGACTTAATAATTATCGAAATAAGTCAAACAATGCATCTTCGTGATCATTCAAGACAAATAATAAAATATAAGAGATACCCATAGGAATAAGGGAGTCTAAGTGAATAATTGGCCCACATGAGTTCGTGTTAATTTACTAACTTATAATAACAATGATCTCGTTTTTTTAAGCTTGGTTTGGAGAAAGTGAAAAGTTGAGGATGATGATTATTCATGACATTTTCAAAACCCAAGGTATGCTTTTAATTTCTTTGCTTTGCATTTTTTATAATTTTCTATCTCTTTAATAAAGGGCAACGTGGATTGATTATGATGAAAAATGTAAACACGCTTTGTAACTAATGCATTGCATGAGGACATTGCAATGGTCAAGTGTAGGGGATTTGATAGGTGTGTAAACACCCATCTTTTCTACCACTTAATTACAATAATAACCGGACCCAAACGTGTATTTTATGTCTTTTATGTCGGAATTATGCGTGGTTTGTGTTTTTGTTGTGATTTAGGACGAAATTGTGAAAAGTGGAGAAAACACGAGAATTCACGGGCATTCACGGCTTTTATTGAAGAAAAAGATGAAAGACGGAGTCGAGAAGTCAAAAGTGGAAAAAGAACGGAAGTCCAAGACCAATTCTGAAGATTTATCGAAGAAAAAGTCAAAAGACGGAAGTTTATCAAAAGTCGAGAAACTCAAGTCTATTTTATCGAAGAAATTAAAGACGAGTTCAAAAGATATCCCGAGCCACAAGTCCTTAAAGTCCAAATTTAAAAGAAAGATTAGAAGAAAAGGACTAATGACGCAATTAATGAAGATTAAATGAAGGAGGGGCTTAATCTTGCAATTAACAAAGAAATGAAGGAGGGGAGGAAGCTTCCTAATCCTCCCCTATAAATAGTTTAGATTGTTAAGCATTTGTTTTTGTTGGCTAATAGTGACAATTAGTCCTTCCACCTTTAATTACCTTGTCAATTTAAATACTTGTCCATTTAATTACCTTGTCTTGCACTTAATTACCATTTTAATTCAAGTAAGTTTTTCTTTTTAATTCTTGTCAAGCTTTATCTTTACCTTGTTAATCTCATTCTTCCTTTCTTTAATCTTTGTGTTGATTTGTTTATGTTTATGTTCTTAATTTTTGTTGATTTATTTAAGTGGGTTTTGATTATTTTGATTAAGTTTTGTGAGTTTTATTGTTTTGGATTGATTGATTATGATCATCATTTGTTTATTTGCTTGTTTGATTTAATCTTGCGTTTATTTTAGCTTTGTTTTGTCTAAATTCGTGCTTCATTCTTTGTCCGTGTTCTTCGCTGTTATTCATGTCCAGGTACTGATCTTCATTTATTCCGAGTAAAGGGTTCTCTGAGTGTTCTATGCGGAATAATTTTTATTCCGTATAAAGGTTTTTGCTAAGCTTGTCCATGCGGAATATTTGATATTCCGCATAAGGTGAATATTCCGAATAGGGAGTATTATTCCGAATAGACTTGATATTCCGAATAGAGCTAATATTCCGCATAGGAGGATATTCCGAATAGGTGACAATATTCCGAATAGGCCAATTATTCCGAGTAGGGACTTTATTCCGAATAGCAAGGACTTTCCGCATAAGAACAATATTCCGAATAGACAAATATTCCGAATAGGGCTAATCTTTCCGAATTGGTGACAGTTATTCCGAATAGCATTTATTCCGAATAGGAGTTTATTCCGGATAGGGAAATCTTAGTTTTTAGTTTTCTGCCTTTTCATTTTAAGCTTTATTTTTCCCGCCTTTTTCTTAAATTGCACTTTAAGTTTATTAGCCTTAGTTAAAGATTTAGTTTAGTTGCGTTTTAAGTTTGCCTTAGTTAGATTTAAGTTTGCGTTATTTACTTTATTGCCCTTTAGTTTTAGTCGCGCTTTAAATACTTGCACTTTATTTTAATTAGACTTAGATTTACTTTAAATGCACTTTTACTTTATTTGTTCTGCACCTTTAATTTTCAAAACTACAACGACACATCTTTATTCCACCAAAGTTCAACTGAGTCACACATTAAACATAAGTTTTTCAATTCGAAGAGATTGGTACAACGAATATTTTTAACTGGGAAAATCTTAGTTATCAATCTTGCAAGTTACCTACCAAGTGATGTTTAAGGTTAACACTAGAAGGATTTCCACTCATCACTGTGAACACTAAGGTATCACTCTGAGTGTTCTGGCAAGATCACTAAGATATTGCGTAGAGGCCTGGAACGTGTTTAAATTCAGTTAAGAATTAAACAGCTGTTGCTTTCCAGTTATCACAAGTTTGATTCATAAAGAATCACACATGTCACCTACCATGAGCTTTTTGATATTCGCTCAAGAAGGATTTCCATCTTCATTGTAAATACTTTCGTTTTACTCGGATGTTCAGGCAAGATCATGAAGATTTTGCGTAGGACTCTTATAATCTTTCTTACTTTTCACAGTGTGTGAAGAAGCAAGAAAATATGAAAGTGTGTCCTAATGAGATATTTGATGATCTCAAATGGCTCTAGACTCGATCGTGCATTTTGGATTTTAGTGATCGGAGGCTGGAGAGGAGTGCCACCTTTTCAATACCAATTTATTCGGAGTGAATAAATCAATAGATAATGCGTTGTCTCCGTGTGATTAAAACAAATACCTTTTGAGAGATATCTGAGTTAGCTGGGATGGGTTGTGCATTGCATCACTGGGTCCATGATGTCTGCCTTCAATATCGAGAATCATTAAAATGATCTCAATAGCATTTCTATTGACCCGGTTTCTGCCTAAGTTGTAAGGAGGGTTTCTTTCTTTACACCCTTTATCTTTACAATTCTTTTTCATTCTTCAACCCCTTTAATGCTTACCAATACGTCATAACTAGCACCTTGTTGTGATTGTTCCAGTGCTAACTTAAGTACTTGGTCGGCATTCAGCTACGTTCACAATCTTTCTCCAACTTTCCTAAGGACTACTATTTCTAGCTATGGGATGTCCTTGGGAAGTGATGTAGTGTTTTTGCAACCCTTTAGGAAAAGAGAGGCAAAGTAGTGGTAAGCGTTAAGTATCGGTTTAGGAAAACCGAGCACTAATGATCAAACAAGTTCGTTTCCCAAGGAGGCTAGTGCGTTGTGTGTTGAATTGATATTGATTTGTGATTATATGATTGAGAAAGAAATGGGATTAGAAGAGAAAGACGGTTACGAAAACGAATTAAACTACGACGAAAAAGGCGAACACGTAAAACCGTAAATAGTACAAAAATTAAAATTTTAACCGAAAAATTCCTAAAAATTACTAAAAATCCACAATAATATTCTAAGAGTTTACAAAAAATTCAAACTTGTTAAAACCTTTTAATTAATTCGATAATGACTTTTTAATGCTAATTAAAGCCCTAAAAATAAAAATTAATTGTTAAAAAGCCATAAACAAGATTTTATAGTTTGTAAACCTCAAAAATAACCTAATTAAGCTAAAAACTATCATTAAAAATTTTAAAACCAAATTAAACTATATCTAAACACTTAAAAACTATTAAAATCTATTAAACTTAAATTAATTCTAAAACATAAATGAAAAGTCCTAAAAAGATTTGGAAAGTTACAAAATTCCTAATTATGTGTCTATAATCTAGGAAAAATGAAAAAAAATTTAAAAACTTAAACTTTCAATTTTTAATAATAAAATAATATTAAAATATTCAAAAAAATAAAAAGTTTATAAATAAATTCCAAAAAATTACCAAAAACCTAGAATAATATAACTAAGATAAAAATGCAAATTAAAGTTCCTAAAACCTATTTATTAATTTTATATTAAATTTCAAAGTTGTTAAAAAACCCTAAAATCAAATAAAATTAAAAATAAAAGTTTTTGAAAACTTAATGTGATGTAAACCTCAAAAATATAAATAGAAACCTAAAAAATATTTTTCTAAAAATTAAAAACACTTTTTACTATTTTTTAACTAATTAATAAAAACCGGCTAATGAAAAATGAATAAAAAATAAATAAAGAAAAGGAAAAATACAAAACTTAGCTAGAAAAATCCCTAGTGAAACCCTAATCCTAGGAAAAATAAGTTAAAGCAGATTAACTTATCCAATAAGCCCACACAAGCTGATTAAGCTACGGCTTATTTATCCAAAAGCCCAATCAAAACGTGCTTAAGTAACTTTTGAAATGAGTCTATAACGTAAAAAACCATCCGGATCACTGGTAAACACGTTACTCCTCCGAAAGGGAGGTCGCGTGTTCGAGCCCAGGCCAGGTGAGTTTTTTTTATTTTTATTTTCTTTTTTTTTACTTTTAAAACTTAAATCTTATGCTCTTTTAGTCACAGAAACACAAATCCAAACCCTCTTTTAACAAGATTAAAACCCTCAAGTGCCAAAAACATATTCAGTTTGCTATTGTGTTAAACACAAAGAGATGAGTTTTCTTCACTTGTGCAGTTATATATCAAGAGGACTTGATTATGGTTTTGATGGTGTTTTTTTGGTGGACAACCGGCACCCTTATACTCTTTGGAGTATAAGGAGTTAAGAAAAACACAAATCAAGTAAGCCTAAGCACTAAATCACACAAAATTGCACAAAACAGGTTGCTGATGAAACTATGCAGGTCTGGTATGATTATGTTGATCTTCTAGGCACAAAAATGATTTTCAATGGCTACAAACTTGCATAAAATCTCATCAATTGACATAAAAACAATTCATAACCTTAAACAATCCTATAACCTAGCAAACTTCAAGCTTTGATGCACAAATATCACCAAAACAAGCAGAAAAATTTCTTGACAGACTTTATGCTTCTTTCTCAAAACTTTTACATGCAACTTGTGCTAAATCTTACCAATACTGAAAGACTAAGCTACATACAACCTATAAACTACCTAGGAAGTATTTCTAAACAGGTTTAAGCCAATATGCAATCCCTTAAACCCTACTTAATCACTAATCCAAACACCCTCTTAAGTTTCTGAAATCAAATTTTCCAAACAAAATCAAAGCAAAACACAACCCAACTGACTACAAAGCTTCTAACATGCATCAATCACCTAACATGAGCAATATCTAACAACTTTTAACAACTCTTAACACCTTTCATGCAAATCATGCAATATCACATAAAACTGAAAATATTGAAAATAAAAAAGGGACACAAGGAATTTTACGTTAAGGGACCTACATCCAGGTCCCTTAGTGACAGCTATGTCACCTCCCACAAGCTCGGGCTTGTGCTGAGCCTTGAACAACAAGATCTTAGAACCTGCTAAAAAAAATATAACACAAACAAATACCAAATGCAATATTCTGTTTTTATACTTTCTCCTTTCAAATCTTTTTCAAACTTTCAAACCATGAAACCTTTAACACGTTTCAAAAAACAAGTTCAACTTTAAAAAAAAATCCAAATCCAAATCCACTTTCACTTTTTTGGACCTATGATTTCTGAAATTCAAACCTATTTCAAAACCTTTTGAAAATCTTAAACACACAAATTGATTTTGGAACTCAGTCTTAGCTTTCTCAACACACACACACACTTTTAATAATCATAAAAAGGAATTACACTTGTTCAAAAACAAACACCAAACTTTTATATTAAGAAAAAGGAATTACAATATTTTGAAAGCCAAAAACTGGAACAGCCCTACTCACATGTTGAGAGGTGCTTAAATAGAGCTAGAAGAACTATCTAGAATGCCATAAACCCTAGTGCATGAACTGCCTAAATTGCCCTTGATTCTTTGACTGAAAATTGGTCAAATTCGTGCCCATGTGATTACCAGCCTTGAAAAGTTGATCATAGACGTTTATTTTGAACTTGGGGACCAAGGAGTGTGATCCATCCGTTTATCTTGTCCCCTCTTGGTTTTGGTGTGAAAAAGACGGGGCAGGGGTGGTCCTGGGAGGTCACATGGGTTGAGTGGGAACATGGGTTTTGTGTGGGATGGGATGAGAGTGACCTTAATTGAGGATCTGGAAGGATTGAGCTTAAACCCCTTTGATATGAATTTAATTGGGTCTGGGATTAATAGGGTTTATGGGGGTAATTAGGGGGTGTGTTTAATCTATTTTGGGTAAAAAAGATTTAAAAAGTCTGTTTGGAGGGAAGGGATTAGGGGGGGGGGTTTGACTGTTTGACCTATTTAATTTAAATAAACCGGGTATAAAGGGTGGGGTATTGGGTTGGTTTAGTGGGTAGGGTCGGGTAAATGGGTAAATGGGTGGGTTTTGTGACGTGGCAAGTTCTGAGTGGGTGTATGGATTTTGCTGTTTGGCAGTATTGGTCCTCAAGTTTCTCTCTTTTGTTCACTTTGTGAAAAATGGCCAACAACGCCCATTTAACAAATGACAACTTTTTGAAACTTGCCATTTTTGGCAAATATACTTTTCTATGCTTTTAACCAGGACTCCAAATGTAATGTCTTCATTCTTCAGGGACTGATCTTGTATAGTCTTCAAACTTTAGGGACCCTATTCATAATTTTGAATATTTGAGGGGTATAAAGTGCTAATCTTCAAAAGTTGAGGGACTAAACTTGACAATCTTCAATTCTTCAAGGGTATTTTTGTAAATTCAAAACTTGGGCCCGGTTCATTGTGCGGCTTCGTTTCCCGTGTTCGTTTTTGAATGATTCTTGTGATCTTTTGCCATTTCTTCAATATCCGTACCTAAAAATACACATGTAACAAACACGAGCATATATTTGGTATATTCAATGATATTTTATGCATTTTAAGCCCGATTTGGACGATGAGACCATGTATAAAAGCAGTCTCATCACTCCCCCATACTAAACCATTGCCGTGCCCTCACGCAATGCTAGAATTAAGTATCGTAGCATCTCCAAAATTCAATTTTATTCACTTTATTGAATGATAAACTAGCTACACTACTACTACTTGCGTTTTTGACATAATGTATGATTTTCATCGCAAAATGGGACGTTTAGGTTCATAGAATAAGAACACGTGAATGCTTCGTTAGAAATAATTTCGTCGTCCTCGATTTTCACCCTAATTCCATGCCAAGCGTGCAACGAGATCATTGTCATTATAAGTTAGTAATGCTAACACTACTCATATGCCCTAATCATGTACTTATCCTCCCATTATTCCTAAGTTGTATCTCTTATATTTTATTATGTCTTAAATGTTCACGAGGATACATTGTTTGACTTATGCGATAATAGAGATTTAGGTCTAAAAATAGAGTCCTAACGGTGTAACTAAGACCATCAAATCAATAACCCCTCCCAATAGACAACGATGTTAAAAAATTAAGTTGACAAGAAGAATCGATAAACACGGTTTTATAACGGTTTTGAACATGAGACTTATTACCAAGACTTTTATACGCCCCCTAACGGAAGGGCCTTATTATCTTTGGTTTACCTCCATCTTTTATTCAACTTCGCCATGAAGCTTTTATTATGACTTCGGTCTTGCCTTGCCTTTTATTATCCGCCATCATCGGTGGTTTTATTAGCCAAAAAAGTATATCCTCACGCTAAAGCGAATTTTGGATCTTTAAAGCTTCGAAGATTAAGGCTTGATTCACTTTCAATTTTGCATAGATTTTAGGCCTTGTGGGGCTTCAAATTGTTTGCTAGATTTAGGTGAGCACTTGAAATCTTATTATTGGGTGAAGCATTCGATTATTCGGGTTGCCAATACTTCAAAACCGTGACACTGGCGATACCTTAATGTCTTCCCAATTTAATTACACGGAAGCTACTAGAAAAGACTAGAAACCCAACAATCCTAACTAAACCGCTAAGTCAATATTTATTAAGCAAAAAATATTTACAAGCGAAGGGAGAATAAGCAAACAACGAGAACACATGAGTTTTTGAAAGAATACGAGTACTCTACGTTTAGCATAGTAACTTACAATTAACTCTATCATTTCTCGTCCTCATTTAAGAGACTTAGCCTAATGTGTAGTTAAGGAATCAAAGCTAAGTGCTCAACACGCACGGTCGAGTAAAAAATTACTCTTATTCTCGCCATCAGAAAATCTACATTCGTGTCTTCAAACACTTATAAAACATGAAAATTTTTTTAAAATTTGGCCATTTTTAGCCTTATTTTGCAAGAAAATGATAAACAAAAAGATAAACTTTGGAAAGCGTGATGGTTTGGCAAGGCAAGTATCTATTCACCCCCCCATACTAAAGTTAAACATTGTCCTCAATGTTTCGAGTCTAGGGGTGCAAACACCCCCATACTAGAGACGTAGTTGAATGCTTAATCTAGCATGGAAAGGGTGTAACCATTAAATTTAATAGCCGTTTATGAAGTGTGCTAAAAACCTAAGGTTAGAACATCAAAGGATATATCATTTGGATATTGAGAAACGTCTTCAAAGCAAACGATCGAGTGCTCCCATAAAACGAACACGAGAGGCTCCAATCGTGAAGATCATGATCTAAAAACCACAATTCACAAACAACCACGGAACAAAGGTTGGAAGGGCACAAATCCCCTCACATTAACTAATTAGAAAGCAATAATATGTACATGGATAAGCATGGGTCTCCCCCACGAGGCACCTTGTTTTTGATAACCGAGTCAAAAGCTCGACTCGAATCCTCATAAATGTGATCATTTAGGGATAATCATGGTGTGGTCAAATTTTGGTGGGGCTTACATGATAAACAAGGCCCAAAAACAACCGGTATTAAGGACTAAGTCCTTTGATGGTGCAAAATACCGGGATCGAAGATGGCGTTTTCATTTTCATTGGAAAAACAAATCAACGCCACTTCATCGTGTGCCAACAAAAACTCAAAGAGTTTCAAGAAAATAGGAGAGAAGAAATAGAAGGGTGGGAAAATGGGTAAGTCTCTAAAACATGAGCTACTCGAGGTAGACTCGCACCAATCAAATGAAAAGATTTTCCATTTATTGCATCGGTGGAAGACCGAGATTTCCCTTTATAAGCAATTCCAGGATCAAATATCTCGTCCTCGGTGGAGAAAGGGGAGGGAACATAAGGGGATTCCCCCACACTAGGTCCACACAAAGCATCGTCAAAAGGAGAAGACGAGCTTGTAGTACTCAATACACGTGGTGATGACGGAGTTAGAGTTATAGAAAAATCTTTTAAATTAAATTCAAAATCTTTTCCTTTTTCATCTTTTACACTCTCCTTGTGAAAACCCGATTTTATTATGTCAAAAATATTTGGTGTATCTAAAGCAATGTTAGTCACACTAAAAATTCTCACATTTTGAAATCTTTTTGGTTTAGGTGGTGGTAAGTTTTCAAAACGTTTGTCAAAAAAGAAAACCTCCCCATCGGGATCAACGTATTCATCATCCGAAGAATCACTCGAGATTGGAATCGTAGGCTTAACACTCTTAACCTCCACCGGCGGAGGGGACGGAACTTCATGTTTCTCAACAACTCCTAAAACTCTATTTGAAATTCTTTTGCAAATGTTTTTGATGGGATTGACATTGTACAAAGATGTGATAGAATATACATGAGAAAGTGTGGAGTTTTGGGTTGCATTAATGACGAGTTCTTCCTCATTGAAACGAAGAGTGATTTTTCTTGCATGCACATCGAT
Source organism: Glebionis coronaria (assembly GCA_025667525.1). NCBI lineage: Eukaryota > Viridiplantae > Streptophyta > Magnoliopsida > Asterales > Asteraceae > Glebionis > Glebionis coronaria. The sequence continues at coordinate 233,388,464 of CM046876.1, read as the reverse complement.
AAGTGCTCTCGAGGTATCCAAAAAAGATCGACCTAAAATTAACGGAACTTTAGGATCGATAGGAATGTCAACAACAATAAAGTCTACAGGATAGTAGAACTTTCCAACTTTCACAAAGACGTCCTCGGTAACTCCACAAGCTAGAATCGTAGAATGATCGGCCATCTCGATTGACATTCTTGAAGGAGTGAGATTTGGAAGATTGAGCGATTTAAAAATCTCAAGAGGCATCAAATTAATACTAGCACCAAGATCGGCCAAGGCGTAGCATTCTTCCATGTCTTGTATAGCACATGGGATTAAAAACTTTCCAGGATCACCGACTTTTTGAGGTATGCGGCTAAGAAAAACCGATGAACAACTAGATGATTTTTGCAATTTTTCTTTGTTATTCAACATACTTTTGAAGTTCACGGCAAATCGAGGCATCATGACTAAGGCGTCGGCAAAACTTATATTAAAATGCAAGTCACGAAACATTTTCATAAAGAGTTCAAATTGATAATTATTTCATTCTTGTGCCTTTTCCTTGTCTCGTCTTGAAGGGTAGGGTAAAGGTGGTGTGGGTTGGGGCATAGTAGGTATAGGCATCAGCCTTGGAATCTCGGGTTCCGTGATTTGTATGGGTTCAACCGTAGGTGTGGTTTGAGCGGTACTTCGTGGGCTTGTAATTTGCTCCTTTTCAACCACAACCTCGGGTTCTTTCTCTTTTTCCTTCTCCGTAGAAGTACGTGGACGAGAAATGGGTTCTTTGAAAGTTTTACCACTTCGAGTAGTAATAACCTTCAACTCTCCTTTCGGGTTCACGATGGTATCACTAGGAAGACCACCCGAAGAAGAGGGCTTACACATGATAGCTTCAAACATCTTAGCCATACGGTCCTCCAATTTTGATTGCCTAGCATCCGCTTTTAACAATTCTTGCTTAATCTCATGTTGTCGTTGCTCCATTTTTTGTTGATTTTGTTGGAGTCTTTGAACATTTCCTTCCATTTTATTAGCATGAGTTTTAAGTTCATTAGCAAGTTCGTTTTTAAGCTCGTTTTTCAACTCGGCTCTTAAGCTAACCATTTCACGTTGCATATTGTCAAACTTAGCATCATTAGCCTTAGCATAATTCAAAAATTCTCCTTGAAGATTTTTGGTGTGATCATTTTGAAAACCTTGAGTAGAAGTTTGAAAATCACGGTTTTGGTTTTGGTTTGAAATTTGCCCATTTCCACTTTGATAATTACCCTTGTTATAATTCCTTTGATTTCCTTGGTAATTTCCACCTTGATTGTTGTTTCGATAGTTATTAGCATTTTGATTTGGTGGAGCTTGATTTTGGCGAGAACCTTGGCCGATTTGGTTATAAGTTCCTGTGGCTACATAAGCACTCGAAGTGTTACCATCCGCGGTAATGCACTCGGAAAGATCATGAGCTCCACCACACGACAAACAACTCTTAGAAACCGCTTTAACCGAAGCGGAATTCGAAGCTTCTTGAGCTTTCCAATGGGACATAAGGGTCGAAAACCTATCGAAAAATCTATTTTCCTCATTTGCTTCATCTTGCAAGGCATTGATACTACAAGACGATGATGAGCCCATTTTGGCAACACTCGGTGTGTTACGAGGGCTATAAACCTTAGACCTATTCTCAATTATGACCAAAGCTTCTTCAATCGTTTTACACAAAAAATTACCACCCGCGGCGGCCTTTAAATAATCTCGTTCATGATCATTAAGTCCATTGTAAAACGTGTCTATTTGGTGCAAGTCGGAAAAACCGTGATGAGGACATTCATGTAACATATCCTTAAACCTATTCCAAGCCGTAGAAAAACTTTCATTTGATTCTTGTTAAAATTTAGAAATCTCATTTTTCAAATGCGTAGTCTTAGAGGGCGGAAAAAATTGGTTCACAAATTTCGAAACGAGATCCTTCCACGTCAATATAGAATTGGGTGGCTCTTTCTCTAACCAAATTTTAGCGGGCCCCGCTAAGGAATACGGAAAAAGCATCATCTTAATCGAGTCATTCGAGACATCCTTTAATTTGCAAGTGGCGGTAAGACGATTAAATTGGCGGATATGGTTGTGGGGATTGTCCTTCTCATCACCTCGAAACTTGTTGTTTTGAATCATGGACAACAAACCCGTCTTAACCTCAAAATTCTCCGCAAGGATAGCGGGAATCACAATAGCTTCTCCATAACCCTCGGTGGGTGCTTGAAGTAACTCCATCATAGTTCGATTCGCCATGGTAGGTGCTTCTCGTACAATGGGTTCGTCAATAGGAGACTCCTCACTAGAATGAGTTGGAGTGGGAGTTTTGTTCTTTCGTCTACGTGTACGTTTTGCTTGATTACGAGTTAGCATAAACGTCACGTACAACGAGGAGACGAGCAAAGAAGATTCTTTTTGGTATTTTGTATTTTTCAATTTTTTTGTGGTTTTTGATGGTACTAACTTTTTTGGAAATTGGTGAATGTATTAAGTAGACAAAAATCTACAAATCTCATCCTTAATCAAATCTCTTGAGGAATGAAAACGATCACGTGAAGTGAACGCCTTCGATGACTTTAGAACGATGTTGGAACACCAAATCGTTCAAGAGGGTTTAATCAATAGAAACCAAGAAAATATATATGATACTTAGTAATACTTTGGGCGGCAAAACCCTCGATTCACTCTCAAAATCAAATACGCACAAGCAAGCGGAGGAAACGAGGCGGCGCGAAGCACTTAAGAACCTTTTTCCTTTAGGTCGTGAAATACAACCGCCTTATACCCACCTTATAGTTTGTATTATCAAGATTAAGCTTCACGAAAGTATTTATCTATTTTTGCCTTTTTTCTTTGGTTTGAGATTCGAATACAATGATTGGGTAATGACCTCCCAAGTCAAGGTTGTGATTTCTCACGTATTTGGAGTATTTGTGAATTTATTGTTCTACGTATACAATATATTAATAATATTCACATAAAAACCGAAAAACGATAATACGTATTAGTAGAGTGCTACTAATACAAATACTATTTATGGATATATAAAAACAACAATGGTTCAATCAAAACACAACACGCCTCCCCGGCAGCGGCGCCAAAAATTGATGTAGTGTTTTTGCAACCCTTTAGGAAAAGAGAGGCAAAGTAGTGGTAAGCGTTAAGTGTCGGTTTAGGAAAACCGAGCACTAATGACCAAACAAGTTCGTTTCCAAGGAGGCTAGCACGTTGTGTGTTGAATTGATATTGATTTGTGATTATATGATTGAGAAAGAAATGGGATTAGAAGAGAAAGACGGTTACGAAAACGAATTAAACTACGACGAAAAAGGTGAACACGTAAAACCGTAAATAGTACAAAAATTAAAATTTTAACCTAAAAATTCCTAAAAATTACTAAAAATCCACAATAATATTCTAAGAGTTTACAAAAAATCCAAACTTGTTAAAACCTTTTAATTAATTAGATAATGACTTTTTAATGCTAATTAAAGCCCTAAAAATCACAATTAATTGTTAAAAAGCCCTAAACAAGATTTTATAGTTTGTAAACCTCAAAAATAACCTAATTAAGCTAAAAACTATTTTTAGAAATTTTAAAACCAAATTAAACTATTTTTAAACACTTAAAAACTATTAAAATCTATTAAACTTAAATTAATTCTAAAAAATAAATGAAAAGTCCTAATAAGATTTGGAAAGTTAAAAAATTCCTAATTATGTGTCTATAATCTATGAAAAATGAAAAAAAAAGTTAAAAATTAAACTTCCAATTTTTAATAATAAAATAATATTAAAATATTCAAAAAAATAAAAAGTTTATAAATAAATTCCAAAAAATTACCAAAAACCTAGAATAATATAACTAAGATAAAAATGCAAATTAAAGTTCCTAAAAACTATTTATTAATTTTATATTAAATTTCAAAGTTGTTAAAAAACCTAAAATCAAATAAAATTAAAAATAAAAGTTTTTGAAAACTTAATGTGATGTAAACCTCAAAAATATAAATAGAAACCTAAAACTATTTTTCTAAAAATAAAAAACACTTTTTACTATTTTTTAGCTAATTAATAAAAACCGGCTAATGAAAAATGAATAAAAAATAAATAAAGAAAAGGAAAAGTACAAAACTTAGCTAGAAAAATCCCTAGTGAAACCCTAATCCTAGGAAAAATAAGTTAAAGCATATTAACTTATCCAATAAGCCCACACAAGCTGATTAAGCTACGACTTATTTATCCAAAAGCCCAATCAAAACGTGCTTAAGTAACTTTTGAAATGAGTCTATAACGTAAAAAACCATCCGGATCACCGGTAAACACGTTACTTCTCCGAAAGGAGGTCGCGTGTTCGAGCCCAGGCCAGGTGAGTTTTTTTTATTTTTATTTTCTTTTTTTTTACTTTTAAAACTTAAATCTTATGCTCTTTTAGTCACAGAAACCCAAATCCAAACCCTCTTTTAACAAGATTAAAACCCTCAAGTGCCAAAAACGTATTCAGTTTGCTATTGTGTTAAACACAAAGAGATGAGTTTACTTCACTTGTGCAGTTATATATCAAGAGGACTTGATTATGGTTTTGATGGTGTTTTTTTGGTGGACAACAGGCACCCTTATACTCTTTGGAGTATAAGGAGTTAAGAAAAACACAAATCAAGTAAGCCTAAGCACGAAATCACACAAAATTGCACAAAACAGGTTGCTGATGAAACTATGCAGGTCAGGTATGATTATGTTGATCTTCTAGGCACAAAAATGATTTTCAATGGCTACAAACTTGCATACAATCTCACCAATTGACATAAAAACAATTCATAACCTTAAACAATCCTATAACCTAGCAAACTTCAAGCTTTGATGCACAAATATCACCTAAACAAGCAGAAAAATTTATTGACAGACTTTATGCTTCTTTCTCAAAACTTTTACATGCAACTTGTGCTAAATCTTACCAATACTGAAAGACTAAGCTACATACAACCTATAAACTACCTAGGAAGTATTTCTAAATAGGTTTAAGCCAATATGCAATCATTTAAACTCTACTTAATCACTAATCCAAACACCCTCTTAAGTTTCTGAAATCAAATTTTCCAAACAAAATCAAAGCAAAACACAACCCACCTGACTACAAAGCTTCTAACATGCATCAATCACCTAACATGAGCAATATCTAACAGCTTTTAACAACTCTTAACACCTTTCATGCAAATCATGCAATATCACATAAAACTGAAAATATTGAAAATAAAAAAGGGACACAAGGAATTTTACTTTAAGGGACCTACATCCAGGTCCCTTAGTGACAGCTATGTCACCTCCCACAAGCTCGGGCTTGTGCTGAGCCTTGAACAACAAGATCTTAGAACCTGCTAAAAAAAATAGAACACAAACAAATACCAAATGCAATATTCTGTTTTTATACTTTCTCCTTTCAAATCTTTTTCAAACTTTCAAACCATGAAAGCTTTAACACGTTTCAAAAAACAAGTTCAACTTTTAAAAAAATCCAAATCCAAATCCACTTTCACTTTTTTGGACCTATGATTTCTGAAATTCAAACCTATTTCAAAACCTTTTGAAAATCTTAAACACACAAATTGATTTTGGAACTCAGTCTTAGCTTTCTCAACACACACACACTTTTAATAATCATAAAAAGGAATTCCACTTGTTCAAAAACAAACACCAAACTTTTATATTAAGAAAAAGGAATTACAATATTTTGAAAGCCAAAAACTGGAACAGCCCTACTCACATGTTGAGAGGTGCTTAAATAGAGCTAGAAGAACTATCTAGAATGCCATAAACCCTAGTGCATGAACTGCCTAAATTGCCCTTGATTCTTTGACTAAAAATTGGTCAAATTCGTGCCCATGTGATTGCCATCCTTGAAAAGTTGATCATAGACGTTTATTTTGAACTTGGGGACCAAGGAGTGTGATCCATCCGTTTATCTTGTCCCCTCTTGGTTTTGGTGTGAAAAAGACGGGGCAGGGGTGGTCCATGGGTTGAGTGGGAACATGGGTTTTGTGTGGGATGGGATGAGAGTGACCTTAATTGAGGATCTGGAAGGATTGAGCTTAAACCCCTTTGATATGAATTTAATTGGGTCTGGGATTAATAGGGTTTATGGGGGTAATTAGGGGGTGTGTTTAATCTATTTTGGGTAAAAAAGATTTAAAAAGTCTGTTTGGAGGGAAGGGATTAGGGGGGGGTTGACTGTTTGACCTATTTAATTTAAATAAACCGGGTATAAAGGGTGGGGTATTGGGTTGGTTTAGTGGGTAGGGTCGGGTAAATGGGTGGGTTTTGTGATGTGGCAAGTTCTTAGTGGGTGTATAGGTTTTGCTGTTTGGCAGTATTGGTCCCCAAGTTTCTCTCTTTTGTTCACTTTGTGAAAAATGGCCAACAACGCCCATTTAACAAATGACAACTTTTGGAAACTTGTCATTTTTGGCAAATATACTTTTCTATGCTTTTAACAAGGACTCCAAATGTAATGTCTTCATTCTTCAGGGACTGATCTTGTATAGTCTTCAAACTTTTGGGACCCTATTCATAATTTTGAATATTTGAGGGGTATAAAGTGTTAATCTTCAAAAGTTGAGGGACTAAACTTGACAATCTTCAATTCTTCAAGGATATTTTTGGAAATTCAAAACTTGGGTCCGGTTCATTGTGCGGCTTCGTTTCCCGTGTTCATTTTTGAATGATTCTTGTGATCTTTTGCCATTTCCTCAATATCCGTACCTAAAAATACACAAGTAACAAACACGAGCATATATTTGGTATTTTCAATGATATTTTATGCATTTTAAGCCCGATTTGGACGATGAGACCATGTATAAAAGCAGTCTCATCAGGAAGATTCCTCCGGTTCTAGAAGAATCATTGGACTTAAACTATCCTACCATCCTTATGTCACCACAATCTTCATCGTCGTGAATTAAATGAGGTTTGGGTAAGTATATGTCACCATGGAAATCCATTTTGATATGCAAATCCGTTTTGCTCCCCCTTAACATATGCCACGATATTCGAAAACATTTTGCACATGTCGGGATGCGCCAGCACATTAAGTCAAACCATTTGTGATAATATCCCATATTAAATCACATTTTCTCCCCCATATTAAAAATATTAACCCAATCGATGTTTTTAATATCAATTGATTTAATGAAGTTTTAACAAAGGTTTTGGGAAGAAAAATGCAAGTCCATTTTATCTTCATGATATCAAATGCATGAGATATGATATCGATTTGTAACATGATCACATATTCACCATATTAAAAAGAATTGACAAGGTTGGACCTGATAGATGAGAACATCATATGATAAGATCAAATGGTTCTTGTCAGCATATGTTGGTCGCCTCGTCACTGCTGAAGTCATCTCTTGACACCACGTGTACGATTGGTATGGTTGTGTTGACACCAATTAGTGAACTTGGCACGTTTGGCATCAAAGATTCTGAATGCTTGACAATTGCTCCCCCTCAATTGTTGACCCGTGTTCTATTGAAAGAGCTGTAGTCATCGTTTGAGTAGTCGCATCGTCGAGTATGTAGATACCAATTGTAGATAGCATGGTTGTAGAGATGATAGCTTCATAAAAACAAGACTTCTCTTGTTTTAACAAATAAATGCACTGAAACGTACGTATATTTGTGTTAGACCAAGTTATAAAGTAAACTTGATCCCTTACAAGGTTTTAAAGTAAACCTTGCCCGAGAAAATTAATTCCCGTTCTGAGCCAAAGCTTTCATAAGAAATACTTGACTTTAATGTGAAAACCGGGTTGCAGTCAGAAATAACTACAAGCCATTAAGCATGTTTTATGAAATATTTACAACTTTTGTACGAACTCTATTTATGGCGCCGTGTCGATATTAATCAACATTTCTAAGGGCGTAAATATTATCGTACCAAAAGACATGCCTTTGAAAAATAAAGTAAAAATATTTTTGGATTTTTATGAATTTTTCAATTTTTATGGTTTTTATATGGTTTTATATTTTTGTATTTTGCTTTTATGGATAAAGATATAAACAATATATACAAATGATCACCAAGGATACGGAGAATAATTTTACCACCACTATTCTTTCGCTTCATCTGTGAGTTCCTTTAGAGTCTCAGGCGAGAAAGTTCTCATTCCTAGCTTTAGAGCCTTTGAGAAATGTCGTCTTCACATCCATCTGATAGACGCTCATATTCATGTGAGCTGCATAAGCGAGGAATAGTCTAATATCTTCCAAACGGGCAACAGGTGCAAAGGATTCCATAAAGTCGATTGATAAGTGTGAAAACACTCATCAATAATGATCCAAAAACCACTCAAAACACAGTCAAATACATTATCTTAAACTGTAAAATATCAGAATTACGCGTGTATTTGTGTTTCATGTGTTTTCAGGTAAAAAGATGCATTTTGGAGTAAACACGTGCTTTTATGGGAAATATCCGAAGAAATTGTCAAAAGAACCTAATGAAGAGCAAAGTTGAGTGGCCAAAGTGGATTTATTTTGAAGAATAAGGGTTGAAGATGACAAGATTACAAGTTTTAACAAGTCTACATCAAAGTGTCAAAGACTGCCAAATTCAGGGACTAATTCTTTCATATTTGAAAAAATGGTGATCCATGTCAACACTTTTGGGCCAATCAAAACGCATATTATCTATCACATGGATCAAGCATATTATGGGCAATTATAGAGGTTTGTCATTGGAGTATTAATCACAGCAGCCATCATTTGGCAAATAAATACCAATCATATCTCCCAATTATTAACCGAATCCCACTCCACCATCTAACAACCAATCAAATATCACAATTTTCTTAATCCGGATCAACAACCCTCACAGCCCATAACCTTCTGCCACGTGGCATCTTCCCATTGGAGAGAACAAATCAAAACTTCACCACCCCTGCATGCATGTTTCGGCTATATATATTTCCATTATTTCTCATTTTTGTAACGTAGAATTAGTGTGAACCTTTCACACAGTAGATAGATTAGTTCATCACTTTCTTTCTTTCTTCTTAAAAACTAGTGTGTGTAAATTCACACACATTAGTCAGTTACTAGTCTGTTTTAGTTTGTTACAAACTGTTGTAACCGATTTACCTACATTTCCACTTTACAAGTTCAATAAAATCCATTTCCAATTCCTTTAAACTTTACTTAAGTCTACATTCCACTGTTACAATGCAAGCTACCGTTATTTTGAGTGTTTGATTCTACATCAATTCGTTAAATTGATGTTAAAATGATGAATTCTGGTTGATTCGAAGCACTTGTTGAAGATCCGTAGTCAATACGATTCTGTTAATATTCAGTTACTTCCTGATCGTTCGGTTGTAGTTCGAATGTACCTACATATTTTCATAACAGAGGACTAGTTTTGGACTTACGTTCTGCAAATAGTTAAAAGTGTAGCAGTTTGTTTGAAGGCAGCGTAGCAGTTGAAGTTTCGTTAGTGATTTCTTGTAGAGGTAGTCATGGCATCGGTTTGATTCGAGACAGCTTATATAATTCGTTCAGAAATAGAGTCTGATCATAATGAGTAGTTACGAGATTGATTTTTGCTGATTCGATTTACTTTGATTCGAGGGTTGTTACTTGTTTCTGTAAAATCAGTTGAAGAGGAGGTAGCAGCGTAGCAAATTCGAGAGTTTTAGGTGATATCTGTCTGAGGTCATTCAAGTTGTGCTTTTGCCTTTCGAGACTCCATAGTTGTTAGAATCGGGTAGTGTAGTTACAGTCTTTCGATTCGTTGATGGTGACTTTCTGATTGTGTGTCAGAGAGATAGGTGGAGGATAAAAGAGGTTGAAGTTAGTTCCAATCAGTTAAGTTTCAACATCAGTTCGAGATTAGTGCACGGTGTCGATTTCGTTATCGGTTTTGTTTTTGGCTCGACTTTCAAGTTCAGCTTAAGGATAGCTTCGGTACCAGTTTCGGTTTGATCTAAAGCTAGCTCAGCGCTAAGCTTCACCAACAGAGGACTTAACTTCGGATGAAGGTATTTACCATTTTACATCTTTGCTAGTTAGTTATGGTTGATTGCTTAAAATGTTTTTTTTTTGTTTCGTTGATATCTGATATAGTTTAGCTCTTTGTTTTTGTTTCATTGCTCAGTTCAATTTGTTAATTGTTAGTTGATAGTTTAAATCTACCGTAGTTTTGAAATCTGTATTAATTGTTAGTTGCATTGGATAGTTTCATGCATGTAGTTATAGGTGAAATATGTTAGTTAGATAAGTCATATTTGGATTTAATGCGATTTAGTTGGAACTGATTGGTATAGGTCCGAGGTTTAAGCTGCAGAATTTTATGGGAATTAATCATTTCACACTTAATAAGTAGATTTGCTAAAAGTCAGTAGTTCACGTGTGAGATTTTAATAGCAGTGTTAGATTGGTAGACATTAGCTTAGTTAACTCTTTAGTTTTCTCTTTCATTAAAGGTATTAGGACATTTCAAATTAGTGTTGATTTGTATAAAATTGTATTTTTACTAAAAAGTAGCTTTTATAAATTTCGTAATTTTCTCTGTTATAAAAAATTAGCTAGATAAAAATTTGTAGAATTTTATAAAATTTAGTTTAAAAAAAAAATATATAGTTAGAATAGAAAGTTTGTTAGAAATTTGTTTGAATTTGTTAGATTGCAATTTGTTATCTTTTGTTATTTTCTTGTTACAAAATTAGTTAGTTTGTTATTTTCATTAGTAGTTTAAATTTGAATTTCCATTTTATATTTTGGTGCATTTAATTGTGGAACGTGCAATATGTTTTTAGATTAGTACATATACGTAGTAGAATACTATCTTTAAATTTTTAAATGTTTTGTGCCAATTAGACATAGAATACCAATCAAGTTTTGACCACCAGAAACAATTAAGTCTTTGCTAGAAAACGTTATATCAATTCGAATCGATACCGAGAAAAACGAACTTAAAAAGACAAAAATTAAATGGCGCCGCTGCCGGTTCTTTTCGTGAAGATTAACGATTTCGAGTGAGACGATTGGATTTTGGGATCCGTTCACTTTGTGAACGTTATTTTTACGTATTATAAATAAAAAAGATAAAAAAAAAAAGAAAAATCAAAAAGATAAAAATACAAAAAAATAAAAAATCACAAAGTCAATTCTTTTCCTAAAGAATTGAACCAAAAAAATAAAAAATCCAAAAAGTAATCTTTTTCCTAAAAGATTACACCCAAAAATATATATTATTGGTTTTCATCGCTTTTTACGTACATATAGTATTTTTCTTTAATAAATCAAATAAATACAAAAATATTTTTGATATATTATTATATGTAAATACGTATACATATACGAACAACCAAGTTACCTATTTCCATAAGTATTGCCGAGGCAATACACCGTGTTGAGGGGCGTTCCGGTCCTTGACACGCGTATCGATCAAACAAAATAAAGAAAGAATAGATAAATACTTCCAATAGGCAATTGATGTAGGAAACAATATACGTGTTTAGGAAAACAACGTATAAGTGCGGCAAGTATTAAGTTATACGCTTTAGGAAAAACGTAAAACCGAATAAATGCGGGTTCGTTCTCGAAGGAGGTGTATATTGTGTGCCAATTATATAAAATAACAATGTTTGGATTAGTGACGTTTTTGGTGTAAAGAGAGAAAAATAAAAGACGAGTTACGACTACGTTTAAACTACGACGAATTAACGTAAAACGCTAACGTAAATACGTAAAACGTGACGAAATTAAAAATTAAACCTAAAAATTATTTAAATGATTAAACTAAGTCTTAAATAATATAAATAAGAATAAAAATCCAACAAATATATTTTAAAACCTTTTATTAATTAAATATTCAATTTTTAATGCTAATTAAAGCCCAAAAATTAAATATAATTAACAAAATGTCCAAAATATTAATTTATTGAACTAATAACTAACTTATATTATTTAATGACTAAAAACTATTTTTCTTAAATTTTAAAAACTATTTTTCTAATTTTAAAACACTTAAAACTATTTTTAAATTAAAATAATCCTAAAAATTAATAAAATAATGACAAAATTAATCCAACAATTTTAAAAATCCTAAAATACTCCAATGAACAGAAGAAAATTGAAAAAGTTTGAAAAATATAAAATTTTTCACTAAAAGACAAAACAGTTTATTAAATAAACCCTAATTAACTTAATTTAATTATAAAAAATAATTAAAGAGTGAACAGTAACTATTTTTTAAACTAAAAATCTTAAATTATTTTTCTAAACCTAAGAAAAATATTAAATCTGAAAAATATATATTTTTACCACTAAAAGACAAAAACAGAATATTAAAAAGTAATTAAAATATCTAAATAATATAAAAAATGGAAAATGAACAGTAAAATAAAAAGTGATTAAACTGAAAAATCAAGAATTAAAAAAGAAAATTATAGAAAAAAGAATGAAAGTCTAATTCCTATTTAAGGGCACTAAAGACAAAAAACTTAAAATCTGATAGTGACCTTTTTTGGTTTCTGTCTTTTTGTGCAAGCAGGGGGAACAATTACAAAGGCAGTGGGAAAGGAGTTCCCACTGCTAATGAAAGTAAACAGGCCTGGGCACAAAAGTGCTTGGATTTTGCTTGTTTGTGGATTTTATGGGAAACCAAAGGCACCCCCACACTCATGGAAGTGTGGGGAGTCAATATTTAGCAATTAACACACAAGCACAATACAATAAAAACACAAAAATGAGCACAAATGGGGGCTGCAATACAGAAAAGTGGCCTTGGATCCTTTTGCTGGTGCAATTGGCTCCTAGGGTGATTTTTAGAGCTAGATTTCTTGCACACTAGTCACACAAAACAAATAAAAACTATCTAAAATCCTAGAGTGCTCTAATATCTAACATATTCAAAGATTGATGGTCTAATTCAAGCCAAAATAAACAGATTAAGGCAACTTTCTGATTTCTAAGCTATGTTTCAATTTTTAAGCATACAAACTTTGTTAAACTCCTATAAAACTTAAACCAAATACCTACTTAACCAATATTACCCTACTGGAATATGTTTTAGCTGTTATAATCATGCATTTGTAACCACAAATCCTATAACATAGCAGTCCCAAACACACCCTTAATTTTCAGAAAATGAAAATAACAAACCAATAGTTAACAAACTCAAACCAAATTGACCTAAACTATTTATAACATGCATAAAAAGGACAGATAAACATAATCAAACAGAAACATCAACAATTAAACATGAAATACTCAAAATCACATAAAATTCCCAATAAGCTCAAAGAAAAAGGAAAAGGGGTTCAAGCCTTGATTGAGCTGATGCCTTCCTTAGACCAGCTCTCTTTTGTGAGCTTTTGTGAGATTATGTGAAGTAATGGGCCCCTGCTGAGGTTCAACAACAGAACCAGGGGTCTTAAGTGTCTTCAAAAGGGATGAAATGATCTAGTTATAATGGAAACCTGCACATCCACCACAAAACAAAGAGAAACAGTAACCTGTGAGCAAACAAATAAGCTATAAGCAAGCTTATTAATTAAGCTGCTATAGCTTATAAGCTTATGCTAAAAAAAATGAGTATATTGAAAACTGATTTTTTTTCTTTCTAAAATTTTGGAACACAAAAACTTTGAAATCTTAGATACCACAATAACCACAGCTTATACAAGCTCTCTTAGCTCATTTGGTTGTCAATCCAAATAAGTTAAGAAGCTTCTATAATGCTAATGAGAAAAACGTGTTTTAAGGCTTAAGTGTCCTCTTGCCCAAAACCCTTTTTTCTTTGAAAGAATTCTACACTAAATTGCAATAAAAGTAAACTTTAAACTAAAACATTAAAGTTAAGAGTGGAACTCAGAATCACTTGCAAAGATTAAAAGAAAACTCTAAATATTTTTTTCATTAAAAAAAATTACAAAGTGAAACTGGAACAAGAAAGGGGTGCCACAAGTTGGACCTCCTTTTATAGATAGCTACAGATTATTCTAGAAAAGCAAAACCCTAAACATTGCAATTCCCACAATGCCCTTGGTCAATTCGTTTGAATTCTTGGTCAAAAATTGGCATGTGATTGATTTTGGTGATGTACAGCTGTTGGAGTGATCATAGCCTTTGAATGAGACTTTGGCAACAAGAAAAAATGTTAGGAACCGTAGATTGGCTGTGAAGATGCCTTTGTTGCTATTCTTGGGTAGACAGGGGAGTACTAGTAGGGTCCAGGGGTCACAGGTTGGGTGATTTAGTTGGTGGGTTTTGATGACAACCCGGTTAATTGATGATCTGGAATTAATCACATAAAACCCCTTTGATTTGTTCCTGATTTGATCTGGGTTTTTTTAGGGTTTAAGTAAGATTAGGGGAAGGTTAGATCTGGTTTGGGGGTTAATTATTTTTAAATGGTGTGTTTGGAGGGAAGAGTGTGGGATTTGACCAGTTGTTTGACCAGGTTTATTTAATAAACCTGGTGGGTGGGTATGGGTTATGGACTGGGCTTGGTCGGGTTAAATGGATCCGGGTTTGTGGATATGGGTAGGGTCAGGTGACGTGTAAGGCTACAATAGGTTATGGGAGTTTAGTTGTCTGCCATGTTTGCCCCCTAGACTCCTTTCACTTTGATACTTCCCATTAAATGGCTATAAACTCCATTTCCTTTGAAATCAACTTTGCTTATCTTGCTGAAAATGGCACAAAGTTTTTCAAAACTTGTTTTAAGGGCTTTTAATGCACATTATGCATTCTTCAAGGACCAATCTTGCACATAATCAACATTATAAGGACCCAAATGCAATTATGAGTTTTGCAAGGGTGTAAAATGTCAAGTCTTCCAAAGTAGAAGGACCAATCTTGCCAAATCTTCAAACTTCAAGGACTTGATAGGAAAATCATGATTCGGGTCCGGTTCTTTGTGCGGCTTCGTTTCCCGTGTTCGTTTTTGCTTGATTCCTTTGATCTTTTGGTGAATTCACGATATCCATACCTAAAATACATAATGAACAAACACAAGCACATATATGGGTATTTTGACGATATTTTAAGCGTTTTAAGCCCGATTTGGACGATGAGACTATGTATAAATACAGTCTCATCACTCCCCCATACTAAACCATTGCCGTGTCCCCACGCAATGCTAGAATTAAGTATCATAGCACTTCCAAAATTCATTTTATGATGACATTTATTTAAGACATAAATTTAAACTACTACACGTGTTTTAGACATAATGTATTGTTTTCATCACGAGAATGTGACTTTTGGGATCATAGAACAAGAACACGTGAATGCTTCGTTAGAAATAATTTCGTCGTCCTCGATTTTCACCCCATTCCATGCTAAGCGTGTGACGAGATCATTGTTATTATAAGTTAGCAACACGAACACATCTTATGAGTGTTAATTACGAACCTAAACTCCCTTATTCCTACTTGGTATCTCTTATATTTTATTTTTGTCTTAATGATCACGAGGATACATCATCGACTTATGCGTGAATAGAGATTAAGTCTAAAAATAGAAACTTAACGGTGTAGCCCAAATCATCAAATTAATAATTCATCCCAATAGACAACGATGTCAAAAAATTAAGTCAACAAGAAGGATCGATAAACACGATTTTATAATGGTTTTGAACATGAGACTTATTACCAAGACTTTTATACGCCCCCTAACGGAAGGGCCTTATTATCTTTGGTTTACCTCCATCTTTTATTCAACTTCGCCATGAAGCTTTTATTATGACTTCGGTCTTGCCTTGCCTTTTATTATCCGCCTCATCGGTGGTTTTATTAGCCAAAGACGTATATCCTCACGCTAAAGCGAATTTTGGATCTTTAAAGCTTCGAAGATTAAGGCTTGATTCACTTTCAATTTGGGCATAGATTTTTCGGCCTTGTGAGCTTCAAATTTTTGCTTAATTTAGGTGAGCACTTGAAATCTTATTATTAGGTGAAGCTTTCGATTATTCGGGTGCCAATACTTCAAAACCGTGACGCTGGCGATACCTTAATGTTTTCCCAATTTAATTACATGGAAGCTACCAAAACAAATTAGAAACCCAACAATAGTGACTAAACCGCCAAATCAATATTTATTAACAATTTATTATGCAAAAGCGTTGGGAGAATAAGCTAATAATTACTACACATAAGATCGTGACGATTACGAGACTTATAAATAACTCTATCATTTCTCGTCCTCATTTAAGAGACTTAGCCTAAAAAGTTAAGGAATCGAAGCTAAGTGCTCAACACGCACGGTCGAGTCAAAAATTACTCTCGTTCTCACCATCGGAAAACCTACATTCGTGTCTTAAACACTTATGAAAAACTAGAAAAATTTTAAAATTTGGCCATTTTTAGCCTTATTTGCAACAAAACGATAACAAAAAGATGAATATTGAATAGCGTGGTGACGTAAGCAAGGTGAAGTATCTACTCTCCCCCCCATACTAAAACTAAACATTGTCCTCAATGTTTCGAGTCTAGGGGTGTAAACACCCCCATACTAGAGACGAAGTCGAATGCTTAATCTCGAGCATGGAAAGGGTAAAACGAATAACCTAAAAGCCGTTTATGAATTATGCTAATAAGATAAACGTTAGAACATAAAAGGATATCATCGGATATCGGAATCTCCAAAGGCAACGATCGAAGCTCGAGTGATCCGTAAAACGAACACGAGAGGCTTCAATGATGTCGATGAACCTAATAAATCACAATCACAAACAACCACGAAACAAAGGTAGGAAGAGCACAAGTCCCCTCGTTACGTTAAACTAAGAAAGCGATAATATGTACAAGGATAAGAATGAGAATCCCCCACGAGGCACCTTGTTTTTGATAACCGAGTCAAAAGCTCGACTCGAATCCCCATAAATGTGATCATTTAGGGATAATCTTGGTAAGGTCATTTTTAGCGGGGCTTACATGATAAACAAGGCCCAAAAGTACATGGAGTACTTTAAAAACCCGATAAACTTATACCGGGGTCAAAGATAGCGTCTTCGTTTTCGGATGAAAGACGAAACAACGCTACTTCAACACAAACCCCAATGGGGTAGAAGAAAAGAGATAAGAAGTAGAAAGGTGGGGCAAATGGTAAGTCAAACTTATGAGCTACTCGAGGTAGACTCACACCAAGCAAATAGATAAGATTTCCATTTATTGCATCGGTGGAAGACCGAGATTTCCCTTTACAAGCAATTCCGGGATCGTAAATCTCGTCCTCGGTGGAGAAACGTGAGGGAACATTTGGGGCTTCCCCCACACTAGATCCACACCAACCATCGTCAAAAGGAGTAGACGAGGTGGTAGCACTCACAACACGATGTGATGACGGAGTTAAACATGTAGAAAAATCATTTAAAACATTTTTAAAATCTTTTCCTTTTTCATCGTTCAAAAACTCTTTATGAAAACCCGATTGAATAATGTTGAAAATATTTGGCGTGTCAAATTGAAAATTAGTCGCGCTAAAAATCCTCACATTTAAGTCTTTGGCGGGAGGGGGTGGCGGATTATATAAGTTCTCAAAACGTTTGTCAATAAAGAACACTGCCCCCTCGGGGTCTACATACTCGTCATCCTCATGAACGTCGATCTCATCGATTTCTTCATCAAAGATAGGCTTGTCAAACCAAGGTTTGTCATTCCCTTCCTTGAGTATCTTAGAGACTCTCTCGAAAAGATCACGATCAAGCACGAAACCATCATTCTTTTGTGGGGATCGTTGATAAGTTAGATCCTCACGAATGTGGTAAACGTCATTCTCAAATGAGGAGTGTTGATAAGGTAACTCCTCGAGAATGGGATTTTTGGTGGTCACATGAGTTGGTTCGTCATCGAAAATAAGACGTTCCAACTCATTGAGTTCATCCTCGATTTTGGAAAGATCGACCTCACTCGTAGGTGGAAGTGAAGGCATAAGAGCTAGCTCTCGTTCAATAATTTCCTCAATCTCGGGATCAAACTCATAATCATCGTACTTCACATGTTTCTTCTTAGGAGAATCAAAAATAGCATGTGGATTTCGAAGTACGTGATCAAGCTCGGCAAAATCGCCATCGTCATCGTCAAAGAAAGAGTCGATGTGAGCACTCACAACCATGGACTTACAAGCACTAGGGCTATGCTTAGGTGACTTTTCTAAGACGAGAGGATCGATGTCGATAAACCCTTTAGCCTCAATGGGTGTTGGGCTAGGCAAAGGAGGCACTTCGATGGAGTTAGAAGTTGAAGCCTCAAAGTCATGGTCCTTCGAAGGTGGTGAAGACGAATCCATTTTGGTCATTGTCGTGATGGCATTAACGTCACCCTTCGGAATTGGTGTTTCACTTGTTTCGCTAAAAACATCCCAAAGTGAGTTTTCATCCATAAATTTACACATACCCTTTTGGATTAGGTACACGTATTCTTTATCATTAAAATCATCATCTTTAAAACCGTTTTTCTTAATTCTTTCAAAACATGCATCAAGCTTCATTCTTTCCGCTAAAGTAAACATTTTGAAATCATTAGAATTTGAATCATTAGGTTTTGAAACCTCGGTTTTTTCATTCTCATTAAATCCTTGGGATTTTCTAGCGAAAAAGTCTATTTTCTCATCCCCATATCTCATAGTAAGTCTCCCCTCGTGAACGTCGATCACGGTTCTAGCCGTCGATAAGAATGGTCGGCCTAAAATAATGGGACATTTAGGGTCACACTCGTAATCGGATATAACGAAATCCGCGGGAAAAACGAACTTTCCAATCCTAACATAGACATCCTCGGCTATTCCAATTGGTATTAAAGGTGTACAATTTGCAAGCTCGATTGTCATGTTTGTGGGGGTAAGCGAAGGCAATCTCATCAATTTCCAAAGAGAATGAGGCATGAGATTGATGCTAGCACCTAAATCGGCAAGGGCTAAACATCCCTCAATCTCGGAAAAATCACAAGGTAGTAGAAATTGGCCCGGATCCTTTTCCTTTCTCGGCATACGCCTTTTGGGTTTTTTAAGAAGGATTGAAGCACAAGTTTCTTCAAGGGTCACTTTCGTAAGGTCGACAAAGCTCTCTTTTTGAACCGTGGATGGAATTTGAGGTACACGAGGGTGTGCACTCCTTTCCTTGGTCGCCACGTTCACCCCATCGACTTTAGAACAAGAAGACGTCTTAGAAGTCGAGGGTTGAGAGGGATAAACAACACGGAATCCTTCAAGGTTAGGGGTAATCACACGACCTTTCTCACGAGACGAGGCGGCTTTGCATTGTTCTTTCGGATTTGCAACGGTGTCACTAGGTAACGAGCTTGATGACGAACCCGAGGCTTTGTTCATTATAGCCGAAAACATCTTTTTTATATCAATTTGCCCTTGCTCAATCTTCGTGTTTTGCAATTTCAAAGTATTTGTAAAGTCGTTTTTCAAAGTACCAATTTCTCCCTCTAATCGTCTCATATTAGCCTCATTCGTTTTCATGTAGCTTTGAAAATCGTTTGACGAACTATTTTGATTTGAGTTAAAGTTCCCTTGGTTTTGATTACTTCTTTGAAAATTTCCTTGATTACCACTTGAAAAATTATTTCCTTGATTGTTATCTCTATTTTGCCAAGTTATATTACGACCTTGATTATAACCTCCTTGATTTTGATTCGAAAAATTTCCTTGTTGATTGTTTCCTTGAAAATTGTTTCGATTTTGAAAATTGTTGCCTTGGTTATAATTGCCTTGTTGTGATGGACCGGCGTTATTTTGATTTTGATTAGAAAAATTGTTGTTTAACGCACTCACATTCGACGTTTGGCCATCCGTAGCCGCACACTCGTAATAATTATGAGGTCCACCACAAAACGTACACGAAACCTCAACCGCTTTCACCGTAGCGGGAGCGTCTTTCTTTTGCATCTCAATGAGATAAGACGTAAACACATTCGTCAACTTATCGACTTTTGCATCAACTCTCTCAATGTCGCGATTAGAACTACTAACATTGGCGACATTGGCAACACTCGGTGCATTGCGGAGTTGGTAAACCTTGGATCGGTTCTCGATAATTATCAAAGCTTCTCTCGGAGTCTTACACAAAAAGTTGCCACCGGCGGCGGAATTCAACGAGTCTTGTTCGTGAAAATTAAGACCGTTGTAAAACGTATCGATTTGGTGCAACTCGGAAAAACCATGGTGAGGACATTGCCTAAGCAATTCCTTAAAACGATCCCACGCGTCTCTAAAAGATTCATTCGATTTTTGCTCAAATTTCGTAATCTCGTTTTTGAAAAACGTTGTCTTAGACGGTGGGAAAAAATAATTAACGAACTTGGAAACGAGATCCTTCCACGTAGTTATGGAATTAGGTGGCTCTTTCTCGTACCAATCCTTGGCGGCACCATCGAGCGAGTACGGAAAAAGCATAAGCTTGACGACATCGGTGTCGACGTTCTTAAACTTGCTCGTGGCCAAAAGACGATCAAAATTCCGAATATGGTCGTGAGGATTATCGGCTTCACGACCTTGAAACTTCGTAGCTTGGATCAACGAAAGCATTCCGCTCTTGATCTCAAAATTCTCCGCCTCGATAGCGGGAATTACGATCGCGTCTCCATAACCCTCGGTGGGCGCTTGGAGCAATTCCATCATAGAACGATTGTCGGCCATCTCCTCTTCGGTTTCTTCAACAACGATATTAGGAACGTCGGTTTCTAATTCTCGTCTACGTCGTCGATTCCTTCGATTACGATTGCGTCGATTCGAAGCTTCACTAGAATTGGAATAATCCTTCGATCGAGTGCGCATGCACTAAGCGTAGAATGGGTGGTAGCAAAGAAGATTCTTTTTGCGGCTTTTTGATTTTTTCAATTTTTTTGGTTTTTGATTGGTTTTTTAATTTTTTTTGGATTTTTGTTGTATTACGTAGACACAAATCTACAAATCTCCCCTCGAATCGACTTTCTCGATTAAAGGAGCCTCAAAGAATGAAAACGAACACGTGGAGTGAACGTTCTCGATGACTTTAGAACGTTGGTGGAACACCAAAACGTTCAAGAGGGTTTAATCTTGAAAACACAAGCAAATATAATATACGTAGATAATACTTGGGCGGCAAACCCTCGATTAGCCTTCTTTCTCAAAACACGCACAAGCAAGCGGAGGAAACGAGGCGGCGCGAAGCACTTAAGAGCCTTTTTCCTTTAGGTCGTGAAATACAACCGCCTTATACCCACCTTATAGTTTGTGTTAATTGAAATTAAGCCTCACGAAAGTATTTATCTATTTTGCCTTTAAACTTTTGCTTTGGATTCGAATACAATGATTGGGTAATGACCTCCCAAGTCAAGGTTGTGATTTCTCACGTATTTGGAGTACTTGTATTTTTATTGTTCTTACGTAGTACAATATAGTAATAATAATATTCACCAGAAAAACGAAAACCAATATATCTACAATATAGTAAAGATTGTTGTGTGTTTAACTTAGGAAAATTAAACACGTTTTATTTGGATACTATAATATAATAATGAAAAATAACAAAAATGAGTATGTACGATGTTCACGCTTTCAAAAAAAATGAAAAGCAAAAACGCACTACTCACACAAACACGATACTAATAATGGCAACACACCTCCCCGGCAGCGGCGCCAAAAATTGATGTAGGAAACAATATACGTGTTTAGGAAAACAACGTATAAGTGCGGCAAGTATTAAGTTATACGCTTTAGGAAAAACGTAAAACCGAATAAATGCGGGTTCGTTCTCGAAGGAGGTGTATATTGTGTGCCAATTATATAAAATAACAATGTTTGGATTAGTGACGTTTTTGGTGTAAAGAGAGAAAAATAAAAGACGAGTTACGACTACGTTTAAACTACGACGAATTAACGTAAAACGCTAACGTAAATACGTAAAACGTGACGAAATTAAAAATTAAACCTAAAAATTATTTAAATGATTAAACTAAGTCTTAAATAATATAAATAAGAATAAAAATCCAACAAATATATTTTAAAACCTTTTATTAATTAAATATTCAATTTTTAATGCTAATTAAAGCCCAAAAATTAAATATAATTAACAAAATGTCCAAAATATTAATTTATTGAACTAATAACTAACTTATATTATTTAATGACTAAAAACTATTTTTCTTAAATTTTAAAAACTATTTTTCTAATTTTAAAACACTTAAAACTATTTTTAAATTAAAATAATCCTAAAAATTAATAAAATAATGACAAAATTAATCCAACAATTTTAAAAATCCTAAAATACTCCAATGAACAGAAGAAAATTGAAAAAGTTTGAAAAATATAAAATTTTTCACTAAAAGACAAAACAGTTTATTAAATAAACCCTAATTAACTTAATTTAATTATAAAAAATAATTAAAGAGTGAACAGTAACTATTTTTTAAACTAAAAATCTTAAATTATTTTTCTAAACCTAAGAAAAATATTAAATCTGAAAAATATATATTTTTACCACTAAAAGACAAAAACAGAATATTAAAAAGTAATTAAAATATCTAAATAATATAAAAAATGGAAAATGAACAGTAAAATAAAAAGTGATTAAACTGAAAAATCAAGAATTAAAAAAGAAAATTATAGAAAAAAGAATGAAAGTCTAATTCCTATTTAAGGGCACTAAAGACAAAAAACTTAAAATCTGATAGTGACCTTTTTTGGTTTCTGTCTTTTTGTGCAAGCAGGGGGAACAATTACAAAGGCAGTGGGAAAGGAGTTCCCACTGCTAATGAAAGTAAACAGGCCTGGGCACAAAAGTGCTTGGATTTTGCTTGTTTGTGGATTTTATGGGAAACCAAAGGCACCCCCACACTCATGGAAGTGTGGGGAGTCAATATTTAGCAATTAACACACAAGCACAATACAATAAAAACACAAAAATGAGCACAAATGGGGGCTGCAATACAGAAAAGTGGCCTTGGATCCTTTTGCTGGTGCAATTGGCTCCTAGGGTGATTTTTAGAGCTAGATTTCTTGCACACTAGTCACACAAAACAAATAAAAACTATCTAAAATCCTAGAGTGCTCTAATATCTAACATATTCAAAGATTGATGGTCTAATTCAAGCCAAAATAAACAGATTAAGGCAACTTTCTGATTTCTAAGCTATGTTTCAATTTTTAAGCATACAAACTTTGTTAAACTCCTATAAAACTTAAACCAAATACCTACTTAACCAATATTACCCTACTGGAATATGTTTTAGCTGTTATAATCATGCATTTGTAACCACAAATCCTATAACATAGCAGTCCCAAACACACCCTTAATTTTCAGAAAATGAAAATAACAAACCAATAGTTAACAAACTCAAACCAAATTGACCTAAACTATTTATAACATGCATAAAAAAGACAGATAAACATAATCAAACAGAAACATCAACAATTAAACATGAAATACTCAAAATCACATAAAATTCCCAATAAGCTCAAAGAAAAAGGAAAAGGGGTTCAAGCCTTGATTGAGCTGATGCCTTCCTTAGACCAGCTCTCTTTTGTGAGCTTTTGTGAGATTATGTGAAGTAATGGGCCCCTGCTGAGGTTCAACAACAGAACCAGGGGTCTTAAGTGTCTTCAAAAGGGATGAAATGATCTAGTTATAATGGAAACCTGCACATCCACCACAAAACAAAGAGAAACAGTAACCTGTGAGCAAACAAATAAGCTATAAGCAAGCTTATTAATTAAGCTGCTATAGCTTATAAGCTTATGCTAAAAAAAATGAGTATATTGAAAACTGATTTTTTTTCTTTCTAAAATTTTGGAACACAAAAACTTTGAAATCTTAGATACCACAATAACCACAGCTTATACAAGCTCTCTTAGCTCATTTGGTTGTCAATCCAAATAAGTTAAGAAGCTTCTATAATGCTAATGAGAAAAACGTGTTTTAAGGCTTAAGTGTCCTCTTGCCCAAAACCCTTTTTTCTTTGAAAGAATTCTACACTAAATTGCAATAAAAGTAAACTTTAAACTAAAACATTAAAGTTAAGAGTGGAACTCAGAATCACTTGCAAAGATTAAAAGAAAACTCTAAATATTTTTTTCATTAAAAAAAATTACAAAGTGAAACTGGAACAAGAAAGGGGTGCCACAAGTTGGACCTCCTTTTATAGATAGCTACAGATTATTCTAGAAAAGCAAAACCCTAAACATTGCAATTCCCACAATGCCCTTGGTCAATTCGTTTGAATTCTTGGTCAAAAATTGGCATGTGACTGATTTTGGTGATGTACAGCTGTTGGAGTGATCATAGCCTTTGAATGAGACTTTGGCAACAAGAAAAAATGTTAGGAACCGTAGATTGGCTGTGAAGATGCCTTTGTTGCTATTCTTGGGTAGACAGGGGAGTACTAGTAGGGTCCAGGGGTCACAGGTTGGGTGATTTAGTTGGTGGGTTTTGATGACAACCCGGTTAATTGATGATCTGGAATTAATCACATAAAACCCCTTTGATTTGTTCCTGATTTGATCTGGGTTTTTTTAGGGTTTAAGTAAGATTAGGGGAAGGTTAGATCTGGTTTGGGGGTTAATTATTTTTAAATGGTGTGTTTGGAGGGAAGAGTGTGGGATTTGACCAGTTGTTTGACCAGGTTTATTTAATAAACCTGGTGGGTGGGTATGGGTTATGGACTGGGCTTGGTCGGGTTAAATGGATCCGGGTTTGTGGATATGGGTAGGGTCAGGTGACGTGTAAGGCTACAATAGGTTATGGGAGTTTAGTTGTCTGCCATGTTTGCCCCCTAGACTCCTTTCACTTTGATACTTCCCATTAAATGGCTATAAACTCCATTTCCTTTGAAATCAACTTTGCTTATCTTGCTGAAAATGGCACAAAGTTTTTCAAAACTTGTTTTAAGGGCTTTTAATGCACATTATGCATTCTTCAAGGACCAATCTTGCACATAATCAACATTATAAGGACCCAAATGCAATTATGAGTTTTGCAAGGGTGTAAAATGTCAAGTCTTCCAAAGTAGAAGGACCAATCTTGCCAAATCTTCAAACTTCAAGGACTTGATAGGAAAATCATGATTCGGGTCCGGTTCTTTGTGCGGCTTCGTTTCCCGTGTTCGTTTTTGCTTGATTCCTTTGATCTTTTGGTGAATTCACGATATCCATACCTAAAATACATAATGAACAAACACAAGCACATATATGGGTATTTTGACGATATTTTAAGCGTTTTAAGCCCGATTTGGACGATGAGACTATGTATAAATACAGTCTCATCAGCAATAATTCGAAGAATACAAACTACAAAGTGAATAGAAAGGCGACGTGCTATAAAATGCCGTCTAAGGGTCAATAGGTACTTAAGTGCTTCGCGCCACCTAACCCCCGTTCACTAGTGCGTATTCTAAGAAGGAAGGCTTAATTGGAGGTCTTGCACCCAAGTAGTAATTATATATATACTTTCTTGTGGATATTTTATATCGAACCTCGAAGAGGATAATCCTTTTCTCTTCAAAAGTCGACCGAGGGCTACTCCCTCATTCCTCGTGTTTACTTACACGTGTACTCGCACACGTGTAAACATACCACCTTTGGTGTATTACTTCCTTCCCCGAGGAAGCTTTTAGACGTCATTTCACTTGTATATACATTCGACCATTTTGTAGCCATGGATCAACGTCCTATTATGGAGATTCTCCAATCGAAAGTAGAGGGAAATGCCGACGCCATCGTTATACCTGAAATAACCGCACAGACTTTTGAGCTTAATGCCCACATGATCACTTTGGTTTCTTCTAGCCCCTTCTTAGGGAGATCCATAGATGACCCCCACGACCATATTAAGAGGTTCTTGTTACTTTGCAATACACTTAAGTATGATGGGGTCCCTCCTGATGCTATTAAGATGATCCTATTCCCATTCTCCTTAGAGGGTCTTGCTAGAAATTGGTATGATAGGCAACCATCTAAGAGCATCTTCACTTGGGAGGATTTAAGGAAGAAGTTTTTGAACCAGTTCTTTCCTCTATCAAGAACTACGGCTTTGAGAAAGTTAATTATTGGTTTTCAACAAAGGAATGATCAAACATTTAGTGAAGCTTGGGAAAATTTCGAGGAGTTATTGAGGAAATGTCCAAATCATGGATTCGATGAGGTTTACCAACTCAACACTTTCTATAATGGATTAAGACCACACCACCAAGATTCACTCAACTCTTCCGCGGGTGGAAATATTTTCTCTAAATCCTTTCAAGAAGCTTGGGACATTATTGAGAACAAATCGATGGTGCAAGCTAACACACAAATTGATGAGAGAGTCCATGTGGTGCAAGAGAGTGTTACTCCTCAAATAGAAAACATGATCTCTCAAAAGCTTGATACTATGACCAACACACTCATGAAATTTTGTGAACTCTTTTTGAACAAGAATTCCACCAATGATTTGAATGCTATTGCTCTTTCATGTGAGACTTGTGGAGGTCCCCATTCCTACCAACAATGTGATAAAGTTCAAGGCTATCAAAGGGAGTGTTATGCTTATCAAGGAAATAACTACAAGGCACCAAATCAATTTCAACCTCAAGCAAATACCTTTTATCCACCAAATCAAGGATTTAATGCCCAACCTTTACCTTTCCAACCTCAAGGTTTTCAAGGTTATGTGCCACAAGATTATCACACAATGGATTTCTTGCAAAAAATGAATCAAGAGAATGAAAGGAGGTTTCAAGCTATGGAGAAGAAAATGAATGACCAAATGAATAAGGTTTTAATGGCATTAAATCAAAGACCACAAGGGGCTTTACCTTCCAACACACAAACAAATCCAAGGGCCAATGTCAATGCCATTACAACAAGAAGTGGAAAGACAACAAAGGATCCTTCACCTCCTAAACCTCCTATTGTTCAACCCACTTGTGTTCCTACTTGTGACAAGCCTTCTACATCTACTTCACCATCTCCAAATGCTCCTATCCAATCAAACATACCTTCTCAACCTATTCCCACTTCTCCTTTACCTTCCACAACTCCAAATGAAGAAGCTAACAAAGACAAATCTTCCACTACAACACCTATTCCACCTACACCAAAACCTACTCTTCCATATCCTTCAAGATTGAGAAAGGAAAAGTTAAAGAACAAGGATGACATCCAAGTCTCAAATTTCTTAAGGATGTTCAAGCAACTCAACATCAATATATCCTTTGCGGAAGCTCTTGCTTATATGCCAAAGTTTGCTAAGATGTTCAAGGATCTACTCTCAAACAAGGAAAAATTGGTTGATTTGCCCAACACATCCCTTAATGAAAATTGTTTCGCCGTGTTACTTAAAACCTTACCAACAAAACTTGGAGATCCTGGGCGCTTCTTGATACCTTGTAATTTTCCTGTGGTGGAAAATTGCATGGCACTAGCGGATCTTGGGGCAAGTATCAATCTCATGCCATTATCGCTTTGGAAAAGACTTTCACTTCCCGAGCTCACACCTACTAGGATGACACTTGAGTTAGCTAACCGTACCATAGCTTATCCGGTAGGCATAGCGGAGGATGTGTTTGTAGGGGTTGACAAGTTTACCTTTCCCGCGGATTTTGTAGTGGTTGATTATGATATGGACCCGAGAGTTCCTCTTATTGTTGGTAGACCCTTTTTAAGGACGGGTCGTACTCTTATTGATGTGGCGGAGGGGGAACTTATTATGAGGGTAGAAGATCAAAAGATTGTGTTTAACATGGGAAAATTGTCTAAGAAATCCGATGAGCCTGAGACGGTTAAGCATGTTGATATTCTTGATAAAGAGGTGAATCACGTTGATATTCTTGATGAAGTGTGTAATGAATACTTTGATGAAGCTTGTAAGAGTGGTGAATATGATCTTCCTTATGTTGAGACAATAGCCTCCATTACTTCCTCATTGAATATTCATGAACCCCAACAATTTCATTTTGGAGATTTGAATCATATTTTCAACACAAATGAGGAAGAAAATGAGGATTCTAGTTATGATGAACCACCTCTTTTTGATACACCAATTTATGATGAATATAGTGATGATGAGTTCTCAATTTTTGAGCCTCCATTATTTGATGATCATACTACCTTGAGTTTTGAGGAGATACCTTTTGAAACACCAATACTTGATATGCCAATCTATGATGACTATCATGATGAGGAGGGTTCTATCATTGATGAGAGTGATAAGGTTCTTGAGATTGAAAGATTGCTTAGTGAGGATGGATTGATAGATAAACAAATTGAAGATTATCTTAAGAGAGATGATATTGAGATTCATAACTCTAGTTCAAACTGGGAAGAGGATGTTCTAGAGATTGAAAGATTGCTTAGTGAGGCTGAATTGATAGATAAACAAATTGAAGATTATCTTACGAGAGATGATATTGAGATCGATAACTCTAGTCCAAATTTAGAAGAGGATGTTCTAAAGATTGAAAGAATGCTTAGTGAAGATGAGTTGATTAATGAGGAGATTGAAGCTTATCTTAAGAGGGATGATATTGTGGTTGATACATTTTCTTCTAATTGGGATGAGGATATTCGTGAAATAGAAAGATTGCTTTATGGAGATTCCATTCCCACTCACCCTTCTCATGAATTTTCACATATTACTCCTTCTTACACACCTTGTGAAACACCTCAAAACCAAAATGCTTCACTAATTTCACCACCTTTCTTACAAACCAATTCACACAATCTCTTTGAGCCTTCACTTGATGAACCAATGTTTGAGAAGTTTCAAGATGATAGTGACTTGTATCATTTGGATGTTGAATTGGAGAGATTCTTTATGTCACCATATGAGGATGTTTTTGATGAGGAGTTTTCTAAGAACAAGAAAGAAATGGTGGTTTCCTCTACAAGTGTGATGACCCTTATTACTCCATACCCTTTCTCTCATGATGTGAAGTATCAAGGAGAATCTTGAAAGGCTCCCACCACTTGTTATTTTCCCATGAAGCAAAAGATTTTTGATCCTGGTATAGAGAATGTTGAGCCAACTCAGTATCCGCTTGATGCATTAAAAGGGAAACTTGTGGGAAACTTTAAAGTATCACCTTATCATCTTATGGGATACTTAAGGGAAAGAATCATAAACAAAGAGACCTCACCCACCTCACCATTGATTAAGAAGTCCACTTTTGGGATGTGCTATTCTTGGGAGGGCAATTATGTATTTGATCCTGGTGGATATTTATGGGGTTTTGTGTACTTAAGAACTTGTTTTACCTTATCATGGAGAGTTTTTCCTAAGATGGTAAATCTTTTACTCTCCATGATGGTTTCCCCAAGGACAACCTAATTCGGGGCCGAGTCGAGCTAGCGACTTAGGGTTTAAAAAAACTCAAGCATTGAATAACTAGGTTAGAAAACGTAGAGTATATTTTCAATAGGTTAGGTTTAATTAAAAGGATGTTATAGTAGAGTTGAAGTGGAGGGGTGCCTTTCTTCGTTTTTTGGTGTTTGTTTCAAGGGTTGCTCTCTCTCATTTCATGCTTGGAGCTTATGGAGGAGGCCCGTGTATCTGGTTCACTTCGATTAGTTTTTGCTATCGTGATATTAAACACTTGTGCTTAAAATGAATACCCTTTAGTTGTCTCTTCCTTAACTTGGGTTAAGCAAAGTTATCAATGTCATAAGTGTAGGGGAGTTCACTCCAATACTCTTAAACATTGAGGACAATGTTTATCTTAAGTGTAGGGGAGACTTCTATCGAAGTGACCTTACCTAGACCATTGCCTTAACTTCATGATAACATGGAAAATTATTTTTAAACATTTTTCAAATTTTTGATCTACTTTGGCCACCAAAAATATGCATACATAATTTTTGCATCAATCATTTTTCATTTGCATAACACATTTGCATTGTATATATTCTTTTATTTTTCATCAAAATATATAAAAAGGAAAAAAATGTAATAAAACATGGTTTTAAAAAGTTTAGATTTCTTTGACATATTAGGCCCACCATGGATATTTTGACTCAACCCGAGTTTGCTTATTTTAGCATTCTCTAGCTAGTATCCTTAACCATGTAGTCCTTCATTGGTCTATTAGGCTAAGCATCCACTAATTTCATTATTTGAAATTTTAAATTTGTGGAGAATGGGAAATGATAGAGTTGAAGCAAGTATAAAAGGGCTAGATAAACTTCATGATAATTACTTGTGGCTAAACCCTTCTCTTCTTTACCTCTATTTTCTTCGCATGTATATAATTGTTAATAAATAATCAAGTACGGTTTTAATTGGTTTGTAATCTCTTATGCATTTTTGGCTAATCATTTATGGTTGATATGAGTACGTCTTAAGTTTCTAAGTTAGCACGTTTTATGTGTACTAGACTTATGTCATGCTCCATACTTAGCGGGTGTTTTTCCTTTTCTTCTTTTCAAATTTATTTGTGAGGAATAAAGAAAAATAAGAGCGGCTTATGAAAAAAAATGAGTGGCTAGAAAAAAAAAGAAAAGAAAAAGAAAGAAAAAGAAAAAAAAAATAAAAAATAATGCAAGACTCCCAAGAGGGGCAGTGTGGTGTTAATTATAGTGACTATTGAGTTCCAATATTACCTTGACGGGTTGCGGGGATTCAATAGATTGCTCCAATCCAATATTACCTTGACGGGTTGCGGGGTTGAAGATCCAAAGTCTCAAAAAGATGGCGGATGTAAATTATTGCGTGAGTTTTATTTTTCTTTCCTTAGCGAGTGTGTAGCTACTTATGAAAGCATGACATGAGGATTTTACACATAAGGCGAATGACTTATTACTCTTGAAACGGACTTGTATTAATTGTGAGCGGTTTTTCAAGTAATGGATGAGAAGATTACTTAGGATTAAAACCGTGCTTCCTTATTTTTGGATTTTACATTTCTTATACTTCACGCTTGAATAATGACAAATTTGCCCACAAGCAATTTGCTCAAATAATAACCGGTTCCACATTTAATTGTCATGAATAAGTTGATGCACTTTTTACTTGTGAATACAATGATCCCATTTTTAAGCTTGGTATGGGGAAAGTGAAACTTGAGGGTGATAAGTATCCATGGTACCCAAGCCCTAATTTAAGTCATTGATTTCTTTATGAGTTATTTCCATCAAAACCATTTCAATAAATTCAAAAAGATATAAGTAGAATTGATTCTTTTGCATTGCATTGTATATATTCAAAATAATTCATCATGTAGTATAGTATAGTTTATTAAATCATAAAATGGCCAAGGTTGGTTAATTATGAGAAAAGTGTAACTTGGTGCTTTAAAATGCTGCATTGCATGAGGACATGGCAATGGTCAAGTGGAGGGGAGTTGATAAGTGTGAAAACACTCATCAATAATGATCCAAAAACCACTCAAAACACAGTCAAATACATTATCATAAACTGTAAAATATCAGAATTACGCGTGTATTTGTGTTTCATGTGTTTTCAGGTAAAAAGATGCATTTTGGAGTAAACACGTGCTTTTATGGGAAATATCCGAAGAAATTGTCAAAAGAACCTAATGAAGAGCAAAGTTGAGTGGCCAAAGTGGATTTATTTTGAAGAATAAGGGTTGAAGATGACAAGATTACAAGTTTTAACAAGTCTACATCAAAGTGTCAAAGACTGCCAAATTCAGGGACTAATTCTTTCATATTTGAAAAAATGGTGATCCATGTCAACACTTTTGGGCCAATCAAAACGCATATTATCTATCACATGGATCAAGCATATTATGGGCAATTATGGAGGTTTGTCATTGGAGTATTAATCACAGCAGCCATCATTGGCAAATAAATACCAATCATATCTCCCAATTATTAACCGAATCCCACTCCACCATCTAACAACCAATCAAATATCACAATTTTCTTAATCCGGATCAACAACCCTCACAGCCCATAACCTTCTGCCACGTGGCATCTTCCCATTGGAGAGAACAAATCAAAACTTCACCACCCCTGCATGCATGTTTCGGCTATATATATT
Source organism: Glebionis coronaria (assembly GCA_025667525.1). Lineage (NCBI taxonomy): Eukaryota > Viridiplantae > Streptophyta > Magnoliopsida > Asterales > Asteraceae > Glebionis > Glebionis coronaria. Next base: position 233,356,516 of record CM046876.1, on the reverse strand, counting down.
TCCATTATTTCTCATTTTTGTAACGTAGAATTAGTGTGAACCTTTCACACAGTAGATAGATTAGTTCATCACTTTCTTTCTTTCTTCTTAAAAACTAGTGTGTGTAAATTCACACACATTAGTCAGTTACTAGTCTGTTTTAGTTTGTTACAAACTGTTGTAACCGATTTACCTACATTTCCACTTTACAAGTTCAATAAAATCCATTTCCAATTCCTTTAAACTTTACTTAAGTCTACATTCCACTGTTACAATGCAAGCTACCGTTATTTTGAGTGTTTGATTCTACATCAATTCGTTAAATTGATGTTAAAATGATGAATTCTGGTTGATTCGAAGCACTTGTTGAAGATCCGTAGTCAATACGATTCTGTTAATATTCAGTTACTTCCTGATCGTTCGGTTGTAGTTCGAATGTACCTACATATTTTCATAACAGAGGACTAGTTTTGGACTTACGTTCTGCAAATAGTTAAAAGTGTAGCAGTTTGTTTGAAGGCAGCGTAGCAGTTGAAGTTTCGTTAGTGATTTCTGGTAGAGGTAGTCATGGCATCGGTTTGATTCGAGACAGCTTATATAATTCGTTCAGAAATAGAGTCTGATCATAATGAGTAGTTACAAGATTGATTTTTGCTGATTCGATTTACTTTGATTCGAGGGTTGTTACTTGTTTCTGTAAAATCAGTTGAAGAGGAGGTAGCAGCGTAGCAAATTCGAGAGTTTTAGGTGATATCTGTCTGAGGTCATTCAAGTTGTGCTTTTGCCTTTCGAGACTCCATAGTTGTTAGAATCGGGTAGTGTAGTTACAGTCTTTCGATTCGTTGATGGTGACTTTCTGATTGTGTGTCGGAGAGATAGGTGGAGGATAAAAGAGGTTGAAGTTAGTTCCAATCAGTTAAGTTTCAACATCAGTTCGAGATTAGTGCACGGTGTCGATTTCGTTATCGGTTTTGTTTTTGGCTCGACTTTCAAGTTCAGCTTAAGGATAGCTTCGGTACCAGTTTCGGTTTGATCTAAAGCTAGCTCAGCGCTAAGCTTCACCAACAGAGGACTTAACTTCGGATGAAGGTATTTACCATTTTACATCTTTGCTAGTTAGTTATGGTTGATTGCTTAAAATGTTTTTTTTTGTTTCGTTGATATCTGATATAGTTTAGCTCTTTGTTTTTGTTTCATTGCTCAGTTCAATTTGTTAATTGTTAGTTGATAGTTTAAATCTACCGTAGTTTTGAAATCTGTATTAATTGTTAGTTTCATTGGATAGTTTCATGCATGCAGTTATAGGTGAAATATGTTAGTTAGATAAGTCATATTTGGATTTAATGCGATTTAGTTGGAACTGATTGGTACAGGTCCGAGGTTTAAGCTGCAGAATTTTATGGGAATTAATCATTTCACACTTAATAAGTAGATTTGCTAAAAGTCAGTAGTTCACGTGTGAGATTTTAATAGCAGTGTTAGATTGGTAGACATTAGCTTAGTTAACTCTTTAGTTTTCTCTTTCATTAAAGGTATTAGGACATTTCAAATTAGTGTTGATTTGTATAAAATTGTATTTTTACTAAAAAGTAGCTTTTATAAATTTCGTAATTTTCTCTGTTATAAAAAATTAGCTAGATAAAAATTTGTAGAATTTTATAAAATTTAGTTTAAAAAAAATATATAGTTAGAATAGAAAGTTTGTTAGAAATTTGTTTGAATTTGTTAGATTGCAATTTGTTATCTTTTGTTATTTTCTTGTTACAAAATTAGTTAGTTTGTTATTTTCATTAGTAGTTTAAATTTGAATTTCCATTTTATATTTTGGTGCATTTAATTGTGGAACGTGCAATATGTTTTTAGATTAGTACATATACGTAGTAGAATACTATCTTTAAATTTTTAAATGTTTTGTGCCAATTAGACATAGAATACCAATCAAGTTTTGACCACCAGAAACAATTAAGTCTTTGCTAGAAAACGTTATATCAATTCGAATCGATACCGAGAAAAACGAACTTAAAAAGACAAAAATTATCGATGCCCAATAATTTCTTGTATCCACAAGCTACTAGTCTAGCTTTGTTCTTCAATATTCTGCCTAACTCGTCGAGTTTCACCTTGTAAATCCATTTCAAAGTGAGTAACTGCACTTGATCCGGGCATGGGAGAAATTCCCATACTTCAAGACGTATAAATTCATTAAGTTCTTCTTGCATAGATTCTATCCAACAGGATTGAGTAAAAGCTTCTTGCCATGTCTTAGGTTCAACTTCAGTGAGAAACGCATCAAAATGACAAAACATTGCATTTTCTTGTAGCTGACTTCGTGTGGATACCGAACGATTAGGGTCACCAATAATAGAGTCTATAGAATGATCCTTTGTCCACTTGCTGTCATGTTCACGAATCCGTGGATTGGAGTAAACCATAGAAGGAGCTTCCTCTGAGGTGGACGACCCGGCTTGATTAGGGTCGGGAATTGGTACACCAAAGAATGGAAGTTCACGCATTTGAGCGAATTACAAATCGTGATCATCATCATCCTCTTCATCATCAATAGGCATGACATGGGTAGTTGAAACAGGTGTTGGTTGAGAATTACTTGTTGTAGGTATATCTTGACCAATTGTAGGTGCAGACGTATCTGATTGTGCTTCGGTTGCTGGAGCGACAACTTCGGTTACCGGAGCTAGTACTTCAGGTTCTGGAGCAACAATACTTGGAGGAGTAAAGAATTCATCAAAGAACGGTTGAAACAACGTATCCCATTCAGTCCTAGAAGGTGGTGTAAATGATGATGAAGTAGGGTTGTTTGGGACAAGACCAGAACTAATGTTACTGGGTCCCATTTCATGAAGTGTGGGTTCAGAGCTGCTTTGCTCAGAAGCCATTGCTGTCAGCTCATCAAAATCAACATTCATAGTTTCGATGATCTTGCGAGAGTTACGGTTGTAGATTCGGTATGCCTTCTTTGCGGGTGCGTAACCAATGAAAATACCAATATCAGCCTTTGGTTGAATTTTTCCCAAATTGTCACCATCATTATTTGGATAGCAAAGAGAACCAAATACATGAAGATATGATAAATCTGGTACTTTTCCATGGAGAATCTCATAAGGTGTTTTACCATGGCGTTTACGAATTAGTGACCGGTTTTGGGTGTACACTGCTGTAGATACTGCTTCTGCCCATAAAAATAATGGAGCCTTTGCGTAAATTAACATCGTTCGAGCAACTTCCATAAGTGTGCGATTTCGCCTTTCAACGACACCATTTTGTTGTGGAGTGCGTGCAACGGATGTTTCATGACATATGCCAACTTCTTCATAATAATCACGCAAGATTTGATTCACAAATTCGGTTCCATTATCTGTACGAATGCGTCAGACAGTAGTGTTGAGACGCACTTGAATTATCTTGAGAAATCCGATGATGAATTTAGGTGCCTCATTTTTGGCTTTAAGAAATTTCACCCATGTAAACCGAGAGTAATCATCGACAATGACGAGGATGTACTTTTTGCCACTAAGACTTTCAACACGCATTGGCCCACAAAGATCCATATGCAACAGATAAAGTTTCTCTTGGTTGGTGTCTTCAGTCTTGGGTTTGTAAGACTTCTTAGTGCTTTTCCCCATAGTACACGCGGAACACAAATGATCCTTGTGAAATGATAGTTTAGGAAGACCACGAACAAGTTCGTTTTTCGCCAAGTGATTAATAGCGTCAAAGTTAAGATGAGATAACCGTCGATGCCATAACCATGACTTAGTCTTTGATGCTTTGGAGAGAAGACATACGGGAGAAGCGGCCATCATGTCTTGTAGAGACAAATTATACAAATTATTCCCTCGAGTACCTTTCAATAAATCAACCCCTTCCAAATTACGAATGAAGCAGGTATGCTCTCGAAAAGCAACTTCTAGGTTTGAATCACAAAATTGTCCCACAGAAAATAAGTTGTGACCAAGACCTTCCACGTAATACACTCTTGAAATTATAACATTCCCAATATGATATTCACCATAACCCATCATCTTTGCAATATGATCATTACCAAATCGAACCGTACCAAGAAACTTGCTGACGAAATTTATGAGCTGAGAGCGATCTCCGGTCATATGCTTGGAGCAACCAGAGTCCAAATACCAGAGAACAATTTGGACCACCTGTTTTCAATAACAACAGTAGACAATGCATTGGAAACTATTGGTTCCGGAGTGTTAGCAGATACAGATATAGAATTATCAAAATTGCTAACATTTTTAGACCCTTAGATTTCTTGCGTTTTCTAATGTGAGTTTTAGCACTAACCGGTTTTACAGTTCCAACTTTCTTAGGTTTTGGATTATCCGCGGCGACTACAGTGGGAGTAGACCTAGTTAAAGGGCACTTTGTTCCTACAGTAGTGTTGGTGTTCCTAGTTAAAGGACACGCTTGTGTTTTGGTAGCCTTGGTACTCCTAGTTAAAGGGCACGCTTTCTTCGCTTTAGTGGTAGTGATCCTAGTCAAAGGGCACGTATTTCCTACTATAGTGAAAGTTCTGCCAGTGGGGCGCCACATCCAACCAACTTGGGTTAACACTTTCCCAGTCGGTTTCCATTCTAATCCATTTTTTCGGGCATGCATCTCATTCACATGGTCAATAAGGCAAGAATCATGACGACTAGAAAACATACATTCATTGCAATTCCAACATTTCAAATTAGAATTCACAGTAGGCTTAGAACGCTGCACAACCGCAGAGCCTTTAGGTTTAGCTACATGATTATTTTTATTCAAAACAGAAATAACATTCCTAGGATGGGCTTATACTTTCTTCTTCACTTGACTACTAGATGGGGAAAAGATCCTATCATTCTTCTTGTTTCGTTTAAGCTTAGATCTTTGAGCCTTAGTAGTGGTGCTTACTCTTGTAGAAGGCAACACGAGAATATTAGAAGCTGGTTTTGATTCCGCCTTATCTTTAGTGACCAAAGTTTGAGATGGTTTAGTCCTAGGGCCCTTGTTAAGTGGTGTGACGGCTATAAGGTTCCTTTTGATTGCACTATAGGACGATGCTGATACAGTGGCTGCGTTATCCACCACATTCTTACCTTTTAGAGTACGAAGTGTTTCCTTTAACTCAGCCAAGGCCAGATTTTTGTCACAAATTTGTTCCCTCAAGTCAGATATTTCCACCAACTTTCGATTCAATTGTTTAATCAACGATTGATTCTGTGCAGTGGTGTTAGCACATGCGGGCTTTACTGAATCGAAGAGTCGTGTATTTTTCTGTTTTAAGTTGTCAACTTTGGACAAAATCTTGGAAACTCGATTATCAAGATCAAGTTTAAAATTCTCAGCGGCCTCAAGTACGTTCACACAGTTAAGCTCCTTAGATTTCTCTATTTCTATCGGCAAAGATTGAGCAACCTTGTCACTTGGCTGACGCTGTTTTGATTGTAAATTCAATCGAAAATTCTTTTCAAAGTTTGCATCATCGATATTAACACCTTCGAATGATGTTTCAAAGATTTCTTGAATAAATTGTTGTTTGCATTCAAGCGAAATACAATGTGTTTGAATCTCATCAAAACGTTTTGAAAGCGAAGAATATGAATCTTGAAGCTTTAAAAATTCAGCGTCAGATTCGTGACAAGTATTATCTACCACAGTATCCACAGATTCAACATTATGCACAATAGAATCATTATCAACACTTTTATTCACACAGACAGAAACTATATCATGAGACATCACTTGATTCAGAAGCAGATCATTATGGAGTGAAACCCGTTCTATTTCAAGTAAATTATTTTCATAAGCATCATTCATTTCATTGAAAACACGTCTAACTTCTTCTATTTCCAAAAGCAAATCTTGATCAAGATTACTAAGACAAGCCTTAACATTGTCTACAAACGGAACAATTTCATTTCGGAACGCAGCTCTAGTGTGCTCAAAGTTCCATTCACCTTCCGTTATGGCCGAAGCCGTCGTACGTTCCAAAATGACCTTGTCAAAATTGGCTAAGTGTTGGTGAACCGCATTTAAGTTAACGGACGCCTTGCTTACCGGTGGAATTAACTTTGTTAAATCCGTTTTGACAAGTGTAGGAGACGTACTAGGAAGGTTTTCATTTGACAAACTTTGGGGCACAAGAACTGTCAATTCTGGTAATTCCTTTTGTAAACGAATGCGTGTCTTTTCGAAAACTGATCTTTGTTATGTTGATCATAATCAATTGTATGGAATTTTGAAAGCATTTTAGAATGAGTTTCATCCCCAATTGATTGTGTCTCCTCAGTACTACGAACAAAAGGTGCTTCTTTCAATTTTCCAATTATGGTCATATCATAAAGACCGGGAATATATTCCTGAGCTTGTTTTGCATAACCGGGATTAGGTGGTAAATCTTGAAGACGTTTAAGTTCGAGTTCTTTAAATGATTTAGTTAAAAGATGAACCTTTTCTGTGGAAGCGTATTATTTTAAAAGCTGTTGTTCTTTGAATTTAAGAAGTTTGGTAGCATTAATTTCCGATTCAACCTTTTTAGACTCGAGAGTTTCGAAATCCATTTTAAGTTTCTGAAAATCATTGACAACCGACTCTTTTTCTTTTAATTCATTGGAAAGATTAGCTTTTAATGATTCTATTTCTTTCAAGTGTTCAATCTTTTCAAAACGAAATTGGTCAAATTCAGAACATGTTATTTTCTCTGCTTGAGGGACCATTTCAAAAGTTTTGACCTTTTCTTTATGCAACGCAAGCTCACCAGTTAGGGTGGAATTTCTATCTACGGATTGTCTGAGGGCCATATGCATTTGATCAATAATATGTTTAGGCACCATGACCAACTCATGTTGAGCATAAGATTCCATACCCGTCGTAGCATTTGGTTGAGGTTCACTCAAATATGTTGGATTGGGTACCACTTTATTTGAGTTACTAGTTCCCGAATGCTGTTCGAGGTTGTCATTTTCATGCCCAACTTGATGTTGGTTATCATCAATATTATTAGATGTGGTTGGTACCTCACTGATGACATCAGAACCGTAGTGAGAGAGATTAGCAACGAGAGCAGCTTGGGCAGAGTGAATGTCATCACAATCCGAATCGTATGCATCAAGATCATCCGCTTGATAAGCTGCATTAGAAGTGGAAACAACTGCAATGCCTTCAGTATCTGCTGCCCCTGGGTCTGCAAGAAATGCTAACTCCTCTGAATCCAAAATCTTCCCCTTAGACTGAGCATCAACCAAATACATCTTCTCACGAAACCATGCATCATCCCTTCTCCTTTTCGGATGAGTGCATTCCCTAGCCATATGACCTTGTCCTCGGCAATTGTAGCAAGTCACAACCTTCTTAGGACCAATAGGACTCCCATTTCCACTAGCTTGAGAATTCATAGCTTGATTGTTCCCAGTCCTTGTAGGAGGTCCATATGAATTTTGCCTTCCCTGAATAGGTTGCACCGTCACTTGACCATCTTGAACAGTGGCTTGTTTTCGAGGATTTGATGAGGTGCGGAGCTGATTGTTTGTTGGTGGAAATCCTCTAATTGCAACAAGTTTTGACAAGTAGGCGGTGAGATGGTTTAGAACATCAGCTGGCGTATCATTTGGAGTAAAGACCGGTGCTTGGATTGGTGGAAGTTCATTAGAGTAGAAAGCTTGTGCTGGTTGTGCTTCTATTGGAAAATATCCTTGCTGAGGAGTATAGCCCAATGGAGAAGTGTTGGCTTGTGATGGTGATGTTTGATATGGTGGTTGTTGTTGAAAAGATTGTTGATGAACACTTTGTTGATATTCTTGCGGTGGCATCATTGGTGGTTGATAAGATGGTTGTTGTGGTTGCTGATAGATGTGTGGTGGTGGCTGCTGCAAGTATGATGGTTGTTGATAAGTATAAGCCATGTTTTGTTGAGAAGCATACATTGTAAGTGGATCATGAACTTGAGGTGTAGACAACCGAGCCTCGATCACATGGCATTCGTGTTGTTGAAGAAAAGCTTGAAGTTGATCCACATTGGTGTTATGCAAGTCCTTAGCCAATTTAACATCCGTCGCATATTTTTTCCATTCTGGAGGAAGAGTGTTCAAATACTTGGTGTTCAATTGAAAGGTAGGGATTGCCATGCCATAGATATTAAGCTCATTCAACAATAGGGTAAATCTCAGATAGTAATCATTGAGAGTCTCCCCTGGCACATAGGCAAATTTATCAAAAGTATCATAAAGCTTACACTCTCGTTCTTGTTTAGTTAACGAGGTGCCTTGCATTAGAACCCAAATTCTATCCCATAACTCTTTGGAAACTTTATGTTTGCTGACGAGTTTGTAGACATCTGGAGGAAGGGCTTGGAGAATGATGTTTGTAGCATACTTATCCCATTTATCTTGAATCTTCATATCTCCAGTCAACTCACTCGTTGTGCGAGGACGAGTAGTCGTACCTTTCGTCACTGTACCATAATCTAATGGTCCATTGAGCACCGATGCCCAAATTAGATGTCCATTCTCCTTGTTCAACATATAAAGTTCCATTCGGGAAGCCCATTCCTCATACATAGTCTTCACCAACATTGGTGGACGATTATCCGTACCCGAGAGGATGGACTTATCCGTAAGAGATGTGTACTCCATTTCAATAAGTAAAGATTTACAAAGTTGATCGAAAAATGAAATAAGGTTAAGTGTTTTTGTGTTGAAGTCGAGAAACAAAGTTAAAATCCCCTAAAATATGTTCTCGATAAACCAAAAATTCCAAGTCAAAATTACACACGATTCCACAAACTGCAAGTTTGTACGAAACTTTTTATGGAATAATTTTTGGATTGTCGGAATGTCTAGATCAGAATGCCAGATCGGAATGTCAGATCAGAATGCCCAGATCGCAAAGCAAAGCTGTCGAAATGTTCAGATCGCAAAGTCCTATCGGAATGTTCAGATCGCAAAGCCCTATCGGAATGTTCAGATCGCAAAGCAAAGCTGTCGAAATGTTCAGATCGCAAAGTCCTATCGGAATGCTCAGATCGCAATGTGCTGTCGGAATGATTCAGATCGGAATGAAGCTGATAAAATTTGGGCAGAGTAACGACTTAAAACTTCCTTATAACCGTCGGAATCCCAGATCGCAAAGAACGATCGGAATGTCCAGATCGGAATAAGTATCGAAATCCAAGTATCGCAATGTGGAACCAGTCACTTTCCGATGGTGATGGTTATTGCGATGGAGACCCCTTTGCACTTGTACTTTCCGATGGTGATGGTTGCTTGAAATTCGGAATGAAGAAAAACAAGAACTTTTTGAACTTTTGATCCAAGAAAGATTGTGTTTTAACCAAAATCAAGACACCAAAAACACTACAATACTACTGAATACGTTATGCTTCTTGAAATCACGATCAAACACAAAATTTTTTTTGATGATTCGCCAATATGAACTCAAAAAGCCACGAAATGCTTATAAGAACATACGCAACACTAAAACAAACCTATATTTCATCCCAAAAATCAGCCAACCAATTCTCCACTTATTTGTTGCCATAATACACCACATGATGTATCTTTTCCACGTCCATATGAAATATGTCTCTTTCTTCTATTGTTTTGATCCCAGGATAATAAATAATACATCTTTCTTATGATTGGATCACTACAGAAATCAATAATAGCTACTCCTTTTGTCTCTGTCAGTAGCAAGACACGTGACCTTTTTCTTTTGTTTTGCTTGGACCATAGCTGCTCGTTAGACCATATACACACATATTATCCCAACGAACATCACAAAACATAAACTGTGAAACATACTGCTTCCTTTTTCGAACCAATTCACCACTAATCATCTGCTGCTGTGATGCCTTCTTTAAAAACAACCATCAATCATCATACTCCTTCCCAGATTTAGGGTTTATAAAAAACCCTAAACACGATTTTGAATATCGAAACCCTAACCTTGGTTTGAGAATCAAATACCATAAAAACACAACGAATCTGGAGCATTTTTTCTGATTAGAATCGATCTAGGGTTTGTGGAACCCTAGTTCAGGATTTTATGTGAAAAAGCAAAAACGTCAATACCATAACCAGCGAACTTCGAAGTTGAATAACTTCTTCATTAGATCTCAGATTGAAGATCCCTTCGGTGAGATTCTAGACCCAAGTGCCAAGAATCTACAGTTCCAAAATCATGATGATCCAACGATTAACGAAGGAGAAATCGTGTTTTGAATATGGCTGTGTTGGGAATAAAATATGGGTCAGATCACTAAACGCTGATAAGAAGAAAGTCAACGCTGATAGATTGACATTGGACGCTGATAGAAGTCAACGCTGACAGCCTTGAAGATTGACACTGATGGAATATCTTCATACGTATCTTTTGTTTATTTGTTTGTGGTAAAGATAAACACAACATTGTATTTTCTATTATTATCTTTACCTAGAATAGTTGATTCATAGCTTATTGTACAAGACTTCTTGTTCTATAAAAGAAGGTCTTTTAGGTTAAAGTCATATATCAGTTTTCATAGTATTCGCAAGTTAAACCTTTCATTGTAATCAACAAGATTATTCTAATACAAGTGAAAGTTTGTTTAACATCATTGTGTTTTAGATCAAGTGTTAATTCCGCATAACACTTTGTTACTTTATTCATAAGCAAAGGTTTCTCTACGTGTAGTACTTGATCTAATCTCGTATACACAAAGCTAATCGATCTAAGTTTGGGATCAACAAGTGGTATCAGAGCTTGTTGAGAAACTTTTGATCTTTAAGTAACGAAGAACCCTAAAACACCAAACCCTAAAAACCCTAAAATTCTCAAAACCCTAAAAACATCATGTCTGGCACAAATCAACCTCCTGCTTTGCTTCAAAACAACTTCTCAAACCCTAGTATCAAAATTCCCATGTTTGATGCCAGGAACTTTGAACTTTGGAAGTCCAATTTTGAGCAATACATAGCTATTCATGACTACACTCTTTGGGAAATTATCGAATATGGGAACACATTCGATAAAGCAGCAAAGATTACTGCTGCTATTGCCGCAAGGACAGCTATTCCTAATTGTCCTGAAGCTGATAAAGTGGAAAAGCCTGATGATGGGAGAGCGGTAGCTGTTGAAGATATAGCCAAGAAGAGGGTGGACATGAAAATTTTGAATATCTTGAAACATGCCCTAGGTCATGAGAATCAGCATAAGTACAAACGTTTTGATTCTGCAAAAGAGCTTTGGGAAGCTCTTGAAGTAGCACATGGTGGCAATGCTGACACAAAAGAAGAAAAGAAGAAGCAACTCTTGCATGAGTATGCTGTCTTTAAAGCTCAACCTAATGAGAATCTCAGCAGTGTGAGAAGTAGACTTCTTGACATCACAAGTCAACTTTCCTTCATGGGAAAACAGATTGATGACCCTGAATTGAATGCTACTTTTCTCAAAAGCCTTGGTGATGTATGGAAGATTGAGACAAGATCTATTCTTGTCAATAACACCCACAAGACTTCCAGGTTTGATGACATCTTCAACAAGTTAAGGCTGTTGGAGAATGAATGGCAATTGGAGAGTGATAACAAATCTTCCAGCAGCAACATGGCCTTCTTTTCACAAAGTGAAGGCCAATTTGATTCCATGAACTTCTATGGACATTCAGCAACTGGATCTCAAGGTGTCAGCGCTGGATGTCAATCTGTCAGTGCTGGATCATATCCTGTCAACGCTTTGTACTCAAGCGCTGACACACACAATCATGGCGCTGATAGAATTAAACCTGCTGGTTTTGATCTTGATACTGTGTGTGCATTCATTGCTTCTTTGCCTAGTGATTCAAGGATTACTTATGAAGATCTTGAGCAGATAAGTGATGAACAACTGGAAGAGATGGACATCAAGTGGACTATGGCTCTTGTAAGTTTAAGAGCAAACAGGTTCAATAAAAGGTTCAAGAAGAAGATGACCTTTAATGCTAAGGATGTTGCTGGCTTTGACAAGTCCAAGGTAGAGTGCTACAACTGTCATAGGATGGGGCACTTTATGAGGGAATGTAGATCTCCAAGGAGATCTGATGCTGGGAAGCCTTCTAGCCAAATGATTAAGAACCCAGATCCCAAGGCCATGGTTGCTGTTCAACAAATTGATGGCGTTGGGGAATGGGATTGGAGCTGGATGGCTAAGAATGAGGAAGAGGACAGAGCTTTGGTTGCTGAAGTTAAAGAAGAGCATGCTGAATATGCTCTCATGGCACACTCCTCCTCTTCATCAGATAATGAGGTATATGATGATGCTTTCTGTTCTAAGGGTTGTCGTTTAAATACTGAAAAATCAAAACAAGAGATAGTTAAATTATTAGATGAAGCAAGTACTCTAAGGTGCAAAGTATCTAACTATCAAATTGCTCTTACCCAAACAGAAAAGACAGTAACTGAGTATAAGAAAATGGAGTTTGATTTAAAGGATCAAATAAATATCTTAAAACATGAGTTACATCAGAGTAAGGATGTTCAAGATATAGTAAATAGGGTTAATCTTGATTTGATAGCTCAGTTAGAGGAGGCTAACAAAAACAAAGATAATGTGAGTCTTAAAATCCAGAGATTTGATAAGGCCACACAATCCCTAGGAGAGTGTGTTAGTAAACAAAGAGACTCTAAGGATATGAGTGGGATTGGGATAAATAACTATACTGTTGTTCCACCACCAGCTGGGGATTTCTATGGTGTCCAATCAAAGGACTTATCTTGGACTGGCTTGCCAGAATGCCAAGAGGAGGAGTTTATTCCTCCACCTAGAGTGACTTCCCCAGTGGAGGAATATCAGCAAAAGCTGACTGACCTAGAAGAGTGGAAGAAAGCAAACCACACTTTGTTTGTTAAGGGAGGGTTATTGTGTGAAAGTCCAAATGAGCCCACACCAATCAAGAGCCTTGATCCTAAACCTATTAAGATCACACACCCTACCACTGGCAAAGCTGTTGACCTTGGCCCACAATCTGTTAGAAAACCTAGTGTTAAATATGCAGAGATGTATAGAAATTCTAGGTCACCAAAAAGCCAAGTTAGTAACCATGGAACAGGTTTTTTTGCTTCTAGACCTAATACTATGTCTAGAAAAGCTTGTTACACATGTGGTAGCTTCTCACATTTGGCCTACAAATGTGTCAACGCTTCCAATGTAAACGCTGATAGGAATCATTTCAGCGCTGACAAAAGTCAACATAGGTCAAACACTGTCAGACCCAATACCTTTGTGAACAAAAGTTCACAAGTTTTTAGACCAACCCCATTCTTTTCTAGAGGGTCTAACACACAAGGCCTAAGACCTTTTCAAAAGTCAAATACTTGGTCAAATAGGCAATGGGTTCCTGTAGCAAACCCTAGGTACAACGCTGATAGGAGCAATCGGGGCGCTGACAAGAGAAATTTCAGCGCTGACAAACCTAGGTATTTGCAGCCACAGGGAAATAGGTCTAAAGCTTCTACTAGCTTAACATGGAGACCAAAACAAGACCAGAACCCTAATAATACTGGTATTTCTATGACATGCAACAGGTTTCATTATATTTCAAAGGCATTGTCAACACCAATTGGGGTTAACTGGGAATTTCATTCAAACAGGGATGAAAATGGGGTTGTTATGAGAACCAAGTCTGTTCTTGTTGAACAACCAAATGAATCCAAGTCTTCCAAGGCTTGGGTTCCCAAAGAAAACTAATGTGTTTTCTTTATGTGCAGGGCATTCAGAAGAAGATCAATGACTATGGATACTGGGATAGTGGATGCTCAAGGCACATGACAGGAAAGGAAGATTATCTGACCAATTTCTCTCCTATTCAAGATGGTGATAAGGTATACTTTGGAGGGGGCTACGGCACCATCACTGGAAAAGGAACCCTTGTCACCAACAATCTAAGGTTTGATAATGTCTTCTTGGTGAAAGACCTGGATTATAATTTGTTTAGTGTATCACAAGTATGTGATAACAAAAATAAGGTTCTTTTCACAGATACTGAGTGCTTGGTGTTAAGCAAAGATTATAAGCTCCCTGATGAGAAATACATAGATTTTAGAACACCAAGGCATAAAGACATATATAATGTGAATCTTAATGGAATTAAGGTATATAATAAAATGTCATGTCTGTATGCTAAAGCCTCAGTAGATGAAAGTAATCTTTGGCACAGGAGACTAGGGCACATAAACTTTAAGAATATTAACAGGCTTGTGAGGCTTGGTTTAGTTGATGGTTTGCCTGAAAAGGCTTTCCACAATGACCACTCTTGTGTTGCATGCCTTAAGGGCAAGCAGCACAAGGTCTCATTCAGGTCTAAACAGGTGCACTCTAGTTCTAAACCCCTTCACTTATTGCATATAGACCTCTTTGGTCCAACTAATATAGAAAGTTTGAAGGGTAAATCATATTGTTTTGTCATTACTGATGATTACTCCAGGTTCACATGGACTTTCTTTTTAGCCAAGAAAAGTGAAACTGCCCTTAGTCTGATTAATTTCATTACCCAAATAGAAAAGAAAAATGGTAATGAGGTCAAAATTATTAGAAGTGACAATGGGGGTGAGTTTAGAAATCAGTTATTAGATGATTTTTGTGCCAAGAAAGGGATTACTAGGCAGTTTAGCATAGCTAGAACTCCTCAGCAAAATGGAGTTGCTGAAAGGAAGAATAGGACCCTTATTGAAGCAGCCAGAACCATGTTGGCTGATGCCCACTTTCCTATAGCCTTTTGGGCTGAAGCTGTTAACACAGCTTGTTATGTTCAAAATAGGGCATTGGTCAACAAGATACATAATAAGACACCTTATGAATTACTTTGGGGAAGGAAGCCAAATATTGGTTTTCTGAAGCCTTTTGGTTGTCATGTAGTTGTGTTAGAAACTAGTGAGGCCCTAGGTAAATTTGATTCAAAAGGTGATGAAGGCTACTTCATGGGTTATTCAGTGCAGAGTAAAGGATATAGGGTTTACATTAAAAAGGAAAAACGTATACTTGAAAAGGTACATGTTAGGTTTTTAGAAAGTAAACCTAGTGATCCTGAGAGTGGTCCAAATTGGTTGTTTGACTTAGAACCTTTGTCTAGAGCTTTAAATTATATGCCTGTTACTGATCCAGACATTGTGAAGGTAACTTCAAGTGTTTTGGAAAAGAGAATTGGTAATGTTTCAGGTATACAGGTTGCTAAGGAGGATGGACTGATGTAGTATTTTTACACACCTTTAGGAAAAGGAGGTAAAAGCGGTAAGTATTAACGAGTGGTTTAGGAAAACCACAAGTTATGACCCTTGATGGGAATCGTTCTCTCGAGGAGGCTAGTGCGTTGTGAATTGAATTGATTGATTTTGTTTTTGATTATTAATGAGAAGAAAAGAAGAAAAAATGACGAAGACGAAAAAAAATTAGAAAAATAAGGCAAAACACTATTAGAAAGTTACGACGAAGAACGTGAAAGACACAAAATTTAAAATTTTAATCTAAAAATTTCTAAAAATTACTAAAAACTCCCAAATAATATTCTAAGGGTTTACAAAAAATTCAAACTTGCCAAAACCTTTTAATTAATTTAATAATGACTTTTTAATGCTAATTAAAGCCCTAAAAATCACTTTTAAATATTAAAAAGCCCTAAACAAGATTTTATAGTTTGTAAACCTCAAAAATAACCTAATTAAACTAAAAACTATTTTTAAAAATTTTAAAAACAAATTAAACTATTTTTAAACTCCTAAAAACTATTAAAATGTACTAAACCTTAAATTAAATCTAAAAATTAATTGAAAAGCCTAAAAATTATTCTACAAATGGGAAAAGTCCTAATTAATGCTATAGAATCTAGGAAAAATGAAAAAGAAATTAAAATAAAACTTTTTATTTTATTGAATAAAATAATATTAAAATATTCTAAAAAATTAAAAGTCCTAAAATAAATTCTAAAAAATTCTCAAAAATCCTAAATATTCTAACTAGAAAGAAAATGTAAACAAAAGTTTCTAAAACCTCTTAATGAATTTTATATTAATTTTTAAAGTTTAATAAAAAACCTAAAATCAAATAAAATCAAAAATTAAAGTTTTTGAAAACTTTTTCACATGTAAACCTCAAAAATATATATAAAAACCTAAAAACTATTTTTTCTAAAAAATTAAACTCTTTTTGGTATTTTTTATTGCTTTTCTAAAAAACGTCTATTAAAAAATTCCTAGAAAATAATCTAATGAATGGAAAAATATAAAAGCTATGCAGAAAAATCAACAATCTAAATACCAATTCAGGAAAAATAAGCCAAACCAGATAAGCTTAATGAATAAGCTAAAAAGTGCTTATTAGTCTACGGCTTTATTTAGAAAAGACAAAAGAGAAAGTGTATAAGTAAAGTTTGAAACCAAAACAATCAGTCAAAGTCCCCAGGGCGCGTTGGTTGAGGTGTTGGTGTTGTGAACGGGTGGTCACGGGTTCGAGTCCTGGCACCCCTTTTTTTTTGCTTTTGTTGCGCCGCAACAGGTAGTACTTGCGCCGCAACTAGTGTTGCGAGAGTACCCAGAACTGTGGCTCCTTCAGTTGCGCCGCAACAGGTTGGGTTTTGCGGCGCAGCTTGTGAAACGAAAGCAACTTTGGTCTGTTGGTCCTTTAGTTGCGCCGCAACTAGTGGCTTGCGGCGCAGCTTGTATTTTTTTTTTGCTTTTTTACTCTTTACAACCCAACACTGATACTAAGATTTGTAAATTCTCACAATTTTACCCTTTTTTAATGCAAGCTCAGATCAAATGATCACCAAAACGTGGCAGGTTCAATGATGAACCAAGCAGATATGCACTTTATGGTTTGTGCTTATGTTTTTGCCAAGAGGACTTGGGCTTATTGCTTATTGCTTATTTGGACAATGGGGGGGCACCCTTGAGCTTGTTGAAGCTCAAGGAGTCACAAACTAGCAAAATAAAACACTTAGCACCAAGAAAAACTCAAACAATTGCACACACAGGCATAATCAAAGCACACTCAGCCTAAGTAATGTTGCTGTAACAAAGACTAGGACCTAGTGGACTGTTTAAGCTTATAACTAGTTCCCTAGTGTGATTCAAAGCTTCAAACTAGGCACACACTTACTTCAAATAGCACTAAATCAAATACAAACCTTAAATCATGCAATCACTTCACAGAATATCAAGATTCAATCATCCAAAATTCATGAAAGATAGACAGAAAGGTGCTAAGCATATTTCTAACACACTTTTTCCTTTTTTAAGCAACAACTTAGCTCCAAACTTGTTTCAATCTAAATTAATACTAATTAAAAACCTATCTTAACCAATTTCAAGCAATCTAACACCTAGTTAAACACTAAATCAAGAACTCTATCCTGCTAAAACGTATTGCCAAACAGTCCTTTAAAATTCTTTTTCAACTTTTTTCAAATCAAATATGTATAAAACCTGTCCAAACTGATTCACAAGACATCTATCATGCATATCATATCATATAAACATAATCCAAACCAGCTTTAACACAAATTTCATAACAATCATGCAAATCACATAACCACCAATTTTTCTGAAATTTTACAAAGGTAAAGGAAAATACCTTAGAACCCTTACATCCAAGGGTTCTCGTGGATGAATATCCACCTCCAATCCAACTCGGGTTGGAGCAGAACCTTTATCAACAACAATGATCAACCTGAAAAAGAAAATCAAAAAGAAAAACACAATATATATGAAATATTTATGTTTTTACCTTTCACTTTCTTAAAACCTTACCAAATACTTTTAAACCTTAACACAAACGTTTTAAAATCACTCAAACTCACAAATCAAATAGTTCTCTTCCACTTTCACTTCCAAGAACAATGATTTGTGGAATTTGACCCTTTTAAACCCGTTTTGAAAATCTTAACATAAACCTTCACAAATGACAATGGAACTCAGCTTTTGCATTCAACAACACACAAACTTTTTATAAATATTAAAAGGAATTACAATGACTTAAACAAACACCAAACTTTAATTTTATAAAAAAGGAATTACAAGTTTATGCAAAAACTGGAACAAAGGGCATATACAAACCATATGCTCCTTTTATACTACTCTAGAGATGATTCTAGAACTAGGATTAAAATATTACAAGCTGAAAACCCTAAAGTATGGAAATCCGATTTTGCCCTTGAAGTCTTTGTCTTCATTCTTGGTCAAAAGTGATACATGTGATATGCCAGCTTGATTTTTGATCTTGAACGTTGAAAACAACTTGGAGGCCAAGTAGAAACATCTCCCACGTTAATCTGGTCGGGTTTTGGGTTTTTGTGTGAAAATGATGTAGCAGGGGACCAATGGGGGGGTCACATGGGTGAGTGGGAAAGGGATTTGTGAGGTGGGTTTTGATGTGGATGGGGTGAATTACCCATCTGGATAATAAGGGGTAAAAACCCTTTGATTTGGGGTCAATTGATTCTGGGGTAATTTAGGGTTCGTCTGGGATTAGGAGAAAGTTTTAATCCAAATTGGGGATTAAGTTTTTTAAAATTGTTGTTTTGGTGGGAAGATTAATCTGATTAAACAAATCAGTTAAGTAGTGGTGGGGTGTGACGTGGAGGATTGAAGGAAGGTGATTGGTGGGATGGTTGAGTGGGGTGACGTGGAGGAGAGTGATTGGAGGGAAGGAGTATTGTTGTCTTGGCAAAAACAGTCCCCAGGCTTCCATGTCTTCTTCATGTTGTAAATAATAACAAGAAATCCCATTTCCCTTTATAACAAGTTTGAGCAACTTGTCAAAATTGGCACAACAACTTTGTAATCTTGTATCAAGGACCTCTTTTGTAATTATGGCATTCTTCAAGGGCTGAATAAGCAAATACTTGATATTTTAGGGACCCACAAGTAATTTTGAGGATTTACAGGGGTATAAAATAACAAGTCTTCAATAAATGAGGGACCATTCTTGTACATTTGATATTTTGAGGGTCAAATGTGACAAGTTCTTCAAAGATGAGGGACTAATTTTGCCAATCTTCAATTCTTCAAGGGTCATTTTGCAAATTTCCAAACTTGGGCCCGGTTCATTGTGCGACTTCATTTCCCGTGTTCGTTTTTGATTGATTCTTGTGATCTTTTGCCAATTCCTCAATATCCGTGCCTAAAAATACACAAGTAACAAACACGAGCATATATTTGGCATATTTTATGATATTTTATGCATTTTAAGGCCGTTTTGGACGATGAGACCATGTATAAAAGCAGTCTCATCACTCCCCCATACTAAACCATTGCCGTGCCCTCACGCAATGCTAAGAATAAAGTATCAAAGCATCTCCAAAATTTAATTTTATTCACTTTATTGAAATGATAACTAGCTACACTACACTATTACTACTACTTGCGTTTTAGACATAATGTATGATTTTCATCGCAAAATGGGACGTTTAGGTTCATAGAATAAGAACACGTGAATGCTTCGCTAGAAATAATTTCGTCGTCCTCGATTTTCACTTCAATTCCATGCCAAGCGTGCAACGAGATCATTGTCATTATAAGTTAGTAATGCTAACACTACTCATATGCCCTAATCACGTACTTATTCTCCCATTATTCCTAAGTTGTATCTCTTATATTTTATTATGTCTTAATGATCACGAGGATACATTGTTGACTTATGCGATGATAGAGATTTAGGTCTAAAAATAGAGTCCTAACGGTGTAACTAAGACCATCAAATCAATAACCCCTCCTAATAGACAACGATGTTAAAAAATTAAGTTGACAAGAAGAATCGATTAACACGGTTTTATAACGGTTTTGAACATGAGACTTATTACCAAGACTTTTATACGCCCCCTAACGGAAGGACCTTATTATCTTTGGTTTACCTCCATCTTTTATTCAACTTCGCCATGAAGCTTTTATTATGACTTCGGTCTTGCCTTGCCTTTTATTATCCGCCTCATCGGTGGTTTTATTAGCCAAAGACGTATATCCTCACGCTAAAGCGAATTTTGGATCTTTAAAGCTTCGAAGATTAAGGCTTGATTCACTTTCAATTTTGCATAGATTTTAGGCCTTGTGGGGCTTCAAATTGTTTGCTTGATTTAGGTGAGCACTTGAAATCTTTATTATTAGGTGAAGCTTTCGATTATTTGGGTGCCAATACTTCAAAACCGTGACGCTGGCGATACCTTAATGTCTTCCCAATTTAATTACACGGAAGCTACTAGAAAAGACTAGAAACCCAACAATCAAAACTAAACCGTTAAATCAATATTTATTAAGCAAAAAATATTTACATGCGAAGGGAGAATAAGCAAACAACGAGAACACATGAGTTTTTGAAAGAATACGAGTACTCTACGTTTAGCATAGTAACTTATAATTAACTCTATCATTTCTCGTCCTCATTTAAGAGACTTAGCCTAATGTGTAGTTAAGGAATCAAAGCTAAGTGCTCAACACGCACGGTCGAGTCAAAAATTACTCTTATTCTCGCCATCGGAAAATCTACATTCGTGTCTTCAAACACTTATGAAACATGAGAAAAATTTTAAAATTTGGCCATTTTTAGCCTTATTTTGCAAGAAAACGATAACAAAACGATAAACTTTGGAAAGCGTGAAGGTTTGGCAAGGCAAGTATCTATTCACCCCCCCATACTAAAGTTAAACATTGTCCTCAATGTTTCGAGTCTAGGGGTGCAAACACCCCCATACTAGAGACGTAGTCGAATGCCTAATCTAGCATGGAAAGGGTGTAACCATTAAGTAATAGCCGTTTATGAAGTGTGCTAAAAACCTAAGGTTAGAACATAAAAGGATATCATATGTGGATATTGGGAAAGGCCTCCAAAGCAAACGATCGAGTGCTCTCATGAAACGAACACGAGAGGCTCCAATCGTGAAGATGATGATCTAAAAGACACAATGCACAAACAACCACGGAACAAAGGTTGGAAGGGCACAAATCCCCTCACATTAAACTAATTAGAAAGCAATAATATGTACATGGATAAGCATGGGTCTCCCCCACGAGGCACCTTGTTTTTGATAACCGAGTCAAAAGCTCGACTCGAATCCCCATAAATGTGATCATTTAGGGATAATCATGGTATGGTCAATTTTTGGTGGGGCTTACATGATAAACAAGGCCCAAAAACAACCGGTATTAAGGACTAAGTCCTTTGATGATGCAAAATACCGGGATCAAAGATGGCGTTCTCGTTTTCTTTGGAAAAACAAATCAACGCCACTTTGTCGTGTGTCAACACAAACTCAAAGAGTTTCAAGAAAATAGATAAGAAGAAATAGAAGGGTGGGACAATGGGTAAGTCTCTAAAAACATGAGCTACTCGAGGTAGACTCGCACCAATCAAATGAAAAGATTTTCCATTTATTGCATCGGTGGAAGACCGAGATTTCCCTATAAAAGCAATTCCAGGATCAAATATCTCGTCCTCGGTGGAGAAAGGGGAGGGAACATAAGGGGCTTCCCCCACACTTGGTCCACACAAAGCATCGTCAAAAGGGAAAGACGAGCTTGTAGTACTCAAGACACGCGGTGATGACGGAGTTAGAATAGTAGAAAAATCTTTTAAATTAAATTCAAAATCTTTTCCTTTTTCATCTTTAACACTCTCCTTGTGAAAACCCGATTTGATTATGTCAAAAATATTTGGTGTATCTAAAACAATGTTAGTCACACTAAAAATTCTCACATTTTGAAAGCGTTTTGGTTTAGGTGGTGGCAAGTTTTCAAATCTTTTGTCAACAAAGAAAACCTCCCCATCGGGATCAACGTATTCATCATCCGAAGAATCACTCGAGATTGGAATTATCGGCTTAACACTCTTAACCTCCATCGGCGGAGGGGACGGAACTTCATTTTTATCAACTCCTAAAACTCTATTGGAAATCTTTTGACACATGTTTTTGATGGGATTGACATTGTACAAAGATGTGATCGAATAAACATGAGAAAGAGTGGAGTTTTGGGTTGCATTAATGACGAGTTCTTCCTCATTGAAACGAAGAGTGATTTTTCTTGCATGCACATCGATAAGTGCTCTCGAGGTATCCAAAAAAGATCGACCTAAAATTAACGGAACTTTAGGATCGATGGGAATATCAACAACTATGAAGTCCACGGGATAATAGAATTTCCCAACTTTCACAAAGACGTCCTCGGCAACTCCACAAGCTAGAATCGTAGAATGATCGGCCATTTCGATTGACATTCTTGAAGGAGTGAGATTTGGAAGATTGAGCGACTTAAAAATCTCGAGAGGCATCAAATTAATACTAGCACCAAGATCGGCCAAGGCGTAGCATTCTTCCATGTCTTGGATAGCACATGGGATTAAAAACTTTCCAGGATCACCGACTTTTTGAGGTATGCGGCTTAGAAAAACCGATGAACAACTAGACGATTTTTGCAATTTCTCTTTGTTATTCAACATACTTTTGAAGTTTGCGGCAAATCGAGGCATCATGACTAAGGCGTCGGCAAAACTTATATTAAAATGCAAGTCACGAAACATTTTCATAAAGAGTTCAAATTGATAATTATTTCGTTCTTGTGCCTTTTCCTTGTCTCGTCTTGATGGGTAGGGTAAAGGTGGTGTGGGTTGGGGCAAATTAGGCATAGGCATCGGCCTTGGAATCTCGGGTTCCATTATGGGTGTAGGTTCAACCGTAGGTGTGGTTTGAGCGGTACTTCGTGGGCTTGTAATGTGCTCCTTTTCAACCACGACCTTGGGTTCTTTCTCTTTTTCCTTCTCCATAGAAGTACTTGGACGAGAAATGGGTTCTTTGAAAGTTTTACCACTACGAGTGGTAATAACCTTCAATTCTCCTTTCGGGTTTACGATGGTATCACTAGGAAGACCACCCGAAGAAGAGGGCTTACACATGATAGCTTCAAACATTTTAGCCATTCGATCTTCAAACTTAGATTGCCTAGCATCCGCTTTCAACAATTCTTGCTTAATCTCATGTTGTCCTTGCTCCATTTTTTGTTGATTTTGTTGGAGTCGTGTGACATTTCCTTCCATTTTATTAGCATGAGTTTTTAGTTCATTAGCAAGTTCATTTTTAAGCTCGTTTTTCAATTCGGACCTTAAGCTAATCATCTCACGTTGCATGTTGTCAAATTTAGCATCATTAGCCTTAGCATAGTCTAAAAATTCTCCTTGCAAATTTTTAGTGTGAGCATTTTGAAAACCTTGAGTAGGAGTTTGAAAATCACGATTTTGGTTTTGATTAGAAACTTGCCCATTTCCACTTTGGTAATTACCCTTGTTATAATTCCTTTGATTTCCTTGGTAATTTCCACCTTGATTGTTGTTTCGATAGTTATTAGCATTTTGATTTTGTGGAGCTTGATTTGAACGTGAACCTTGACCGATTTGGTTATAAGTTCCCGTGGCTACAAAAGCATTCGAAGTGTTACCATCCGCGGTAATGCACTCGGAAAAATCATGAGCTCCACCACATGAAATACAACTCTTAGCAACCGCTTTAACCGAAGCGGTGCTTGAAGCTTCTTGAGCTTTCCAATGAGACATAAGAGTCGAAAACCTATCGAAAAACCGATTCTCCTCATTTGCTTCATCTTGCAAGGCATTAATGGAACGAGATGATGACGAGCCCAAATTGGCAACACTCGGTGTGTTACGAGGGCTATAGACCTTAGACCTATTTTCTATGATTTTCAAAGCCTCATTGGTCGTTTTGCACAAAAAATTACCACCCGCGGCGGCATTTAAATAATCTCTTTCATGTTCATTAAGCCCATTATAAAAAGTGTCAATTTGATGCAATTCGGAAAAATCATGGTGTGGACATTCATGTAGCATTTCTTTAAATCTCTCCCACGCCATTGAAAAACTTTCATTAGGTCTTTGTGTAAAACGTGAAATCTCGTTTTTCAAATGTGTTGTCTTAGATGGTGGAAAAAATTGATTCACAAATTTAGACACGAGATCGGCCCATGTCAAAATTGAATTCGGCGGTTCTTTCTCAAGCCAAATCTTGGCGGGTCCATCTAACGAGTAAGGAAACAACATCATCTTAATGGCATCGTGTGGTACATCCTTAAACTTGCTTGTCGCGGTGAGACGATTAAATTGCCTAATGTGATAATGTGGGTTGTCTTTTTCATGACCGCGAAACTTGTTTGCTTGTAACATAGACATTAAACCCGTTTTGATTTCAAAGTTCTCCGCAAGGATGGCGGGAATCACAATGGCCTCTCCAAAACCCTCGGTGGGTGCTTGAAGCAACTCCATCATAGTACGATTAGCCATGATAGCTTCTTGTTCTATAATAGGTTCTTCAATTGGAGTCTCCTCACTAGAAGGAGTAGTCGATTTGTTTCTTCGTTTACGAGCACGTCTAGCTTTAGAGCGAGTTTGCATAAACGTCACGTACAACGAGAAGGCGAGCAAAGAAGATTCTTTTTGGTTTTTTGTGTTTTTTTTTTTTTTTTTTTTTTTGTGGTTTTTGATTGTATTAACCTTTTGGAATTGGTGAAATGTATTAAGTAGACAATGAGTCCACAAATCTCCTCACTAATCAAATCTCTTGATTAAAAAGGCCTCAAGGAATGAAAACGATCACGTGGAGTGAACGCCTTCGATGACTTTAGAACGATGGTGGAACACCAAATCGTTCAAGAGGGTTTAATCAAATGAAACCAAGAAAATATATATGATATGTAATAATACTTTGGGCGGCAAAACCCTCGATTCACTCTCAAAATCAAATACGCACAAGCAAGCGGAGGAAACGAGGCGGCGCGAAGCACTTAAGAGCCTTTTTCCTTTAGGTTGTGAAATACAACCGCCTTATACCCACCTTATAGTTTGTATTATCAAGATTAAGCTTCACGAAAGTATTTATCTATTTTTGCCTTTTTCTTTGGTTTGAGATTCGAATACAATGATCGAGTGATGAAATCCCGAATCAAGGTTGTGATTGCTCACGTATTTGGAGTACTTGTGTATTTATTGTTCTACGTATACAATATACTAATAGTATTCACACAAAAACCGAAAAACGATAATACGTATTAATAGAGTGCTATTAATACAATTATATTTATGGCTAATATATAAAAACAACAATTTTTAAATCAAAACACAACACGCCTCCCCGGCAGCGGCGCCAAAAATTGATGTAGTATTTTTACACACCTTTAGGAAAAGGAGGTAAAAGCGGTAAGTATTAACGAGTGGTTTAGGAAAACCACAAGTTATGACCCTTGATGGGAATCGTTCTCTCGAGGAGGCTAGTGCGTTGTGAATTGAATTGATTGATTTTGTTTTTGATTATTAATGAGAAGAAAAGAAGAAAAAATGACGAAGACGAAAAAAAATTAGAAAAATAAGGCAAAACACTATTAGAAAGTTACGACGAAGAACGTGAAAGACACAAAATTTAAAATTTTAATCTAAAAATTTCTAAAAATTACTAAAAACTCCCAAATAATATTCTAAGGGTTTACAAAAAATTCAAACTTGCCAAAACCTTTTAATTAATTTAATAATGACTTTTTAATGCTAATTAAAGCCCTAAAAATCACTTTTAAATATTAAAAAGCCCTAAACAAGATTTTATAGTTTGTAAACCTCAAAAATAACCTAATTAAACTAAAAACTATTTTTAAAAATTTTAAAAACAAATTAAACTATTTTTAAACTCCTAAAAACTATTAAAATGTACTAAACCTTAAATTAAATCTAAAAATTAATTGAAAAGCCTAAAAATTATTCTACAAATGGGAAAAGTCCTAATTAATGCTATAGAATCTAGGAAAAATGAAAAAGAAATTAAAATAAAACTTTTTATTTTATTGAATAAAATAATATTAAAATATTCTAAAAAATTAAAAGTCCTAAAATAAATTCTAAAAAATTCTCAAAAATCCTAAATATTCTAACTAGAAAGAAAATGTAAACAAAAGTTTCTAAAACCTCTTAATGAATTTTATATTAATTTTTAAAGTTTAATAAAAAACCTAAAATCAAATAAAATCAAAAATTAAAGTTTTTGAAAACTTTTTCACATGTAAACCTCAAAAATATATATAAAAACCTAAAAACTATTTTTTCTAAAAAATTAAACTCTTTTTGGTATTTTTTATTGCTTTTCTAAAAAACGTCTATTAAAAAATTCCTAGAAAATAATCTAATGAATGGAAAAATATAAAAGCTATGCAGAAAAATCAACAATCTAAATACCAATTCAGGAAAAATAAGCCAAACCAGATAAGCTTAATGAATAAGCTAAAAAGTGCTTATTAGTCTACGGCTTTATTTAGAAAAGACAAAAGAGAAAGTGTATAAGTAAAGTTTGAAACCAAAACAATCAGTCAAAGTCCCCAGGGCGCGTTGGTTGAGGTGTTGGTGTTGTGAACGGGTGGTCACGGGTTCGAGTCCTGGCACCCCTTTTTTTTTGCTTTTGTTGCGCCGCAACAGGTAGTACTTGCGCCGCAACTAGTGTTGCGAGAGTACCCAGAACTGTGGCTCCTTCAGTTGCGCCGCAACAGGTTGGGTTTTGCGGCGCAGCTTGTGAAACGAAAGCAACTTTGGTCTGTTGGTCCTTTAGTTGCGCCGCAACTAGTGGCTTGCGGCGCAGCTTGTATTTTTTTTTTGCTTTTTTACTCTTTACAACCCAACACTGATACTAAGATTTGTAAATTCTCACAATTTTACCCTTTTTTAATGCAAGCTCAGATCAAATGATCACCAAAACGTGGCAGGTTCAATGATGAACCAAGCAGATATGCACTTTATGGTTTGTGCTTATGTTTTTGCCAAGAGGACTTGGGCTTATTGCTTATTGCTTATTTGGACAATGGGGGGGCACCCTTGAGCTTGTTGAAGCTCAAGGAGTCACAAACTAGCAAAATAAAACACTTAGCACCAAGAAAAACTCAAACAATTGCACACACAGGCATAATCAAAGCACACTCAGCCTAAGTAATGTTGCTGTAACAAAGACTAGGACCTAGTGGACTGTTTAAGCTTATAACTAGTTCCCTAGTGTGATTCAAAGCTTCAAACTAGGCACACACTTACTTCAAATAGCACTAAATCAAATACAAACCTTAAATCATGCAATCACTTCACAGAATATCAAGATTCAATCATCCAAAATTCATGAAAGATAGACAGAAAGGTGCTAAGCATATTTCTAACACACTTTTTCCTTTTTTAAGCAACAACTTAGCTCCAAACTTGTTTCAATCTAAATTAATACTAATTAAAAACCTATCTTAACCAATTTCAAGCAATCTAACACCTAGTTAAACACTAAATCAAGAACTCTATCCTGCTAAAACGTATTGCCAAACAGTCCTTTAAAATTCTTTTTCAACTTTTTTCAAATCAAATATGTATAAAACCTGTCCAAACTGATTCACAAGACATCTATCATGCATATCATATCATATAAACATAATCCAAACCAGCTTTAACACAAATTTCATAACAATCATGCAAATCACATAACCACCAATTTTTCTGAAATTTTACAAAGGTAAAGGAAAATACCTTAGAACCCTTACATCCAAGGGTTCTCGTGGATGAATATCCACCTCCAATCCAACTCGGGTTGGAGCAGAACCTTTATCAACAACAATGATCAACCTGAAAAAGAAAATCAAAAAGAAAAACACAATATATATGAAATATTTATGTTTTTACCTTTCACTTTCTTAAAACCTTACCAAATACTTTTAAACCTTAACACAAACGTTTTAAAATCACTCAAACTCACAAATCAAATAGTTCTCTTCCACTTTCACTTCCAAGAACAATGATTTGTGGAATTTGACCCTTTTAAACCCGTTTTGAAAATCTTAACATAAACCTTCACAAATGACAATGGAACTCAGCTTTTGCATTCAACAACACACAAACTTTTTATAAATATTAAAAGGAATTACAATGACTTAAACAAACACCAAACTTTAATTTTATAAAAAAGGAATTACAAGTTTATGCAAAAACTGGAACAAAGGGCATATACAAACCATATGCTCCTTTTATACTACTCTAGAGATGATTCTAGAACTAGGATTAAAATATTACAAGCTGAAAACCCTAAAGTATGGAAATCCGATTTTGCCCTTGAAGTCTTTGTCTTCATTCTTGGTCAAAAGTGATACATGTGATATGCCAGCTTGATTTTTGATCTTGAACGTTGAAAACAACTTGGAGGCCAAGTAGAAACATCTCCCACGTTAATCTGGTCGGGTTTTGGGTTTTTGTGTGAAAATGATGTAGCAGGGGACCAATGGGGGGGTCACATGGGTGAGTGGGAAAGGGATTTGTGAGGTGGGTTTTGATGTGGATGGGGTGAATTACCCATCTGGATAATAAGGGGTAAAAACCCTTTGATTTGGGGTCAATTGATTCTGGGGTAATTTAGGGTTCGTCTGGGATTAGGAGAAAGTTTTAATCCAAATTGGGGATTAAGTTTTTTAAAATTGTTGTTTTGGTGGGAAGATTAATCTGATTAAACAAATCAGTTAAGTAGTGGTGGGGTGTGACGTGGAGGATTGAAGGAAGGTGATTGGTGGGATGGTTGAGTGGGGTGACGTGGAGGAGAGTGATTGGAGGGAAGGAGTATTGTTGTCTTGGCAAAAACAGTCCCCAGGCTTCCATGTCTTCTTCATGTTGTAAATAATAACAAGAAATCCCATTTCCCTTTATAACAAGTTTGAGCAACTTGTCAAAATTGGCACAACAACTTTGTAATCTTGTATCAAGGACCTCTTTTGTAATTATGGCATTCTTCAAGGGCTGAATAAGCAAATACTTGATATTTTAGGGACCCACAAGTAATTTTGAGGATTTACAGGGGTATAAAATAACAAGTCTTCAATAAATGAGGGACCATTCTTGTACATTTGATATTTTGAGGGTCAAATGTGACAAGTTCTTCAAAGATGAGGGACTAATTTTGCCAATCTTCAATTCTTCAAGGGTCATTTTGCAAATTTCCAAACTTGGGCCCGGTTCATTGTGCGACTTCATTTCCCGTGTTCGTTTTTGATTGATTCTTGTGATCTTTTGCCAATTCCTCAATATCCGTGCCTAAAAATACACAAGTAACAAACACGAGCATATATTTGGCATATTTTATGATATTTTATGCATTTTAAGGCCGTTTTGGACGATGAGACCATGTATAAAAGCAGTCTCATCATGGACCACCAGCAGTTATCTCATCTCCCACACAAGAATTTGTTACACTTCCTATATGGACAGATGAGTATTATGCTGCTGCTACTGCTGCAAGGAAAGATAATGGTGGCGTTCAGATACCACCAACTACAAACATGCATGATTCTTCAAGCGCTGACAAAGGGAAATCCAGCGCTGACACGACCAATTCAGACGCTGATGGCTCCAACGCTGACAACAACAGTTCAAACGTTGTTAGCCCTAACGCTGACAAGCAAGGTTCAGACTTTGGAGATACTTTTACACAGCTTTTCTCTTCTCATTTTGAACAAGGTGGACCTTCCAATGTCCATGAAGAGATCTCTGTTGATCAAGAAGAATCTGAAGAAGATATTGGCAACATGGAGCGTGAAATTGAGGACACCAGAGTTATTGAAGGAGGAGTTCTCACTTCCACAGCTAAAGATCACCCCACATCTCAAATCATAGGTGATGTTATGGCTCCAGTTCAGACAAGAAGATCCCATCAAGGTCTTGGTGGATTTATTGCCAATATACACAAGAAGGTTGATACCCCTCTTGTACAAGCATGTTTGTTTGCCTGTTTTCTGTCACAGGAAGAACCCAAGAAAATTTTTGATGCTCTCAAGGAACCAAGTTGGGTGGAAGCAATGCAGGATGAGCTTCACCAATTTGCTATACAGGATGTTTGGGAGCTGGTTGATTGTCCTAGATATGTGAGACCAATTGGGACAAGATGGGTTCTAAGGAACAAGAAAGATGAAAGAGGCATTGTGGTCAGAAACAAGGCACGTTTGGTAGCTCAGGGTTATACCCAAGAGGAAGGCATAGATTATGAAGAAGTCTTTGCTCCAGTTGCAAGAATTGAAGCTATTAGAATTTTCTTAGCTTATGCTTCTTGCATGAATTTTACTGTTTATCAAATGGATGTGAAGAGTGCTTTCCTCTATGGCACAATTGTTGAGGAGGTTTATGTAATGCAGCCTCCTGGTTTTGAAGATCCTGAGAATCCAGACAAGGTTTATAGAGTAAAGAAGGCAATGTATGGCCTTCATCAAGCCCCAAGAGCATGGTATGGTACATTATCCACCTACTTGGTGGAAAATGGTTTCAAAAGGGGCACCATAGACCAGACACTGTTTACAAAGAAGAAAGGAAAACATGTGTTACTTGTGCAGGTCTATGTTGATGATATCATTTTTGGGTCTACTGATCCAAAAATGAGTGAGGATTTTTCCAAGCTCATGACAGATAAATTCAAGATGAGTGCAATGGGTGAGATGAACTTCTTTCTAGGTTTACAAGTTCAGCAGAAAGAAGATGGTATCTTCATCTCCCAAGACAAGTATGTAGCTGAAATCTTGAAGAAATATGGTTTTTCTCCACATGAGAAGGAGGCTTCCACTCCTATGGATAGACAATACCCTTGGGGAAAAATTGGAGCTGGAAAGGATGTGGATGTTAGGCACTATAGATCAATGATTGGTTCATTGATGTATCTTACAGCCTCAAGACCTGACATCATGTTTGCTGTGTGTGCATGTGCACGCCATCAAGTGACTCCCAAAGAATGTCACCTTTTTGCTGTGAAGAGGATTTTTAGGTACCTAAGATGTTATCCAGATCTTGGATAATGGTACCCAAAAGATTCTCCATTGGATCTTATTGCATATTCAGACAGTGACTATGGTGGTGACAAGTTTGATAGGAAATCCACAACTGGTGGATGCCAATTTCTTGGGAGCAGATTAATATCTTGGCAATGCAAGAAACAAACAGTGGTGGCCAACTCTACAACTGAAGCAGAATATGTTGCTGCAGCTGCTTGTTGTGGACAAGTCTTATGGATTCAGAACCAGCTGTTGGATTATGGGTATAATTTTATGCATACCAAGATTTTTGTAGACAATAACAGTACTTTATGCATTATTAAAAATCCTGTACATCATTCTAAAACCAAACACATAGAAATTAGACATCATTTTATAAGAGATTGCTTTGAGAAAGGTTTAATACAACCAGATAGGGTAGATACTGAAGATAATGTAGCTGATTTATTAACTAAACCTTTTGATGCTGGAAGATTTCAATATTTGGTAACAAATATTGGAATGGTTAATCTCACTTAATATGTGTTTTGGAATCTTTTTGTAAAAGTATGTACAGGATAATGCATTGTTATTGGTCTTTATGATGATTTAGATTTTCCACATTATTTTTCTAACACTGACAAAGGTAAAAGTAACGCTGTCAAGTGTTATTTTGCCGTTGTTGGAGATATTATGGTCTAACGCTGACAAAAGTTCCTTCAACGCTGTTAAGTGTTGTCGGGACGCTGTCAGCAACAAATGTTAGTTTTGTGGTTTTCATCTAAATGTGCAGGTAATGGTAGCTTTATGCCATTGGATACAGAGTTGCTTATGGATCTTTGAAGAGTTATTTGGACATGTTTTTGTTTATGGATGATGGTTGGAATATTTATATTCCTATCTTGACATAAATTTTTAATGTTCATATATATTGTTGAGAACTCATGTATCATAGTTTAAGGGGAGGTTTAAGGAACCTTTAGGACTCTTGGGTATTCTTAGAATACTCTCATCACAATTCTAGGTTGTGTCCACAGGTGAGTATGGGTTAGTTTTACTAAACCATGAGGCACTGTAGCATGCAAAGGTGGCAATCTATGCATGCTGCCAAGACATTTTTGGCCTAGACTTGGTTGTGGTCTGATGGGAGACTTGGGAATACTTTGGATATGGGTTTACCTGGGAGTTACAAAGAGTTTTATGAAATAACTTTGTTGGTAAGTATTTTGGTTAGCAAGGGACTCTAGAGGACATTTGTGTCTATCTTGCTTATGCAAGTGTGCATAAATGGACAGTGCTTGCCGCCCAGTAATTATTATCAACTTGTAAGATATTTCCCTTAGGATAAATTACTTTGTTAAGGTCTTTTTCTTTTTAAATATTTTTATTTTTACTTTTTAGACGCTGACAAGTTTTTCTCCAAACGCTGTTACGTCCAATCGTGACGCTGACAAGGCTTTAGGCAAACGCTGACAAGAAAATATAGCCGTTGGGCGCTGATGGGCTATTTTTGACCGTTGACACCTAGTGGGCCCTACCCAGTTGTTATTTTTTGACTAATCTTTGGCCGTAATTTTGGGGAGAAGTTACTTTTAATTAATGCATGAGATAAGTTATATTTGATTCAAGATTTTCATGATTGCTCTTTGAATATAACCGCCTCATTTTTGACCAATCAAAATCATGCATCTCTCCTATAAATTTGGCTAATCTTTTTGTTCTGGGTATTCATATTTTCTTGTCTAACACTTTTCCTCCTAGATTTTTCCCATATCTTATAACCTAAACAGCTTTAAATCATGGCACCCAAATTCAACTCAAAGAATTTAACATTGGAGTTCAAGAGCCAACACAATATGATCGCTTACTTGACTGCTGATGATGCTTTATTTCCTCAGTATTCACAGATGGTGGCATTTTTAAATGCATCTTCATTGAGGTATGCACTTTCTCATACACCATTAGTCCCTGTCGCACACATTAGACAGTTTTGGAACAATGTTAGTTCCACAACAACTAATGGAGTGACCACATTAACATCTACTGTTCATGGAAGAACATGGATGGTCACTGAAGCTTTGGTTCGCCAAGCTTTGCGTCTTGATGACGCTGATGGTGTGACTACTCTTGCCATAGCAACAATAGAACAGGGTCTTAGGGAATTGGGTTATCCTATTCCTGCTGATGTCACTTTAAATAAATATCATAAGCAGGAATTTCCCTCTGACTGGAAATATTTGATACATGTCCTTTTACAATGCTTAAGTCCAAAATGTACTTCTTTTAATGAGATAAACAGGTCAATTGCAAGTGCTTTGGTTTGTATAACACGTGGGCTTAAGTATAATTTTTCAAAAATGATTTTTGAAGGGATGTGTAAAAACAAGGGAAGTAAAATGACTTTGGCTTACCCTAGATTTTTGCAAATGGTCTTTGATTTACAAGAATATTGTTCTAGGGATCATGACACTTTTTATGAGATCCCTAAACAACAGAAAACCATTTTTGCTAAAATGAGCTCCACAAACGACCCCATCCCTCTTACCCAACCCATGCTTGAAGTAATTCAGGCTGCTCAACCACAACCAGACCCACAACCAGACCCTGAACCCCAACTTGAGCCTATTCATGAACCATCACCTTCACCAGAAAACATGGACATTGACCAACCCAGCGCTGACACTCAAAATGTGGGCGCTGACACAGCCAATCCCAACACTGATACACTTCCTGAACAATCCCAAACACCCCTTAATCAACCCACACCCACACAATCTACTTCATCTTCTACCCCATTACAATCTAGGTTGACTAAACGCCAAAGGGTTACTGGAGTGTTCTCCTCTAGTGATCCTAGCCTTGTAGCAGAGAGAACCACCTCCACAAGTGTGGCTGGTGAAATGGGTGAGGCTGGGGCTATTGACACAGGCTTAGATGCTGGTCAAGACAGTCCCAACATCATTAAGACCTCATCCATGCCCCATGATCCTATTTTGGGAGGTCAAATCCCCATTCTAGCTGAGGGCAGATTGGAACCTATGACCATAATTGAATTGACGGCGGCTGTCATTAGCTTGCAAAAGCAAAATGTCAGTCTTGTACAAACTGTCAACAAACAGGGACGAGAACTCCAAGCTTTGAGGGAGAGAGTCACTGTTTTGGAGAATCCAAGTAGCAGGAGTCTAATGGAGGAATCTTCCAAAGGGGAGGAAAAAGAGGATGAGGAGGATGAGTTGATTCACACAGCTAGTGAAAAGAGTTCAGAAAAGAGTTCACAATTTAGTGAATCTTTGCAGATTGCTGAAGCTCTCACCAACTTGAAGAAGCACCCAGTTGTTGATACATCCAAGGTGACACCAAAGAACTTGGAAGGGTCTTTCAAAGAAACATTGGGCGCTGATACAGGTTTGGACGCTGACACATCCAGCGCTGATAAAGGTAATCGTGGCGCTGATAGGAGCAACTTGGACGCTGACAAAGTTGCAGATGATGTTGATGTATTCCAGCCATCAACAATCATTAAAGATGTGTCCACACAGGTTTCTTCTTCTACTTTACCAATTATTGATCCAAAAGACAAAGGTAAAGGTATTTTGATTGAAGAAGATGTTCCAAAGAAAGATGCAGCACAAATAGCATTTGATGAACAGTTGGCTGCACAACTTGTGGAAAGAGATTTGAGGAGGAGTAGAAGATCACCATTTGTTGTTTCTGAAAGTGAGGAGGAAAGTGGTGATGATAAAGAAGGTGATAGCTCAGATTCAAGCATTCAAATTATTGAAGATCCAGAGAGGCTTGAATATGGGGATGAGCTAGCAAAGGAAAGGTTGAGTGAGTTGAAGAATCAGATTGATTGGGATCTACCAGAAATCACCAGAATGTATCATGCTTGGGAAGATCAGGTGATGGACAACCCAGGTATGAGTTTATCAGATCAAATTTGGGGGTTGGAAGTTCTTCTTAGGGTACAAGAAGACATAAAGGTGATTATGAGATTTAATGCACAAGAGGTCAAGACCTGGCTCAAAAGAGATAGAAGGCAGTTGTACTATAAGTTGCTTAGATGTCATCAGCCTAATTGGACATCAAAGAAGTTGCTGGCCTTGTCTTTTGAGGAGTTAGAGTATAGGGCACATCCTATTTGGAGGAAGGTGCAAGAACAGAATGTCTACCAATTTCTTTCAGAAGAAAGAAAACAAGAGCTTGCAGAAGAGATGCAGATTCAAAAGGAAATAAGGATTGCTCAAAGACCAGTGAAGAAAGGAGATCCTTTTCAATTTCCTAAAGACATGGATGTGTATTTTCCAACTGAAGGTGTTATAAGGAAGCATCTCAAGCTTTCTCCTTTGGAAGCTTCAGATTTAGTAAATGTAGTACCTCTAGATGACAGAAATCCAATCATTAGTTTTGATGAAGATGAGTGTGGTTTTTGGAAGATTGGACGATTTGGAAAGGAGGTACATACTTTCACTTCAGTTATTTCTATATTTGCAAGCATAGACAGGGAAGACTTGGTGCATCTATGGAGGTTAATAGAGGCCAAGTATACAGCTGAAGCACCTACTTCAGCTAATGGAATAAGACTTTGGAACACATTTATGACTTTGTGTGGTCCAAAAGAAGCAGATCCTGCCATTTGGAAGGATCTTGAAGATGATCTCAGTAATCTTCATTGGAGGCTATATTCTACTTGTGGTGTATTTCATATGAGCTCTACAAAGTTTTCAGAATATCTGCTTGTGGATGCTGACTATTTCTTGTCCAAAGAAGTATTGGAGAAGATGCTAGAGACACCCTTGGAGATAGATTATACTAGTGATGTGGCCAAGGACTTGATCAGATATGTTTATCACCAACATAAGAAGTTATTGAAAGATTCCTCCTAAGTCTTAAGGTTTTATTCAGAAACTTGATCATTGGAATGGATATCAAGTTTAGGGGAGGATTGTTGGGAATAAAATATGGGTCAGATCACTAAACGCTGATAAGAAGAAAGTCAACGCTGATAGATTGACATTGGACGCTGATAGAAGTCAACGCTGACAGCCTTGAAGATTGACACTGATGGAATATGTTCATACGTATCTTTTGTTTATTTGTTTGTGGTAAAGATAAACACAACATTGTATTTTCTATTATTATCTTTACCTAGAATAGTTGATTCATAGCTTATTGTACAAGACTTCTTGTTCTATAAAAGAAGGTCTTTTAGGTTAAAGTCATATATCAGTTTTCATAGTATTCGCAAGTTAAACCTTTCATTGTAATCAACAAGATTATTCTAATACAAGTGAAAGTTTGTTTAACATCATTGTGTTTTAGATCAAGTGTTAATTCCGCATAACACTTTGTTACTTTATTCATAAGCAAAGGTTTCTCTACGTGTAGTACTTGATCTAATCTCGTATACACAAAGCTAATCGATCTAAGTTTGGGATCAACAGGCTGTCCACATAAAAATGCATACGGAAACTGCTGACTTCGACACTTAATAACTTTTTCTTGGGGATAACTTGACAATCCCTCCGGTGGATGTCTAGATATATGTGTATAGAACACACACAAGAAATTTCTTGATGATCAAACAGTCCAATAAAAAGTTACGACCTTCTGAATACTGCTGCGCACACAAAAACGTCCAGAAAAACCCTAGACGGATTTTTCTTCTTCTCACCATTACGAACACCTTATTGGTCCCAGCATCACGAGCCACGAGGCTCTGATACCAACTGTGGGAACCTTGGTTTCCTTGAATCTTTTAGTTGCTAGGCATAACCATTGTTCATATGATTAACAATCAAAGCGGAAAAGAACAATAGTTAGGAAACAAGGTGCTTAGGCACAAAACACATGAATTACTTTAAACGGATTGCTCATTATATTAATAGCAAACAATCACTAGGTGTGTATACATTGAATCCCACACCTATTCGACACACGCTTTAGGTTTACATTGTGAATGAATGATATGAATAAAACCTAAGACCCTTGTTCCTTTTATAGACTAAGGATTAGGGTTTACAAAAGATAACTATGAATAAACATGAATATCTTCTATTTAAATAACTAATACACAATATTATCAAATAATATTCTGAATACTTATCCTAAATAGACATTCCAACGACGTTTGACTTTTGTTGAATTTTGTCAACGCCTAATTTACTCTTGACAACGCCTGATTTACACTTGTCAACGCTTAGACAAATGCCTTCATGTTTTCTTCGTTTTTGAGTTTCTGCCACATCAACTTTTTGACCCAACAATCTTGTTGATCCCAAACTTAGATCGATTTAGCTTTGTGTTAACGAGACTAAATCAAGTTTAACACGTAGAGAAACTTTGTTGTATTGAACAAACTACGTGTTATGCGGAATTTAACACTTAGATTAAAGAACAAAACAAAGTAAACCAAACTTTCACTTTGATTAATAATAACAATGAATGATTACAATGAAAGTGTTATGAGATATGTGGAAGAGGTGTGTGAAAGGGATGTGTCTTATGTCTAACCCTAAGGCCTCCTTTTATAGGTTTAAGGAGCCTTGTACAAAAGGGTAAGATCAACTATTCTAGGAAGAGACATAAGATAAACATACTCAAATAACTTATTGACTAAATCTTTTAAACATTTAAGAATATATTCTGAATTCTTATCTTCATATTTTGTCCACCATCTTGAAGCATTCATCATTGGCAGATTTAGTCCTTGTCTTTGTGTTAAGAGTCTTCTTGTCAGTGCCTTGATAATTCTTATCAGCGTCTCACCTGTCAGCGCCTCGTCTACTCTTGTCAGCGTCTAGGGACTTGGTCAATTTTATTCCCAACAATCCTCCCCTAAATTTTATAACTACTCTATTAATCAAGTTTCTGAATAAAATAAAACATACAGAGAGGATTCTTACAAACATGCTCTATTCTTCAATTTGAGTATGAATAAACCTCAAAAAGTCAACACTCAAACTTGATCTTAATCATCTTCTGCAATACATCTTATAACAGCAAACTTCTTGAGTTACCTATATAGTCTTTTGGAGCCTTCTTAATAACTTTTTTTTCACTCAAACTCAATTACTCCTCCCCTTTTTAAGACTCCTCTCCAAAATTAGTACCAAAGGATGGAACCATGAATATCCTCCATAGCTTCATATCAGCTTCCAAAACAACAAGTCTATCAGCTCAAAACAGTGATCCTTGACAATTTGTACCAGTTCTGTATTGTCCTCATCGACATTCGGGAAATGAATCCTCAATGTTGATTCATAGGACATGGGGATGGACTTACTGATGATAAGATTGACTTGACCTGCATTAAAGCTAGTGCCAATAGTCTCAGCCATCTCCATAACGCTATACACCCTTGTGAAAGTGATCTCTACTGCTACTTGATGGTTGTAATTTTACACTCGTATAGGAAAACGAGCGTATAAAGCGGTAAGTATTAAGCGTACGTTTAGGAAAACGTAAACACTTATGACCCTTTGTGTGGGATCGTTCTCAAGGAGGCTAGTGTGTTATGTGTGTTAAGATTTGAGAAAATTTTGTGATTAATACTATTGAACAAGGAGAAAAGAAAACGGAAGACGGATTACGCAAAAAACAACGTACGACGTAAAACGCGTAAAACCTAAAACGCAACAAAAAATTGACTAAATTAAAATTTTTGAAAACTTAATTAAAAACAAATTTATTAAGCTTAAAAAGAAAAATAAAAACTAATTTTAAAACAAAATGGGCTAAAAATCCATATAACGAAAGCATACGAAAGTAATAACGAATGTAAAAACGCGACACTTTTAGAAAAATTATTAGATTTAAACTCTACAAAATCAAACTTATTTTTCCTACGTCCTAAATGACAAAAGAAAATTTTGAAAAAAAGAATTATATTTTTTTGACTTATATTTTTTATTATGAATTAAAAACGATTTTAAACTAATTAAATGATTAAAAATATCAAATGATTTTATAAAAAATCCAAAAAATTACTGAAGGTAGATAAAGATGAAAAGAATCTATGAAAAATATAATCTGCAAGAATAATCTACTTATAAGCTGGGAAATAAGCCATAATAGCTGATTAGCTTAAAACTAAATAAAAGTATAAAGAAATGAAAAGATAAACATTAACAACAAATTAAAGGTAGCACAGATGGTTGGGGCGCTAGGCTGTTGAGCTATAGGTCGCGTGTTCTAGTCTCACTCTTGTCTACTTTTTGTTCAGTTTTTTTTATATTTGTATATACACCCTAAAAAAAAGTTAAAAGAAACAAAGAAGGTGGTAATATCAAAAATCGATTATAGAGCACAGATGGTTTAAGAAGTTGTTGCTGCGTCTATAAATTGTGTGCAGGTCTGGGGTTCTAGCCCAGCTGCTCTCCTTTTTTCTTTTCTTTTTTATTGGCTTATAAAATAAAAAGATCAAATAAGCATTGGCTTATTGGAACTTATAACAATAATAAAAGAAACATATAATAGACACAGAATCAAACAAAAGCATAAACAAAAACACAAAGATTATGCAAAATTAAAATGATGAACAATATAGCTTACAAACTCCAAACTAGGTAGAAAAAAACTAAATTCTAGCTTAATTATAAGCTATCCTATAACCACTAACCCCGGATATTATTTTAAACAGATCAAGTCCTACGTGAATACTAAAGGAATCCTGAATTTCAATATCTAAATCCTTAATTTCAGGAAGATAAAGATTCTTGTGCTTTTAGTCACAGAAATGAACAAAAATGACTAGATAAAGATTCGCTTTTTGAGTACTAATGTATTTATCCTTAAAGCGTTGCTTATATCGACCAAATAACATTCAAATGAGTGAACTAAAACAGATTGAAGGCAATATTTAACAATAGAACACCAAAATCTAAGAAAATCAAAAACAAGGTTCTGAAGAACAGAATTTGCAAGTATTTAGACTATCCTAGGTGCATTCTAATGAAACTTGGCTTATCATTCAACAATCCTAATCAGCTCCAAGACTCAAAATTTCTCAAAACAGTGAAAGACCTACAACTAAACTACTCACTTACTAAATTTCAAATCTGAAAACCTCAAAATTAAGCAATGAGAGCTGCTGGTGTTCTTGACTTGTAAATAGTAGTTTATAAACTAACATGAAAGCAGATTTGAGCTAAGGCACTAATCAACCTAAAACAAGTATTTAAGTCCTCAAAATAACATTAGTAGGCAAGAATAAAGCGACATGAGATAAGTTAAACCTCTACAACTCCTAAATTCATCCTATTGCTATGATCAAAGCAAAAGCTTAATTACTAGTTTTTTTTTCTTTTTAATTTTCTTGAATACACAGGTACTAAAACACAAAGCACAAAGCATATAACAAACTTTGTAACATGAAATTTTAAAAACCTAGAAAACTATTTTAACACAATAACCAACACTTGTAACCTCTTAACTGATGCAATCAGATTCAAATTAAAAAAACTTGTATCAATTAAAATTAAGATTTAGAAACAAACCTCGAGAGCGTACATCCACGCCCTCGAATGTCGAGCTTATGTGACGGCGAATTAGTCACAAGCTTCCAAAAACAAACCTGCTAAGACTTATCAAACGTGAACAGTAACAGATTAAAACCAAACCAACTGAAATCTTTTCTTTCCACAATAACATGAACTAAAAACTTTAAATAAATAAATGGTGCTCAGAGATTTTAAAACCAAATCCAACTCTTATTTCATAAATAAAAAAGGCATTACAATTTTTTTTAAAAATCGGAGACAAGGAGTCATCCACAAGTTGGAGCCTCCTTATATACTAGTAGATAGATAATTCTAGATTAAAAACCCTAATATATGAATTCCTTTAAAAGCCCTTGAAGGATATTCGGATCCAAATAAGAATATGCTGAAATTTGAATATGGGTCAAGAGGCTCCCATGTGATTCTGCCATGGCCATGTGATGTGTACAGCTGATGAAGTAATCTTGATGGTCCAAGTATGAGTAGGGAGCACGAAATCCATCTTGGCCATCGATTATATGCGCCTCTTTCACATATTTTTGTCTTGGTCTTGATCTTCACGTGATGTTGTTTGTGTGGGGTAAGATGAGATGGTGACAGATTTGGGATTAGGGTTGAGATGAGGTTAATTGATAATGGTGGTTGTTGAAGATGAGATAAGAAAAATAATCCCCTTTTTGTAATATACGCTTAGTAAAAGTACAACAAATGCATCTTTTTTTTGTTTATACCGACTGTTAGCAAAAACAAAAGGGGTATGGGTTGGTATGCATTGGGTTGAGGTGTAAGAAGCCCAAAAAAAAAATCAAGGGGAATTGGGCCTGGTGGTGATTCGGGCCTTGTTGTTTATATCCAGTGAGATACAATTGGACTGTCCGAATATGGTTGGTGTTATACTTTAAATTTAAATGGGTCAACTTGGGCCGTTAAACGGGTGCGGGTTGTATCGTAAAGTTAAATTTTAAGCTTCAGGATTGGTTTTTCATCCTCGTCCAATGTCGCGCCTCGGGTCGATTTTGACTTCGTCTTGACTTGTAAAATCCTTAAACTTTATCGAGTCGAACCAAATATACCCGTTTTTATGCAATTTGGCTTCGGTCTTGTACAACTTGATTCTTCGAGGACCATATATGTAAACTCTTGACATTTTAGGGACCACAATGTAATTTTAGAGTTTTACAAGGGTATAAAATGACAAGTCTTCAAACTTGGAGGACAAAACTTGACAATCTTCAATTCTTCAAGGGTATTTTTGGAAATTTATCATTTGGGTCCGGTTCATTGTGCGGCTTCATTTCCCGTGTTCGTTTTTGATTGATTCTTGTGATCTTTTTGTCTTTTTCTCGATATCCGTACCTAAAATACACATTGAGCAAACACAAGCATATATATGGCACTTTTTATGATATTTTCATCGTTTTAAGCCCGTTTTGGACGATGAGACTATGTATAAAGCAGTCTCATCACTCCCCCATAATAAACCATTGCCGTGCCCTCACGCAATGCTAGAATAAAGTATCTAAGAATCTACAAAATTCAATTTTACCGACTTTTATTGAAACGTACACTACTACTACTTGCGTTTTAGACATAATGTATGATTTTCATCGCAAAATGGGACGTTTAGGTTCATAGAACAAGAACACGTGAATGCTTCGTTAGAAATAATTTCATCGTCCTCGATTTTCACCCCAATTCCATGCTAAGCGTGCAACGAGATCATTGTTATTATAAGTTAGAAACACAAACATTACTCATGATTGTTAATTACATACTTAGACTCCCTTATTCCTAATTGGTATCTCTTATATTTTATTTTTTTTATAATGATCACGAGGATACATTTTTGACTTATTTTGATAATTTATTAAGGCCGAAAATAAAGTAGCACGATTTAATCGATAGTTAGCCGAAGGACACGATCTTTTAAAACTGCTTCTCGTAATCTCCTCAAGTTCATAT
Source organism: Glebionis coronaria (assembly GCA_025667525.1). Taxonomy (NCBI): domain Eukaryota; kingdom Viridiplantae; phylum Streptophyta; class Magnoliopsida; order Asterales; family Asteraceae; genus Glebionis; species Glebionis coronaria. The sequence continues at coordinate 233,314,302 of CM046876.1, read as the reverse complement.
CTTGGCATAACTCGTTTCACGATTTGAGACCTTTCTCGGACCGATATTTGGCATGTGTTTCGAACTTCAAATCTTGGAAGACGTTCTTGAAATAATGGTCTTCTCTTCCTATATGGAATTTCTTCAAACTTGGACCACGACTTCATCATTTTTCTTCAATCTTTATTTGGGATTTTGATATACAATGATCCGCCTCCTTTTAGGACTTGGATATATTTATCCTCATACCTTGTTAGGGTCTTTTTGGATAGACTTCTCCATGATCTTTAGGGGAGTATATTGCTCCTAGTCGTGTGTCTCCATCCTTCATATTGATTTTGGAACAATGATACTTCACATCATCTTGGATCTTTAGCAACAAAATGGAGTTCCTCATGCCTTGTGAGGGCCTTTTTGGAACTTTGCCAATCTTCGCATCCCGCTTTAATAAGTTATGCCTTGGTTATGAACTCTATTCGAACACGAGCAACTTTTAAACGATCTTGGGCTAGAAGCTAAGTAACCTTTTAAATCGTACGACCTCACTTATTGCATTTATTTAAACAAAAGCGAGGGGAGAATATGATAATAATTACTACACATGAGATCGTGAAAGATTACGTAACTTATAATTAACTCTATCATTTCTTGTCCTCATTGAAGAGACTTAGCCTAAAAATAGTTAAGGAATCAAAGCTATGTGCTCAACACGCACGGTCGAGTAAAAAATTACTCTTATTCTCACCATCGAAAAATCTACATTCGTGTCTTCAAACACTTATAAAACATGAGAAAAATTTTAAAATTTGGCCATTTTAGCCTTATTTTGCAACAAAACGATAAACAAAAAGATAAACTTTGGAAAGCGTGAAGGTTTGGCAAGGCAAGTATCTATTCACCCCCCATACTAAAGTTAAACATTGTCCTCAATGTTTCGAATCTAGGGGTGCAAACACCCCCATACTAGAGACGTAGTCGAATGCTTAATCTAGCATGGAAAGGGTGTAACCATTAAATTTAAAGCCGTTTATGAAGTGTGCTATAAACCTAAGGTTAGAACATCAAAGGATATATCATGGATATCGAGAAATTCTTCCAAGCAAACGATCGAGTGCTCCCATAAAACGAAGACGAGAGGATCCAATCGTGAAGATAATGATCTAAAAGCCACAATTCACAGACAACCACAGAACAAAGGTTGGAATGGCACAAATCCCCACACGTTACTACATTAGAAAGCGATAATATGTATATAGGATAAGCATGGGACTCCCCCACGAGGTACCTCGTTTTTTATTACCAAGTCATGAGCTCGAATCGATCCCCTTTTTACTAATTATTATTGGGGAAGGTGATTTGGTCGAGGTAGTTCAAGGATGGAACTTCCCCGCCAAAGTAGTGCTTCAACCTATGTCCATTCACTTTGAAATTAGGGACATCCTTTTGAGTTAGCTCGATGGTCCCATATGGAAATACTTGAGTCACGGTGAATGGACCGGACCAACGGGATTTCAACTTACCGGAAAAGATTTTCAAACGAGAATTAAAAAGCAAAACTTGATCCCCAATGTTAAAAACCAGGTTTTTAATTTTAGAATCATGCAACTTTTTAGTCTTTTCTTTATAAATCAATGAATTTTCATAAGCAATATCCCTTAATTCATCCAATTCATTTAATTGCATTTTCTGGTGTTTTCCCGCGGTCTCTATGTCATCATTACAATGCTTTAGGGCGTAATAAGCCTTGTGTTCCAATTCAATTGGCAAGTGACAATTTTTTCCATACACAAGCTTATAGGGAGTGCACCCAATGGGCGTCTTATGAGCGGTCCTAAAGGCCCATAAAGCATCGTCCAACTTATCCGACCAAGATTGTCGATTTTCCCCAACGGATCTCTCCAAGATCCTTTTCAAAGCTCGGTTTGAAACCTCGACTTGCCCACTCGATTGTGGGTGATAAGCCGTAGAAAGTCGATGTGTAACCCCATATTTCCTTAGGACCCTTTCGAATTGGTCGTTACAAAAATGGGTTCCAAGATCGCTTATGATCGCACGAGGGGTTCCATACCGAGAAAACAAGCTTTTCAAAAACTTGACTACCACACGAGCATCATTGGTGGGCAAAGCCTTAGCTTCCACCTACTTAGATAGGTAGTCACCCGAAACAAGGATGTACTTATTACCACGAGATGATGGGAACGACCCCATAAAGTCTGTACCCCAAACGTCAAAGATCTCATACACTTGGATGATATTTTGTGGCATTTCATCTTTTTGTGAGGCTTTTCCTTTTGGTTGGCATGAATCACATGACTTCACAAGATCTTGTGCATCTCGGTAAATAGTAGGCCAAAAGAAGCCGACATCAAAGACCTTCTTAGCCGTGAGATTAGCACCATGGTGACCAGCCGTGGGTCCCTCGTGACAAGCTCTAAGGATATTAGAAGCTTCGGTGCCAAATACACAACGTCAGATGATTTGATCCGCACAAGTTCGAAACAAGTAAGGGTCGTTCAAAAAGTATAACTTGACGTCACGAAAGAATTTTCGTTTTTCTTGAGTCGTCATACCCTTGATGATGAAGTTACCCGCATGGTAATTTGCGATGTCCGCAAACCATGGGGTGGAAGGATCAAGCTTAGAATTCACTACACCAAGTGTCTCGAGCGGAAATGTTTTGGTGATTTCCTTGGGCTCGTAAACACTTTGGTGAGGATCTTCCAAACGAGAAAGATGATCAGCCGCTAGATTCTCGGCTCCTTTTTTGTCAACAATTTTGTGATCAAATTCTTGAAGGAGGAGAATCCAACGAAGTAATATCGGCTTTGCATCTTGTTTAGCCATAAGATACTTGATAGCCGAATGATCCGTATACACTACGCATTTCGTCAAGACGAGATAAGGTCGAAATTTCTCAAATGCATACACCACGGCGAGGAACTCATTCTCCGTTGTAGTGTATTTAAGTTGAGCCTCGGTCATCGTCTTGCTAGCATGGTGAATAGGCAAGAAGTACTTTTCATGACGTTGCCCCAATACGGCCCCAATAGCGTAGTCACTAGCATCACACATGAGCTCAAAGGGGAGGTTCCAATTGGGAGCAACAAGAATGGGAGCTTTGGTATGTTTCCTCTTAAGGATTTCAAAGGCTCGTACACAATCTTCGTCAAAGACAAAACATGCCTCTTTTTCAAGAAGATGTGTAATAGGTCGAGAGATCTTTGAAAAATCCTTGATGAATCGACGATAAAATCCCACGTGGCCTAGGAAACTCCTAACTCCCTTAACGGTTTTGGGATGAGGTAATTTGGCGATGACGTCTACCTTAGCTTGATCTACCTTAATCCCCGCTTTTGAACCCTTGTTCCCTAAGACGATTCCACTTTTAACTATAAAATGTCATTTTTCCCAATTAAGCACTAGGTTGGTTTCCTCACAACGTTTCAACATTCTCTCAAGATTCGACAAACACGAAGTGAACGAACTACCAAACACGGAAAAGTCATCCATGAAGACTTCCATCGTCTTCTCGATCATATCATGAAAAATAGCCACCATGCACCTTTGAAAGGTTCCCGGTGCATTGCAAAGTCCGAATGGCATTCTACGATAGGCAAACGTTCCATATGGACACGTAAACGTAGTTTTTTCTTGATCACGAGGATCGATGGGGATTTGGAAGTAACCGGAAAAACCATCTAAAAAGCAATAGAAATCGTTTCCCGTAAGACGCTCCAACATTTGGTCCATGAAGGGCAAGGGAAAGTGGTCTTTTCGAGTGGCGTCATTCAACTTACGATAGTCAATGCACACTCTCCATCCGGTCACGAGTCTAGTGGGAATTAACTCGTTGGCATCGTTTGGCACAACGGTCATTCCTCCCTTTTTAGGGACACAACGGATAGGACTCACCCAAGGGCTATCGGAAATAGGGTAAATCATTCTCGCGTCAAGGAGTTTTAGGACCTCCTTTTTGATGACGTCGTGAATTTTGGGGTTCACCCTCCTTTGACATTGGATTGCGGGCTTGTAATCCTCCTCCATTAAGATTTGGTGGGTACAAAATTTGGGATCGATCCCCTTAATGTCAGATAACTTCCACGCAATTGCCCCTTTGTGATCCTTTAGAACATCGACAAGTGCGGTTTTTTCATCATCCGAAAGATCTTTCGCAATAATAACCGGCAACTTGTCGTCCTCCTCCAAAAATACATATTCAAGATGAGGAGGTAAATCTTTCAACTCGAGGATAGGTGGTTCCTCAATCGAAGATTTGGGCTCGATACTCATAACCTCCTCGGGTGGAGGAAATGGGAAATCGTTAAGAAAATCCTTGATAATCGAGAAGTCCTCATCATTGTAGAGGTCTTCGTCACAAGTACGTGGAACATCGAATTCTTCCAACGTAAAACCACCACCTTCAAATGGAGTGAAGGTTGGTGTCGAGCTATCAAGAATGGGATCAAGCATAGTGGGATTGCCACTATTTTCAACATCACCAAAAGCTAGAACTTCTTGTGAAAATTCCTCGCAAACAACGTCGATCATATCAACGAGGTTTATGGTAGCAATGGAATAAACATGAGAAAGTTGATAATTTTGAGTTGCGTTTAACAAGTTCCTCGTCGTTGAAACGTAAGGTGATCTTTCTAGCATGCACATCAATCAAAGCCATAGACGTATCTAAAAACGAACGACCTAAAATGAGAGGAACTTGAGGATCCGTGGGAATATCGACAACGATTAAGTCTACAGGATAATAGAACTTTCCCACTTTCACAAAAACGTCTTCCGCCAATCCACATGCGGGAATCATGGAATGATCGGCCATCTCGATAGACATTAGTGAAGGAGTAAGATTAGGAAGATTGAGCGACTTGAAGATTGCAAGTGGCATCAAGTTAATGCTAGCACCAAGATCGGCCAAGGCTTAGCATTCTTCCATATCTTGGATTACACAAGGGATCAAGAATTTACCGGGATCACCGACTTTTTGAGGTATGCGGTTAAGATAAACCGATGAACAACTAGACAATTGATGCAATTTCTCCTTGTTGTTCAACATACTCTTAAAGTTAGCTGCAAATCGAGGCATCATGAACAAAGCATCGGCGAAACTCACATTAAAGTGCAAATCACGAAACATTTCATAAAAAGCTCAAATTGATAATTGTCGCGCTCTTGTCGTTTCTCTTTCCTAAGTCTCGATGGGTAAGGTAAGGGTGGTGTGGGTTGGGGCATAGGCATAGCCTTTGGAATCTCGGGTTCTAATGTTGGTAATGGGTCAACCATAGGTGTGGCATGAGCGGTACTTTGTGGGCTTGAGATATGCTCCTTTTCGACCACCACCTCGGGTTCTTCCTCAATTTCCTCCACCGTTGGAGTAATTGGTTGAGGAGTCGGTTCCTTAAGTGTCTTACCACTTCGTGTGGTAATCACTTTCATCTCTCCCTTCGGGTTTGATATGGTGTTACTAGGTAAACTACCCGAAGTAGAGGCTTTGTTCCCCATGACCGCTTCCAAAATAACATTAAGCTTAACATCTTGACTAGCGGCTTTTTGGTCTATCCTTTGTTCAAGCCTAGCATGACTTTGCTTAATTTTATTGTTTTGACCTCTAATTTGATTAGCAAAATCATTTTTCAACTCATTTTTCATATTGGTATTCTCCTTGGCTAAATTAGCTAACTCCTTTGCGTTTTTAGCCGCTTCCCTAGCTTGACTAGCCAATTGCTCTTGAATGTTTTCCAAAATCTTATCATTTGCCGTAGCGTAATTCAAAAAGTCAATTGGAAGCTCTTTAGTGTAAACATTTTGAAGACCTTGACTTGTGTTTTGAAAATTACGGTTTTGGTTTTGGTTTTGCAATTGGCTACTACTCCCTTGATTCCCATAGTTGTTATTACCCTTGTAATTGTTTCTTTGATTGTTTTGGTAACCAACTTGATTGTTTCAATAATTGTTAGCATTTTGATTTGGTGGAAAACCCGGTGGAGTCAATTGATTAGTGCGGGTAACTTGACCGTTTTGGTTATAAGTTCCCGCGGCCGCGTAGGCACTAGAAGTGTTACCACCGTTGGTAATGCACTCGGAGTAATCGTGAGCTCCACCACAATACATACAAGAAACCTCAACCACTTTAGCCGTAGAGGGAGTGGGTTGTTCACCAACTTTAAACTCAATTAACAATCCCTTAAGCTTACAAAAATCTTATTTTCCAAATTAGCCTCGATTTGGCAAGCATCAATGGTTTGTGACAATGAAGGCGAAGGTGAAGACGAAGTCTTACGAACACTCGACGTGTTACGAGGACTATAAACCTTAGACCTATTCTCAATGATTAACAATGCTTCCTCGACCGTTTTACACAAAAAATTACCACCCGCGGCGGTGTTAAGATAATCACGCTCATGATCGTTCAATCCATTGTAAAACGTGTCAATTTGATGTAAGTCGGAAAAACCATGATGAGGACATTCGTGCAACATTTCCTTAAACCTATTCCAAGCCGTTGAAAAACTTTCATTATACTCTTGTGGAAACTTTGAAATCTCGTTTTTCAAATGCGTAGTCTTAGAGGGCGGAAAAAATTGGTTCACGAACTTTGAAACGAGATCCTTCCACGTCAATATAGAATTGGGTGGCTCTTTCTCTAACTAAATTTTAGCGGGCCCCGCTAAGGAATACGGAAAAAGAATCATCTTAATTGAGTCGTTAGAGACGTCCTTAAACTTGCAAGTGGCGGTAAGACGATTGAATTGGTGAATGTGGTTATGAGGGTTGTCCTTTTCGTCACCACGAAACTTGTTGTTTTGAATCATGGACAACAAACCCGTCTTAACCTCAAAATTCTCCGCAAGGATAGCGGGAATCACAATCGCTTCTCCATAACCCTCGGTGGGTGCTTGAAGCAATTCCATCATAGTACGATTAGCCATGGGTGCTTCTTGTTCTATGATGGGTTCGACAATGGGAGATTCTTCACTAGAAGATGTTTGGTTTCCTTCCTTCTGACGACGTTTACGTGCACGTCTTGCTTTGGATCGAGTTTGCTTACACGTCACGTACAACGAGAGGATGAGCAAAGAAGATTCTTTTTGGTGTTTTTTCTTTTTCAAATTTTTTTGTGGTTTTTGATTGTTTTTACTTTTTTTTAGATTTTTTGTGATTGTATTAGGTAGACAAAAATCAACAAATCTCCTCCTTAATCAAATCTCTTGATTAAAGAAGCCTCAAGTAATGAAAATGATCACGTGAAGTGAACGCTTTCGATGACTTTAGAACGTTGGTGGAACACCAAAACGTTCAAGAGGGTTTAATCAAATAAAACCAAGAAAATATATATGATACTTAGTAATACTTCGGGCGGCAAAACCCTCGATTAGCTCTCAAAATCAAATACTCACAAGCAAGCGAGAAAACGAGGCGGCGCGAAGCACTTAAGAGCCTTTTTCCTTAGGATATATTTTATAATATCCGCCTTATACCCACCTTATAGTTTGTATTTTTCAAAATCGAGCTTCACGAAAGTATTTATCTATTTTTGCCTTTTTCTTTGGTTTGAGATTCGAATACAATGATTGGGTAATTGTAACACCCCCACAAATGCTATGCGCAGCGGAACTACAACATTGGGTGCTACACAGTATCCATTGCACACAAGATATATCAAACGACGCTAAAAAGACGTCAACTTAAAACTTGAATTAAAAATTGTTAGGTGATACATGTCCACAGTTTTTCCAACCCTAATTGGTACAACAGAGTTTAGCGTTTTCGGTCCCCATGAATCTCAACCCAAGAATTTCAGTTTCACAACAACATAACATTAAAATTTAAAATGTTTAAGTAGAAAAGGGAGGAAAAACAAGCAGACTCCAAGCCATACACACAACATCCATCCCATGCATGCTCCATTCTACACTTCAGCGGTTACCTGAAACACATGCCAAAATTTGGTCAACGAAAACGTTGAGTGGAATTCATAGGTTTTACAATTCATTTGAACGTATATAAAATAAAAACCATTCGTGATCATTCATAGACTTGTCGATCAAACAATCTATATTCAGGATACTGACAATTGTGTTTAAGCTCATGACACTAATCCGTTAACTCAATCACCCGCGTAATAATTACCGGCGTGATTCAGATGAAACCAGTGCCCCTTCTAAAGGCATCAGTTGCAATTATACCTTATCTCTCATACAAGATAATCTACCGCAGAACTTACTCAACGTACAGCTTCTCGGCTAGCATTGGGTCGTTAGCCCCGTAGTACTACAAATTGTATAAGTGGCTATTTCCCCCTACTCGAGGGCAGGACAATAGTTAATAGTTCATGAATTTAGGGTCTTTTGCAACTAGGTACTCAACACAATTTCTAAGGCAACATTCGGGTCTAACAATCATTCATGATATACGTTCCTTTTAAAAACTAGCATGCATTTCCCTCGCGGGTAAAACAATTTGAAATAAATATAAGCGAGGCTATAAATTCACACCTTATATATTAAGTAGTCGGTAGTTCGAGAGATGATCACTGACGACGATACGGATGCCCGGGTAAATCAACACCTATCAACAAATAACGCGTAATGAGTAATCTCATTTTAAATACCTTACGGTACTGTATAAAATACATGGATACTAGTCACTTAGGACAATTATAACTCACGCCAAAACAAAACAACAAGCGTCACTCATTTTACACCATTCGTTCTTATTATTTACGTTATCCATTTTTATCCATTTTTGCCGGTACTTATCGAAAGTACGGGCTGTTTTACTCTACTTAACCATTCTTATAAAATTTGAAAAAATTCTCAAAAATCCTATAAGACCTGTAGATAACACATTTTTAATCCCAATAAAAGTTTTTACTTCTACGACCCGTTACTCGACGCTTTTCCAAAACTACATTTTCCAGGCTGAAATTGTACTTCGACCAACTTGGACCTCTTTGACCTATTTGAAATGCACCTTTGACTTCTTTGACTCCTAAGTCCAATTATAGACTCAATTACACAGGTTTGTGACCAAAATTTGACCCTTGACCATTTACTAATTCATACTTGTGGTCCTCGGGATTTGACTAAAACTATACATAAATTCGGATTATGAAAGTTCTCGTCTCCCGGTACTCGATCTTTAAAACCTCATAACTTTTAGCTCGTTTTGAGTCACGGGCTCTACCTTATACCAAATTAAAGCTAAGAAGACCCTCTATGACTACATTTAGTTATCTAGACCTGTAGGAAAAATAATTTTTACGAAAAGGTCCTAAACTTTCTGCCTAATTTTGACCATACCAAAATCATGCTTAAACTCGATTCCAAACCTACTAATCACCACTAGGCATCATCCTAAGCTTTCCCAAACATATCCAAACACAAATTTCAGTCCCTACCCCTATTGATCAATCAACCTCATAATCCTAACATCTAAAAACAAACATGCAACCACATGTACCCATCTAAAACACCAATAAACATAATGCTAAACACAATATCAAAGCTCAAAATCATCAACCACCATGGCTCCCCAAACACCCCCTTGTGCCGTGGGGTTTGGGTGACCAAATCACCACAACCAAATTAATTTTGGTGGGTTTTATTGGTGATTATACTCACACTATACATGAATTTAACATGCATCCATACAATTAGCCTCAAAAACAAATTTGAATGATTCTTGAAAATTTTTGGAAAATTTTTGTTAATGCATGTTTAATTAAACCATGGATTAACACTCACCAATGAATTTTAAGAGGTGGTCTAAGGTTAGTTTTTGTTAAAACTCAAAAAAAAATGGTGGGTGGTGGTGGTTCTTGGTGTTTGGCCGTCGGCCTAAGGACAAGAGAGAGAGAGTTTTGATTTATTTTTTTGTTAAATGTTTGTGTGTGTTGTGTTTGTGCCTTTTTGTGAGATTGGGAGGGACCTAAGTGCAATTAAAGGTTTCTTTTGGCCTTAAGTAAAAACGTCCTTAAAACTTTGCGGGATCGACTCACTAGTCAAATTAGAAAATTTTACGGGAGTCGGAAATCATCCCGAACACTCCAAAATATTTTTGGGATACTTTAAATGTACTCGGAAGGCTATAAAACTCACCCGACTCAACTTAACACGAACCGTAAGTAAAATTCTCGAAAAATTACATTATCGATAAACCGTCAATAATTATAGAAATTTGGGCATCCATCGGGATCGTAATCGTCATCGTCCTTCTTGAATCGTCAATCGTAAAAATTATAACCTCGAACATCGGCTTTAACCAATATACTTATAAATATAGAAATTAAAACTTATTAAAAATTTCAAAAATTAGCGTAATTTAGGGTAACGTTAATAACCTCGGTTCTAGGGTGTCACATCCACCCCTCCTTAAAGAGAGCGACGTCCCGGCGCTCGCCTCTTCTTGTACTCACATTTCGTTCTGCTGGAACAGATGAGGATACCTTTCCTTGAAAAAGTCCTCACGTTCCCAAGTGTATTCCGGTCCACGCTTAGAATTCCATCGGACCTTCACAATAGGAATTCTACTATGCTTCAGCCTCTTGACCTTTCGGTCCATAATTTCCACAGGTTCTTCCACAAAATGCATTTTGTCGTCCAGTCGAATCTCGTCCAAAGGAATCACCAATTCCTTATCCGCCAAACTCTTCTTCAGGTTCGATACGTGAAACGTGTCGTGAATAGCACTAAGCTCGCTCGGCAATTCTAATTTATACGCTACTGGTCCAATTCGTTCAACGATCTTAAATGGTCCAATATACCTCGGACTCAACTTTCCTTTCTTCCCAAAACGAATTACACCCTTCCACGGCGATACCTTGAGCATAACCATATCTCCAACTTCAAACTCCAACGGTTTCCTTCTGTTATCGGCATAACTCTTCTGTCGGCTTCTCGCAGCAAGTAGTCGGTTCTTGATTTGCACAATCTTCTCTGTCGTTTCTAAAACCATTTCGGGTCCAGTCAATTGACTTTCTCCTACTTCACTCCAACACACAGGCGATCTACACTTCCTTCCATACAATGCTTCGAACGGTGCTGCCTTGATACTCGCATGATAACTATTATTATACGAAAATTCCACTAGAGGCAAGTGGTGTTCCCAACTTCCTCCAAAATCAATCACGCATGCTCGGAGCATGTCCTCCATCGTCTGAATAGTTCGTTCACTCTGGCCGTCAGTTTCCGAGTGATAAGCCGTACTTAAACTCAATTCAGTGCCCATCGCACGTTGAAGCGATTTCCAAAATTCCGAAGTAAATCTACTATCGCGATCCGAAATGATCGATAACGGCACTCCATGTCTGCAGACGATCTCTTTCACGTACACACTGGCGAGCTTTTCCATGCTGTCCGTCTTCTTCATAGGTAAGAAATGAGCAGATTTCGTTAATCTATCCACTATTACCCATATCATATCACATCCACTAGGAGTTCTAGGTAAACCCGTCACGAAATCCATAGCGATTTTCTCCCATTTCCATTCTGGGATCTCTGGTTGTACCAACAATCCAGATGGTTTCTTATGTTCTGCTTGAACCTTCGCGCAAGTCAAACACTTACTAACGTAACGAGCAATATCCGCCTTCATATTCGGCCACCAATAAACTTTCTTCAGGTCGTGATACATTTTATCCGATCCAGGATGTATCGAATACTTCGACTTATGCGACTCATTCATAACTAATTCTCGAACTCCAGGCTTTCCTTCCTCAGATGAACACAATGGTAACCAAATCCGATTTTCAAAATATCTCAGTCCGTCTGACCTAATCACGAAAAGAGGTTTCAACATTCGTCCCAAGTTCTCAGCTTCAACATTCCCTTTCATTAGTCCCCTCTCTTGAGCCTTCAGTATAGTTTCGGTTAAGTCTACGCTCTCAGTCATCACCAAAGCTCTGACCCGCAAAGGTTTCTCCCGTTCCTTCCTACTCAGTGCATCCGCTACAACATTCGCCTTGCCAGGGTGGTAACGAATTTTGCAGTCATAATCACTCAGTAGTTCAACCCATCGTCTTTGTCGCATATTCAACTCCTTTTGATCAAAAATGTGTTGCAAACTCTTGTGGTCAGTGAATACAACACACTTCGTCCCATACAAATAGTGTCTCCACAACTTCAACGCAAAAACTACAGCTCCTAATTCCAAATCGTGCGTCGTGTAGTTCTCCTCATTCTTCCTCAGTTGCCTCGACGCGTAAGCTATCACCTTTTCACGTTGCATTAATACCGCTCCATAACCCTTACGAGATGCATCACAATACACTACAAAGTCTTCGGTTCCTTCAGGCAATGACAATATCGGTGAGGAACATAACTTGTCCTTGAGCGTTTTGAAAGCGAGTTCTTCCTCATTTCCCCATTCATACACCCTATTCTTTTCGGTAAGCCTTGTCAATGGTTTTGCAATCAACGAAAATCCTTCAATGAACCTTCGATAATACTTAGCTAAACCAAGGAATTGTCGAACTTCAGTCGGCGTTGTCGGTGCCGACCATTCCCTGATCGCTTCGACCTTTGGCAGGATCCACACGAACTCCCTTACTATCAATCACGTGACCTAAGAACTGCACGGATTCTAACCAAAACTCACACTTCGAGAACTTCGCATACAGCTTCTCCTTCTTTAACAACTCCAAAATCTTCCTCAGGTGCTTCTCGTGCTCCTCCTTACTTTTAGAGTAAATAAGTATATCATCGATGAAAACAATAACAAACTTATCTAGATACGGCTTGCACACGCGATTCATGAGGTCCATGAATACAGCAGGCGCGTTCGTCAACCCAAACGGCATCACTCGAAATTCAAAGTGTCCATACCGCGTACGAAAGGCAGTTACAGGAGTATCCTCCTCTCTTACACGCAGTTGATGATACCCTGATCTTAAATCGATCTTTGAGTATACACTGGAACCTTGCAATTGATCAAACAAATCGTCAATCCTCGGCAATGGGTACCGATTATTAACCGTCAGCTTATTGAGTTCCCTATAGTCAATACACATCCGAAATGAACCATCTTTCTTCTTCACAAACAACACTGGCGCTCCCCAAGGTGATGAGCTCGGCCTAATAAATCCCTTGTCCATCAATTCCTTCAGTTGATCCGATAACTCCTTTAACTCGGATGGTGCTAAGCGATAAGGTGCACGCGCAACCGGCGCAGCTCCTGGCACCAAATCAATTCGAAACTCGACCTCACGGGTGGGTGGTAAACCTGGCAACTCGTCTGGAAAAACTTCCGGATAATCGCAGATAACAGGTACCTCTTCAATCCTCGCCTCTAAATCACCATCACTCGAAACTTGTGCCAAAAACACATCGCATCCGTTCTCTACATACTTCATCATTTTCAAACAGGAAATCACTTTCAAACGAGAAGTGCATTCGTCTCCCTTCACCGTCAAAACTTTATTCCTCAACGGAATCTGAACTAATCTCTCGCCACAGACGATCATAGCACTGTGCGCCATTAGCCAATCCATTCCCACAATCACGTCAAATGATCCTAGCTCTATAGGCATCAAGTCGATTTTAAAAGCGTAATTTCCTAACTTCAAGGTACACCCTTTCAGTATAGAATTCGTACTAACAATTTTTCCATCGGCTAACTCAACGTTATAACTAGTCGCTAACAACACCGGTTTTCTATCGATATGATGACTGAATTTAACATCTACAAAACTCTTGTCGGAGCCAGAATCAAACAAAATACTAGCATAACAAGCGTCTAGCAAAAACGTACCGGTAACCACGTTAGGACCCTGTGGTTTATCAGCCGTTCCCACTTGATACACAGCAGCCGCATTGTTGCCTCCCCGCTTGTTTCCTGCCTTCGGGCAATTCACTTGCACATGGCCTCTCTCTCCACATCCATAACATCCCCTCATTCTGATAGCATTCGCCCCAGTGGCTACTCCTCCCGTTCGGCAACCAGATGTCCTATGACCTGCTTTCCCACACTTGCCGCATGCAGGCGGGCAATTTCCGACATGGTACAAATTGCACCTACCACAATGGGGATTCACTTTTACTCCTCTAGGGTTCGTCACTGCCCTCATCCCTTCGTTCCTTCTTTGGTTAAACTGCTGATTGCGGTTTTGACCATGGTTATTTCGATTTCCACCTCGGTTCTGGCCCTGGGATTGATTGCTTTGTGCCGCTTCCCATTTCCTCTTGTTGCCTTCAGCAATGGAGTTCTGCTTGTCCTGGAGCTTGACGTCCATCAATGCGTGAGCCATCTGGACCGCTTCATCAAACGATCCAGGTTTTGACGAAGTTGTCTCACCTTTAATATTGCTGGATAAACCTTTTATGTACTGCTTCATCTTCTTGGCATCATTGGCAAAAACGTCTGGACACAAAAGGCTTAACTCATTAAACCTCCTGGTGTAAGCAGCGATATCATTGTTCTTCAAGGTCAAGTGCCTCAACTCATCTTCCAACTGACCCAATTCCTCTTCCGGACAAAACTTCTTAGTCAACAGAGCTTTTGTCGCAGTCCACGTCCTTGCATTCGCTACAGCCAATCCAACAGTAGCTACCTGGGTATTCCACCAACTTAACGCATCATCAAGAAACGTAGCAGCCGCAAACTTCACCTTGTCCGCTTCTGCACAACCGCTGATTTCGAAAGTACTTTCAACCTTTTCCAACCATCGTCTAAGTTCTAAAGCTCCACCCGTTCCACGAAATTGCGTGGGACCGCATTTCATAAAACTAGAATAGGTACACACTCTCGGGGCTTGCTGTCTCCCCGCGTTCCTTCCCTGGTCCTGATTTCTCCCGGCTCGGTCCGCTTCCAGCGCATTTGCTATAGCTTCCTGAATCATGGTGTTTACACGATCGGCGGTCAACTTTGGAGGCATGGTGTTATCGAATATCTCTTTCTGCAAGACAGGGAAAATAGAAAAACAATGTAAGTATACATATCAAGATTAAGATGGATTTCTCTTTCAAGACATAATATAAATACAACGACACATCACTATAGAGTTACTAATATTCATCAATTCACATCACAAAAGATCAAATTTAAGACATATCACAGATCATGAAAGGTAACATGGATTGTATTGATAATTAACCAAAATCGTGACAAGTATTGCCACTACAATCGTTCACCACAAAACTTAAGTCCTCAAGTTTTTCGTCATAATACCATCATACAAAAGTCTAAAACAGTTCTATTACAATGATCAAAGAAAAATAATACAAGACAAGTAACTAGGCATGTGGTGATCCACACGGCCTTTTGGATGGCGGTTCGTCATCATCTTCCTCGGGTTCCTCATCACTATCGTCCTCGTCCACATCATCCATTTTTCTCTTTCCTTTATCATCCGGCCCACATTCCATCTCCTTTTTCGTCCCTGATGTAGACCCACACTCAATCGCTACCTGATTTCCCACAGTAATACAAGCACCTCTAGTAGGCGGCTGAATCATGAAGTCATTTGCCTCCATCTCCAAATCGTCCACGAATCTCCAATCCGGGGGCAATGATGCTCTCACTCGATGCTCCCAACTCTGCATCCTTGACAACCTCACTTGATCTTCCCTAACACGGTCAAGACTAGCGCTCAAATTTGCAACCATCGATCTTAGACTGTTGATGTCACTTTTGTTTACGTTTCCATCATACTCAATTCTTGCAGTCCTTTCCAACAGTCTTTGGTGTTCCCTTTCATTCTTATCAAACCTCTTAATTACCCTGGTCTCAACTACAAACCGCTCATACATCAACCTCTCCATCCTCCTCAAACGACCTGCGGGATCCCAGTAGTGTCTTGGTCTCGGAAAGTAGACCCTTGCGATATTCTCATGAATCGATTGCGACTTGGATGATTTGCTGGACTCTCCACCGCTCCCATTACTTACTCGAACAAATCCTGGTACTGTTCTCAAATAGTCCTTACAATTGTCCATCGGGCGATTAAAGGGTTGCTGCTCATATCGATCGGTTGGAGGTACTTCATAACCCTTCGGCGAATTCGGAGATTGAAACAAATCAGGTTCGGTCTGGCCTACAGCATTCTCGGGATTGCCATCATCCATTAATTCCTCGGGCTCTTCCTCAGAATCCTCACTCTCGTCACTACTAATGCTAAAATTGTCCACCTCACTCTCGTCATTGTCATTTTCCGGCCCTATTTCCTCTTCTGGAGCGATCCATCCATTATCATTGTCCGGCGGGTTCGGAGGAAACGGTCCCCCTTCGTGACCTACGACGTAATCGTTTCCATTATCATTAGGCGGTACCTCGGCCATTCCTGCAATAACAGCGAATTTCGGAGGGTACATAAGTAATTATACAATATTTATAAATACATGCATGCAAATGCAATGCAAAGGTGGTACATATGCCCAAAATGTAATAATATGATGCTCATGCATGATTAATACAAAAATTACGATGTCGGATATTCCACGTATAATCTCAAGGTCTACATATAGTAATTTCCATACTTACGTAATAATTACCCACATATATACTTCAACTCACAAGTATACGTCAAATGCCATGAATACAAAAATAAATCTTACCGGAGCCATGCAGGATAGTTGTGTGTGCTTGGACCATTTCTTACGACACCAAAAGTTATAGTTTAGGATTTTCAAAAACGACCTAGTTCTCTATAACTCATGGCTCTGATTACCAATCTGTAACACCCCCACAAATGCTATGCGCAGCGGAACTACAACATTGGGTGCTACACAGTATTCATTGCACACAAGATATATCAAACGACGCTAAAAAGACGTCAACTTAAAACTTGAATTAAAAATTGTTAGGTGATACATGTCCACAGTTTTTCCAACCCCAATTGGTACAACAGAGTTTAGCGTTTTCGGTCCCCATGAATCTCAACCCAAGAATTTCAGTTTCACAACAACATAACATTAAAATTTAAAATGTTTAAGTAGAAAAGGGAGGAAAAACAAGCAGACTCCAAGCCATACACACAACATCCATAACATGCATGCTCCATTCTACACTTCAGCGGTTACCTGAAACACATGCCAAAATTTGGTCAACGAAAACGTTGAGTGGAATTCATAGGTTTTACAATTCATTTGAACGTATATAAAATAAAAACCATTCGTGATCATTCATAGACTTGTCGATCAAACAATCTATATTCAGGATACTGACAATTGTGTTTAAGCTCATGACACTAATCCGTTAACTCAATCACCCGCGTAATAATTACCGGCGTGATTCAGATGAAACCAGTGCCCCTTCTAAAGGCATCAGTTGCAATTATACCTTATCTCTCATACAAGATAATCTACCGCAGAACTTACTCAACGTACAGCTTCTCGGCTAGCATTGGGTCGTTAGCCCCGTAGTACTACAAATTGTATAAGCGGCTATTTCCCCCTACTCGAGGGCAGGACAATAGTTAATAGTTCATGAATTTAGGGTCTTTTGCAACTAGGTACTCAACACAATTTCTAAGGCAACATTCGGGTCTAACAATCATTCATGATATACGTTCCTTTTAAAAACTAGCATGCATTTCCCTCGCGGGTAAAACAATTTGAAATAAATATAAGCGAGGCTATAAATTCACACCTTATATATTAAGTAGTCGGTAGTTCGAGAGATGATCACTGACGACGATACGGATGCCCGGGTAAATCAACACCTATCAACAAATAACGCGTAATGAGTAATCTCATTTTAAATACCTTACGGTACTGTATAAAATACATGGATACTAGTCACTTAGGACAATTATAACTCACGCCAAAACAAAACAACAAGCGTCACTCATTTTACACCATTCGTTCTTATTATTTACGTTATCCATTTTTATCCATTTTTGCCGGTACTTATTGAAAGTACGGGCTGTTTTACTCTACTTAACCATTCTTATAAAATTTGACAAAATTCTCAAAAATCCTATAAGACCTGTAGATAACACATTTTTAATCCCAATAAAAGTTTTTACTTCTACGACCCGTTACTCGACGCTTTTCCAAAACTACATTTTCCGGGCTGAAATTGTACTTCGACCAACTTGGACCTCTTTGACCTATTTGAAATGCACCTTTGACTTCTTTGACTCCTAAGTCCAATTATAGACTCAATTACACAGGTTTGTGACCAAAATTTGACCCTTGACCATTTACCAATTCATACTTGTGGTCCTCGGGATTTGACTAAAACTATACATAAATTCGGATTATGAAAGTTCTCGTCTCCCGGTACTCGATCTTTAAAACCTCATAACTTTTAGCTCGTTTTGAGTCACGGGCTCTACCTTATACCAAATTAAAGCTAAGAAGACCCTCTATGACTACATTTAGTTATCTAGACCTGTAGGAAAAATAATTTTTACGAAAAGGTCCTAAACTTTCTGCCTAATTTTGACCATACCAAAATCATGCTTAAACTCGATTCCAAACCTACTAATCACCACTAGGCATCATCCTAAGCTTTCCCAAACATATCCAAACACAAATTTCAGTCCCTACCCCTATTGATCAATCAACCTCATAATCCTAACATCTAAAAACAAACATGCAACCACATGTACCCATCTAAAACACCAATAAACATAATGCTAAACACAATATCAAAGCTCAAAATCATCAACCACCATGGCTCCCCAAACACCCCCTTGTGCCGTGGGGTTTGGGTGACCAAATCACCACAACCAAATTAATTTTGGTGGGTTTTATTGGTGATTATACTCACACTATACATGAATTTAACATGCATCCATACAATTAGCCTCAAAAACGAATTTGAATGATTCTTGAAAATTTTTGGAAAATTTTTGTTAATGCATGTTTAATTAAACCATGGATTAACACTCACCAATGAATTTTAAGAGGTGGTCTAAGGTTAGTTTTTGTTAAAACTCAAAAAAAAAATGGTGGGTGGTGGTGGTTCTTGGTGTTTGGCCGTCGGCCTAAGGACAAGAGAGAGAGAGTTTTGATTTATTTTTTTGTTAAATGTTTGTGTGTGTTGTGTTTGTGCCTTTTTGTGAGATTGGGAGGGACCTAAGTGCAATTAAAGGTTTCTTTTGGCCTTAAGTAAAAACGTCCTTAAAACTTTGCGGGATCGACTCACTAGTCAAATTAGAAAATTTTACGGGAGTCGGAAATCATCCCGAACACTCCAAAATATTTTTGGGATACTTTAAATGTACTCGGAAGGCTATAAAACTCACCCGACTCAACTTAACACGAACCGTAAGTAAAATTCTCGAAAAATTACATTATCGATAAACCGTCAATAATTATAGAAATTTGGGCATCCATCGGGATCGTAATCGTCATCGTCCTTCTTGAATCGTCAATCGTAAAAATTATAACCTCGAACATCGGCTTTAACCAATATACTTGTAAATATAGAAATTAAAACTTATTAAAAATTTCAAAAATTAGCGTAATTTAGGGTAACGTTAATGACCTCGGTTCTAGGGTGTCACAGTAATGACCTCCCAAGTCAAGGTTGTGATTTCTCACTTTTGGAGTACTTGTGAATTTATTGTTCTACGTATACAATATAGTAATAGTATTCACACAAAAAATGAAAAACCGACAATACGTATTAGTAGAGTGCTACTAATACAATTAGCTATTATGGCTATATAAAAACAACAATTTTTCAAATCAAAACACAACACGCCTCCCCGGCAGCGGCGCCAAAATGATGGTTGTAATTTTACACTCGTTTAGGAAAACGAGCGTATAAAGCGGTAAGTATTAAGCGTACGTTTAGGAAAACATAAACACTTATGACCCTTTGTGTGGGATCTTTCTCAAGGAGGCTAGTGTGTTATGTGTGTTAAGATTTGAGAAAAGTTTGTGATTAATATTATTGAACAAGGAGAAAAGAAAACGGAAGACGGATTACGCAAAAAACAACGTACGACGTAAAACGCGCAAAACCTAAAACGCAACAAAAAATCGACTAAATTAAAATTTTTGAAAACTTAATTAAAAACAAATTTATTAAACTTAAAAAGAAAAATAAAAACTAATTTTAAAATAAAATGGGATAAAAATCCAAATAACGAAAGCATATGAAAGTAATAACGAACGTAAAAACACGACACTTTTAGAAAAATTATTAAATTTAAACTCTACAAAATCAAACTTATTTTTCCTACGTCCTAAATGACAAAAGAAAATTTTGAAAAAAAGAATTATATTTTTTTTACTTTTATATTTTTTATTATGAATTAAAAACGATTTTAAACTAATTAAATGATTAAAAATATCAAATGATTCTATAAAAAATCCAAAAAATTACTGAAGGTAGATAAAGGTGAAAAGACTCTATGAAAAATATAATCTACAAGAATAATCTACTTATAAGCTGCGAAATAAGCCATAATGGCTGATTAGCTTAAAACAAAATAAAAGTATAAAGAAATGAAAAGATAAACATTAACAACAAATTAAAGGTAGCACAGATGGTTGGGGCGCTAGGCTGTTGAGCTATAGGTCGCGTGTTCTAGTCTCACTCTTGTCTACTTTTTGTTCAGTTTTTTATATTTGTATATACACCCTAAAAAAAGTTAAAAGAAACAAAGAAGGTGGTAATATCAAAAATTGATTATAGAGCACAGATGGTTTAAGAAGTTGTTGTTGCGTCTGTAAATTGTGTGCAGGTCTGGGGTTCTAGCCCGGCTGCTCTCCTTTTTTCTTTTCTTTTTTATTGGCTTATAAAATAAAAAACTCAAATAAGCATTGGCTTATTGGAACTTATAACCACAATAAAAGAAACATATAATAGACAAAGAATCAAACAAAAGCAAAAACAAAAACACAAAGATTATGCAAAATCAAAATGATGAACAGTAAAGCTTACAAACTCCAAACTAGGTAAAAAAAACTAATTTCTGGCTTAATTATAAGCTATCCTATAAGCACTAACCCCGGATATTATTTTAAACAGATCAAGTCCTACGTGAATACTAAAGGAATCCTGAATTTCAATATCTAAATCCTTAATTTCAGGAAGATAAAAAATCTGGTGCTTTTAGTCACAGAAATGAACAAAAATGACTAGATAAAGATTCGCTTTTTGAGTACTAATGTATTTATCCTTAAAGCGTTGCTTATATCGACCAAATAACATTCAAATGAGTGAACTAAAACAGATTGAAGGCAATATTTAACAATAGAACACCAAAATCTAAGAAAATCAAAAACAAGGTTCTGAAGAACAGAAGTTGCAAGTATTTAGACTATCCTAGGTGCATTCTAATGAAACTTGGCTTATCATTCAACAATCCTAATCAGCTCCAAGACTCAAAATTTCTCAAAACAGTGAAAGACCTACAACTAAACTACTCACTTACTAAATTTCAAATCTGAAAACCTCAAAATTAAGCAATGAGAGCTGCTAGTGTTCTTGACTTATAAATAGTAGTTTATGAACTAACATGAAAGCAGATTTGAGCTAAGGCACTAATCAACCTAAAACAAGTATTTAAGTCCTCAAAATAACATTAGTAGGCAAGAATAAAGCGACATGAGATAAGTTAAACCTCTACAACTCCTAAATTCATCCTATTGCTATGATCAAAGCAGAAACTTAATTACTAGTTTTTTTTTCTTTTTAATTTTCTTGAATACACAGGTACTAAAACACAAAGCACAAAGCATATAACAAACTTTGTAACACGAAATTTGAAAAACCTTGAAAACTATTTTAACACAATAACCAACACTTGTAACCTCTTAACTGATGCAATCAGATTAAAATTAAACAAACTTGTATCAATTAAAATTAAGGTTTAGAAACAAACGTCGAGAGCGTACATCCACGCCCTCGAATGTCGAGTTTATGTGATGGCGATTTAGTCACAATCTTCCAAAACAAACCTGGTAAGACTTAGCAAACATGAACAGTAACAGATTAAAACCAAACCAACTGAAATCTTTTCTTTCCACAAAAACTTGAACTAAAAAAAACTTGAACTGAAAACTTTAAATAAATAAATGGTGCTCAGAGATTTTAAAACCAAATCCAACTTTTATTTCATAAATAAAAAAGGCATTACAATTTTTTTCTAAAAATCTAAGACAAGGAGTCATCCACAAGTTGGAGCCTCCTTATATACTAGTAGATCGATGATTCTAGATTAAAAACCCTAATATATGAATTCCCTTAAAAGCCCTTGAAGGATATTCGGATCCAAATAAGAATATGCTGAAATTTGAATATGGGTCAAGAGGCTCCCATGTGATTCTGCCATGGCCATGTGATGTGTACAGCTGATGAAGTAATCTTGATGGTCCAAGTATGAGTAGGGAGCACGAAATCCATCTTGGCCATCGATCTTCTGCGCCTCTTTCACATATTTTTGTCTTGGTCTTGATCTTCACGTGATGTTGTTTGTGTGGGGTAAGATGAGATGGTGACAGATTTGGGATTAGGGTTGAGATAAGGTTAATTGATAATGGTGGCTGTTGAAGATGAGATAAGAAAAATAATCCCCTTTTTGTAATATACGCTTAGTAAAAGTACAACAAATGCATCTTTTTTTTTGTTTATACCGACTGTTAGCAAAAACAAAAGCGGTATGGGTTGGTATGCATTAGGTTGAGGTGTAAGAAGCCCCCAAAAAAATAAATCAAGGGGAACTGGGCCTGGTGGTGATTCGGGCCTTGTTGTTTATATCCAGTGAGATACAATTGGACTGTCCGAATATGGTTGGTGTTATACTTTAAATTTAAACGGGTCAACTCGGCCCGTTAAACGGGTGTGGGTTGTATCGTAAAGTTAAATTTTAAGCTTCAGGATCGGTTTTTCATCCTCGTCCAATGTCGCGCCTCGGGTCGATTTTGACTTCGTCTTGACTTGTAAAATCCTTAAACTTTATCGAGTCGAACCAAATATACCCGTTTTTATGCAATTTGGCTTCGGTCTTGTACAACTTGATTCTTCGAGGACCAAATATGTAAACTCTTGACATTTTAGGGACCACAATGTAATTTTAGAGTTTTACAAGGGTATAAAATGACAAGTCTTCAAACTTGGAGGACCAAACTTGACAATCTTCAGTTCTTCAAGGGTATTTTTGGAAATTTATCATTTGGGTCCGGTTCATTGTGCGGCTTCATTTCCCGTGTTCGTTTTTGATTGATTCTTGTGATCTTTTTGTCTTTTTCTCGATATCCGTACCTAAAATACACATTGAGCAAACACAAGCATATATATGGCACTTTTTATGATATTTTCATCGTTTTAAGCCCATTTTGGACGATGAGACTATGTATAAAGCAGTCTCATCACTACTCGATGTTAATCACTAGGAAAAACATCTCAATGATCATTAGGCATCCAAATATCCAAAAATTCTTAAAAATGAAAGGGTGATGGAACATTTTGGGTCTATAAAGAAGTTTATAAATGACACCAGTTGGGATGCCATAACATAAAATAAAAAGACCTTAACAAAGAAATTAATCCTATGGAAATTATCTTTTCATCAAAAGACTAAGTTTTGCAAGGACTGTCCAATCACACACATGTGTACAAACACGATAGATATGAGTGTCCTCGAGTATCACTTGCTCACAAAGTCCTTAAGAGTGAAGATAACTTATATAATCCTTGTAACTCCCAAGTAAACCCAAAAATTATGTAACCCAAGTCACCAAACCAACCATCCCAATTATAGGTAAAAATGTCTTAGCAACATGCATGCAAAATAAATTACGTGCATGCTACAGTGCCTCGAGGTTTAGAAATTCCAAAAATTTCATAAAGAAAGAGCCTTCATTATTTCTAACCCCCACATACATGTGGACACAATCTAGAATTGTGAAAGAGTGCTCTAAGAGTACCCAAAAACCTAAAGGTTTACCTCCCCTTAATAGAACCACACACATCATTATATGTGTAGAAGCAAAATTTTATTTCAAGATAGGAATGTAAACATTCCAACCATCATAAATAAAAGTTTGCAACTCTATATCCATCCAAATGTAGCTCCACATTCCTGCATAGTTAGACAAAAACCATAAAAACACACAAACAGAGGTTACCCTTTCCCACAATAATGGGTAGAGATAACATGTTAGTGGAGAAAAATAATAACAGTGCAAAGACCAACAATGCAAGTTCCTTTAGCATCCACTATCCCAATATCCTTGATAATTAACCTGATTTTGGATAGCCTACTCAAAAAGAAAACAAATTAGTTTTCTTTGGAGATCCAAGCCTTGTCAGACTTGGATCTGTCTAGTTGTTCAACTAGAGTGGTCTTATTCTTTACCACAAATCCATGTTCATCCCTTAGTGACCTAATCACCCAATTTGTTCCTATGAGTCTAATAATGACCTTCTCAAGATATTTAAATCTATTGCAATTCATTGAAATACCATTAAAATTTGATTTTTGCTCTTGTTTAGGTTTCCAAGTTATGTGGGATGATGCCTTAGACCCTTGACCCTTACTAACCAAGTATCTTTGTTTATATGGTCTAACATAAGGTTTAACAACAGCTAGTTGTTGCGTTTTCATGCCAAACATGGAGCTGTCAGCGTTGCATTTGTTCCTGTCAGCGTTGAATTTGTTCCTGTCAGCGCTGAATTTGTTCTTGTCAGCGCCCAGATTAGGGTTTTCTATAGGAACATACTGCCTGTTTGACCAAGTGTTGGTCTTTTGAAAGGGCCTTTGTCCATGGGTATTAGCTGCCTTAGAGAAGAAAGGAGCTGGTCTATTAGCCTGTGGTCTAGTGTGGACAAAAGGTCTATGGTTGACATTGGATGACCTATTGTCAGCGAATGAATTGTATCCACTGACACAATTATAGGTCAAATGTGAGAAGCTCCCACATGAGTAACAAGTCTTTTTGGACACAAACTTAGGCTTAGACTGATAAAACCCTATCCCATTAACACTTGCTTGGCTTTTGAGTGACGTAGGTTTCCTATACATTTCAGCATATTTAACACTAGGTTGTTTCTTAATTGGGGAGCCAAGATTGACAGCTTTTCCAGTGATGGGATTGGTCACAGTGATAGGTGTAGATACTACTGGACTCTCAATGGGTGTAGGCACAAATGGACTCTCACTAAGCATCCTACCCTTAACAAACAAAGTGGGGTTGGCCTTCTTCCACTCTTCTAGGTTAATAACCTTTTGTTGGTATTCCTCAACTGGGGAAAGAAATCTAGGTGGAGGAATAAATTCCTCTTCTTGGAGTTCTGGTATACCAGACCAAGAGAGATCCTTTCTATGGACACCATAAAAGTTCCCAGCAGGCGGTGGAACAACAACATATTCTTTTAACCCAATCCCAGACATGTCCCTAGAATCTCTTTGTTCACTAACACATTTTTCTAGAGTTTGAGAAGCTTTATCAAATCTTTGAATTTTAAGCCCTATATTATCTTTGTTTTTAATGGCCTCATCCAACTCAGCTTGTATAACACCTTTGGATCTCTCCAAGATGTCCCTAATCTCAATACTAGCATTGAGGTCATGAGTTAAAATATTGATTTGATCTTTTAGGTCAAGCTCCATTTTCTTATATTCAGCCACAGTCTTTTCAGTTTGTACAAGTGCCACTTGATAATTTGAATGTCTAGCTTTTACGTCTAAAACATCTGATTTCAATTTTAAAACTTCTTTATTAAGTCTTTCAGTATTTAACCTACAAGAAGATTCATCACATACCTAATTATTAGAACTTGAAGAAGAATTGGAACTTGTGGAACTTGAAGTAGACTTGGCCTTAACTAAAAACATCATCAGATTCTTCTTCACCTTCTTCCTTAGCCTTGTTCACCTCACGATATTGGATCTCGTTCTTCAAATCAAAGTTTCTCAACAAGCTCTGATACCACTTGTTGATCCCAAACTTAGATCGATTTAGCTTTTTGTTAACGATATTAAATCAAGTTTAACATGTAGAGAAACTTTGTTTTATTGAACAAACTAAGTGTTATGCGGAATTTAACACTTAGAACAAAGAACAAAACAAAGTAAACCAAACTTTCACTTTGATTAATAATATCAATGAATGATTACAATGAAAGTGTTGTGAGATACGTGGAAGAGGTGTGTGAAAGGGATGTGTCTTATGTCTAACCCTAAGGCCTCCTTTTATAGGTTTAAGGAGCCTTGTACAAATAACTAAGATCAACTATTTTAGGAAGAGACATAAGATAAACATACTCAAATAACTCATTGACTAAATATTTTAAACATTAAAGAATATATTCTGAATTCTTATCTTCATATTTTGTCCATCAGCTTGAAGAATTCATCATTGGCAGATTTAGTCCTTGTCTTTGTGTTAAGAGTCTTCTTGTCAGCGCCTTGATAATTCTTGTCAACGTCTCACCTGTCAGCGCCTCGTCTACTCTTGTCAGCGTCCAAGTTCCTCTTGTCTGTGTCTAGGGACTTGGTCAATTTTATTCCCAACACCACCATGCTAACACATCACCTTCGATGTAACACCCCATTTGGATAAATGGAATGTCACAGGATAATCATGGCGTAATATCAAAGCATAAGGTAAATGTCCTAGAACATTACATGACCATAAGAGATAACCGGAATCAAACATCGGTCCCCAACATAAACTCATAAAAAAGCATAAAGTAAAAGTAATGCAATTAAAACAGAAACATAATATAGCTCCCATCCTATGCATAAACTTTCACATGCTCCTGACCTTGTGTACCTGCCGTTTGGGACATGAAAAGAGAAAACGGCTGAGCGAGACGCTCAGTGCGCGGATATATATATAATAATATGGAATAGCATAAACATAAGTAAAGGCTGAAATGAAAGCATGACAATGAAAGTGCAGCGGAATAATATAAGTCCTGGAAACCTGGTGACATGTAATAAACTGGTTTATTCTGAAAAGAGTCTCATGTTTATGTTAATACTGAAAGTCTGCTGTTTAATCATGAAAACTGTAATTTAAATGCCAAAGAGCTCATATTGGTCATGAAATATATCAACGTGCATGAATACATGGAGGGGTGACCTCGTCATGCTATTAGAGGGGTGACCTCTAAATAACTGTAGAGGGGTGACCTCTAAATAACTGTGCTGGGTGGAGGGATCAGCTCCAATGTGAAGGATGTAGAGCACACACCACATTCACCCTGATAACTTGTAAACTGATAAGCCTAGGATGCATCCATACGCCCCACTAAACATACATATAAAAATGGCCAAACTGAACATGAGTGGGACGATGCAGGATATCACTCTCCTGCATGTGAGTCACGACACCGGTGCCTCTAGTGCCATGGTTACGGTACCTCCGTAACTAGTACATAAACTGATCATGCTTGTTTATAATGCTCAGGCAATTTATTTAGTTATTAACATGATTACTGATAAGCTTAAACATATACTGGGGAAAAACATTTGGATGCAAACGGGGAATCCTAAACATGCATAGAAAAAGGAAGTCCTTACTGATAGGACGGGAAATCCGTACCTCACGTCCAGTAACGCAACGAAGGATAACGTGAAAGATGAGAACGTGAAGAAGATCATACTCCATAAATGCTACATAATAAAGAGGGACGTGCATGAGTCGCTTGGTTAACTTATACTTAATAATTATTAATTACTTGACGTTAACTTAACTTGTTCTTGTATTGACTTAAATGTTCTTGACTTATTTTACGGCTTCTAGTTAAATCGTGTATTCTGATTAGTGTATTTCATGTTCTTATAAATTAATAAGCACACAATATGTATAATTCATGATCAATAATAAAGTTTATTAAATAAATATTTTAAGCCAAAAATAATAATTGCTAATTGACAATAACATGTATGGTTTTACTTGAAATCATAATTTATATCATAACATGATAAAGTAATAAACCTAACGTTAACTAGATAATTAAATAATTAAATCAAGGCACGTTTATTAATTTAATTTCGTAAATAAAATATTTAACCATAACGTGTAAATAATACCTAGACTAATCATGTTTAATAACGTATTCTAACGTACCCAAGCCTACCAAGACACCCTCGTCTCGGTCGCACGAAACAAAACAATAATTAATAAAAATACCCTAAAATTCCATACTGTCGGATATCTACTATTTCTGTTTTGTCCGATAAATAATATCAATATTATCCAAGATATAAAATCATTGTGTTGTCCGATATATAATACGCGTGTTATCCGATAAATATGTCTGTTTGTTGTCCGATAAACCTGGAACCCTAGTTTAGTTTGGCTGTTTGTTTTATACCCGCTATTTTACTACATTCGCTCTGGCTGCCCATTAACTCTACCCACGGGCGTCAATTAATTTCCCACCGAGACACAAAGTGTCTCGGTTCCCATTGTTTTACCCAAACGCACCCTGCTGCGTGTTTTGGGGTTGTCGCCGGTTGAACAAAACCACCACTGCCACCCCTAGGGTTGCGGCTGGTGGACAATAAAACCCACCGAGACACATGGTGTCATGGTGTCTTGGTTTGCTTGCAACAGCCATGAATACATAATCAATTCCTGAATCCCCTTCACATCTCTTGTTTTAACATGTTTTAAAATCCTAATTCCTGAATCCTTAATCGATTCACAAAAGAAAAATAAATAAATAAATAAAACGTGATTAATGATTACCTTGATTTAAGTGTTAGGGTTTTGGGAATGAACGAACATCAAACCTTTATTCCTAGAATCACGACCCACTGTTTCTCTCTTGTTTTGGTGATCACTGCGACGGCAGGAAAAGAAACAGGAAGAACGATCGCTGCGTGTTTGGAAGTGACGGCAGAAGTCAAAGAAAAAAAATGATCGTTGGTGTTTAGGGTTTTGTTGGTGTCGACTAAACAGAAAACAAAAAAAACCGACCCCCCTTGTTTTATTATGTTTCATGTCGGTTGGTCCAACCCATATTGGGCCTCGGCCCAGTTTCTCCTTACAGCCGCCCAACTAAAACCAGATAGCCCTCCTTTCTTAATTTTACTTTTATTTCGCGATTCAAATAACGTTACGTGCTTTCGTGTTTTATATGTCGTAAAATATATTTCTTGGCTTGTTAATTACATGTTATACGTACATAATTATATCCGTAATTCCTTATCGTGTTAATCATGTACCTTATCATATCCATGTTTATTTAATATGTACGCGCGTTCATGTATTTCTAAATGTCTTGTTAATTATTCATGTAGCGTTAATTAAATGACGTGAATTATTATTTTGTGGTTTTTATTTATTATACGTAATTACATGTCGTATATTAATATTAATAATAATATACCTAATTATTTGTCGTACTAAAATCATATTCGTAGTACTCGTGTTAATTATTCATAACGCGTGTCGTATTATTAAGTAATCGTAAAGTTTAAATTTATACGTAATTTAATGTACGTAGTTTCCTAAGGATTTTTATGCGGGTTTTACAAATCTTCCCCTCTAAAAGAATAATTCGTCCTCGAATTAGAGATACGATATCCTAGAAGGGACATGAATGTGACGTGACTGTAGTGAACATGGAACATGACGTGACTTTAGAGAACATGGAACATGACGTGACTGAAAAGAACATATTTGAACTTATGATACTAAGTGTCATACTTACTTGGTATAAGCACACACACAGCATTGATGTGTAAGACATATTGAGACGTAGTACGTGAGCAATTGTGAACGTGATACGTGAACAATTCGGAACGTGATACTTGGAGATATGTTACATGAATTATGAGACATATGGTGAATGAGAATACGTGCAAAACATATCGTGAACGTGATATTAGAACGTAGGGTAAACATGAGATGGGAACATATCGCGAACACGAAATAACTGAGGAGGTAAAATCAATAATACTAGATAAGACGTGAAATGTGACGTGAAACATCTATCTGAGGATGAAAGTCATACTACACTTGAGTCTAGTCTCCCAAACTTTTACAATCTTTCCCAGAATGAAAGTGAATCGTAATTCATAAGATAGAATATGATCATGATCGTGAATGATGTCATGAACATGAAGTGAAAAGGCCTAATCATAAAATAATGAAGAATAGACTTAAGCATGAACAAAGTCATGAACGCTAATGTGAGACAAAACTTGAGAGCTGAATAATCATACGGACGTGAACGCAAATAACAAATGATATCATAAACCTTTATCTGATCTGATAGCTAAAAGAGTGTCGTGTAATCGTATGATCATTGGCTGGAAAATAGCTGATAGTCTGCTAATGTGCACTCCTTTCAGATGAAAGAAGACATGTAGGATTGGTTAAATTGTCGAATGACGATTCAAATATTTCTAAAGGTTGAAATGACTATAAGTGTGTTAGTGTTCTATCTTAACCTGCTGAAAAGTCACGCATTTAGATATGAACATAACCACATCTTGTTTTCATGCCTCTCCCTCACAATGTGGTTAAGGTCATGATACATCTTGGTAGGATCTGGATACATAGCAATTAAAAGGCTCTGAGTCTAGGTAAAAATTTTAACTTCTTATAGCGTAAAATTTTCTGGAATGCATAAGTTAGTGAAGGATTTTCTCCTTTACGCGTAAACTTAGTCATGGTAAAGATTTACCATGGAACGATGTGATTCAGCGTGTCACTGAAATCAACTACATACGTACAAGAAAAAATTCAGCGTGAAATTCCTCCGTTATTAGTCTTGTAACATAGAGTGAAGATGGTCTTCGTGCTCTTCTAAACTTAAAGAAGGTCATAGTGTTAACAATGAATAGAATAACGAGCTTATCCAGAGTTCATGAAAATTTAATTTCTCAAATCCTCAATTACTGCTGGCATTCGTGAACAAAAAGGCACAACATGGATTCATAACGACCATAACGTATGCGAAGAACATTCATGGATGGGTCCTGTTCTTTCACTCACAGCTGATGATAGTCTGATGGTAAATAGATCTTGGAAAGTGTTTAGGGTCTAGTAGTTGATCGTATAGATCAATAATACTTGGAAGATAAAAAATGGTCATGAATGGTAGTAGAATTGGTAGTTCCTTGTGGTAATATATCTGAGAAAATTATGAAGTATTCGACTGATTAATGGATAAGAATATCGAAAGTCGTGTCATAATTGATAGCTAGGAAATTCTTCTAGCCAATAACACATGCTTGTAAGGCAGAAGAAAAAAAAATTTCACTGATTTTCCAGGTGGAAAACCAATGTCGAGTGTATTCAGGAATCTGAACATTACTGAATATAATCTGGTACGAATAATGCAAAGTCTTGTCATAAATCTGAAATGGAAGTCTATATATACTTGGGTGATATAACGGCTTCTACGATGGACATGAATATCTGAATATGAAATCGTGAAATGAAAGTGTCGTGTCCGCACATGAAGTAAACGTGACAGGTTTCACTGAATATGTTTCGTCCGTATCATACGAAATGAACACTTGAATCACTATGGCTAGGTTCAGAAATTATGCATGAGTTGTGTGTCTTGACTCATGTGCTAAGAAGTATACGTGTGACATGTGTCTTGACTGGCGTCTTGATATGGGTCCTTAGTACTTATACATGAGAGGATGTGTCTTGAAGGATGCCTTGACATATGAAAAGAAATCATAATGGAAATGGTGGTTAAATGCTAGAGTTGGCGGATCTACTGGATTGCTGACCCTTGTAATTCTGGTTAAGTCTGTGACCGGCGTTCTGTTGTGATTGCTAGAATACTTGTTGTCACAGTAGTGGTTACTATTGTCTTGTCTGTCTGTCCCATGATGGTCATTCTCATGACGGTGATTCATGTAACTATTCAGCTGAGTGGCCAGCTGGTACCGGTTCCCACTCATATGACTGAAAAGATAACTGAATGACCTGTGACATACAACTAAAAGGTAAGGACATGAATCGGGATGGAAATCCTCTAGTGGTGAAGCATCTTCTCGTCCGATCGCTTTGATCTAACGCCTTTGTCTTCGTCTTGTAGGATCTCCAGGTTGTGAACAACATCAACATCTCGTAGCGTCTCCACATACTCAGCAGCATCAACATTTAGTAACATCTCCCAGTTATGAGTGGCATCAGCATCTTGTAGAACATCAACAATTGGAATACGCCTGAGATGATTTAGAATCGACTAGCGAATACTCGTGGAGTATTGTAGGTGAAATACACATGGATTACGGTGCATGTAATACACATGAGATACGGTACTTAGAGTACACGTGGAATACTGTACATGGAGTACACATGGAATGTACATGAAATAATTGGTATGGGGTCGAATATCTGACTTGATTTTTAAGGAAAATAATTGGTTAAACGGTTAGGAACCGAACTGGAATGAGTATCATGATAGCATAGCAATATCAGCGTAGACATCATTCTGGTTGCATAGAGGAAACACCAAAAGGATGGTTAAACAAAATTCAACGATGATTTGCATGAAAGCATGATTAATGAAAACCAACCATGACTATCATAAAAGTAGGATTAAATGAAATCCATTAATGTCTAGCATGAGGGCATGATCGACATGATGAAAACATCATTTACATAAAGAGGCATGGAACATAATCATCATGAAAATGAAATTATCATGAAGAAACATGGGACAAAATTAACATGAAGGAGCATAAAACATAATCAGCATGAAAACGAAGTTAACCATGATAGTATGAAAACATACTTGACATAAAGAAACATAACAATTAAATGAGGGGACATGAAAAATTATGACGATGGTGTGGACGACTATGAGTCGTTTCACAATGTAATTTAATACAACATAAACGGTAAGTCTGACATAATATAACATGACCTAAACATAAAAGATGCATGAAGTACTTTATAAAGTATGAAATAGTTTATAATGCATGAAAAAGTTTAAAATGCATGGTTAATAAATATGATGATATGTACATGAGTGAACGCCTATGGGTTGATTCACAAAACAAAAGACAAGTGTGGACGCCTATGGGTCGGTTCACTAAACAAACAAAAAGTTTCGATAAAAGCACATGTGACTAAATAGAGCCAGTCCTGTACCAACCATTATTTAGTCAAAATTCCTGCGACAATGAGATGCATGCATGAATGAATACCTGTAATAAAAGTAAAATGAATGCGTGAAAACCAACTGTCTAACCTAACAGAAAACGTATGACCAAGTATGAACTACGATGGTTCAGTCCATATTAGCCAAAGTTCTCAAGGAACATCATGCATGAATGACATGTAACTAAGTATGGATGACGGTTGTTCAATCCATATTAGTAAAAACATGAGAAAACATCATGGTTAAAACATCAAGGTGCTGAAAATATCGATACATGGAATAACAAGCGTTGTCTTAAAAAGGTCCTTGTGACTACCCACTAGTCACAGGTCAAGTTTTTGAGCCTACAGGTCGAAACCTTGCGCTCTGATACCATAATTGTAACACCCCATTTGGATAATTGGAATGTCACAGGATAATCATGGCGTAATATCAAAGCATAATGTAAATATCCTAGAACATTACATGACCATAAGGGATAACGGGAATCAAACATCGGTCCCCAACATAAACTCATAAACAAGCATAAAGTAAAAGTAATGCAATTTAAACATAAACATAATATAGCTCCCATCCTATGCATAACCTTTCCCATGCTCCTGACCTTGTGTACCTGCCGTTTGGGACATGAAAAGAGAAAACGGCTGAGCGAGACGCTCAGTGCGCGGATATATATAATAACATGGAATAGCATAAACATAAGTAAAGGCTGAAATGAAAGCATGACAATGAAAGTGCAGCGGAATAATATAAGTCCTGGAAACCTGGTGAAATGTAATAAACTGGTTTATTCTGAAAAGAGTCTCATGTTTATGTTAATACTGAAAGTCTGCTGTTTAATCATGAAAACTGTAATTTAAATGCCAAAGAGCTCATATAGGTCATGAAATATATCAACGTGTATGAATACATGGAGGGGTGACCTCGTCATGCTATTAGAGGGGTGACCTCTAAATAACTGTAGAGGGGTGACCTCTAAATAACTGTGTTGGGTAGAGGGATCAGCTCCAATGTGAAGGATGTAGAGCACACACCACATTCACCCTGATAACTTGTAAACTGATAAGCCTATGATGCATCCATACGCCCCACTAAACATACATATAAAAATGGCCAAACTGAACATGAGTGGGACGATGCAGGATATCACTATCCTGCATGTGAGTCACGACACCGGTGCCTCTAGTGCCATGGTTACGGTACCTCCGTAACTAGTACATAAACTGGTCATGCTTGTATATAATGCTCAGACAATTTATTTAGTTATTAACATGATTACTGATAAGCTTAAACATATACTGGGGAAAAACATTTGGCTGCAGACGGGGAATCCTAAACATGCATAGAAAAAGGAAGTCCTTACTAAAAGGACGGGAAATTCGTACCTCACGTCCAGTAACACAACGAAGGATAAAGTGAAAGATGAGAACGCAAAGAAGATCATACTCCATAAATGCTACATAATAAAGAGGGACGTGCATGAGTCGCTTGGTTAACTTATACTTAATAATTATTAATTACTTGACGTTAACTTAACTTATTCTTGTATTGACTTAAATGTTCTTGACTTATTTTACGGCTTCTAGTTAAATCGTGTATTCTGATTAGTGTATTTCATGTTCTTATAAATTAATAAGCACAAAATATGTATAATTCATGATCAATAATAAAGTTTATTAAATAAATATTTTAAGCCAAAAATAATAATTGCCAATTGACAATAACATGTATGGTTGTACTTGAAATCATAATTTATATCATAACATGATAAAGTAATAAACCTAACATTAACTAGATAATTAAATAATTAAATTAAGTCACGTTTATTAATTTAATTTCGTAAATAAAATATTTAACCATAACGTGTAAATAATACCTAGACTAATCATGTTTAATAACGTATTCTAACGTACCAAAGCCTACCAAGACACCCTCGTCTCGGTCGCACGAAACAAAACAATAATTAATAAAAATACCCTAAAATTCCATACTGTCGAATATCTACTGTTTCTGTTTTGTCCGATAAATAATATCAATATTATCCAAGATAACATCATTGGGTTGTCCGATATATAATACGCGTGTTATCCGATAAATATGTCTGTTTGTTGTCCGATAAACCTGGAACCCTAGTTCAGTTTGGCTGTTTGTTTTATACCCGCTGTTTTACTACATTCGTTCTGGCTGCCCATTAACTCTACCCACCAGCGTCAATTAATTTCCCACCGAGACACAAAGTGTCTCGGTTCCCACTATTTTACCCAAACGCACCCCTGCTGCGTGTTTTGGGGTTGTCGCCGGTTGAACAAAACCACCACTGCCATCCATAGGGTTGCGGCTGGTGGACAATAAAACCCACCAAGACACATGGTGTCATGGTGTCTCGGTTTGCTTGCAACAGCCATGCATACATAATCAATTCCCGAATCCCCTTCACATCTCTTGTTTTAACATGTTTTAAAATCCTAATTCCTGAATCCTTAATCGATTCACAAAAGAAAATAAATAAATAAATAAATAAAACGTGATTAATGATTACCTTGATTTAAGTGTTAGGGTTTTGGGAATGAACGAACATCAAACCTTTATTCCTAGAATCACGACCCACTGTTTCTCTCTTGTTTTGGTGATCACTGCGACGACAGGAAAAGAAACAGGAAGAACGATCGCTGCGTGTTTAGAAGTGACGGCAGAAGTCAAAGAAAAAAATGATCGTTGGTGTTTAGGGTTTTGTTGTTGTCGACTAAAAAAAACAAAAAAAACGACCCCCCTTGTTTTATTATGTTTCATGTCGGTTGGTCCAACCCATATTAGGCCTCGGCCCAGTTTCTCCTTACAGCCGCCCAACTAAATTCAAATAGCCCTCCTTTCTTAATTTTACTTTTATTTCGCGACTCATATAACGTTACGTGCTTTCGTGTTTTATATGTCGTAAAATATATTTCTTGGCTTGTTAATTACATGTTATACGTACATAATTATATCCGTAATTCCTTATTATGTTAATCACGTACCTTATCATATCCATGTTTATTTAATAGGTACGCACGTTCATGTATTTCTAAATGTCTTGTTAATTATTCGTGTAGCGTTAATTAAATGACGTGAATTATTATTTTGTGGTTTTTATTTATTATACGTAATTACACGTCGTATATTAATATTAATAATAATATACGTAATTATTTGTCGTACTAAAATCATATTCGTAGTAGTCGTGTCAATTATTCATAACGCGTGTCGTATTATTAAGTAATCATAAAGTTTAAATTTATACGTAATTTCATGTACGTAATTTCCTAAGGACTTTTATGCGGGTTTTACATTCGAACCGATAGCAAGCCAACCTCGACTTGAAGATGGGGTCACAGCCCATGGCATCGAAGATCTTCTCAATGTGAGCCAACCAGCTTTCAGCTTCACTGGGGCTATCTGTTCTCTCGAAAGCTCGAGGGCGTAGCTTATTGAATCTCTCCAGCCATGTGACAAATGTTGCTGGAGGAGGAGGAGGAGGTACTGCGTGTTGCTGCTGATTGTTGGCAACCTGCACCTCAGCCCTAATTTCGTTCCTCAGCTGAGGAAGCATAGCTTGCATTGCAGCTTGGATTGCTGCATTGAGTGGTTCCCGCTCGCGTGTGAGAACCATCTGACAGTATAACATAAAATACATGATTAAACTGATCAAAACATAAACTATATACATGAAAAAATTTATACCAATAAATCATGAGAAAAAAAAAATTTATGCAAGAAAATTAGTTCATGAATGCATGATGCAGTTTTATGAAAACTTATATATGCGCGAGAGTGAACGCCCATGGTCAGTACACTTAAAACAAAAGACATGGCGAGGGGACGCCAATGGGCCAGTCTTAAAGTTAAAAGTTTCGATAAAAGCACATGCGACTAAATAGAGCCAGTCTTGTACCAACCATCACTTAGTGATAAACCTGCGACAATGACATATATATGTATGCATGAAAATGATGAATGCATGAAAACCGGCTGTCAGGTCTAGGAAGACCATAGTGACTACCCACTAATCACATGTCGTGTTTTGAGAGCCTAAATGTCGAAGCCTTGGCTCTGATACCATAATTGTAACACCCCATTTTGGTAAATGGAATGTCACGCGTGATTATGGCGTGTCATCAAAGCATACAAGGATAAATGTATAAAACATCACATGACCATAAAGGAAATACTAGAATCAAACATCGGTACCCCAAAAGTAGAACTCATCACACACAAACATAAGCACTGTACATGAAAAGGACTAAACAATGTCCATGGAAATGAGTATCATGTATAATGAAATACATAAAGTAATGAAGGCTAGGAAGCTTCCAATCCATATGCACATACGCTTAAAGTCTACGAGCGTCATTGAGGACCTGCCGTCTTGGGACCATGAAAGGAAAAACGGCTGAGCATAATGCTCAGTGCACGGATATACAAGTATAGCATGAATAAAGTAAGCATGTAAGCATAAAGCAGTAGAAAAGACTAAGTCCTGGATAACCTGGTATATCTTAGCAAAACTGGTTTTATAGTTTGAGAAGCCTTATGTTTATCTTATAAAAACTGTTTAACATGTTTACCATTAGGCAATATAGGTCATGAAATATTAACGTGCATGAATACTTGGAGGGGTGACCTTGTCATGCAATTAGAGGGGCTGCCTCTAATTAATATAAGTTTGGGTAGGAGGGATCAGCTCCTTGTGAAGGATGCAAGGCACACACCACATTCACCTGAATAATCTTCTAAAAACATGTAACCTAGGATGCACCCATACGCCCTACATGATAATAATAATATGGCCAAAAGCTGAAGGGACGCCACGAGCTATCACTCCGCCGTGGTGAAGTCATAACACTGGTGCCTCCAGTGTTATGGTTATGGTACCTCCATAATTAGGTGAAACTGATCATGCATGTAGATGGCTTTAGGTATCTAATTAAACATAAGCAATTCAAAAACATATAAAACATATACTAGGGAAAACAGTTGGCTGCATACGGGGAATCCTAATAAGGAAGAATGTCCATACTAAAAGGACGGAGAATCCGTACCTTGTGTCCAGTGAACGAAGAAGACTAACGGAAGAGAGTCCTACTTCTATATCACTAATGCTACATAAATAATATACGTGTATAAGTATTCTGATTACTGAGTACGTAACTAATTTTATATCTTGTCTTAGCTTGTTTTATATGTTCATGTCATGTTTTACTGATTTAAGCTTTATACTGCGTTTATCATGTATTTTGTCTATTCTGATTAAGTATTACTTGTATTTCTTGTATTATTATACTTGTTGTGTAATAATAAGTAACTTTCTAAAAATATCAGGTTTCCTAAAATAGAAAGTTTCCAAAAATAGAAAGTTTCCAAAAATAGATTTACTGCTTAAAATAGATAAGTTTCTAAAAATAGAAAGTTTCCATAAATCGATTATCTGCCTTAATTAAATAAGTTTCTAAAAATAGAAAGTTTCCATAAATAGAAATAAGCTGGATTATTAAGCTAATAATATAAGCTTGAGTGTTTACTGATTTATATTCTAAGTCATGTGATATATAATATAGTTTTTAATTATTACATGTAAATTAAATAAACCACAGGTTAAAGTATTTAATTAAATATATCATGATTTAATAAAATAAAAGTAAAAATACTTAGGTTAAAACATGTATTAATATCTCTTATTAATATAACCTAAGTCATGTAAATTAATTAATTATAAGGCATGTTTAATAATTAATTAATTATATAGTCTAATTTAAATAATAAATACTTAGGTTAAAATCCATGTATTATTAATAATAATAATAACCTAAGTCATGTTGTAATTGAATTAATTAAGTAACATGTTAAATTAATTTAATTAAACCTTGTAATTGTTTTAATCTAAACATGTCGTGAACCGGACCGGTTTAACCCATGAACCGGCCAAACAGACACACCCTTAACAGTGGCAAAACCGGCTTGACCGGTTGCCACTATTTTCGCAAAAACAGCCACCGGCTGTGTCGGTGGTTTCCCTTGGTCTCTCGGCTAAAGCCGCCGGCTGGGCAAAGTTCCCACCGGCTAGCTGGTGTTCCCCCTGCTGCCGAGACTGTGGTTCCCCCTACTTTCCTTAAATAGCCACCGGATTATGCCGGTGGTGTTCTTGTTTCTGCCGAGACCCAACCAAACACCAAACCACTCCCCGACTTAGGTCGGGGTTCCCTTTTCTCTTGCGGCCGAGACCCACAACCACACCGAGACCTCTTGGTCTCGGTTGTTGGTGTGAACAAAAGCAAGCCGAGACCATAGGGTCTCGGTTCCCTTGCGTCGGCCGAACAAACACCCCTAAAACCATGATTAATTTACCCCCCATGATTAATTACAGGATGATTAACTTGTTTTTATATAACCTATGATTTCATGTGCTTTAATTTAATAAAAACATAAAAGAAAAAGGGGTTTAATAATTTATCGAATATGTAAAACAATGAATGATGAGAAACACGAACACTCTTGCAAGATTTGATCACCAAAAATCAACCAACATACCCCTTTTGTGTGTTCTCCCCGGCGGCCAAAAAGAGAGAGAGGAAAAGATTAGGTTTTTTTGATATTTTCTAATTTACTTGATTATGAAAATATCCTTTTTCCTTTTTCTTGTTTTAGTAAAGTTCAAAATGGGCTTGGCCCTTGTCTTGTGTTGGTGCCGCGGGTAAGAGGGGCCCACAAGGGGTAACCCATTGTTTTCTGTGTCTAATTATTATACGTTTTCTCATGTCGTGTTTACGTGTTTATTTAGTTATCGTTCGTGTCGTAAAATATTTATTCGCAATCGTAATAAATATACGTAAATACATAATATAAGTTCGTGATTATAAATGTTCATGATTTCATGTTCGTATGTTTGTGATTATAATTATTGTTGAAATAATTATCGTGTCTTAATACACATTAAATACTTATCGTGTTATAACACGTACGTAATACTTGTAAATCTTGTTCGTGAAACGTAAACGTGCTATAATAGGAAAGTTCTAATCATGTACGTACGATCATAAGGGTACTATTCATGGTAAAAGCATGCGGGTTTTACAGAGTCATAGGTTTAGACTCCAAGAACCAACATAGTCATAAAGTTTTATGCTATGAACATAACCATTAAAACATATCACATATGGACAAGGGGCTACATAATGCATTAACAAACTAGTAGTCAAGATCACACAATCTAAGCCAACCATGGCTACATGCCTTTGTAACACCCTCGTTTTACCATATAGCAGCGGAAGTTAATTTGGGGTATTACTATCAAGGTAGCATAGTCACAATAATATAAAATGCTCAAAATACATTTTATAACAATTTATGTTATCATTCATTTATTATTCAGAGTTTAATAAAAACAACTGTACATATCTGTACATCACAGGTTTTTCCAAACATCTAGTTTTATTATCTAGAATGATAACTTTTCAAGACACCACCATCCGCAGCCCGCTAGTTCTTATTCACCTGAAATATATGCCTTAAAGTCAACACAATTGTTGAGTGAATTCATAGGTTTAAACAATATTTGAATACAAGTACGACTCCAGGGATACAGTGTTATACACCCAAAATTTTAAATTCATTAATTCTTATTGCACTAGCTCATGACCCCGCGACTAGACATTATCAGAAAAACTAACAAATTGCCTTTAAGAAGGTTGTTTGCTGGACTATCCGAAGTTTAGCAAAATAACACATATCTTTTTAGCCTAGGTGAGAACCATTAGCTGTTGACAAGCGCGACTTGCCCAGATAGGAGATGTCAGTCTCCAATAGTAGTATTCACAATATTAGCGTTCATTACGTGATTAGCGGTCCATAATTAAAAGGGACTTAACAACAATAAGTAAACATAGTGTCAATAATCATATTGGCATCATACAAAAACACTTATATTCCAGTTTGAGCATATATCCCCCTCATGGGTTTTCAAATCATTTATAAAGCATTTAAAAGTGAGGCTATGAACTCACCTTAGCCTAAATAGTCTTGAATTATTCAGCTATAACCAATCACAACCTTCTCACAAAATATGAGTTGACACACAATATGTATTTATGTCAAGTCATAATCTCTTAGTTCAATATTTTCTTATTTTATATATTTATTCTTTGATTCATATACTTTCTTATTATAGTATCATTGTTCGGGCCATTATACTCAAAAGCCATTTTATAAACGTTTGAGGAGCGAGGGCACTTAAAATCGTAAACCAACCACTCAGTCAGAACGTAATATCGAGATGGAACATCTTTGTACAAAGTTCCATACTAAGTTGACATAGTATATTATTACATTGTATGTATTTAGTTTCAATATTGGCAAAAATAGTCCTTTTAGTTATATTTTGGCATAATTACACTTTTAACCCTTTAAGTATATAGTTTCATTATTTGCAATTTAATCCCTCAGTATTTAACCTTAGGGTTTTAAACTTTTCAACATTTATTATTATAGCTTTAGATTTCATAAAATGACACTTTTGGCCCAAAATGTTAAATAGTTACAAAAATGACAGTTTTGGTCCCTATAATTGTAAACATCACATAACTTCTTCAAAAATGTACCAAATGATCTAGGATTTTAATACAAAGTTTTAAAACACATTTATAATCATAATATCAACATTTTACCAGAATTATAGCTTTTGAAATGGATTTTACGTCATGATTTCATGTAAAATACAAAACTAGGGTTTTAAGACATCTTTAGCTTAAAACTTTCATTTAAAGTGATCATATGACTGAATTCTTTTTGGATTATATTTTAACATCATTTAGGAATTATAAAAAGTCTAAGTATTCATTATAAAAAGATCAAAGCATGCTTAACATAATAATTACTTAGGTAGCTCCAAAATGGCTCCTTAGGACTTCTTATGAGCACTACTTGCTATCAAAGGGTCAAGAGCTTTAGTCGCTTCCTTCTAGACCTGGTTTTTGTCTTGTGGGATGTCCTAGGATATATATAGAATTGAATATGAAGAATGTGTAGGAGATCATATGAAAACGGGGTGCAAGTCTTCATGTTATGTTATTCGGCCCTATTTATAGTATTTCCAACACTTAGGCTCCAAGCTAAGGCCATGTACTTGTAACTAAGATAGATAAGTGACTAAGGATATCTAGTGAATCTATACACAAGTTTATAGGGTCTAACTTCATTCCAATCTTATCTTGTGGCTCAAAATAGGTTACAACACACTTATGATAAGATGGTGATGTGTAGTTTCAAGTAGGTGATGCACCTAATTTTCACCATATGGAAAATATCCTATAACATGTAAAATATCTGATTTTTAAACTTAGAGTAGGAGGGAAAAGGTTTAAAACTAGTTTTGGAGGGAAAACATAAAACCATGTTTAAAATCTAGGGCTTGTAACTTATACTTTTTAATTTTGGTGATTAGTGACTTAGGAAAGTGATTAGTGATATATTAAGGCTTAATTAGGGTTTAGAAATTATATTTAGAAGATTTGGGTTCTTGGTTTGAATTTTAACAATGGTTTGATGTTAAAATGGGAAGTAAACTTATGTAGATTAGGGTTTTCTAATGATTTAGGTTTAAATCTTAGTAAAAGTCATTATCCTCGTCTTAACTATTAATGTAAACTTAGTTTAGGTCCTAGATAATGTGTTTTAAGTGTCCAATGAGTTCTTACACTTGGTTTGACAGCGTAGTTTAAGTAAACATGTCTAAAGAGTGAAAAATACCTATTTTGACCTAATTTACAAGTCATGCATTGGAATCTTGTACCTTGTGCATTAGGATACTTGTACATTGTCTTAAAATAATCTTATA
The DNA here is from genome assembly GCA_025667525.1 of Glebionis coronaria. NCBI lineage: Eukaryota > Viridiplantae > Streptophyta > Magnoliopsida > Asterales > Asteraceae > Glebionis > Glebionis coronaria. The sequence continues at coordinate 233,271,461 of CM046876.1, read as the reverse complement.
ACCTTAATGAAGTGCGATGAGTGTTTGTAGACTTGTCCTAAAAGACTAGGTAATGATTCTATGTAGATTTCTTAATATAAGGGTTTCTATGTCATTAAGCCTAACGACTTTCTATCTTGGGTAATTAGGGTTTATATCTTAATGTAAGCTTATTCTAAGTCTTATATAGTATGTTTATGACTTCTAGAATTTCTACATATTTAGTTTAAGGGTTTATATAGGTTGATCATATCTTAGGGTTAAATAAGTGAGCTTAAGGTCTTATGATTTGAAAACTTCTACTATATGATTTAATAATTTGTAACTTAGTTTAACATAAATGTATTAACTTATTATGATACTTACTTGAGTTTTATAATTAGTTGCAAAAGTTTAGACTCTAATTCATTATAGAATGGACTTTATATGCTAATGTAGGTTATAGGTCATTTATTTGTAATTAGCTTGAGATTAGTGAATATTAGTGTTTTGTGATCAATTACATTTCCTTTATATGATAGATTATAATTAGTATAATGTATTTGATAACTGTACATAAATATTATGTTGTTATATTTCTTGAAACATTAGTTTACAAGAGATTTCTAGGGTTTCTAAAGCTTTCTTAGGAATTTAAGGTATCCTTGTTGTATTTGAGTTGTTCTTATTCATTCTATATACATATAGTTACTTTTAGAACTCAGACTTGATATATACATAGTGTTTACAACATATAGGCATATGTTGATGTGGCAATTGAGATAGTGAGGATTCATATATTCAATAATTCAGTCACATACCATAGTAAAATGCAAAAATTTCTTAGCAAAATTACCTCTTTATTTATACACATACTGGATGTTATAGTCTCTTTCCCTTATTTTAAATCTCGTCCCGAGATTTAGCTAGAACTAGGGGTAATAGAAGAGAATAGATGCGGATATTTAGCTTGAATTTGATCTTCACGTTCCCAAGTATACCCAGGTCCTCTCTTTGAGTTCCATCGTACCTTGATTATCAAGATACGACTCTGCTTCAATCGTTTGATTTCTCTATCCATGATTTCCACAGGCTCTTCTACAAAGTTTAACTTATCATCGAGTTGAAGTTCTTTCATCGGTATGATGAGAGATTCATCAGATAAGCATTTCTTCAGATTCGAAACATGAAAAGCATTGTGAACATTACTAAGATCTTCAGGAAGCTCTAGTTTATATGCCACATGGCTAATTCTTTTGGTTATTTTGAATGGTCCTATATACCTTTGATTCAGTTTCTTTTTCTTTCCGAATCGAATAAATCCTTGACGAGGAGAAACTTTTAACATAACATGATCTCCAACTGCAAATTCCAAAGGTTTACGTATAGTATTAGCATAACTCCTTTGTCTATCTTGTGCAGCTTATAATCGCTGTCAAATTTGAATTATCTTTTCAGTAGTTTCATGTATTATTTCTTGTCCTGTCAGTTGAACATCTCCAACTTTGGCCCAACAGACAGGCGATCGACACTTTCTTCCATAAAGTACTTCGAAAGGCGCTGCTTTAATACTAGCATGATAACTATTGTTATAAGAGAATGCTACCAAAGGTAGATGTTTCTCCCATCTTTTTCCAAAATCTATCAAACAATCTCTAAGCATATCCCCGAGAGTTTGAATAGTCCTTTCACTTTGTCCATCTGTTTGTTGATGATATGCCATATTCATGTCCAATTGAGTACCTAAGGCACTTTGCATCGATCTCCAAAATATAGATGTAAAACGACTATCCCGATATGAGATAATAGATACATGAACTCCATGTTGAGACATTATTTCCTTAATGTACAATCTCATAAGAGTTTCTATACTATCGATCTCTTTAATAGGAAGAAATCACGCAGATTTTGTAAGGAGATCGACAATAACCCAGATGGTGTCATGTCCATTTGATGTCTAAGGTAATTTAGTCACAAAATCCATCGTAATTCTTTTCTATTTCCATATTGGAATCTTTGGTTGTATCAATAGTCCGGATGGCTTCTGATACTCTGCTTTAACTCTTGCACACGTTAAACACATACTAACGTATTTTGCTATGACTGCCTTCATGTTTGGCCACCAATAGAGTTTCTTTAGATCTTGATACATCTTTTCGGAACCAGGATGTATAGAATAATTTGATTTATGATACTCGTGCATAATCAAATCTCGTAAATTACCGTAGGCCGGTAAACAACTACGATTTTTAATACAACGAATTCCATCTTGACGAATTTCAAATTCTTTATCTGTTCCTCTCAACTTCTCAGCTTCTACATTTTCTACCTTAAGTGCTTCTTTTTGTGCTTCGAGAATTTGGGTAGGTAACTTTTGGAAAAGAGTTATCACTAATGATCTAACTCGTAACGGCTTAACACACTCTTTTCGACTTAAAGCATCGGCTACTACATTGCCTTTACCTGGGTGATAACAAATTTCACAATCGTAATCAGCAAGTAATTCTAACCAACATCGTTGTCTCATATTAAATTCCTTCTGATGAAGAATTAAAGACTCTTATGATCGGTAAATACTACACACTTCGTACCATAAAGATAATGTCTCCAGATTTTAATAGCAAATATCACCGCTCCTAATTCTAGATCATGAGTAGTATAATTCTTCTCATTAGGTTTAACTTGCCTTGATGCATAAGTGATGGAAATACGTTTTTAACGTATATTAGAAGTATCGGTCACTCCAACAATATTATTAAACGTTGTAGGCTCGTAGTTAGTAATTTACTTTATTTGTATTAATCACCTAGCCCATGGGAATGTCCATGGGTTGGAAGGCCCAAGCCCACTTAGGCTTGGGTATATAAACCCTTTCCTGTGATGGAAAGGGTGTTGGTTGTTTACTTATCATTTCACACAATACACATTTTCTTTCTTTCTCTCTCTAGTTTCTCTCTCTTGAAAACAACAACCCTCTTGATTAGATCTAAGATTATCTTTATTCTATAATTGGTATCTAATATTTGGTTTTAGTATCGTTCAATCTCGGTATCTAATAGAATGGATTTATCGTTTTCTAGTTAGACTTAATTCTTTTTGGTGATAAAAGGTTGATTGGTATTCTATGTCTACTTGGCACAAAACAAGTAAAAATGTAAAAATATTATCTTTACCACGTATACATATTACGCTAAAAACATTTTGCACTTACCACATTTAAAAACACGAGGTTCAAGTAAAAATACAAACTAATAACAAACTGAGTAACTAATGTAACTAACTAAACAAATTTAACAAGAAAAATAACAAACTACCAAATTTATAACAAACTATCTAATTACTCTAACAAGATTTAAAAAAAATAATAAACTTGGTAAAAGTAACCAACTACAAATTTTTAACAAATCTCTAACACTTTTTTAACAAACAAATTTTATAAAAGTGAAAATGAAAAATTTGTAAAAAAATAATTTCTATAAAAGAAAAATACAAATTTTATAGAAGCTAAAATACTTTTTATAAAATCTAAAAAAAATTACTTTTTTATAAAATTTGAAATTCTTTTTATAAAACCTAACTTTGATAACACTAAACTACCAAATTTCAATTTTGATATTTAAACTTAAATTAATAAACAAACTAGTCTAATTCTACTATTATATCAGGCCCATCATGCCTAAACTACAAGTGCAACAATTTATCACAACTAACAGGGCTAATTGATCTAATGACTTTAATATCCTACTCTTATGGAGTCAATGTGATAAATTGGACTATTTTAATGAAACTTTTGATACAAAGTAATTTGCAAGCAGATAGCATGTATTATATATCTACGGAGTTTTTAAAAAAAATAGCATTCATCTACACTACTAATACTAACTGGAAGTTACTAAGAAGGAAATAAAAATGTGAAACAAGATACCCACGTCCGAAGCCAGTCCGTTGTTGGAGAAGTGGAGCGCTGAGCTCACTTTAACTATCGCACCTCAAATATCGTCTATAACTGTACATCAAGGCCAGCCCTTTGGAGTCGAAAGCTAATTCTTTTTATAAACTGAGCTCAACATAACACGAAATAAACTTCAACTGCCAAAGTGAACTGCTGAATCGTAAACTTCAACCTACGAACAGCTTATACTTTCTACCACCAACTAATTCCAAAGGCTCGTTGCTTCGCTGAAAAAGAAAGCTTTTACTTTTGATATGAAAACCACAACAGAACACTGTCAAGGGTAAACACTGCTGCAAACGAATAGAAACCAAAGAGTGTCTAAAGATCCGGCTTATAACCTTCCTTAACCTATAACCACCAACTGTCCTAACTAACTCACGTCTGAAAGCAGAATTTGTCCTAACTGACTGTAGTTTGCCTATTGTAGCAGCGAAAACAAACAGGCCTAACTGAATATATGGAAATCTTCACCTGAACTAAAAATCGATGCTAAACCTAGCAATACAGTTTATCTTTGAACTAATAATCCACAGAATTAACAATTGCTGATCCAACTAACTTCTACAGAATGTATCTAAGTGTTAACTGACTTGTACTTTTAGAATGAATATAAGACTGAAGACCTATGCTATTTACTATCAAATCAAACTGATTTTAACTTAACTAACTGAATTACACTAAATCTCTAACATTACAACTCTCATAAAAGGTTCCAAACCAAACAGCTAACGAAACAAATCGATATCTATACTAGCTAAACAGAACACATACTCCAACTCTGACTGAATTTGCTTAAGGATATATAAACGGAGCAAGATATTGAACTAATCTCTAACTGAGTTCAACTAATCAATAAACATCAACAAAAACGATTTAAAGAATGACAAGGTTTGAAAATAGAATGAGAAAAGTAAGAAGATCAAGAGATTAATGTGAAAGCTCGATATCTCATTAACGGTGAATTATGGTTACAGTTAAAACAAAAAGTCTAACTGAATCGAAGCTTTTGGAAAACAGAATAACATAATGAAAAGATTAGCTATCCTACTCCTAAACTACTGCGTGTAATTTTACACCTACAGTAAATTCTAACTGAACTCGTGAAGTGAAGGTTGAAGGTGTATTTATAGGCAATAGCTGGGGTAAGGTTGAGTTGAGTGACGTAGCTAGACCAATTAAAATCTGCCATGTCAGATCGAGGGTTCTTCATTAATAGGGGATTTGAGGTTTTCTTGATAGATTGTATTCGGTATCAATTAAAGGAAACAGGAGTGTTAGAGAGGTCTTGGGGATCACTTTTCATTCTTAACTCGTCTGCTGAAACGTACTCCACGACCTTCAATTTGTGCTTGATAATCTTGGTGACGTGGCATCCCATGATTGGCTGTTGAAATATCACATGGATTGATATCTGATTCGTCCATTAATATCCAAGATGGACAGTTATGATCTGCTTGGCTGGCAATCCTTACTCTTCCCTTTCTTGAATGTGATTGGTCCACTGGACTCCATTTTAATATCTTTAAACAATTGGCAGATCCAGTCCTTGTGGTTTTATAATAATTGTGGCAGCTTTTCTTCTTTGTTACTAACTTTGGAAATTGGCCAAAATAGTCCTTGAACTATAAACTTCAACACTTTAAGCCCTTATATCTTCAAGTACTTGGCAAGTTTGGTCCTTTTCTTCATCTTTCGTCAGATAAATCCCTTGAAAACACATGTTTGCTCCAAAAGGTATCTTGTTTACCTGAAAACACATGAAACACAAATGCCCACTTAATTCTGATATTTTTCAGTTAAATATAATGTATTTGACTGTGTTTTAAGTGGTTTTTGGATCATTATTGATGAGTGTTTTCACACTTATCAACTCCCCTCCACTTGACCATTGCCATGGCCTCATGCAATGCAGCATTTCAAAGCTCTAGAGTGCACTTTTCTCATAATTAATCCACCTTGGCCATTTTATGATTTAATATACTATTCTATGCTACATGATGAATGATTTTGATTTAACAATGCAATGCAAAGGAAATCAATTCTATTTTTATCTATTTTTAATTTTTCTTGAAATGGTTTTGATGGAAATAACTCATAAAGAAATAAAAGACTTAGATTAGGGCTTTGGTACCATGAACAATTATCACCCTCAAGTTTCACTTTCCCCATACCAAGCTTAAAAATGGGATCATTGCATTCACAAGTAAAAAGTGCATCAACTCATTCATAACAATTAAATGTGGAACCGTTTATTATATGAACAAACTGCTTTTGGCAAATTTGTCATTATTTAAAGCGTCAAATATAAGAAATTTAAAATCTCAAAATAAGGAAGCACGATTTTAATCCTAAGTAGTCCTCTCATCTATTACTCGAAAAACCGCTCACAATTAATATAAGTCCGACTCAAGAATAACAAGTCATTCGCCTTATGTGTAAAATCCTCATGTCATGCATTAATAAGTAGCTACACACTCGCTAAGGAAAGAAAAATAAAACTCACGCAATAATTTACATCCGCCATCTTTTTGAGACTTTGGATCTTCAATCCCGCAACCCGTCAAGGTAATATTGGATTGGAGCAACTATCAAATCCCCGCAACCCGTCAAGGTAATATTGGAATTCAATAGTTACTATAATTAACACTTCACTGCCCCTCTTGGGAGTCTTGTATAATTTTTTTTCATTTTCTTTTTCTTTTTTTTCTAGCCACTCATTTTTTTGTAAGCCGCTCTCAATTTTCTTTATTCCTTGTTGGAAATACGTTTTACGTATTAGAAAGGATCGGTCACTCCAACAATAGTTCATGTAATAGCTCGTAGTTTAGTTTACTTTCACTTATTAAACAAAGCCCAAACCGAGCCCATGAGATGTATGGGCCGACGGCCCATTATAAGCCCAAGCCCATCTCATGGGCTTGGGTATATAAACCCTCTCCTTACATGGAGAGGGTGGTGGTTTTCTCATATAATACACATAGTAAAAGTGTGTTTTCTTATTTTCTCTCTCAAGTGTGTGTGTTAATTCTACCAATTTTCTATCTCTTTCTATCTCTAAACCATAAGCTAGATTTACATATCCTACAAATGGTATCAAGAGCCATGGGATGATTGTTTGGTTTTTTTGTTTGTGTTCTTGATTCCTACGCCTATTTTGATCCTAAAAACATTCGGACAATTTTTTTGTGTTTTTATGGTTTAATCTTGATATACTTCATCTACTTACGTGTTGTAGTGATTTGGTATTCTTATTTTGGTTAAAAACACAAAAAAATTTGGGTGTTTGATTCATTTTTAGGCTTTGAATCTCGAATTTGTTGTGTTTTGTACTGTCCAAGAAAAGTGGTAACCATAGTACGATCTGTGTATTGTGATCGAATAAACCTGGGCTTTCTACTTGCGATCCAATAGCACGATCACATAACACGATCACTCACTGCGATCACAGGCCACAATCACTCTCTGTGATCACATGCCACGATCACTAGTGCCATCGTTGGGTACGATCACTAGTGCAATCCGCGTACGATCGTTGGGTACGATCACTAGTGCGATCCGAGTACGATCGTTGGGTACAATCACTTGTGCGATTCGAGTACGATCGTCGGGTACGATCACTAGTGCGATCCGAGTACGATCGTTGGGTACGATCACTAGTGCGATCCGAGTACGATCGTTGGGTACGATCACTAGTACGATCCGAGTTCGATCGTTGGGTACGATCAAGGAGTGCGATCACTCGTCACGATCAAGGACTGCGATCCCTACTAAGATCAAGTGTTGCGATCCAACATTTTTCAAAAACGTGTTTAATTTTGACTTGGATTTTTTTTGGTTTATCGAGAACATAATTTAGGGGATTTCAACATTATTTCTCGGCTTTAACACACAACAAAAAATACATTTACTTTCTCTCATTGTTCGATCAACATTTGTAAATCTTAACTTATCGAAATGGAGTACACATCTCTTACGGATAAGTCCATTCTCTCGGGTACGGATAATCGTCCACCAATGTTGGAGAAGTCTATGTACGAGGATTGGACTTCCCGAATGGAACTTTACATGTCGAACAAAGAGAATGGACATCTCATTTGGGCATAGGTGCTCAATAGACCATTAGATTATGGTACAGTGACGGAAGGTACAGTTACTCGTCCTCGCACAACGGGTGAATTGACTGTAGATATGAAGATTCAAGACAAATGTGATAAGTAAGCTACAAACATCATTCTCCAAGCCCTTCCTCCAGATGTCTATAAACTCGTCAGCAAACATAAAGATGCCAAAGAGTTATGGGATATAATTCGTGTTCTAATGCAAGGCACCTCGTTAACTAAACAAGAACGAAAGTTTAATATTTATGATACTTTTGACAAGTTTGCCTATGTCCCCGGGGAGACTCTCAATGACTACTATTTGAGATTTACCTTATTGTTGAATGAGCTCAATATCTATGGCATGGCAATTCCTACGTTTCAATTAAACACCAAGTATTTTGACACCCTTCCTTCAGAATGGCGTAAGTACGTGACGGATGTTAAATTGGCTAAGGACTTGCCTAACACCAATGTGGATCAACTTCAAGCTTTTCTTCAACAACACGAATGCCATGTGATCGAGGCTCGGTTGTCTACACCTCAAGTTCATGAACCACTTGCCATGTATGCTTCTCAACAAAACATGGCTTATACTTATCAACAACCATCATACTTGCAGCAGCCACCACCACACACCTATCAGCAACCATCTTAATAACCACTAATGATGCCACAACAAGCATTTCAACAAAGTGTTCATCAACAATCTTTTCTACAGCAACCACCACATTAGACATCACCATCACAAGCCAACACTTCTCCAATGGGCTATACTCCCCAGCAAGGATATTTTTCATTGAAGCACAACCAGCACAAGCCTTCTACTCTAATGAACTTCCACTAATCCAAGCACCGGTCTTTACTCCAAATGATACGCCAGCTGATGTTCTAAACCATATCACTTCCTACTTGTCAAAACTTGTTGCAACTAGAGGATTTCCACCAACAAACAATCAGCTCCGCACCTCTTCAAATCCTCGACAACAAGCCACTGCTCAAGATGGTCAAGTGACAGTGCAACCTATTCAGGGAAGACAAACTTCATATGGACCTCCTACAAGGACTGTGAATGCTCAAGTTATGAATTCTCAAGCTAATGGAAATGGAAGCCCTATTGGTCCTTAAAAGGTTGTGACTTGCTACAATTGCCGAGGACAAGGTCATATGGCTAGGGAATGCACTCAGCCAAAAAGAAGAAGAGATGCAACATGGTTTCGTGAGAAGATGTATTTGGTTGATGCTTAGTCTAAGGGAAAGATTTTGGATTCAGAAGAGTTAGCATTTCTTGCAGACCCAGGGGCATCAGATAATGAAGGCGTTGCAGTCGTTTCTACTTCTAATGCAACATATAGAGCGGACGATCTTGATGCATATGATTCGGATTGTGATGACATTCACTCAGCCTCAGCTGCTTTCGTTGCTAATCTTTCTTACTACGGTTCTTATGTCGTTAGTGAGGTACCCACCACAACCAATCTTGGTAATGATGATAACCAATATCAAGTTGGGCATTAAAATGACAACCTCGAACAACATTCGGGAACTAGTAACTCAAATGATGTGGTACCCAATCCTACACATTTGAGTGAACCTCAACCAAATGCTACGACGGGTATGGAATCTCATGCTCAACATGATTTGGTCATGGTGCCTAAACATATTATTGATCAAATGCATATGGCTCTTAGAAAATCTGTAGATACGAATTCCACCCTAACAGCTGAGCTTGCGTTGCATAAAGAAAAGGTCAAAGCTTTTTAAATGGTCCCTCAAGCAGAGAAAATAACGTGTTCTGAATTTGACCAATTTCGTTTTGAAAAGATTGAACACTTAAAAGAAATAGAATCATTAAAATCTAATCTTTCCAATGAACTAAAAGAAAAAGAGTCGGCTGTCAATGATTTTCAGAAACTTAAAATGGATTTTGAAACTCTCGAGTCTAAAAAGTTTGAATCAAAAATTAATGCTACCAAACTTCTTAAATTCAAAGAACAACAGCTTTTAAAACAATACGCTTCCACAAAAAGGTTCATCTTTTAACTAAATCGTTTAAAAACTCGAACTTAAGCGTCTTCAAGATTTACCACCTAATCCCGGTTATGCAAAACAAGATCAGGAACATATTCATTGTCTTTATGATGTGACCCTAATTGGCAAATCGAAAGAAGCACCTTATGTTCGTAGTAATGAGGAGACACAGTCACTTGCGGAAGAAACTCATTCTAAAATTCTTTCAAATTCCATAAGATTGATTATGATAAGCATAATAAAGATCAATTTGATAGAAAGACTCGTATTCGATTACAAAAGGAATTATCTCAATTAACCGCTTTTGTGCCCCAAAGTTTATCAACGGAAAACCTTCCTAGTACGTCTCCTACACTTGTCAAAAAGGATTTAACTAAGTTAATTCCACCGGTAAGTAAGGCATCCGATAGTTTAAATGCGGTGCACCAACACTTAGCCGATTTTGACAAGGTCCTTGTGGAACGTACGACGGCTTCGGCCATAACGGAAGGTGAATGGAATTTTGAGCTCACTAGAGCTGCATTTCAAGACGAAATTGTTCCATTTGAAAACAATATTAAAGCTTGTCTTCGCAATGTCGATCAAGAATTGCTTTTGGAAATAGAAGAAGTTAGACGGGTTTTCAATGAAATGGATGATGCATATGAAAACGGTTTAATTGAAATTGACAGAGTTTCACGTCAAAATGATCAGCTTCTGAAGCAAGTGATGTCTCATGATATTGTCTCCGTCTGTGTGACTAAAAGTGTGGTAATGATTCTATTGTGCATAATATTGAATATGTGGATCATTTGGTAGATAGTACTTGTCATAAATCTGACGCTAAATTTTTAAAGCTTCAAGATTCGTATTTTTTTCTTTCAAAACGTTTTGGTGAGATTCAAACACATTGTATTTCGCTTGAATGCAAGCAAAAATTTATTCAAGAAATCTTTGAAACGTCATTCGAAGGTGTTAATATCGATGATGCAAATTTTCAAAAGAATTTTCGATTGACTTTACAATCAAAACAGCGTTAGCAATTATGATAATATCATATATGTATATGGTAACACTCCGGAACCAATAGTTTCCTATGCATTGTCTACTGTTGTTACTAAAAACACGTGGTCCAAATTGTTCTCTGGTATTTGGACTCTGGTTGCTCCAAGCATATGACCGGAGATCGCTCTCAGCTCAGAAATTTCGTCAGCAAGTTTCTTGGTACGGTTCGATTTTAGAATGATAATATTGCAAAGATAAGGGGTTACGGTGAATATTATATTGGGAATGTTATAATTTCAAGAGTGTATTATGTGGAAGGTCTCGGTCACAACTTATTTTCTGTTGGACAATTTTGTGATGCAAACCTAGAAGTTGCTTTTCGAGAGCATACCTGCTTCATTCGTAATTTGGAAGGGGTTGATTTATTGAAAGGTACTCGAGGGAATAATTTGTATACTTTGTCTCTACAAGACATGATGGCCGCTTCTCCCGTATGTCTTCTCTCCAAAGCATCGAAGACAACGTCATGGTTATGGCATCGACAATCATCTCATCTTAACTTTGACGCTATTAATCATTTGGCGAAAAATGAACTTGTTCGTGGTCTTCCTAAACTTACATTTCACAAGGATCATTTGTGTTCTGCGTGTACAATGGGGAATAGCACCAAGAAATCATACAAAACCAAGACTGAAGACACCAACCAAGAGAAACTTTATCTGTTGCATATGGATCTTTGTGGGCCAATGCATGTCGAAAGTCTTAGTGGTAAAAGGTACATCCTCGTCATAGTGGATGATTACTCTCGGTTTACATGGGTGAAATTTCTTACAACAAAAAATGAGGCACCTAAATTCATCATCAGATTTCTTAAGATGATTCAAGTGCGTCTCAACACTACTGTTCGACGCATTCGTACAGATAATGGAACCGAATTTGTGAATCAAATTTTGCGTGATTATTATGAAGAAGTTGGCATATCTCATGAAACATCCGTTGCTCGCACTCCACAACAAAACAGTGTCGTTGAAAGGTGAATTCGCACACTAATGGAAGCTGATCGAACGATGTTAATTTACGCAAAGGCTCCATTGTTTTATGGGCAGAAGCAGTATCTACAACATTTTTCACCCAAAACCGATCACTAATTCGAAAACGCCATGGTAAAACACCTTATGAACTCCTACATGGAAAAGTACCAGATTTATCATATCTTCATGTATTTGGTTCTCTTTGCTATCCAAATAATGATGGTGACAATTTGGGAAAACTTCAACCAAAGGCTAATATTTGTATTTTCATTGGTTATGCACCCACAAAGAAGGCATATCGAATCTACAATCGTAAATCTCACAAGATCCTCGAAACTATGAATGTTGATTTTGATGAGCTGACAGCGATTGCTTCTAAGCAAAGCAGCTCTGAACCCGCACTTCATGAAATGGGACCCAGTAACATTAGTTCTGGTCTTGTCCCAAATAACCCTACTTCATCATCATTTACACCACCTAGTAGAACTGAATGGGATACGTTGTTTCAACCGTTCTTTGATGAATTCTTTACTCCTCCAAGTATTGTTTCTCCAGAACCTGAAGAAATAGCTCCGGTCCCTGAAGTTGTAGCTCCCGCAACCGAAGCACAATCAGACACATCTGCACCTACAATTGGTCAAGATATACCTTCAACGAGTAATTCTCAACCAACACATGTTTCAACTACCCATGTCATGCCTATTGATGATGAAGAGGATGATGATGATCATGATTTGGAATTCGCTCAAATGCGTGAACTTCCATTCTTTGGTGTACCAATTCTCGACCATAATCAAGCTGGGTCGTCTACCTCAGAGGAAGCTCCTACTACGGTCTACTCCAATCCACGGATTCGTGATCATGACAGAAAGTGGATAAAGGATCATCCTATAGATTCTATTATTGGTGACCCTAATCGTCCGGTATCCACATGAAGTCAGTTACAATAAAATGCAATGTTTTGTCATTTTGATGCTTTTCTTACTGAAGTTGAACCTAAGACATGACAAGAAGCTTTTACTCAATCATGTTGGATAGAAGCTATGCAAGAAGAACTTAATGAATTTATACGTCTTGAAGTATGGGAACTTGTCCCATGCCCGGATCAAGTCCAATTACTCACTTTGAAATGGGTTTACAAGGTGAAACTCGACGAGTTAGGAGGAATTTTGAAGAACAAAGCTCGACTAGTAGCTCGTGGATACAAGCAATTATAGGGCATCGACTTTATGGAATCCTTTGCACCTGTTGCCCGTTTGGAAGCTATTAGACTATTCCTCGCTTATGCAGCCCACATGAATATGATCGTCTATCATATGGATGTGAAGACGGCATTTCTTAATGGTGAAATCAAGGAAGAGGTCTATGTTCAACAGCCGGATGGTTTTGGGAATCCTAAATATCCTAATCATGTGTACAAGCTTAAGAAGGCTCTTTATGGGTTGAAGCAAGCTCCACGCACATGGTATGATCTATTGTCACAATTCCTCATTACACAAGGCTTCGCTAAAGGCTAGGTGGATCCCACGCTGTTCATTCAGAAACGAGGTAAAGATATGATTATGGTACAAATATATGTTGATGATATTATATTTGCTGCCTCGACCCAAACCTTATCAGACGAGTTTGGGACACTCATGTCTTCCAAGTTTAAGATGTCAATGATGGGCAAGGTATCATTCTTCTTAGTTCTTCAGATATCTCAGAGTCCTAGAGGCATCTTTATCAATCAATCCAAGTATGCCCTTGAATCTCTTAAGAAATATAAGATGGAATCTTGTGACCCCGTGGATATCCAATGGTGGAACGAACTAAGCTTGATGCAGATCCACACGGAGTTGCCGTTGATCCGACACTTTATCGTGGAATGATCTGTACCCTTCTGTATATCACAACTAGTCGACCTCATCTTCAGTTTGCTATATGTATGTGTGCTCGGTATCAAACTCGACCTACTGAGTTACACTTAGCTACTGTTAAACGGATCTTTCGGTATCTTAAAGGAACCATTAATCGGGGACTTTGGTATTCGAAGGACTCTTCGATTGCACTTATGGCATATGCAGATGCGGATCACGCGGGATGTCAAGATACAAGGCGTAGCACGAGTGGAACTTTGCAACTACTAGGAGATAGACTAATAAGTTGGGCATCGAAAAGGTAGAAAAGCGATGCAATTTCAAGTACGGAAGCAGAATACATAGCTATGTCCGGTTGCTGTGCTCAAATTCTTTGGATGAGATCGCAATTAACCGACTACGGTCTAGGTTTCAACAAAATTCCGATGTATAGCCTCAACAAGAGTGCAATTTCCTTATGCTGCAACAATGTTCAATTCTACCGGTCGAAGCATATTGACATTCACCACCACTTTATCAAGGAGCAAGTGGAAAAGGGAGTGATAGAGATTTACTTTGTCCGATATGAGTATCAATTGGCGGATATTTTCACGAAGGCTTTAGATCGCGCTCGAATGGAATTTTTGGCCGACAAGCTAGGTTTGAGAACTTTTTCGCCCGAGACTCTTAAGGAACTGGTAGATGAAGAGAAAGAATAGTGGTGGTAAACTATTCTCCATATCCTTGGTGCTCATCTGTATATATTGTTTATATTTTTATCCACAAAAGCAAAATACAAAAATATAAAACCATATAAAAACCATAAAATTGAAAAATTCATAAAAATCCAAAAATATTTTTACTTTATTTTTCAAAGGCATGTCTTTTGGTACGATAATATTTACGCCCTTAGAAATGTTGATTAATATCTACACGGGAATTAGTTTTCTCGAACAAGGTTTACTTTAAAACCTTGTAAGGGATCAAGTTTACTTTATAACTTGGTCTAACACAAATCTATGTACGCTTCAGTGCATTTATTTGTTAAAACAAGAGAAGTCTTGTTTTTATGAAGCTATCATCTCTACAACCATAGCTATCTACAATTGGTATCTACATACTCGACGATGCGACTACTCAAACGGCGACTACAACTCTTTCAATAGAACACGGGTCAACAATTTAGGGGGAGCAATTGTCAAGCACTCAGAATCTTCGATGCCGAAAGTGCCAAATTCACAAATTGGTGTCAAGACAAGAATACCAATCGTACATGTGGTGTCAAGAGATGACTTCAGACGTGACGAGGCGACCAACATTTTCCGACAAGAACCATTTGATCTTATCATATGATGTTCTCATCAATCAGGTCCAACCTTGACAGTTTATTCTTATATGGTGAATATGTGATCATGTTACAAATCGGTATCATTTCTCACAAATTGGTCTCATGAAGATTAAAAGGACTTGCATTTTTTTCCCAAAACCATTGTTAAAACTTCATTAAATTAGTTGATATTAAAAACATCGATTGGGTTAATATTTTTAATATGGGGGAGAAAATGTGATTTAATATGGGAAATTATCACAAATGATTTGACTTAACGTGATGGCTCATCCTGCCATGTGCGAAATGTTTTCGAATATCATGGCATATGTTAAGGGGGAGCAAAGTGGATTTGCTATATCAAAATGGATTTCATGGTGACATATACTTGCCCTAAACCTATTTATTTCACGACGATGAAGATTGTGGTGTTATAAGGTTGGTAGGATAGGTTAAGTCCAATGATTCTTCCAAAACCGGAGGAATCTTCCCAAGGACATTCCATAGCTAGAAATAGTAGTCCTTAGGAAAGATGGAGAAATATTGTTAATGTAGCTGAATGCTGACCAAGTACTTAAGTTAGCACTGGAACAATCACAACAAGGTGCTAGTTATGACGTATTGGTAAGCATTGAAGGGGTTGAAGAATGAAAAAGAATTGTAAAGATAAAGAGTGTAAAGAAAGAAGCCCTCCTTACAACTTAGGCAGAAACCGAGTCAACACATATGCTATTGAGATCATTTTAATGATGCTCGATATTGAAGATAGACATCATGGAACCAGTGATGCATTGCACAACCCATCCCAGCTAACTCAGATATCTCTCAAATGGTATTTGTTTTAATCACACAGAGACAATGCATTATCTATTGATTTATTCACTCCGAATAAATTGGTATTAAGATGGTGGCACTCCTCTCCAGCCTCTGATCACTAAAATCCAAAGTGCACGATCGAGTTTAGAGCCATTTGAGATCATAAAATATCTCATTAGGACACACTTTCATAATTCCTTGCTTCTTCACACACTGTGAAAAGTGAGAAAGATCTTAAGAGTCCTACGCAAAATCTTCATGATCTTGCCTGAACATCCGAGTAATACGAAAGTATTTACAATGAATATGGAAATCCTTCTTGAGCGAACATTCAAAAGCTCATGGTAGGTGACTTGTGCGATTCTTTATGAATCAAACTTGTGATAACTGGAAAGCAATAGTGGTTTAATTCTTAACTGAATTAAACACGTTCCAGGCCTCTACGCAATATCTTAGTGACCTTGCCAGAACACTCAGAGTAATACCTTAGTGTTCACAATGATGAGTGGAAATCCTTCTAGTGTTAACATCAAACAACACTTGGTAGGTAACTTGCAAGATTCAATATGAATCAAGCTCGTTACAACTGGAAAGCAACGATGGTGCGATTCTTTAATGAATCAAACTTGTTAAAGTAATCAGAATTGACGGCTTCAATCAGGCGGATAAGTTAATCCAAATGATTCACTCTTTACGTTCGCAGTCAGCTTTAGACGGTCGAGTAAAGAGAACGGGTTTACCCACGAAATCTTGTCATGGAGAGTTTTAAATAAATCTACCCGCCACAAGTACGATATTTTATTTCGTCCAACGGTCTTCACCGACCGGAGGTAAAACGCTACCGAATTAGAATGAAATGTTCAAAGCCATTTTGTTCGTGTCTACTTATGTTGCGGCATTTGAAGACGGTGGCGTTGCAGAATTCAAGAAGAAGTCGTCTCCGAATGCTTATACTTTATGCACTTAATACCTCATCTAATTCAAGAAATCCTAAAAGTTAAGTCTTCCGTTGTATCGAACTCTGAAGCTTTCAAGAATTATGAAGGTATAAGTATGTAGGACGTGAGGTCACGAAGAGGCGAAGATCACAAGTGAAGGATGCACAAGATCAAGGCAAGGGATTAATGCTAAAGATTGACATCAAAGATCACATCAACATGTTCACCAGAAAAGAAAGACGAAGGCTACGAGCTCAAGACAAGCATAGTGTAACACCCCATTTTGGAAATGGAATATTACGCATAATCATGGCGTGTCATCAAAGCATACAAGGATAAATGTCTAAGCATTATTCAACCATAAAAGGGAAATACCGGAATCAAACATCGGTAACCCCAAAGTAAAGCTCATCACACACAAACATAAATACTGTAAAAGGAAAGGACGAAACAATGTCCAAAGCAACTGTATCAAAGTAAAGGAAATGCATAAAGTAAAGAAAGACAGTAAGGCTTCCAATCCATATGCACGTACGTTTGAGATCTACGAGCGTCCCTGAGTACCTGCCGTTTTGGGAACATGAAAAGGAAAACGGCTGAGCAAGACGCTCAGTGCACGGATGTACAATATAGCATGACAATAGGATAAACATGTAACATATAACAGTGGAAGACTAAGTTCTGAGTAAACTGGTTAAGTATTAGGAAAACTGGTTTTATAGTGTGAAAAGCCTTATGTTTATCTTATGAAAACTGTTTTAACATAAATATACCATAGCCCATATAGGTCATGAAAAGGTCACGTGCATGAATACTTGGAGGGGTGACCTCATCATGCTGATTAGAGGGGATGCCTCTAATTAATATACTGGTTTGGGTAGGAGGGATCAACTCCTTGTGAAGGATGCAAGGCACACACCACATTCACCATGAAATACTGAATAAAACATGTAACTAGGATGCACCCATACGCCCCACATGATAATATAATATGGCCAAAACCGAAAAGGGACGCCACGAGCAATCACTCCGCCGTGGGGAAGTCATAACATTGGTGCCTCCAATGTTATGGTTATGGTACCTCCATAACTAGGTGAAACTGGTCATGCTTGTATATGGCTATAGATTATGCTAATTAACATAAGCAGTTCAAAACAATAAAACAAATACTGGGGAAAACAGTTGGCTGCATACGGGGAAATCCTAATAAGGAAAGAATGTCCATACTGAAAGGACGGGAATCCGTACATCAAGTCCAGTGAATGAACGGAAGAAAGACTCCTACTTCTGGATCACTAAAGCTACATGAATACACACGTGTATAAGTATCGATTCACTGATTACGTACTGGGTTTTATGTCTCATTTTAGCTGACTTGGTATGTTTTAGGTCATGGTTCACTGTTTAAAGCCTTAAACTGTGTTTATCTTGTATTTTGATTACTCTGTTTAAGTACTACTAGTATTTCATGTATTATTATACTTACCGTGTAATAATAAGTAACTTTCCAAAAATAGCAGGTTTCCAAAAATAGAAAGTTTCCAAAAATAGAAAGTTTCCAAAAATAGAAAGTTTCCAAAAATAGAAAGTTTCCAAAAATATAAAGTTACCAAAAATAGAAAGTTTCCAAAAATAGAAAGTTTCCAAAAATAGAAAGTTTCGAAAAATAGAAAGTTTCCTAAAATAGAATTTACTGCTTAAAATAGATTAGTTTCTAAAAATAGAAAGTTTCCAAAAATAGATCAGCTGCCTTAATTAAATAAGTTTCCATATATAGAAGGTTTCCATGATTAGATTAGCTGCCTGAATTAGATAGATTTCCATATATAGAAGGTTTCCATTAATAGATTAGTTGCCTTATTTAATTAAGTTTCTATAAATAGAAGTTTCCATATTTAGAATTAAGCTGGTTACATAAGCTAACATATAAGTCTACGTGTTAATAAGCTGATTTCTTAAGTCATATGATATAGTATATAGTTTAATTATTATTTCATATATTTTAATTAAACTATAGGTTAAGCATTTTAATTAAAGTATAACATGTTTTAATTAAAATGAAATGAAATACTTAGGTTAAAAATGTGTATTATTATTATTAATAATATAACCTAAGTCATGTCTAAATTAATTAATTATAGGCATGTTTTAAATAATTAATTAATTATAACTTATAACATAAAATACTTAGGTTAAATTAATATCATGCTAAATTAATAATTAAAATAACCTAAGTCATGATTTAATTAATATCTCATGTGATTAATTAATTTATATCCTAAGTTCATGATTCATAAAAATTAACATGTAACATAGATCATGATTTAACCAACGAACCATGAATCGGGCATGAATTCGACACCGTACCCCGAGCCAAACCCGGGGCACGTGTGCCTCCTTGCTGCCGTGGGTCCCACAAGCACCAACCAAGACCTAAAATGGTCTTGGTGGTGGCGGCAATAAGCAAACCAAACCCCCCTCGGGTTTGTTTTGCTAGGCGGCTAAAAACAAACACCCTTTTAAATCATTCTTCAATTTTAATTAACCCCAAAACATGTTAGATCAATGTTTAATTTTCATGTTTTAATAAGAAAATAATAACATGTTCATGAAAATAATCAAAGATTAAAAAGAATTAAAAAGAAGGGTTTAGAATGGTATACCAATACGTAGCTTGAAAGGGGATGAACAAACACAGTTTCTAACACTTGTATTTAATATCAAAAATCAACAACACCCTCCTATGGTGGTGATGTAGGTGGCGGCACAAGAGAACCAAGGAGGAGGAGGAGAAAACTTTTTAGGGTTTATGTTTTCTTTCTTGAAAGAGTGAAAATGAAAACTAGTTTTACTCTTTACCCCCCTATACTTGTAAAAGTCCATGGGCTTAGCCCATTTCTTGTTGTTGTGCCGTGGGTATGGGGGCCCCACATGGGGTACCCGTACCTTTCTCGTGTCCCGATGTTTCGTGTTCGTTCGTGGTTAAACGTGCTCGTGTTTAAAGTGTTTCTGTTTATTTTATCATGTCGTTTATCGTAATCTTAACGCTCGTAACTATATTATATGTATTTACGTAATTATTCTAGTTCGTATTTTAAATGGTGATCATGATTTAGTTATGTTCACATGACATATTTATTAACTGTTTATCATGAGTTCGTACGTAATCGATACTTGTCATGTCATACACGTATGCACTTGCTTGATTATTAGCACATGAATGTGATCAATACTAAATGAGGTAAGTTTTAATCTAGGACGTACGATCTTAAGGGCACTATTCATGGTAAAAGCATGCGGGTTTTACAATTCTTCCCCCCTAAAAAGAATAATTCGTCCCCGAATTATAGATAAAGTAAACTGGAAAGAAGTAACATACCCGAACTCAAAATATGAAGTGAGGGTAAGAAGCCCGGATAGACTCCTCTGTTTCCCAAGTGGCTTCCCGCTCGGTATGGTCCCTCCAAAGAATTTTGTTGAATGGAATCGTCTTCCTTCTCAAGACTCGTTCTTGCCTGTCGAGTACTCGTTCGGGTTCTTCTATAAAAGTGAGATCTTCACGTATCTGTTCCAGTGGATACTGAACCATGTGAAGGGGATGATACTTGTACCCTCTGAGTAAGGACACATGGAACACGTTATGCACGTGCGAAAGCTGAGGAGGTAACGCCAATCGGTAAGATACTTCACCGATTCGTTCAATGATATCAAAAGGTCCGATGAAACGAGGACTGAGTTTTCCTTTGATCCCGAAGCGTTTAACACCACGTGCCGGCGAAACCTTGAGGAAGACGTGATCTCCCACATTAAAATGTATGTCCCTACGATGCTTATCGGCGTAACTCTTCTGACGTGAACGCGCTTCCTGCAGCTTCTGTTTAGCTACCTCGATCTTCTCATTGGTCATTTCTATAATCTCTGGTCCTTCGAGTGTTCGCTCTCCCACTTGATCCCAGCAAGTTGGAGCGCGACACTTTCTGCCATACAACATTTCGAAAGGAGCACATTTGATACTTGCGTGCCAGCTATTGTTGTATGCAAACTCGACCAAACAGATGTAATCGTCCCAATCACCTGTCCATTCCAACGCACACGACCTTAACATATCTTCCAATGTCTGAATTGTTCGCTCTGACTGTCCGTCCGTTTGAGGATGAAAGGTCGTACTCAGCTTAAGTTGTGTACCCCAAGCTTTTTGCAGACCTTTCCAGAATCGCGACGTGAAACGAGGATCTCTGTCTGAGACGATGCTGGAGGGAGTGCCGTGGAGTCTCATGATCTCCCTTCTGTAAGTATCTGCGAGTTTACTTACCGGATCTTCCTTGCGTATCGGTAAGAAATGAGCTGATTTGGTGATTCGATCAACAATGACCCAAATAGCATCGTGCTTCTTCTTGGTAGGCGGAAGACCGGTAACAAAATCCATGGTGATTTTGTCCCACTTCCACTCTAGAATATCCAACGGTTGAAGGAGACCGCCCGATCGCTGATGTTCGATCTTAACCTGCTGGCAGGTAAGACATTTGGAGACATAAGTGGCTACATCCTGTTTCATACCACTCCACCAAAAGTGCTGTCTGATGTCATGGTACATTTTTGTCGACCCAGGATGTATAGAAAATAGGGAGCTGTGAGCTTCAGCTAACAATGCTTCCCGGAGTTCTTGATTATCAGGAACACAAAGTCTCGTGCCCTGCCAAACGATACCGTCTGCGTCCATTCTGAATTCTGTCTGCTTCTCCAAATTCTGAATTATCGCCCAAATCTCTCCATCATCCTTCTGCGCTTCCTTGATCCTAGTCAGTAACTCAGGTTCTACTCTAAGATTCGCCCAGTATCCGTGCTGCCCACGTACCATGATTTCGATGTCTAGCCGCTCCAAGTCTCTTATGTTTTGTTCCTTGATCTCAATGCCGTTGATCATCCCGGACTTTCTGCTGAGTGCATCTGCTACTACATTAGCTTTCCCGGGATGATACTGTAGGTTAATATCATAATCCTTCAACAGTTCCAACCATCTCCTTTGTCTCATGTTCAATTCTCGCTGTGTGAAGATATACTTCAGGCTCTTGTGATCCGTGAAAATGTCGCATGATTCTCCGTATAAGTAATGCCTCCATATCTTCAATGCGAACACCACTGCAGCAAGTTCCAGGTCATGCGTAGGGTAGTTTTCTTCATAGGGCTTAAGCTGCCGTGAAGCATACGCGATCACTTTCCCATGTTGCATGAGAACACAGCCCAGTCCCTCCCCCGATGCATCGCTATAGATCTGAAATCCACCTGTACCAGATGGGAGAGTAAGAATAGGTGCAGATACTAACTTCTGCTTTAGGTCTTAGAATCTCTTCTCTCGATCTTCCGTCCAGACGAATTTCTCTCCTTTTCGCATCAGTTTGGTGAGAGGCAATGCCAGGCGGGAAAAGTTCTCCACGAATCTGCGATAATATCCAGCTAAGCCTAAGAAACTGCGGACTTCTGTCGCTGACGTTGGTCTTGGCCATTTAGTGATAGCCTCAACCTTCGCTGGGTCCATAGTGATCCCTTCAGCTGATACGATGTGACCTAAGAATGCCACCTTGTTTAACCAGAACTCACACTTGGAGAATTTCGCATACAGCTGCTTCTGACGAAGAATCTGTAGTACCGTACGAAGATGGTCTTCGTGTTCCTCCGTGGACTTTGAGAAAATCAGGATGTCATCGATGAATATAATGACAAATTTATCAATGAATTCATGGAAGATTCTGTTCATCAGATCCATGAATACTGCTGGAGCGTTAGTCAGGCCGAATGGCATGACCACAAACTCATAATGGCCATAGCGGGTACGAAAAGCAGTCTTGGCAATATCCTGCTCTTTAACTCTTAGCTGATGGTAGCCTGACCTTAGATCGATCTTTGAGAAGTGTTTGGCTCCTTGAAGTTGGTCAAACAGATCGTCTATACGTGGCAGTGGATATCTATTGCGGATGGTAATCTTATTAAGTTCACGGTTGTAAAACCCGCATGCTTTTACCATGAATAGTGCCCTTAAGATCGTACGTCCTAGATTAAATCTTACCTCATGTAGTATTGATCACATTCATGTGCTAATAATCAAGCAAGTGCATACGTGTATAACATGACAAGTATCGATTACGTACGAACTCATGATAAACAGTTAATAAATATATCACGTGAACATAATTAAATCATGATCACTATTTAAAATACGAACTAGAATAATTACGTAAATACTTATAATATAATTACGAGCGTTAAGTTTACGAAAAACGACACGATAGAATAAACAGAAACACTTTAAACACGAGCACGTTTAACCACGAACGAACACGAAACATCGGGACACGAGAAAGGTACGGGTACCCCATGTGGGGCCCCCATACCCACGGCACACAACAAGAAATGGGCCTAGCCCATGGACTTTACAAGTAAAGGGGGGTAAGAGTAAAAACATGTTTTCATTTTTCACTTTCAAGAAATAAACATAAAAACCCTAAAAAGAGTTTTCTCCTCCTCCTTTTTCTTCTTTTGTGCCGCCACCTAACCACCACCATTGGAGGGTGATTGGTTGATTTTGATCTTAAAAACTATTGTATAATCAGTGTTTGTTCATCCTTTTTCTAAGCTACATAGTGGTATACCTTTCTAACCCTTCTTTTTAATTCTTTTAATTCTTTTAATCTTTGATTATTTTCATGAACATGTTATTATTTTTCTTATTAAAACATGGTAATTAATCATTGATCTAACATGTTTTGGTATTAAATAAAATCAAAGAATGATTTAAAAGGGATGTTTGTTTTGGCCGCCTAGCAAACAAACCCGAGGGGGGTTTGGTTTGCTATTGCCGCCACCACCAAGACCATTTTTGGTCTTGGTTGGCTCATGTGGGACCCACGGCAGCAAGGAGACACATGTGCCCCCGGTTTGGCTCGGGGTACGGTGTCGAATTCATGCCCGATTCATGGTTCGTTGGTTAAATCATGATTCATGCTACATGTTAGTTTTTATGAATTATGAACTTAGGATATAATTAATTAATAACATGAAATATTAATTAAATCATGACTTAGGTTATTTTAATTATTAGTTTATCATAACATTAATTTAACCTAAGTATTTTATGTTATAAGTTATAATTAATTAATTATTAAAACATGCCTATAATTAATTAATTTAGACATGACTTAGGTTATGTTATTAATACATAATAATACACATTTTAACCTAAGTATTTTATTTCATTTTAATTAATACATGTTATACTTAATTAAAATGCTTAACCTATAGTTTAATTAAAATACATGAAATAATAATTAAACTATACACTATATCATATGACTTAAGAAATAAGCTTATAACACTTAGACTTATATGTTAGCTTATGTAATCAGCTTAATTCTAATTATGGAAACTTCTATTTATAGAAACTTAATTAAATAAGGCAACTAATCTAACTATGGAAACCTTCTATATATGGAAATCTATCTATTTCAGGCAGCTAATCTAATCATGGAAACCTTCTATATATGGAAACTTATTTAATTAAGGCAGCTGATCTATTTTTGGAAACTTTCTATTTTTGGAAACTTTCTATTTTTGGAAACTTTCTATTTTTGGAAACTTTCTATTTTTGGAAACTTTCTATTTTTGGAAACCTGCTATATTTGGAAAGTTACTTATTATTACACAGTAAGTATAATAATACATGAAACACCAGTAATACTTAACCAGATTGATCAGAATACAAGATAAACACAGTTTAAGGCTTTAAACAGTGAACCATGACCTAAAACATACCAAATCAGCTAAAATGAGACACAAGACCCAGTACGTAATCAGTGAATCGATACTTATACACGTGTGTATTCATGTAGCGTTAGTGATCCAGAAGTAGGAGTCTTTCTTCCGTTCATTCACTGGACTTGAGGTACGGATTCCCGTCCTTTCAGTATGGACATTCTTTCCTTATTAGGATTTCCCCGTATGCAGCCAACTGTTTTCCCCAGTATTTGTTTTATTGTTTTGAACTGCTTATGTTTAATTAGCATAATCTATAGCCATATACAAGCATGACCAGTTTCACCTAGTTATGGAGGTACCATAACCATAGCATTGGAGGCACCGATGTTATGACTTCCCCACAGCGGAGTGATTGCTCGTGGCGTCCCTTTTCAGTTTGGCCATATTATTATATCAGGTGGGGCGTATGGGTGCATCCTAGTTACATGTTTTATTCAGTTTATCATGGTGAATGTGGTGTGTGCCTTGCACCCTTCACAAGGAGCTGATCCCTCCTACCCAAACCAGTATATTGATTAGAGGCATCCCCTCTAATCAGCATGATGAGGTCACCCCTCCAAGTATTCATGCACGTGACCTTTTCATGACCTATATGGGCTATGGTATTTATATGTTAAAACAGTTTTCACATGATAAACATAAGGCTTTTCAAACTATAAAATCAGTTTTCTTGATACTTAACCAGTTTACTCAGTACTTAGTCTTCCGCTGTTATATGTTACATGTTTATCCTATTTCATGATTTATTGTACATCCGTGCACTGAGCGTCTTGCTCAGCCGTTTTCCTTTTCATGTTCCCAAAACGGCAGGTACTCAGGGACGCTCGTAGATCTCAAACGTAGGTGCATATGGACTGGAAGCTTTACTGTCTTTCTTTACTTTATGCATTTCCTTTACTTTGATACAGTTGCTATGGACATTGTTTCGTCCTTTCTTTTTACAGTATTTATGTTTGTGTGTGATGAGCTTTACTTTGGGGTACCGATGTTTGATTCCGGTATTTCCCTTTTATGGTTGAATAATGCTTAGACATTTATCCTTGTATGCTTTGATGACACGCCATGATATGCATAATATTCCATTTCCAAAATGGGGTGTTACAACGGTAGTCAATGCAAAGTCGCATGCTGTCGTCCTTCTTCTTAACGAACAAGACCGGTGCGCCCCATGGAGATGCGCTTGGTCTAATGAACCCTCGTTCAAGAAGTTCCTGCAGTTGGTCCTTCAGTTCTTTTAGCTCTATGGGAGCCATACGATACGGAGCCTTAGAGATTGGCTCAGCTCCCGGAACAAGGTCGATATTGAACTCCACTTCTCGTGCAGGTGGTATGCCTGGAAGTTCATCTGGGAAAACGTCTAGAAATTCCGAAACTACTGGTTGATCCTGAATCGATGGGGATTCAGCATCCATTTCATGAACCGTAGCTAGATAACCTTCGCAGCCATGTGACAGTAATGCACGTGCTTGCAAGGTAGATATCACCTGTACAGACCGTCCGGGTATGAACCCGTTATGAATGTACTCTGGTGCATTAATGTCGCTGAAGATCACCCGATATGAGTGGCAGTCTATGGTAGCATGGTGCTTGGATAGCCAGTCCATGCCGAGAATCATATCGAACTCAATCATGTCTAGGGGAAGTGCATCTACTGCACGAACTTTATCGTCAAACTCTAGAGGAAGACTCTTGTATACATGAGTTATTAACACAGAGTCCCTCAGAGGCGTGGAAATGGTAAGCCTATTTTCTAATGGCAAGGGAAGTGTCCTGATGTTCTTGGCATAAGTAGAGGAAATAACTGAATGAGTGGCACCCGTGTCGGAAAGAACACATGCAGCCTGGCCGTACATATACAAAATTCCAGTAATGGTACCTGTAGATTTGTTTGCCTGATCGCGCGATGTCGTGTAGACACGCCCAGTGGTAGGAGGCGGTTTAGTATCAGCATGACCCGAAGTACCCTCCATTTCACCCTTACGGCAATCTCTCATACGATGGCCAGGGAGGCCGCACTTGTAGCACGCGTCGGAATCACGACGACATGGGCCAGGGTGTCTGCGATGGCAAGTATTGCAAAGAGGATGAGTAAATCCTCCAGCAGGAGTCCTTGCTTGCTGAGGGCCTGCTGATGACAAAACGTGTTAAGAATAAAGTATATGCACGAGTATAGGACGTAAGCGTCATAAGATGTTTACCAGTGTTAGCTGAACGGTTAGGCTGAGAACCCCTGTGGTTCTGGTCCTTCCCGTTACCGTGGTTCCTGGTAGAGGTTAATATAGTGTCAGCATGAGAGATATAACATGAAATCATAATAAGATGCGTAAATAGTAGGACCTGCTGTTGTTGGAGTGTCCCGCATTGTTACGGTAATTATCATTACCGTTGCGCCTTTCCACAACAGAACGGTCGTTAGAGTGACCGTTTCCTTTGGGCTGATGAGGCTGCTGCTGGGTAGCCGGCTGAGACCGGTCCCCAGTTTTCTGCCTGGAAGATACAGTTTAAGAGACGATTATAGAACATATAATGATAGGATGGGGTCTGGTTATCGCTAGAACACGAAATGTTTACCTCTTGTCGGGTCTTTCAGCTTCCCCGAACTCATCGCGTTCCTGCAACATCTCAAGCTTCCTTGCTGCGTCGGCCACTTGTGCTACTGTATTGAACGTAGCACACACCAGATTGTTCGCGACCGAGGTGCGAAGTCCCCACCTAAAGTGGTGTGCCTGCTCCTCAGGAGTACCAGCTGCTGCTCCCAGAAAACCAGCTAGGCGAAGAAAGCGCTGCATGAATTCGTTGCTATTCTCGCCCGCTCTCTGACGTATCCCATGGTATTCACGCTTGAGTTTGTCCTACTCTGCCTTAGGAAAGAACTGCTCCATCACTCTCTCCTTGAATTGGGC
The DNA here is from genome assembly GCA_025667525.1 of Glebionis coronaria. Classification (NCBI taxonomy): domain Eukaryota; kingdom Viridiplantae; phylum Streptophyta; class Magnoliopsida; order Asterales; family Asteraceae; genus Glebionis; species Glebionis coronaria. The sequence continues at coordinate 233,243,774 of CM046876.1, read as the reverse complement.
CCATGTCAAACCAGCGACCCATTAATCACCTCCTTCTGACTGCGTCAAAGCTAGCCACCAGTTGAGTACATCGCCTTCAAACCGGTAGCATGCCAATCTCGCCTTGAAGGCGGGGTCACATCCCATAGCATTGAAAATCTTCTCAATGTGAGTCAACCAGCTTTCAGCGTCGTTGGGGCTATCATTCTTTTCAAAAGCTCTAGGACGGAGCTTGTTAAATCTTTCCAACCATACTGCTAGTGTCACTGGGGGAGGAGGAGGAGGAGGTGCCTGATTCTGCTGCTGCTGATTGTTGGCAGCCTGGACTTCAGCACGAATGTCATTCCTCAGTTGAGGAAGTAAGGCTTGCATGGCAGCCTGAATTGCAGCATTGAGCTGCTCTTGCTCGCGTGTGAGAACCATCTGACAGTATAACATAAACATATGATTAACAGTTCAAACATAAAATATAACTTGTATATATACATAAAAAAAATTTATGCAAAAAAAAAATTTCACGAGAAATTTTTATGCAAGTAAATCTTTGTATGAATGCATGATGCAGTTTTATGAAAACTTTTGATGCTCGAGAGTGAACGCCTCCGGTCAGTTCACTCAAAATAAAAGACATATCGAGGGGACGCCTATGGGTCGGTCCCAAATCTAAAAGTTTCGATAAAACACATGCGACTAAATAGGGCCAGTCCTGTACCAACCATTACTTAGTCAAAAACCCTGTAACAATGACATGTATATGTATGCTTAAAAATGATGAATGCATGAAAACAACTGTCAGTTCTAGGAAGACCGTAGTGACTACCCACTAATCACAGGTCATATTTGAGAGCCTACAGGTCGAAACCTTGGCTCTGATACCATAATTGTAACACCCCATTTTGGAAATGGAATATTACGCATAATCATGGCGTGTCATCAAAGCGTACAAGGATAAATGTCTAAGCATTATTCAACTATAAAAGGGAAATACCGGAATCAAACATCGGTAACCCCAAAGTAAAGCTCATCACACACAAACATAAATACTGTAAAAGGAAAGGACGAAACAATGTCCAAAGCAACTGTATCAAAGTAAAGGAAATGCATAAAGTAAAGAAAGACAGTAAGGCTTCCAATCCATATGCACGTACGTTTGAGATCTACGAGCGTCCCTGAGTACCTGCCGTTTTGGGAACATGAAAAGGAAAACGGCTGAGCAAGACGCTCAATGCACGGATGTACAATATAGCATGACAATAGGATAAACATGTAACATATAACAGCGGAAGACTAAGTTCTGAGTAAACTGGTTAAGTATTAGGAAAACTGGTTTTATAGTTTGAAAAGCCTTATGTTTATCTTATGAAAACTGTTTTAACATAAATATACCATAGCCCATATAGGTCATGAAAAGGTCACGTGCATGAATACTTGGAGGGGTGACCTCATCATGCTGATTAGAGGGGATGCCTCTAATTAATATACTGTTTTGGGTAGGAGGGATCAACTCCTTGTGAAGGATGCAAGGCACACACCACATTCACCATGAAATACTGAATAAAACATGTAACTAGGATGCACCCATACGCCCCACATGATAATATAATATGGCCAAAACTGAAAAGGGACGCCACGAGCAATCACTCCGCCGTGGGGAAGTCATAACATTGGTGCCTCCAATGTTATGGTTATGGTACCTCCATAACTAGGTGAAACTGGTCATGCTTGTATATGGCTATAGATTATGCTAATTAACATAAGCAGTTCAAAACAATAAAACAAATACTGGGGAAAACAGTTGGCTACATACGGGGAAATCCTAATAAGGAAAGAATGTCCATACTGAAAGGACGGGAATGCGTACATCAAGTCCAGTGAATGAACGGAAGAAAGACTCCTACTTCTGGATCACTAAAGCTACATGAATACACACGTGTATAAGTATCGATTCACTGATTACGTACTGGGTTTTATGTCTCATTTTAGCTGACTTGGTATGTTTTAGGTCATGGTTCACTGTTTAAAGCCTTAAAATGTGTTTATCTTGTATGTTGATTACTCTGTTTAAGTACTACTAGTATTTCATGTATTATTATACTTACCGTGTAATAATAAGTAACTTTCCAAAAATAGCAGGTTTCCAAAAATAGAAAGTTTCCAAAAATAGAAAGTTTCCAAAAATAGAAAGTTTCCAAAAATAGAAAGTTTCCAAAAATAGAAAGTTACCAAAAATAGAAAGTTTCCAAAAATAGAAAGTTTCCAAAAATAGAAAGTTTCGAAAAATAGAAAGTTTCCTAAAATAGAATTTACTGCTTAAAATAGATTAGTTTCTAAAAATAGAAAGTTTCCAAAAATAGATCAGCTGCCTTAATTAAATAAGTTTCCATATATAGAAGGTTTCCATGATTAGATTAGCTGCCTGAATTAGATAGATTTCCATATATAGAAGGTTTCCATTAATAGATTAGTTGCCTTATTTAATTAAGTTTCTATAAATAGAAGTTTCCATATTTAGAATTAAGCTGGTTACATAAGCTAACATATAAGTCTACGTGTTAATAAGCTGATTTCTTAAGTCATATGATATAGTATATAGTTTAATTATTATTTCATGTATTTTAATTAAACTATAGGTTAAGCATTTTAATTAAAGTATAACATGTTTTAATTAAAATGAAATGAAATACTTAGGTTAAAAATGTGTATTATTATTATTAATAATATAACCTAAGTCATGTCTAAATTAATTAATTATAGGCCATGTTTTAAATAATTAATTAATTATAACTTATAACATAAAATACTTAGGTTAAATTAATATCATGCTAAATTAATAATTAAAATAACCTAAGTCATGATTTAATTAATATCTCATGTGATTAATTAATTTATATCCTAAGTTCATGATTCATAAAAATTAACATGTAACATAGATCATGATTTAACCAACGAACCATGAATCGGGCATGAATTCGACACCGTACCCCGAGCCAAACCCGGGGCACGTGTGCCTCCTTGCTGCCGTGGGTCCCACAAGCACCAACCAAGACCTAAAATGGTCTTGGTGGTGGCGGCAATAAGCAAACCAAACCCCCCTCGGGTTTGTTTTGCTAGGCGGCTAAAAACAAACACCCTTTTAAATCATTCTTCAATTTTAATTAACCCCAAAACATGTTAGATCAATGTTTAATTTTCATGTTTTAATAAGAAAATAATAACATGTTCATGAAAATAATCAAAGATTAAAAAGAATTAAAAAGAAGGGTTTAGAATGGTATACCAATACGTAGCTTGAAAGGGGATGAACAAACACGGTTTCTAACACTTGTATTTAATATCAAAAATCAACAACACCCTCCTATGGTGGTGATGTAGGTGGCGGCACAAGAGAACCAAGGAGGAGGAGGAGAAAACTTTTTAGGGTTTATGTTTTCTTTCTTGAAAGAGTGAAAATGAAAACTAGTTTTACTCTTTACCCCCTATACTTGTAAAAGTCCATGGGCTTAGCCCATTTCTTGTTGTTGTGCCGTGGGTATGGGGGCCCCACATGGGGTACCCGTACCTTTCTCGTGTCCCGATGTTTCGTGTTCGTTCGTGGTTAAACGTGCTCGTGTTTAAAGTGTTTCTGTTTATTTTATCATGTCGTTTATCGTAATCTTAACGCTCGTAACTATATTATATGTATTTACGTAATTATTCTAGTTCGTATTTTAAATGGTGATCATGATTTAGTTATGTTTACATGACATATTTATTAACTGTTTATCATGAGTTCGTACGTAATCGATACTTGTCATGTCATACACGTATGCACTTGCTTGATTATTAGCACATGAATGTGATCAATACTAAATGAGGTAAGTTTTAATCTAGGACGTACGATCTTAAGGTCACTATTCATGGTAAAAGCATGCGGGTTTTACACATAGTATGCAAGGTTTATTCCATTATTGTAACTCGGGTAACACCCTTGTTTAGAGTGACCTCCCTTAGGGGGAGATTGTTGGAAATACGTTTTACGTATTAGAAAAGATCGGTCACTCCAACAATAGTTCATGTAATAGCTCGTAGTTTAGTTTACTTTCACTTATTAAACAAAGCCCAAACCGAGCCCATGAGATGTAGGGGCCGGCGGCCCATTGTATGCCGAAGCCCATCTCATGGGCTTGGGTATATAAACCATCTCCTTAGATGGAGAGGGTGGTGGTTTTCTCATACAATACACATAGTAAAAGTGTGTTTTCTTATTTTCTCTCTCAAGTGTGTGTGTGTGAATTCTACCAATTTTCTATCTCTTTCTCTCTCTAAAACATAAGCTAGATTTACATATCCTACATTCCTCACAAAGAAAGTTGAAAAGAATAAAAGGAAAAAACACCCGCTAAGTATTAAGCATGACATAAGTGTAATTCACATAAAACGTTCTAACTTAGAATCTTAAGACATACTTATACCAACCATGAATGATTAGTCAAAAATGCATAATGGATTACAAACCAATTAAAATCGTTCTTGATTATTTATTAACATATATACATGAGAAGAAAATAGAGTCAAAGAAAGAGAAGGGTTTAGCCACAAGTAATTATCATGAAGTTTATCTAGCCCTTTTATACTTGCTTCAACTCTATAATCTCCCATTCTCCACAAATTTAAAATCTCAAATAATGAGACTAGTGGATGCTTAGCCTAATAGACCAATGAAGGACTACATGGTTAAGTATACTAGCTAGAGTAAGCTTAGATAAGCAAACTCGGTTTGAGTCAAAGTATCCATGGCGGGCCTAATATTTCAAAGATATCTAAATTTGTTAAACCATGTCCTTATTATATTTTTCCTTTTTATATTTTTTTGATGAAAAATAAAAGAAGAAATATATACAATGCAAATGTGTTATGAAAATGAAAAATGATTTATGCAAAAATTATGAATGCATATTTTTAGTGGCCAAATTAGATCAAAAATTTGAAAAATGTTTGAAAAATTAGATTCCAAGTTATCATGACGTCAATGACGAAGTCTAGGTAAGGTCACTTCGATAGAAGACCCCCTACACTTAAGATAAACATTGTCCTCAATGTTTAAGATTATTGGAGTAAACTCCTCTACACTTATTACATTGTGTACTTTGCTTAACTCAAGCTAAGGAAGAGAGAACTAAAGTGTATTCATTTTAAGTACAAGTGTTTTGAATATCACGATAGCAAAAACTAATCAAAGTGAACCGGATACACGAGCCTCCTCCATAAGCTCCAAGCATGAATTGAGAGAGATCAACCCTTGAAACAAACACGAAAAGACGAAGAAAGGCCACCCCTCCACTTCAACTCTACTATAACATTCTCTTAACTAAACCTAACATATTTAGATCTACTCTACATTTTCTAACCTAGTTATTCAATGCTTGAATTTTTTTAACCCTAAGTCTCTAGCTCGACTCGGCCCCGAATTAGGTTGTCCTTGGGGAAACCATCATGTAGAATAAAGGATATCAACTTTGAAGCACGGCTCACATGATACACTCAAACTTAGCACGTTGCCATTTACTATAAGATTTACAATATCCGCCTCGATAAATGGAACGGTCTAACGTGTCTCAAGTTTGTCCAACATACGAAAGCTCTCATATAGAAATCACCCCATGATCAAATACATAGTTTCCATCTCTACATTTGAACAACTCCAAAATAGGTAGCATCACCAAAGTAAGCTCATACGAGAAGCCTATATCAATAGAAATCACACTCTTAAGTAGAGTAGAAGAAAACCAAGGTGTCTCAAACATACGTATCCCAGGATCAAAAACTTTTCCCTTCATGGGAAAATAAGAAGATGAACTCGTATCAACCTTATAAGATTCCCCCTTAGATATCAAAGCATCATGAGACAATGAAGGTGTAGGAATCAAAACATTCATAACTATTATGTCCATGTTGTGCTCCTCATCATCATCAAAAGGTGGGTAAGAAAGAGTAATATGTGAAGGTTCATGAGAAAGTTGAGTAGGAATAGAATCTTTATAAAGCAATCTTTCTATTTCACGAATGTCCTCATCCCAATTAGAAGAAGATGTATCAACCACAATATCATCTCTCTGAAGATAATCTTCAATTTTTTTGTCTATCAATTCATCTTCACTAAGCAATCTTTCAATCTTTAGAACCTTCTCATTCTCATCAATGATAGAACCCTCCTCATCACTATAGTAATCATAGATTGGTATGTCAAAGATTGGTGACTCCTCAAAACTCAAAGAAGTGTGATCATCAAAAAAGGGAGATTCACAAGTGGAAAACTCATCATCACAATAATCATCATATATTGGTGTATCACAAAGAGAAGGTTCATCATCACTAAAATCCTCATTGGTTTCTTCATCATGGTGGAAAAGTGGGTTATCAAATGATGTTTCAAAAAGAGGATTGGAATGAATCACAAAATCACTTGGAGGAATAGGTGAAGGAGTCATATAGGACATGGATTCATCATTAGATGTAAAGGACTCATCACTATCATAAGGATCATCAAAGGTTTCATCACAAGAATCATAATGTGGGAAAGGAGAAGGATCCATATTTCCGATAGGAGAAAATTCTTCATCCAAATTAGGAATGTTATCTTGACAAGACAAGTCATTGGATGATATAGCATAAGATGCTTCACTAGAATCACAATCATCATTCGCCATTTGTGGCAAGTCTTGCACAAACTCTTCCTCAATCTCATTATCCCTTCCTTTGAACAATTCATCAAGATCAAAGTCACCAAAATCACTAGTAGTAGCATGAAGGTCAACGTGTGATGAAATCTCAATGTGATCATGAGGAGAAAAGGTATCAATAAAAAGCTCGTCACATGGTTCATTGGAAACACCCTCAAGCTCTCTTTGGATTGGGATAAGGTTCTCAACACTAGAAGAGGTTAATTCATCCAAATCGGTGTTTGTATTAGTGCTAAGAGGCTCGTCCCCCATGGTTAAAGAGTCGATGGGTCCCATGTGAGGTTGATACAAGGCTTTTGACACCCCGTAAGAAAATTATAAGTTCGTTGATGTGTTGGTCTAATCGAATTGATCTTAGTTCTCTATGTGACTAAGTTTTATTTTGGTGGAAACAAATATTTTTGGTTGGTTTTAAATTTAAATGTGCAAAGACTTAAAAGTAAATGTCGTTAAAGTAAAGGGCAAATATTAAAAGAGCGTAAAATTAAATCTACGTCTAATTAGAAGAAGGGTGCGATATTTAAAAACGTGACGGAAAGTAAATTAATTAAATGACTAAAAATAAAGCGTGACGGAAATTAAAATTAGACAAGTATCAAAAACTTAAGCTAAAAATTAAACAAGTCAAAATAAGAGAAAAATACCCCCTCAATCGGAATAAATTCCGATTGAACCAATCGGAATGTCAAACGTGACCAATCGGAATGTCTATAGAAACCCAATCGGAATACTTTCACTTGCCAATCGGAATAAAACTGGATGCTGGTCGGAATGCTTATCGGAACTCCAATCGGAAAGTGTCACTCTTACCCTGATCGGAATGTCCAAACACCACCTCAATCGGAATGTGTAACTAGGCACCAATCGGAATACTGTCACATGCATCCAATCGGAATACCAGAGATCCCCCAATCGGAATTTAAAACCCTTTTCAGATCGGAACCTATCGGAATGTATAACCTCCTTCCGATTGTCACGGTCGGAATACGGAGACTAGGATGGAAAATAAGCTAAGTAGATAAGTTATAGTTCTAATAAACACTAGACTAGATCCTTAAGGTAAATCGTGTAAAAATAAGCTATAAAACTGAAAGTTAACAACTTTTAAAATATGAAAAAGATAAGCTTTAAGAAAAACAACTTTTTATATAAAAATAATTTTAGTAGAAACTATATAAACTTGAAAAATAAGTCAAATAAGCTATGAAAACAAATGGTTTAAAACAATCAAAAGCATAAAAATCAAACCTTTAAACGAATCAACAAGAGAAAAACGCGTGTAAATCAAAGATCAAAGAAAGGTAGAAGAAGATGAACAAGTTAAAGTAAAGGTGCAAGTAATTAAAAAGAAACACTTACTTGAAATTAAAAGTAATTAAAGGTGCAAAACATGTATTTAAATGTGCAAGTAATTAAATGTGCATAAAATAAAGTGGGAGAATGGTTTGTCAAGCCACCAACAAGAGTAAATGAATGAAAATGAGGGTTTATATAGGTGATTAGGGAGTGGTTAGGGGAAGCTTCCTCTCTCCTTCCTTTCTTGTTAATTGCACCATCAAGTCCTTCCTTCTTAATCTTTTTGTTAATCTTGGAATGTGATGACTTTTGGCTCGGGATTTCTTTGGACTCGTCTTTTAATTCTTCGATAAATAAGACTTGAGTTCCTCGGCTTTAAGTAAACTTTCGTCTTTTGACTTTTTCTTCGATAAATCTTTAGAATTGGTCTTGGACTTCCGTTCTTTATCCACTTTTGACTTCTTGACTTCGTCTTTCATCCTTTTCTTCAATAAAAGTCCGTAAATGCCCGTGAATTTCCGTGTTTTCTCCACTTTTCACCTTTTCGTCCTAAATCACAACAAAAACACAAACCACGCATAATTCCGACATAAAAGACATAAAATACACGTTTTGGTCTGGTTATTATTGTAATTAAGTGGTAGAAAAGATGGGTGTTTACACACCTATCAAATCCCCTACACTTGACCATTGCAATGTCCTCATGCAATGCATTAGTTACAAAGCATGTTTACACTTTTCATCATAATCAATCCACATTGGCCTTTATTAAAGAGATAGAAAATTATAAAAATGCAAAGCAAAGAAATTAAAAGCATACCTTGGGTTTTGAAAATGTCATGAATAATCATCATCCTCAACTTTTCACTTTCTCCAAACCAAGCTTAAAAACGAGATCATTGTTATTATAAGTTAGTAGACTAACACGAACTCATGTGGGCCAATTATTTACTTAGACTCCCTTATTCCTATGGGTATCTCTTATATTTTATTGTTGTCTTGAATGATCACAAAGATGCATTGTTTGACTTATTTCGATAATTATTTAGTTTGAAAATAAGGTGCACGATTTAATCAATAGTTAGCTAAAGGACCAAATCTTTTAAAACTGCTTCTCGGGATATCAAAAAGTTCATATCTTGGCATAACTTGGTTCGCGATTTGAGACCTTTCTCGGGCCGATATTTGGCAGCGACTTCATACTTCAAATCTTGAGAGACGTTCATGAAATAATGGTCTTCTCTTCATAAATGGAATTTCTTCACTTGGAATTTTTGAGAGATTCTTCATATATGGACCACGACTTTTTCATTTTTCTCCAATCTTTATTTTGGATTTTGATATACAACGATCCGCCTCCTTCATTGACTTGGATCTATTTATCCTCATACCTTGTTAGGGTCTTTTCGGATACACTTCTCCATGACTTTTTGGGAGTTTTTGCTTTTCGTCGTGTGTCTCGATCCTTCATATTGATTTTCGATAAATGATTCTTCACATCACTTTTGGATCTTTAGCAACAAAACATAGCCCTCATGCCTTGTTAGGGCCTTTTCGGACTCGCCAATCTTCGCGCCCCGCTTCATAAGTTATGCCTTGGCTATGAACTCTCGTCATTACCGAGCAACTTTTAAACGATCTGGGGCTAGAAGCTAAGTAACTTTTCAAATCGTACAACCTTATTTATTAGCAGATAAATTATTAACAAGCGATAGGAGAATAGGCTCATAATTAACTCACATAAATTCACGAAAGAATACCGACTTATAATTGGCTCTATCATCTCTCGTTCTCCACAGTTTAAAATCTCAAGTAATGAGACTCGTGGATACTTAGCCTATTAAATCAAAGTTTGGGGTTTTCGAGTCGCCTATAGGATCTTGCAAATTCTTGGACTTTTTCAAGTTTAGAAATCGCATCTTAAAGTTCCCTTGATAAACGACTCTCTAGGATCAATTATAGGAACTTGCGAAAAGTTCTTGTTCTTAACCCGTGAGAGTTAAGACTTTCGCGTTTTATAGCTCCCTATATAAAAGCCTAGCAAAACTTGACTTAAACACGTTAAGGATACTAGCTAGAGTAAACTCGGATTGAGTCAAAAGATTCACAACGTTTGAAAATAAAAACCACTTATTAAACATTTATTCTAATAAGAAAAGAAATAAACTATACAAAGGGAAAAACTAATAGGCCAAAATAGATCGAAAATTTTGAAAAAATGTCGAAAAATTGATTTTCCGGTTAAAATGAGGACAAAAACAAGGAAAAGACCACTTAACTTCGATAGAAGTCCCCCCTACACTTAAGATAAACATTGTCCTCAATGTTTAAGCATGTGGGAGTAAACTCCCCTACACTTAGGACATTGTGCACGTTGTTTAAATCTCGCTAAGGAAAAGACCACTAAAGAGATTCCTATTTTAATATTGAGAAAATATAAAAATAGTGAATCGAAAAGAGTTTAGGATAGAACAGGGAAGAAGTAGAACACAGAATCACGGGTCGTCAAGAATCATCAAGAGGGTATCATTGAAGCTCGAATCCCTGATTAAGAAGTGAGGAGAGGAAATAGCAATCCAAAGGGGTCCCCCCTACACTTATGATAAAGAAAGCGGAAAGATAGATGCATGGGTTGCCTCCCAAGAAGCGCTTGGTTTTTGTTAACCGAGTCGTGAGCCTGACTCGACCTTGATCATTAACGGAAGCAGCGTGAAAGAAATCCACCAGGATCAAAGACATAGTTTTCATCCATCACTAAGCAAGAGCTTAAGGCGAACAAGGCAAGCCAAAAGAGAAATGGCAGGGTTCCCTTAAGCAGTGATGGAGCATGGTGGGAGCAAGTATGAAGCGGTGTAAGCATGTCTTCCAAATTTCCAAAGATTTTTCCTTTTATTTCATCAGGTGGATACTGAGATGGCTTAAAGACTTCAATACCGGGATCGAACACCTTTTCCTTCAAGGGAAAATAGCACTCCGGCTCAGCCGAGTGTGAAGAAGATCCGCAAAGAAGCACAACCTCGTCCTCAGAAGTGGGACAAAGAGGTGTCAAATCATAAGTGCAACGGATTTTGGTGTCAACCGGTTTCTTCTCCTTGGACAAAATGCTCTTCAAATCCAAAGTAGGATCAAGACGATAATCTTCAAAGTCCAAAGGAGGTGCATCACTCTCATGAGGGAAGTATGTGTTAAGAAATTCAGAGAAATCTTCCTCGAATGAGTAATCGTCCAAAGTAGGATCGAGTGATGGCGGGGGATCTTCATCATGTGAAGAATCGCTCGAGAGAGTATCAGCCTCATCAAAATCGTCGAATGTGGGCAGCTCGGGATACTCCGAAGTAAAATCATCAAAGTTATCCGAATCTGAGCTAGAATCATCATCATCATAAGCATCAAAGACCGGTGAAGAATCATAAATGGGAGAAGCGTCCAGAGTGGAGCGAGAATCATCCACATCATCGTCAAAGAGTGGATTATCGATGTAAGAATCGAATAGAGGATTGTCATAGACGGTAAAGTCATCGAGCACATTTATCATATTCACTGATTCTCGTCCAAAAGATTTGCCGGTAAGCTTCCCCATTTTAAAAACTTTTGAATCATCCCCGACTCGTAAGATTAACTCACCTTCGGTCACATCTACTAAAGCACGTCCGGTTCTCAAGAATGGCCGACCAAGTATTAATGGAATACGAGGGTCCATTTCATAATCAACTACGACAAAATCGACCGGGAAAGTAAATGTGCCAACTTTGATAAACACGTCTTCGGCTATACCAACGGGGTAAGCGAGAGTGCGATTTGCAAGTTCGAGAGTCATCTTTGTTGGAATGAGGTCGGGCAATGATAGTGTTTTCCAAACACTCAAAGGCATCAAATTAATACTAGCCCCGAGATCAGCAAGGGCAGTAAATTCTTCAGTTTTGTTGAACACGCAAGGCAACACAAAACGACCAGGATCTCCAAGCTTTTCTGGAAGTTCTTTAAGAATAACTGCAGAGCAGTTTTCATTTAATCGTGTGTTGGCGAGTTCAATAAGCTTCTCCTTCTTGCTAAGCAATTCCTTAAATGCTTTAACAAATTTGGGCATGTGGACAAGTGCCTCAAGAAAGCTAATGTTGAAGTTCATTTGAGAAATCATCTTGATATAGCTAGTCACTTGAGCGTCCTCCTTGTTTAGCATTTTGTTCTTGCCCAAGCGAGAAGGATAAGGGATATTAGGTTTGGGTGGGGAGGGTGCTGGTGTGGTAGGTAACGGTTGAGAGGTTGAAGGGTCATTGGTGGGAACTTCATCACGTCGAGGCGGAGACGGTAATGGTGCACTAATACTAGGTGTAGGAGGAGTAGGGATAAATGGTGGTGGAGGAGGTGTAGATGATGGGGGTGGGATTGGTGGGCCTACGATGGTAACTCCACTACGAGTAGTAATAGCACTCACATTGGCTCGCGGATTAGTGACGGTGTTTGAAGGTAGAGAACTTGAAGTAGAAGGTTGAGCGGCTGGCAAGAAACTAGCAAGCATATTCTTCAAATCATTAGTTTGACTGCTGAAGGAGGATTGAATGTTATCTCGAAGCTCGGATCTTATCTCATTTCCTTGCTTTGTGATATCTCCTTTCAGATTGATAATTTGGCTCTGCAAGTTCTTGATTTGCTCACCTTGGGTTCTCATGATGGCTTCAACATCGGTATTAATGGGTGGAGTTTGTTGGGTGGGTGGGTGATAAGGATTAGAAGCTCTTGGTGGGATTTGGTTGCTTCTAGTGTAGTTGTTGGCAGGGTTTTGGTTTTGAGGAGAAAAACCGGGTGAAAGGTAGTTGTTAGAACGGTAGCTCAGCAGGTTTCTATCCCCTTGTTGTCTAGCTTGGTGATTTTCCGGTGAATAATTACCATAAGCTGCATACACATTTTCCGGATTTCCTTGTGTCGAAGGACAATCGGTGTATGAGTGAGGACCGCCACATGTTTCACAAGGATTAGCAACCGCTTTAACTTGTTGTTGTTGTTGATTTGAAGCGAGAAGCGTAATACTTTTGCTCATTTCAGTCATCATGCGGGTGAGTTCGGTCATCTCAGGGTTTGCTGAGGTTGAGGAAACATTGACTCTCGGGTTGTTCCTAGAAGATGCAGAGGAATCCCAGTTCTTGTGGTGAGTAGTCATGTTCTCAATTAACTCTCTACACTCCTCGGGTCTCCTTTTCATGAATGTGCCACCGGCGGCTGCATTAATCGTATCACGATCTCGAAAAGTCAATCCGTTGTAGAAAGTATCGATCAAGGTGACCGGAAGCATGTTGTGGTTTGGACAACGGTCGATCAAGACATTATATCTCTCCCATGCATCGAAAAGAGATTCATCGGGATCTTGCATGAAACCGCTGATCTGATTGCGAAGGCTTGTGACCATGGATGGTGGAAGTAGCGCAACAAAAAGCGTTGAGTCATGTCATCCCAAGTGTGAATAGAATTCTTTGGGAGACGATCAAACCATTTCTCGGCATGATGTAATAGAGTGTGTGGAAAGAGTTGTAGGCGAAGCTCATCCATTGTGGCACCAGCCAACTTCATGCTCTGAGTGATAGTAATGAACTTGTCGAGATGTTTGTTGGCATCATCATCAGGCAATCCTCTAAATGGGTTTGTTTGCACTTGCTGAATCATATGGTGCTTCAACGAAAACTCAGGAGCGTTGATTTGCATCGGCGCAATCGGTCCTCCTCGTCCAAACATTGTTGGTTGACAAAGTTCCTCCATGGTTCGAAGATCGGGCTGTGGAAGAGCATTGTTGTTATTATTATATTTGAGGTGCGGTGGTTGATTATTGTTAACACCTGCCATATCTAAATCTTCTTGAGGCTCGGGCTCTTGATAATTAGAAGATCTAGTACGCATACACCTGAAAATGCAAAAGAAAACAAAACCAAAAACAAAGACAATATATATACACAAGAAAGATAAAATCTTTTTGGATTTTTGAAATTTTTAATTTTTATGGTTTTTTTATCAATTTTTAATTTTTATGATTTTTTTATTTTTTATGCAAGAAAAATAACGTTCACAAGTGAACGGATCCCAAAAAGCAACGTGTTTCTCACAGAAAACTATTGATCTTAACGAAAAGAGCCGGCAGCGGCGCCATTTGATACAAGGCTTTTGACACCCCGTAAGAAAATTATAAGTTCGTTGATGTGTTGGTCTAATCGAATTGATCTTAGTTCTCTATGTGACTCAGTTTTATTTTGGTGGAAACAAATATTTTTGGTTGGTTTTAAATTTAAATGTGCAAAGACTTAAAAGTAAATGTCGTTAAAGTAAAGGGCAAATATTAAAAGAGCGTAAAATTAAATCTACGTCTAATTAGAAGAAGGGTGCGATATTTAAAAACGTGACGGAAAGTAAATTAATTAAATGACTAAAAATAAAGCGTGACGGAAATTAAAATTAGACAAGTATCAAAAACTTAAGCTAAAAATTAAACAAGTCAAAATAAGAGAAAAATACCCCCTCAATCGGAATAAATTCCGATTGAACCAATCGGAATGTCAAACGTGACCAATCGGAATGTCTATAGAAACCCAATCGGAATACTTTCACTTGCCAATCGGAATAAAACTGGATGCTGGTCGGAATTCTTATCGGAACTCCAATCGGAAAGTGTCACTCTTACCCTGATCGGAATGTCCAAACACCACCTCAATCGGAATGTGTAACTAGGCACCAATCGGAATACTGTCACATGCATCCAATCGGAATACCAGAGATCCCCCAATCGGAATTTAAAACCCTTTTCAGATCGGAACCGATCGGAATGTATAACCTCCTTCCGATTGTCACGGTCGGAATACGGAGACTAGGATGGAAAATAAGCTAAGTAGATAAGCTATAGTTCTAATAAGCACTAGACTAGATCCTTAAGGTAAATCGTGTAAAAATAAGCTATAAAACTGAAAGTTAACAACTTTTAAAATATGAAAAAGATAAGCTTTAAGAAAAACAACTTTTTATATAAAAATAATTTTAGTAGAAACTATATAAACTTGAAAAATAAGTCAAATAAGCTATGAAAACAAATGGTTTAAAACAATCAAAAGCATAAAAATCAAACCTTTAAACGAATCAACAAGAGAAAAACGCGTGTAAATCAAAGATCAAAGAAAGGTAGAAGAAGATGAACAAGTTAAAGTAAAGGTGCAAGTAATTAAAAAGAAACACTTACTTGAAATTAAAAGTAATTAAAGGTGCAAAACATGTATTTAAATGTGCAAGTAATTAAATGTGCATAAAATAAAGTGGGAGAATGGTTTGTCAAGCCACCAACAAGAGTAAATGAATGAAAATGAGAGTTTATATAGGTGATTAAGGAGTGGTTAGGGGAAGCTTCCTCTCTCCTTCCTTTCTTTTTAATTGCACCATCAAGTCCTTCCTTCTTAATCTTTTTGTTAATCTTGGAATGTGATGACTTTTGGCTCGGGATTTCTTTGGACTAGTCTTTTAATTCTTCGATAAATAAGACTTGAGTTCCTCGGCTTTAAGTAAACTTTCGTCTTTTGACTTTTTCTTCGATAAATCTTTAGAATTGGTCTTGGACTTCCGTTCTTTATCCACTTTTGACTTCTTGACTTCGTCTTTCATCCTTTTCTTCAATAAAAGTCCGTAAATGCCCGTGAATTTCCGTGTTTTCTCCACTTTTCACCTTTTCGTCCTAAATCACAACAAAAACACAAACCACGCATAATTCCGACATAAAAGACATAAAATACACGTTTTGGTCTGGTTATTATTGTAATTAAGTGGTAGAAAAGATGGGTGTTTACACACCTATCAGAGGTAAAGGTGATGAAGGTGTGTATGGCTCAAGTATAGTCAGTAGAGAGATGGAAGGGTCTACAATAGGAACATCAATAAGTGTATCATCCTCAACATCTACTCTCAAAGAAGGCTCATCATCAGGTAAAGCATCGTTAGGTATTATGAGTTGCAAGACGTGTGTTCGCAAGCCTAAGATGTTCGGATCAGTTGCCCCTTTCATTTGCTCAAGTGCTTGCATTATAAGTTTAAAAGCGTCTTTACTCAAGAAATGATAAATGCCTTGATTTTGAAAGGTTGTTTGATTATGACTTTGAAAATTTTCTTCATTTTGAAAATCTTCTTGATTTAAAAATTCTTTATTTTGAAAATCCTCATTAAAACCTTGATCATAATCGCTCGCGTATAGATGACAATTATTTTCACCATGCGATCCTCCACAAGTCTCACAAGGCCCAAACATAGCTCGATAATGCTCGCCTTGTAATATCTGCAAAATAGGAAGATTATCCATGTTTAGCAAGGTGGCCGAATGTATATACAAGTAAAATGAAGTTTAAAGCTTCCTCGGGGAAGGAAGTAATACACCAAAGGTGGTATGGTTACATGCGTGCGAGTACACGTGTAAATAAACTCGAGGAGTGAGAGATGAGTTCTCGGTCGACTTTTGAGAGAGAAGAGATTATCTCCCTCGAGGTGCAATAAGTAATATCCACAAGAAAATATAATATATGTAAGTACTAATTGGGTGGCACACCACTCACCACTATCACTCTTGAAAGAACCACAAGGAAGCGGAGAAACGGGGCGGCGCGTAGCACTTAAGACCCTGCTTCTTTAGAATGTGAAACACACTCGCCTTATACCCCCACACAGTAGCCTCTTTCTCAAGATCAAGAAGATTATGGTATTTATCTATTGTTCCTTAATTAAGTTTGATCAATGCACGTATCAAGGACCGGAACGCTCCCGAACACGGTGTATTGCCTCGGCAATACTTATGGAAATAGATGTATTGGTATTTCGTATACGTATATGTATTTACATATGATAATATATCAAAAATATTTTTTTATTTATTTGATTTTTTAAGAAAATACTATATGTACGTAAAAACGATGAAAACCGATATAATATATATTTTTGGTGTAATCTTTTAGGAAAAATATTACTTTTGGATTTTTTATTTTTTG
Organism: Glebionis coronaria; assembly: GCA_025667525.1. NCBI lineage: Eukaryota > Viridiplantae > Streptophyta > Magnoliopsida > Asterales > Asteraceae > Glebionis > Glebionis coronaria. The sequence goes on along the minus strand of CM046876.1, from coordinate 233,226,784 downwards.
GTTCAATTCTTTAGGAAAAGAATTGATTTTGTGGTTTTTTTTATATGTTTATCTTTTTGATTAATAATACGTAAAAATAACATTCACAAAGTGAACGGGTCCCAAAATCCAGTACGTCTCACTCGAAACCGTTAATCTTCACGAAAAGAACCGGCAGCGGCGCCATTTAACATTTGATTTTAGTATCGTTTCGTCTCGGTATCTAATCGAATTGATTTTATGTTTTCTAGTTAGACTTAATTGTTTTTGGTGGTAAAAGGTTGATTGGTATTCTATGTCTACTTGGCACAAAACAAGTAAAAATGTAAAAATATTATCTTTACTACATATACATATAACGCTAAAAACATTTTGCACTTACCACATTTAAAAACACGAGGTTCAAGTAAAAAAACAAACTAATAACAAACTGAGTAACTAATGTAACTAACTAAACAAATTTAACAAGAAAAATAACAAACTACCAAATTTATAACAAACTATCTAATTACTCTAACAAGATTTTAACAAAATAACAAACTTGGTAAAAGTAACCAACTACAAATTTAACAAATCTCTAACACTTTTTTAACAAACAAATTTTATAAAAGTGAAAATGCAAAATTTGTAAAAAAAAATAATTTCTATAAAAGAAAAATACAAATTTTATAGAAGCTAAAATACTTTTTATAAAATCTAAAAAAAATACTTTTTTATAAAATCTGAAATTCTTTTTATAAAACCTAACTTTGACAACACTAAACTACCAAATTTCAATTTTGATATTTAAACTAAAATTAATAAACAAACTAGTCTAATTCTACTATTATATCAGGCCCGTCATGCCTAAACTACAAGTGCAACAGTTTATCACAACTAACAGGGCTAATTGATCTAATGACTTTAATATCCTACTCTTATGGAGTCAATGTGATAAATTGGACTATTTTAATGAAACTTATGATACAAAGTAATATGCAAGCAGATAGCATGTATTATATATCTACGGATTTTTTAAAAAAAATAGCAGTCATCTATACTACTAATACTAACTGGAAGTTACTAAGAACGAAATAAAAATGTGAAACAAGATACCCGCGTCTGAAGCCAGTCCGTTGTTGGTGAAGCGGAGCGCTGAGCTCGCTTTAACTATCGCACCTCAAACATCGTCTATAACTGTACATCCAGGCCAGCCCTTTGGAGTCTAAAGCTAATGCTTGTTATAAACTGAGCTTAACATAACACGAAATATACTCCAACTGCCAAAGTAAACTGCTAAATTATAAACTTTAACCTACGAACAACTTATACTTTCTACCACCAGCTAATTCCAACTGCTCGCTGCTTCGCTGCAAAAGAAAGCTTTTACTTCTGAAATGAAAACCACAACAGAACACTATCAAGGGTAAACACTGCTGCAAATGAATCGAAACCAAAGAGTGTCTAAAGATCCGGCTTATAACCTTCCTTAACCTATAACCACCAAATGTCCTAACTAACTCGAGTCTGAAAGCAGAAGTTGTCCTAACTGACTGTAATTTGCCTATTGTAGCAGCGAAAACAAACAGGCCTAACTGAATATATGGAAATCTTCACCTGAACTAAAAATAGATGCTAAACCAGGCTATACAGTTTATCTTTGAACTAATAATCCATAGAATTAACGATTGCTGATCCAACTAACTTCTATAGAATGTATCTGAGTGTTAACTTACTTGTACTTTTAGAATGAATATAAGACTAAAGACCTATGCTATTTACTATCAAATCAAACTGATTTCAACTTAACTAACTGAATTAGACTAAATCTCTAACATTACAACTCTCATAAAAAGGTTTCAAACCAAACAGCTAACGAAACAAAATCGATATCTATACTAGCTAAACGGAACACATACTCCAACTCTGACTAAATTTGCTTAAGGATCTATGAACGGAGAAAGATATTGAACTAATCTCTAACTGATTTCAACTAATCAGTAAACGTCGACAAAAACGATTTAAAGAATGACAAGGTTTGAAAATAGAATGAGAAAAGTAAGAAGATCAAGAGATGAATGTGAAAGCTAGATATCTCATACAGTAAATTCAATAAATTCTAACTAAACTCGTGAAGTGAAGGTTGAAGGTGTATTTATAGACAATAGTTGGGGTAAGGATGAGTTGAGTGACGTGGCTAGACCAATTAAAATATGCCACTTCAGATTGAGGGTTCTTCATTAACAGGAGATTTGGGGTTTTCTTCATAGAGTGTATGTGGTATCAATTAAAGGAAATATGAGTGTTAGAGAGGTCTCGGGGATCACTTTTCATTCTTAACTCGTCTGCTGAAACGCACTCCACGACCTTCAATTTGTGCTTGATAATCTTGATGACGTGGCATCCCATGATTGGCTGTTAAAATATCACATGGATTGATATCTGATTCGTCCATTAATATCCAAGATGGACAGTTACGATCTGCTTGGTTGGCAATCCTTACTCTTCCCTTTCTTGAATGTGATTGGTCCACTTGGACTCCATTTTAATATATTTAAACAATTGGTAGATCCATTCCTTGTGGTTTTATAATAATTATGGCAGCTTTTCTGCTTTGTTAATAACTTTGTAAATTGGCCAAAATAGTCCTTGAACTTTAAACTTCAACTCTTTAAGCCCTTAAATCTTCAAGTACTTGGCAAGTTTGGTCCTTTTCTTCATCTTTCGTCAAATAAATCCCTTGAAAACACATATTTGCTCCAAAATGTATCTTGTTTACCTAAAAACACATGAAACACAAATGCCCACGTAATTCTTATATTTTTCAGTTAAATATAATGTATTTGACTGTGTTTTAAGTGGTTTTTTGATCATTATTGATGAGTGTTTTCACACTTGTCAATATCAAGAGCTATGTGGTGAAATAAAGTTGTCTTGATTTGTGTTCTTGATACTTTTTTGGTTTCATGAGTTTTCTTTCTTTATAGAGATCGAATCATCAAAAATTTTTTTCGTGTTTGTGGTGTTTAGATAGTTCATAAATCAACTACATAGCTGTGGTAGTGATTTGTGATACTTGGATTGGTAAAAAACGCAAATTTTTAGGTGTTTGGCTTCATTTTTTGCTTGAAGTCTCGAAAATCAACAAGTACATCCGAGATCCACAATTTTAGGAAGAATTCGCAATATCTGATTCATATTGCGAAATTGAATCCCTGATTCATATTGTGAAATTGAATAATTTATGCAAAATTGCGACATTGAATCATTTTGCAACATTGCGACATTGAATCATTTTGCACAATTGCGGAATTGTATCTTTATTAGTGCATTGCACAATTGAATCAATTTCAAACATTGCCAAATTGAATCCGTTTAGCACATTGCGAAATTGAATTATTTTAGCACATTGCGGAATTGAATCATTTTAACACATTGCGAAATTGAATCATTTTATCACATTGAGGAATTGAATCACTTTACATATTGCGGAATTGAAACCGAAATGTTGCGGAATTATACACTGTTAACATTGAGGAATTGTGTTACTTTGATTTTAACATTGCGGAATTGTTACTATTTTTTATTGGACTTAGGCATTATTTTGAACACTTCTCACGTCACTAATACAACTTTCACAACTTTATTTCATTGGACGATCAAAAGATAATCTTTTTATTCAAGTGATAAAAAATGAATCCTCATTCATTTATGCCGACAATGACATCGCTTACTGATATTTCTATCATCTCGGGTACCGATACCCGCCCACCGTTGCTCATCAAAGACTTATTTGAAGCATGGAAAGGTCGCATGAGGACTTATATTATGGGTAAACCTAATGGGAGACTTATGGTTCAATCTATTGAGCGAGGTCCACTCGATTGGGGAGAAGTTACTGTCAACAATGTAACTCGGCCAAGGTTATTTCATGAATTAGCGGATGCTAACAAAATCATTATTGATGCGGATGAAAGGGCCGTTCAGACCATACTTCAAGCACTTCCACCAGATATTTATCGAATGGTAAGCGAACACACAGTGGCAAAGGATCTATGGGATCGCTTAACCGTTTTGTTACAAGGGACTTCACTCACCAAGCAGGAAAGAGTATGACATGTTCGATAGGTTCACATACATTCCAGGGGAAACACTTCATGACTACTACTGGCGTTTCATTACGTTGATGAATGATTTGAATGTGTATAATCTAAGGATTTCCCAATTTCAACTCAACACCAAGTTCTTGAATACGTTACCCCAAGAGTGGAGCCAATATGTCACTGATGTTAAAATGATTCAGGATTTGCACAAGTCAAATTTAGACAACTCTATGCTTTCTTGCAGCAACACGAGAAGCACGTGATCCAGAAACGCATCTCTCAAGGATCTTATTCTGAACCATTGGCATTAATGGCAAATCATCCAACTTTGTTATATCACAACTCTCCGTATGCTATGGGACAACAATCTTCATATCAGCCCTTGTATCAAACTCCAAGCTTTCCGCAGTATTCAATTCTACCACAACCACCTACCTCATATCATCAATATCAGCAACCAGCATTATTATCACGACGTGCTCAACAACCATACTCTCCTTACCAAGCACCAACAAATCCAGCTATCACTTACCAGCAACATGAAGTTCCTCAACCTCACTACTCACAATATGTTAGTACTCCTTCTAGTGTGCATGTGGCTCCACCAGCACCGATTTTCTACTGTGATGATGAAGTTCCAATTCCCGAGTTCAGACAAAGGGATAATCCTACTGATGTTCTTGCACAAATGTCTGCCTACATAACTCAAACATTGAACAAAAGAGGTTATAGAGGACCATCTCCAACAAACAATCAGTTGAGAACTTCTTCTAACTCTCGTCAACAAGCAAAAATTCAAGATGGGAGAGTTACCGTGCAACCACTTCAGGGGAGACCAAGCTCATCTAATACTGTTGCACGCTCATTCAACACTGCTTCAAGAGGAAACAAAAGTGGCAAGGTAAAGATGATTATCTGATATAACTATAAAGGGGAAAGACACATGGCTTGAGAGTGTAAGCAACCAAAGAGGAAAAGAGATAGCACATGGTTTCAAGAAAAGATCTACTTGGTTAATGCTCAAGCACAAGGACGGGAACTCGATGAAGAAGAGTTAGCATTTCTAGCAGATCCAGGAGTTGCGGACACTGACAGACTCACAGCAGCCATCACGAATAATGCCGCATATCAATGTGATGATCTTGATGCATACAATCCCGAGTGTGATTATCTCAATATCGCCAAGGCAGCTCTCATGGCAAATCTTTCACTTTATGGAGCTGACACAATTTCTGAGGTACCAAATATTACCAATGCTAATAGTATTGTACCTTATCAAGTTGAGCAAGTGTCAGAGTATCCGGAACATCCTCTGGTGGTTAGTAACTCAAACAAGGAGACAAACAATGATAGCAATATCAATACAAGTCCCCAGACTTTGAGTGAAACACAACAAGGAGCTATTACGTCTACAAATTCGTTTGCTCAGCAAGATTTGGATATGGTGTCGACATCTATGCTTGGCCAAATGAATAATGCGGTCCTTGAAACCCTCGGTGTTAATCAGAGTTTATCTGCCGAGCTTGCTTTGTATAAGAAAAAGGTTAAAACCTTGGAATTAACTCCAGTGACCACTACTAATACAAGGGTTTTCCTCGTATGAAAATTCGTTGTTCCGATCTTTTCGAATTGATTACTAGTTAAGAGTGCGACTCAGTCGTTCTTGGTGGAAAATAAAAAGGTTTGATTATCTATTTTAATCTAAAAGTAAAAATGTCGTTGAGTAAATAAGTAAAAATGAAAGCTTGAAAATATTTAGACTAGAAATCAAAGACTTTAAAAATTGAAAAGTAAATGATTAAAACTTATAAAAATGTAAACTTTAAAGATTGAATTAAAACAAGACAAGTTAAAATAATTCTAAGTAAAAAGGCGGGAAAAATAAAGTTTAAATTAAAAACTAGAAATAACAAAACCTTATCCCGAATAATTCTTCTGATGACTATCCGGAATACAAAATTCTGAGGCTTATCCAGAATAATTACTTTGAAGCCTTATTCGGAATGTTTAACTTTTCATTATCCGGAATCTGAGACTGAGAGGCTATCCGGAATCCACAACTTATCCTTATCCGGAATCGGTTTCTACAACTTATCTGGAATGGAAATAAAGGGGCTTATCCGGAATACTATTCGAACTGTTATCCGGAAAATGAACTTGTGATGCTTATCCGGAATATGGGCTTTCAGGACATATCCGGAATCAAGTTTCTGGTCTTTATCCGGAAAACAAAATAATAAGCTTATCCGGAATATGCTAACCCGAACCCTTATCCGGAATGATGTTTCGCAGCTTATCCGGAATGCAAAATTGAAGGCTTATCCGGAATGTTTCTTCTAACTCTTATCCAGAAAATGAACTTGTGATGCTTATCCGGAAGAGGGAGTTTGTCACCCTTATCTGGAATGTTGTACATAGAAGACTTATCCGCAAAGATGGTTATAGCTGTTATCCGGAAAAAGAGGGATATGATCCTCTTATCCGGAATGGGGACTTAGAAGGATTTCCGAACAAGAAAAACTTAAGCAAATCACAATACGCTAAAAAAACAATAAGCACTTTACCAAAACTAAACCAAAATGATTTTTAAGAAAAACTAATTAAGCTAGAATTTAACAACTTTTAAAACACTAAATAAGCTAGATATCAAAAAGCACTTTTTATAAAAACTTAAACTTATTAAAAACAACTTATTTAGAATAAGCCAAACACACCAAATTCAACAAAATCACATCCACTACATGATTATCAAAGCAAAACCATAGATTATTAAGAAAGGTAGAATGAGAATTAAGAAATAAGCTTGATTTAAATAAAGATTACAAGATTAAATTATAGATTTAATAAGCTTGAAAAATTAGAGAGAAGGAAATTAAAAACATACTAAAAATTAAAAATTAACTAAAAACTTAACTACAAACTAACAAACTAACACCCTCCTAATGACATATTAGGAGGGTATTTATAGGACGTGGGGAGGTTAAGTGCTTAAGCTTTCTTCTTTCTTTCTTCTCGTCTCGACTCGATTTAATTTCTTTGTGTTTCTCGATGTCGTCTCGGGATTTATCGACATAAATTGAACTCGTCTTATAATTTTCATCTATAATTAGACTTGAGTTCTTCGACTTCATTAAACTTCCGTCTTTAGACTTTTTCTTCGATAAATCTTCAGAATAGGCCTTGGACTTCCGTTCTTTATGCACTCTCGATCTTTTGACTACGTCTTTTGTCTTTTTTCTTCGGTAAAAGCCTGTGATAGCCCGTGTTTTCTTCCTTTTTCATATTTTTATCCTGAAACATAATAAAAACACAAACCACGCATAATTCTGACTTTTACGACATAAAATACACGTTTTGGTCTTACTATTATTGGAAATAAGTGGTAAAAGGATAAGTGTTTTCACACTTATTAAATCCCCTACACTTGACCATTGCAATGCCCTCATGTAATGCATTAATTTCAAAGCATAGATTACATTTCTCATCATAAATAACCCACCTTGGCCTTTATTAAATACTAAACACTAAGGAAACTAAAAGAACAAAACAAGTAAGAATTCAAAGACTTATATTGGGGTTTTGTTTGTCATGAATGTTTATCATCCTCAGGTTTCACGTTCCCCATACCAAGCTTAAAAATGAGATCATTGTTATTATAAGTTAGCAAACTAACACAAACTCATGTGGCCCAATTATTCACTTAGACTCCCTTATTTCTAGGTGTATCTCTTATATTTTATGATTGTCTTAAATGATCACGAAGATGCATTGTTGACTTATTTTATAGTTTATTAGGCTGAAAATAAAGTAGGACGATTTAATCAATAGTTAGCTAAAGAACAAAATCTTTTAAAATTGCTTCTCGGGACCTCATAAAGTTCATATCTTGGCATAAGTTGCTTCACGATTTGAGACCTTTCTCGGACCGATATTTGGCAGCGACTTCATACTTCAAATATTGAGAGACGTTCATGAAATAATGGTCTTCTCTTCATAATAGGAATTTCTTAACTTGAACTTTTTGAGAGATTCTTCATTTTTAGACAACGACTTCTTCATTTTTCTCCAATCTTTATTTTGGATTTTGATATACAATGATCCGCCTCCTTTTAGGACTTGGATCTATTTATCCTCATACCTTGTTAGGGTCTTTTTGGATAGACTTCTCCATGATCTTTAGGGGAGTTTTTTCTTTTCGTCATGTGTCTCGATCCTTCATATTGTTTTTTGATAAATGATTCTTCACATCACTTTTGGACCTTTAGCAACAAAATGTAGCCCTCATGTCTTGTTAGGACCTTTTTGGACTCGCCAATCTTTGCATCCCGCTTCAATAAGTTATGCCTTGGCTATGAACTCTAATTAATAAGAGAGCAACTTTTAAACGATCTTGTGCTAGAAGCTAAGTAACTTTTCAAATCATACAACCTTATTTATTGCAATTAAATTTATTAACAAGTGATGGGAGAATAGGCTTATAATCAACTCACATAAATTCACGAAAGAATACCAAACTTATAATTGACTCTATCATCTCTCGTACTCCATAATTTAAAATCTCAAGGAATGGGACTCGTGGATGCTTACCCAATTAAATCAAAGTTTTGGGTTTTCGAGTCATTTATAGGATCTTGCAAACTCTTAGACTTTTTCAAGTTTAGAAATTGCATTTTAAAGTTCCATTGATAAACGACTCTCTAGGATCAATTATAGGAACTTGCGAAAAGTTCTTGTTCTTAACCCGTGAGAGTTTAAGACTTTCGCGTTTTAAAGTTCCCTATATAAAAGCCTAGCAAAACTTGACTTAAACACGTTAAGGATACTAGCTAGAGTAAACTTAGATAAGTTAAATCGGGTTGAGTCAAAATATTCATGACTTTGAAAAATTTAAAACCACTTTATTGAAAATTTATTCTAGCAAAGAAAGTAAATAACGATAGCAAAGGAAAATTACAAGGCCAAAATAGATTAAAATTTTTGAAAAATGTCAAAAAATCAAATTTTCCGGTTAAAAAGAGGACAAATTCATGGAAAAGCCCACTTACTTCGATAGAAGTTACCCCTACACTTGATATAAACATTGTCCTCAATGTTTAAGCATGTGGGAGTAAACTCCCCTACACTTAGGACATTGTGCACTTTGGTTAAATCTTGCTAAGGAAAGGACAACTATAGTGATTTCAATGTGAACATATAAGATACGAAATATTGAATCACGACAGTTTAGGATAGAACCGGGAAGACGGGTACATGGGATCACGGGTCGTCAAAAGTCATCAAGAATGGATGTTTGAAGCTTTAATCCCTGCACATTAGAAGAAACAAGACAACAAACACATACGGGGTTCCCCCTACACTTATTATGAAAACGGTAAATGATAGATCAACGGATTGCCTCCCGAGAAGCGCTTGTTTTTGTTAACCGAGTCACGAGTCTGACTCGACCCAGAACTAATTCAAGGGAAACGTGGTGAGGGATGGAATCATCTCATGAGAGATGTCCTCACCAAAGTACAACTTCACGCGCTGGCCGTTCACCTTAAAATTGGGCCCGTTTGGCTGAGAAAGCTCAATGGTGCCATAGGGGAAGACTTTGGCGACGGTGAATGGATCCGACCAACGACTCTTCAGCTTGCCCGAGAAGATCTTCAACCGAGAGTTAAAAAGTAAAACTTGATCACCAACATGGAACTCTCGGTTCTTAATCCTTGCATCATGGATGATCTTGGTCTTCTCCTTGTAGATCAATGAGTTCTCATAATCTTCATTCCTTAGTTCATTTGCTCATTGAGTTGAATCTTACGAAGATCGTCGGCTTTGTTGATGTCGAAGTTAGCCCACTTCAAGGCCCAGTACACCTTATGTTCCAGCTCAATAGGGAGGTGGCATGCCTTCTCGTACACAAGACGATAAGGTGTACAACCAATCGGGGTCATATATGCGGTACGGAAAGCCCACAAAGCATCGTCTAACTTATCGGCCCACGAGGCACGATGCTCTCCCATAGTACGCTCAAGAATTCGCTTTAATCCACGGTTAGATATCTCGGCTTGACCATTAGTTTGAGGTTGATAAGCGGTGGAAAGACGGTGATTGACACCGTACTTAGCCATGACTCGAGCAAATTGATCATTGCAAAAATGAGTCCCGCGGTCACTGATTATAGCACGAGGAACACCGAATCGAGCAAAAAGTTGTTTCATAAAGTTCACAACCACCCTCGCGTCGTTCGTAGGGAGAGCCTTAGCTTCAACCCATTTGGATACGTAGTCAACGGCTACGAGGATGTACTTGTTCCCATTAGATGATGGAAATGGCCACATAAAGTCTATACCCCATACATCTAAGATTTCACATTCTTGTATGAAATTTTGAGGCATCTCATCTTTATGTGTGATCTTGCCTTGGCGTTGGCAAGCATCACAATTTTTAACCATCTTGTGAGCGTCAAGATAAATGGTGGGCCGATAGAATCCCGAGTCAAACACTTTCTTCGCGGTGTAGTTGGGGCCAAAGTGACCACCGGTGGGTCCTTTATGGGAAGCTTCGAGAATGTCTAAAGCTGCGGGTCCATCAACACATCGACGAATAATCAGATCAGCACATTGTTTGAAGAGATAAGGGTCATCCCAAAAGTAAGTCTTAACATCTTTAAAGAACTTCTTCTTTTGTTGGGATGTTAACCCTTCGATGGGAATACCACCCGCTAAGTAATTTGTAATGTCCGCAAACCACGGGGTGTCATCAAGATTGGAATTGATTGACATTAAGGCCTCAAGGGGAAAAGAGTCATTGATCTCTTGATTCGGATGATCCCCTTGATAAAGATCCTCAAGTCTACTTAGATAATCCGCGGCTAGGTTTTTGGCTCCCTTCTTGTCACGAATTTCAATTTTAAATTCTTGAAGGAGCAAAACCCAACGAAGAAGTCTTGGCTTGGAATCTTGCTTTGTTAACAAGTACTTCAACGCGGAATGATAGGTGACACGATGGTGGTGGAAAGGACAAGATAGGTGCGGAACTTCTCAAAAGCATACACTACAACTAAAAGCTCTTTTTCGGTAGTGGTATAATGCAATTGAGCCCCCGTCATTGTCTTGCTAGCATAGTGGATTGGTTGGAAGTGTTTGTTCACTCTTTGGCCCAAAACCGCTCTAATAGCAAAGTCGCTAGCATCACACATCAATTCAAAAGGTAGATCCTAATTAGGGGTAACCAAGACCGATGCCTTAGTTAGTTTTTCCTTAAGAAGATTGAAGGATTCAAGACACTCTTTAGAAAAGATAAAAGGAGTATCTTTTTCCAAGAAGTGGGTCATCGGGCGAGCGATTTTAGAAAAATCTTGAATGAATCGACGATAGAAGCCCGCATGACCAAGGAAACTTCTCACACCCTTCACGGTTGAAGGTGGAGGTAATTTGGCTATGACATCCACTTTAGCACGGTCCACTTCAAGATCGGATTTTGAGATTTTATGTCCAAGCACAATGCCTTCTTTTACGATGAAATGGCATTTTTCCCAATTTAGAACGAGGCGAGTGTCTTCACACCGTTGGAGCATACGTTCTAAATAGGAAAGGCAATGAGAGAAAGAATCACCATAGACCGAGAAATCATCCATGAATACTTCCATAGTTTCTTCAACCATGTCATGGAAGATAGCCATCATACACCTTTGGAAAGTCCCAGGAGCATTGCATAAGCCGAAAGGCATTCGTTTGTAAGCAAATGTTCCATAAGGACAAGTGAATGGGAATTTGAAAATACCCGGAGAAACCGTCTAAGAAGCAATAATTGTCATTACCCTCTAGACGTAAAGCATTTGGTCCATGAAAGGAAGGGGAAAATGATCCTTTCTCATAGCATCATTGAGTTTGCGATAGTCTATATAAACTCTCCACCCTGTAATGAGACGAGTAGGAATGAACTCGTTGTTTTCATTGGGCACAACGATGATTCCGCCTTTCTTAGGCACACAATGGACAAGACTAACCCATGGTGAATTTGAGATAGGGTAGATCATTCCCGCATCAAAAAGTTTGATAACCTCATTTTTGATAACGTCATGGATCTTGGGATTCACCCTTCTTTGGCTTTGAATAGTGGGTTTAAAGTCGTCCTCCATGAGAATTTTATGTGTGCAAAAGTGAGGATCAATTCCACGAATATCGGAGATTTTCCAAGCAATCGCTTTCTTGTGATTCTTCAGCACAACGATAAGTCGAGATTTTTCTTCCTCTTTCAAGTCCTTTGCGATGATGACGGGTAACTTCTTATTGTCTTCAAGGAACACGTATTCAAGATGAGACGGTAGATCCTTAAGTTCTAAATCTGGAGGATTTTCGGTGGAAGGCGTAGTCAAATTCGGTTCATCGATAGAGATATCCTTAGGAGATGGTGGAGAAATATGGTCCTCATTGAGAAGTTTCTCAATGGTACGAATGTCTTCATCCCAATTAGAGGGAGAATCGTCATATTTTAAATCCACATCCCCCAAAGTTGCTTCAAATTCTTTCAAAAGGAAATCACTTTCTCCAATTGGAGTTAGTGATGGAGCGATAGAGGCAACGGTCTCAACAATGGGTAGAGAAGAAGAACCACTTTTACAAGCGTCTTTAAAATGTTCTTCACAAGCCTCATCAAGAACGTCAATGAAATTAACGCTCTCGTTTTCAGAAGGCTGCTTAGAAAGTTTACCCATGTTGAAGACGATTTTATCGTCACCAACTCTCATGATTAATTCGCCCGCAACTACATCAATGGGAGTGCGACCGGTCCTCAAGAATGGACGTCCGACGATTAATGGAACACGGGGGTCCATCTCGTAGTCAACGACATCAAAATCCGCCGGAAAGGTGAATTTGTCGACACCGACGAAGACATCTTCAGCTATCCCCACTGGATAAGCAACCGTACGATTAGCTAATTCCAATGTCAATCGAGTGGGGACTAGCTCGGGTAGAGATAATTGTTTCCAAAAACTTAATGGCATTAAGTTTATACTAGCACCTAGATCGGCTAGGGCCATACAATTCTCTACCCCGGGGAAGTTGCAAGGAATGAGAAAACGACCGGGATCACCAAGTTTGGTGGGTAATTTCCTAAAGAGCACTGTAGAGCAATTCTCGTTAAGTTGGGTCTGAGCGATGTCAAGAAGTTTCTCCTTATCACTGAGAAGATCTTTAAACATTTTAGCATATTTGGGCATGTGAGCGAGAGCCTCGACAAAGGAGATGTTGAAATTCAGTTGTTTAAACATTTTGAGAAAGTTAGAAACCTGAATATCATCCTTGTTCTTCAACTTCTCTTTCCTCAACATTTGAGGGATAAGGTATATTTGGTTGAGATGAAGGCTTTGGAATGGAATTCTCACTCACATCCTTGGGTGGTGGAGGGGTGGAAGTAGAAAGTGGAGGAATTGGAGAAGTAGAAGGTGGAGGAATTGGAGAAGTAGAAGTTGGAGGAATTGGAGAAGGGAACTCGTTTTCCTTTGTCACAATCACCGGTGTAGGTGTAGGAAGCTCGGGTCCCTTTAAACCTTTTCCACTTCGAGTGGTGATTGCTTTCATTTCCCCTCTTGGATTAGCAACAGTGTTACTCGGAAGAGAACCCGAACCAGAGGCTTGATTACTTTGGAAGAAACTAGCCATCATATCCCTTAACTCATTCGTTTGACTGGCCAAAGAGTTTCTCATGTCGGCTCGAAGATCATTCCCTTGTTTCACCATATCTCCTTTCAAGCTAGTCATTTGCCGCTGAAGATTCTGCACTATTGCGTCATTAGTCCTCATGTAAGTTTCAACCTCATGATTAAATGCGGTAGGTTGGTTGGGAGGAAGAGCATGGTAGGCAGGTGGTTGATAAGCGGGTTGTTGGTGAATTTGATTGTTTCCTTGAGGTGGATATGGGTTTCTTTGGGTTTGATATTGATTTGGAGCTCGAGGTTGGTTTTGATTGTTGCGATTGAGGTTGTTTGGGTTTTGTGGGGGAAAACCGGGTGGTGAAAGAAAGTTGTTTGAACGATAACTGAGCAAATTGCGGTCACCTTGAGGAAGTGCTTGATAGCCTCCCGTAGAAAAGTTACCGTTGGGGGCATACACATTTTCCGGATTGTCATGAGTCGAAGGACAATCGGTGTATGAATGAGTTCCCCCACATATTTCACATGACTGACTCATAGCATTAACTTGTGCATTGATAGATTTGGTGTTGTTAGCGGTTTGGAGAGCAAGTGTTTCAACAAGCGAAGAAAGCTTATCAATTCTCTTGTCGCTCTCATTAGTGCGAGCACTAGCCACATTAGTCCGAACACTCTTGGTTTGCACTCTAGACTTATTCTCAATTATATCCCAATGCGGCATTAGAAGACTTAACCAAAATATTACCCCCCGAGGCACTATTTAGTGAATCTTGGTCATTCATGCTTAAACCATTGTAAAAAGTATTAATTTGATGTACTTTTGTGAAACCATGTTGTGGACACTTTCTTAAAAGTTCCTTAAAACGGTCCCAAGATTCACTAAATGTCTCACCGTACTTTTGTTCAAAGGTAATGATTTCATTCCGCAAAGCGGTAGTACGTGAGGGTGGGAAAAAGTAGTTGATGAATTTAGTCTCTAAATCCGTCCATGTAAGAATACTTTGTGGCGGTTCCTTATCAAGCCAATTTCGGGCTTGTCCCTCTAATGAGAAAGGAAAAAGTTGTAAGCGAATTACCTCTTGTGAAACCCCATTATACTTGACCGTATTAGTGAGTTGAAGAAACCGTTTGATATGGTCGTGAGGATCATCAAGCGAACGCCCCAAGAAGGTTTGAGCAGAGACCATTTGAATGAAGCCGGATTTGAGTTCAAAATTGTTGGCTCCAATCTCGGGTATGACAATAGCATCAGTGTTGCCCTCTACGTGCGATTTTAAAAGCTCGATCATCGGTTGATTGTCCATGGTGACAATAGGTGGATTAATGACTTCGGCTTGAGCTACTTTCTTCTTACGAGCACGAGTACGCATACACACCTACAAAAGGAAAAGAAAAATAGACAAGAAATATTTTTGGTTATTTATGTTTTTCTTTTTTTTTGAAAATTTTTAATTTTTTTAGCATTTTTTGAAAATTTAAGCAAGAAAATAACGTTCAAAAGTTAACGGATCCCAAAATCCAACGCGTCTCTCACTAAAAACCGTTAATCTTAACGAAAAGAGCCGACAGCGGTGCCATTTAATACAAGGGATTGCCTCGTATGAAAATTCGTTGTTCCGATCTTTTCGAATTGATTACTAGTTAAGAGTGCGACTCAGTCGTTCTTGGCGGAAAATAAAAAGGTTTGATTATCTATTTTAATCTAAAAGTGAAAATGTCGTTGAGTAAATAAGTGAAAATGAAAGCTTGAAAATATTTAGACTAAAAATCAAAGACTTTAAAAATTGAAAAGTAAATGATTAAAACTTATAAAAATGTAAACTTTAAAGATTGAATTAAAACAAGACAAGTTAAAATAATTCTAAGTAAAAAGGCGGGAAAAATAAAGTTTAAATTAAAAACTAGAAATAACAAAACCTTATCCCGAATAATTCTTCTGATGACTATCCGGAATACAAAATTCTGAGGCTTATCCGGAATAATTACTTTGAAGCCTTATTCGGAATGTTTAACTTTTCATTATCCGGAATCTGAGACTGAGAGGCTATCCGGAATCCACAACTTATCCTTATCCAAAATCGGTTTCTGCAGCTTATCCGGAATGGGAATAAAGGGGCTTATCCGGAATAATATTCGAACAGTTATCCGGAAAATGAACTTGTGATGCTTATCCGGAATATGGGCTTTCAGGACTTATCCGGAATCAAGTTGCTGGTCTTTATCCGGAAAACAAAATAATAAGCTTATCCGGAATATGCTAACCTGATAGGTGTGTAAACACCCATCCTTTTACCACTTAATTCTGGCTAAAATTAGACCAAAACACGTATTTAATATCATTTGTTTGGAATTATGCGTGGTTTTTGTGTTTATTGTGTTTTCAGAGCTAACCGGATGAATATTAAAGAAAACATGGGATTGCACGGGTTTTATCAAGGAAAAAGACTAAAAGACGAAGCCTATTGTCCAAGAGATGCACAAGATTTGAAGTCAATGGGCCTATTTGAAGATTTATCGAAGAAAAGGACCAAAGATGGAAGATTTACATATGTCGAAGAAACTCAAGTCTATTTAACGAAGAAATTAAAAGACGAGTTGAATTTAATCGACGACAAATCCCGAATCAGAATCGAAAACGTCAACTTTTCTGAAAAGACGAGAAGATAAGAAGAAAGGGAGAAAGCCCACTCACCAACCAACCACTAAGACTATATATAGGGTTTTCCTTCACATTTTAGGGAGTTAGCTTTTGTTTTCTTTTTCCCAGTTTCTTAGGATCGGTTCATCACCAACACCATTAGGGTGTTTGGTGATTTTTTAATTTTCTTTCAATCTTGTAAGTGTCTTAATCATTACTCTTGTTACCTTTACATTAATCTTTCAATTCCATCTTTTCATTCATCTTGTTCTTCACCATCTTTTTATTGCAAGTTCTTAAGTTTTTATTTGATTCAAGTTTGATTTTAAAAAGTTGTTGATTTTGTATTTTTATTGGTGAGATTTGTTACTTATGGTATTTAAATGATTATTGGTAAGTTTGGTAAAACCTTTTTGAGTATTTTAGTCGATTTGGATTAAAGTTCGTTTTCCCTGTTCTTGAGTTACTGTGTCTGATCTTCGTCCCCAGATATATTCCGAATAGACCATTCTTTCCGAATAGAGCTCATGTACTTTCCTTAATTCGGAATATTTCAGTTATTCCGAATTGCTTGTTTAGATTTTTCCTTACTCGGAATGTTTTGACATTCCGAGTAGAGCTGTTTTTCCGAATCAAACATCTTTTCCGCATAGGCTGCATTTTTCCGAATTGAGCATTTTATTCCGAATAGGCAATATTTTCCGAATAGCCCAGTTTTTCCGAATTGGCCTTGCTTTCCGCATAGGCCATAATATTCCGTGTAGGCAAATTTTCCGCATAGACATGTTTTTCCGAATAGCATCTTTCTCCGAATAGCCTTAACTTTCCGAATAGAACCCTTTTTCCGCATAGGGTTATTTTCCGTTTAAGAGTATAACATTCCGAATTGAGAAGTTATTCCGCATAGAACGTGTTTTCCGAATAGGGTAATTTCTGTTAGGGTATTTTTCATTTACTAATTTCAATTCAAGTTTTACTCTTTAATTGTTTTAAGTTTAAGTCTTTCTTTTTATTCAATTCTCTATTTAGTAGATTAGAAAACCAAACCCACTTTTTGTCACCAAGAACAAAGCATCCCACTTTTAACTGAGATCAATTCGAGAGGATTCCGAGAATCGAATTTTCAAAACAAGTAAAATAAATGCTTGTACCAAATGGCGCCGCTGCCGGCTCTTCTCGTTAAGATCAAAAGTTTTTTGTGAGAACTTGGATTTTGGGATCCGTTCCCCGTGAACGTTACTTTTTCACAAAAATTTTCAAAAAGAATCCTAAAAATATAAAATTTTCAAAAATACAAAAAAATTAAAAAACATAAAAACCAAAAATATTTTTTCTTTGCTATTCGTTGTTCGTTCTTTTGCAGGTGTATGCGCACTCGATCCACGTCAAATCAAGAGCCCGAGCCTCTCGATCACTTAGACATGGCCGGTGTACCACCTCCAAACAATAATAACAACAACAACCCGCCTTTCAACAACATGAACAATAACAACAACAATGAGCCCCTTCCGGATAATCGCCCGATGATTGAACTGCTGCAAGCTCATGTCGATGGCAACACAGATCCAATTGTCATACCTCCAATTGCCGCTAACAACTTTGAGCTAAAATCAGGCTTTATCCAGATGGTCTCCACTCAACCATTCTTGGGACGCACCATTGATGATCCTCACGACCATATCAAGAGATTCTTGCAACTCACCAACACGGTCAAGTTTAATGGGGTTCCACAAGAGGTTATAAGGTTACAACTTTTTCCCTTTTATTTAGAGGGACAAGCCCGGCATTGGCTTGCTAAGGAACCGCCGCAGAGTATTCTCTCGTGGACGGATTTAGAAACAAAGTTTATCAATTACTTTTTTCCACCCTCTCGTACTACCGCTTTGCGGAATGAGATCATAAATTTTGAACAAAAGTACGATGAGTCGTTCAGTGAATCTTGGGATCGTTTGATCTTTTAAGAAAATGCCCACAACATGGTTTTACCAAAGTACATCAAATTAATACTTTTTACAATTGTTTAAGCATGAGTGATCAAGATTCACTGAACAGTGCCTCGGGGGGTAATCTATTGGCTAAGACTTCCAATGCTGCTTGGGACATCATTGAGAATAAGTCTCGTGTGCAAACCAAGAGTGTTAGGACCAATGTCGCTAGTGCTAGCACTAGTGATAGCGACAAGCGATTGGACAAAATCACTACGCTTCTTGAATCGCTTGTCACCCACACCGTCAGCAACAACAACAGCAACAACGCCAAAAACGCTCAAGTGAACGCTGTCAGCCAACCTTGTGAGATATGTGGTGGTCCTCACTCTTACATAACTTGTACCGCCACCCAAGACTACCGTGCTGAGAATGTGAATGCGGCATATGGCACCTATCCTCAACCTGCTTATCAAGCTAGACCTCAAGGTGACCGTAACTTGCTTAGCTATAGATCCAACAACTATCTTTCACCACCTGGTTTTCCTCCTACCAACCCAAACCAACAACAAAACCTTAATCGCCCTCCTCAACAACAACAACAACCTCGCCAACCATACATCCCTCCTCACAAGCAGCAACAACCGCCTCAACGTAACAACCAAGTTTACCAACAACCTGCTTATCAACCACCCGCATACAATGCTCCTCCCAACCAAACCACCACTGCATTACACCAGGAGGTTGCAACCTACATGAGGACAAATGATGTGATCGTGGAAAATCTCCAACATGAAGTGCGAAACTTGAAAGCAGACTTGGTCAAGCAAGGAAACGATTTGAGAGCCGATATGAGAAACACGTTGGATAGCCAAACTAATGATCAGAGAAACATGATGGCTAGTTTCTTCCAAGGTAATCAACCCTCTTCTTCGGGTACTCTTCCGAGTAACACCGTTGCGAACCCAAGAGGGGAGATGAAAGCAATCACCACTCGAAGTGGCAAAGGTACCAAGGAACCCGAGCTTCCTATACCTCCACCGGTGGTTGTGACTAAGGAGAACGAGTCACCTGCTCCTATTCCTCATCCTTCTCCTTCCCCAATTTCTCCACCTATTCCTCCTACCCCTCCTCCACCCGTGGTTGTGAGTGATCCTATTCTCCCAAAGCCTTCCTCTTCTTCCAATATACCTTATCCATCTAGGTTGAGGAAAGAGAAGCAAAAGAGCAAGGATGATATTCAGGTTTCGAACTTCCTTAAAATGTTCAAACAATTGAATTTCAATATCTCCTTCGCTGAGGCTCTCGCTCATATGACCAAATACACGAAAATGTTTAAAGATCTTCTGAGCGACAAGGAAAAGCTCCTCGATATTGCCAACACCCAACTTAATGAGAATTGCTCTGCAGTGCTCTTAAGGAAATTGCCAACCAAGCTTGGTGATCCGGCGTCGTTTTCTTATCCCTTGTAATTTCCCGGGAGTAGAGAATTGCATGGCCCTAGCCGATCTAGGTGCCAGTATTAATCTCATGCCTCTAAGTGTTTGGAAGCAATTATCTCTCCCAGAGCTAGTCCCCACCAAAATGACTTTGGAATTGGCTAACCGTACGGTTGCTTATCCAGTGGGGATAGCCGAAGATGTCATTGTAGGAGTCGACAAATTCACCTTTCCTGCTGATTTTGTTGTCGTCGACTACGAGATGGACCCTCGTGTGCCACTAATTGTTGGTCGTCCATTCTTAAGGACCGGTCGCACTCTCATTGATGTTGAAGCCGGTGAGCTTATCATGAGAGTGGGTGACGATAAAGTAGTCTTCAACATGGGAAAGTTGTCTAAACAACCTTATTCCAACGAGAGTGTTAATTGTATTGACGTTCTGGATGAGGCTTGTGAAGCATACTTTATTGATGCTTGCAAAAGTATTCCTTCCTCTCTTCCCAATGTTGAGACCGTGTCCTCTATTGATTCATCGTTGTCTCTATTTGGAGATAGTGATTTATTTTGGAAGAATCTTGAAGATACCATGGGATATGCGGATTTAGCTACTAATGATTCTCCTATCAATGGGGATGAAGACATGAATTTCTTTGACAATCTTCTCAACGAAGACAATCCTTCGCCTCCATCTCCCACGGTCATTGCTATCGATACTCCGACTTTGAAAACGCCTCCCGACGAAAATCCTCCGGATTTGGAACTTAAAGAGTTGCCGCCCCATCTCGAGTATGTATTCCTTGAAGAAGAGAAGAAGTCGCCCGTCATTATTGCGAAGGATTTGAAAGATGCAGAGAAGACTCGCCTCGTTGCCGTGCTAAAAGCTCACAAGAAGGCTATTGCTTGGAAGATTTCTGATATTCGTGGATTGATCCTCACTTCTGCACACACAAAATTCTCATGGAGGACGACTATAAGCCCACTATTCAAAGCCAACGAAGGGTGAATCCAAAAATCCATGAAGTCATCAAAACAGAGGTTATCAAACTTCTTGATGCGGGTATGATTTACCCTATTTCGGATTCACCATGGGTTAGTCCAATCCATTGTGTGCCCAAGAAGGGCGGAATAACCGTTGTTCCCAATGAACACAACGAGTTAATTTCCACTCGTCTCGTTACTGGGTGGAGAGTTTGTATAGACTACCGCAAACTCAATGATGCCACGAGAAAGGATCATTTCCCTCTACCTTTTATAGACCAAATGCTTGAACGCTTAGCGGGTAACGAATATTACTTCTTTCTTGATGGTTTCTCGGGTTATTTCCAAATACCCATCGATCCTCAAGATCAAGAGAAGACTACATTCACTTGTCCCTATGGCACTTTTGCTTACAAAAGAATGCCTTTTGGCTTATGTAATGCGCCCGGGACTTTCCAAAGGTGCATGTTAGCTATCTTCCATGACATGGTTGAACAAACCATGGAAGTCTTCATGGATGATTTCTCAGTCTTCGGGGATTCCTTCTCTTCTTGCCTTGCCAATTTGGAACGTATGCTTAAGCGGTGCGAAGTCACTCGCCTAGTTCTGAATTGGGAAAAATGCCATTTTATGGTAAAAGAAGGCATCGTGCTTGGACATAAGATCTTGAAAGCCGGTCTTGAAGTAGACCGTGCTAAAGTCGATGTTATCGCAAAGTTGCCTCCACCTTCAACCGTGAAGGGTGTGAGAAGTTTCCTGGGTCATGCGGGTTTCTACCGACGATTCATCAAAGATTTTTCTCAAATCGCTCGCCCGATGACCCACCTCTTGGAAAAAGATACTCCTTTTATCTTCTCCGAAGAGTGTCTTGAAGCCTTCAACTCGCTTAAGGATAAGCTAACTAAGGCACCCGTCTTGGTTACCCCTAATTGGGAGCTTCCCTTTGAGTTGATGTGCGATGCTAGTGATTTTGCTATTGGAGCGGTTCTTGGACAAAGAGTGAACAAACACTTCCAACCGATCCATTACGCTAGCAAGACAATGACTGGGGCACAATTGCATTATACGACAACCGAAAAAGAGCTTTTAGCTGTTGTCTATGCTTTTGAAAAATTCCGCCCCTATCTTGTCCTTTCTACCACTATTGTGTATACCGATCATTCCGCGCTGAAGTACTTATTGACAAAGCAAGATTCCAAACCAAGACTTCTTCGCTGGGTTTTGCTGCTCCAGGAATTTAAAATCGAAATTCGCGATAAAAAAGGAGCTGAAAACTTAGCCGCGGACCATCTCAGCAGACTTGAGGATCCTTACCAAGGGGATCATCCGAACAAAGAAATCAATGATTCTTTTCCCTTGGAGACCTTAATGTCTATAAACTCGAATTCTAATGAAACACCGTGGTTTGCGAACTTTGCAAACTACCTGGCGGGTGGAATTCTCAAGGAAGGGTTGACGTCCCAACAAAAGAAAAAGTTCTTCACCGACATTAAGACTTACTTTTGGGACGACCCTTACCTATTCAAACAATGTGCCGACCTGATTATCCGCCGATGTGTTGATGGACCGGCAACGTCTAAAATCCTTGATGCTTGCCACAAAGGACCCACCGGTGGTCACTTTGGTCCCAACTACACCGCCAAAAAAGTGTTTGATTCGGGATTTTATTGGCCCTCCATTTATCGTGACGCTCACGATATGGTAAAAAAATGTGATGCTTGCCAGAAACAAGGTAAGATCACACATAAAGACGAGATGCCTCAGAATTTCATTCAAGAGTGTGAAATTTTTGATGTTTGGGGTATCGACTTTATGGGGCCATTACCTTCATCTAAAGGAAAGAAATACATCCTTGTAGCCGTTGACTACGTTTCAAAGTGGGTTGAAGCCAAAGCTTTACCTACTAATGACGCAAGGGTGGTTTGTAACTTTTTGAAAGCTTTATTCGCTAGATTCGGTGTGCCTCGTGCCATTATTAGTGATCGTGGGACTCATTTCTGCAATGACCAATTTGCTAGAGTCATGGCTAAGTACGGTGTAAACCATCGTCTTTCCACAGCCTACCACCCACAAACTAATGGCCAGGCTGAAATATCCAACCGCGGACTTAAGTGAATTCTTGAAAGAACCGTGGGAGAGCATCGTGCCTCATGGGCTGATAAACTTGATGATGCTTTGTGGGCTTTCCGTACCGCTTACAAGACCCCGATCGGTTGTACGCCTTATCGTCTTGTGTACGGGAAAGCGTGCCACCTCCCCATTGAGTTGGAGCACAAGGCTTATTGGGCCTTGAAGTAGGCTAATTTTGATATAAACAAAGCCGTTGACCTACGCAAGATCCAACTCAATGAGCTCAATGAACTTCAGAATGAGGCTTATGAAAATTCTTTGATCTATAAGGAAAGAACTAAGCTCATTCACGACTCTAAGATCAAAAACCGAGAGTTCCATGTTGGAGACAAAGTCTTACTTTTTAACTCTCGGTTGAAAATCTTTTCGGGTAAGCTCAAATCTCGTTGGTCCGGCCCATTCACCATTGCCTAAATTTTTCCATATGGTACTCTCGAGCTCGCTCAACCTAATGGACCGAATTTTAAGGTGAATGGCCAACGAGTGAAGTTGTACTTTGGTGAGGACATCTCTCAGGAGATGATTCCATCCCTCACCACGTTCCCCATGAACTAATTTTGGGTCGAGTCAGGCTCGTGACTCGGTTATCAAAAACAAGCGCTCCTCGGGAGGCAGCCCAAGTATCTATCCCTTTAACCCCCTAAGTGTAGGGGAGGACCTATTTTGGTCGTTTGTGTTTGTGTGGTGATGTGATTACAGGGACAATTGCAATCTTGGAAATCTCTGAAGAACCGTGCTCCCGTGTTATTCGAAATCCGGTTCTATCTCTCAACTATCGTGATCCAATTTTCTTCATACTCACATTTGAAATTGATCACTTTAGTCGTCTCTTCCTTAACTCGAGTTAA
Source organism: Glebionis coronaria (assembly GCA_025667525.1). Taxonomy (NCBI): domain Eukaryota; kingdom Viridiplantae; phylum Streptophyta; class Magnoliopsida; order Asterales; family Asteraceae; genus Glebionis; species Glebionis coronaria. The sequence goes on along the minus strand of CM046876.1, from coordinate 233,203,125 downwards.
CCAACGTGCACAATGTCATAAGTGTAGGGGAGACTTTTCCCACATGCTTAAACATTGAGGACAATGTTTATCTTAAGTGTAGGGGGGACTTCTATCGAAGTTTTAAGTGGACTTTTCCATGAAAATGCCTTCTATTAACCGGAAAATCATCTTTTTCAACATTTTTCAAATTTTTTATTAACTTTGGCCATTTAGTCGTAATTTTTATATTTTTATCGTTGCTTTCATATGTATATATCCCGCAATAAAATCAAAAATATTAATAAAGTGGTGTAGCTAGTTTAGAAGTCTTTGACATATTAGGCCCGTTGCGTTTATTTTGACTCAACCCGAATAGACTTATCCAAGTTTATTCTAGCTAGTATCCTTAACCATGTAGACCTTAATTGGTTTATTAGGCTAAGTATCCACGAGTTTCATTACTTGAGATTTTAAACTGTGGAGGACGAGAAATGATAGAGTCAATTATAAGTCGGTATTCTTACGCAAGCTCACTTGGTGTAATTATTTGCCTATTCTCCCATCACTTGCTAATAATTTATCTGCAATAAGTAAGGTCGTACAATTTGAAAGGTTACTTAGCTTCTAGCCCAAGATCGTTTAAAAGTTGCTCGGTAATGATAAGAGTTCATAGCCAAGGCATAACTTATGAAGCGGGGTGCGAAGATTGGCGAGTCCGAAAAGGCCCTAACAAGGCATGAGGATTCAATTTTATTGCTGAAGATCCAAAGTGATGTGAAAAGCATTATTCCCAAAATCAATATGAAGGATCAAGACTCACGACGAAAAGCAATCAACTCCCATAAAGATCATGGAGAAGTCTATCCGAAAAGACCCTAACAAGGTATGAGGATAAATAGATCCAAGTCCGAAAAGCAGGCGGATCGTTGTATCTCAAAATCCCAATTAGAGATTGAAGAAATAATCATGAAGTCGTGGTCTACAAAGTTGGAGTACCCCTCAAAAGTCTCCAAGTGAAGAAACTCTATTATGATGAGAAGACCATTATCTCAAGAACGTCTCTCGAAGATATGAAGTATGAAGTACATGCCAAATATCGGCCCGAGAAAGGTCTCAAATCGTGAACCGAGTTATGCCAAGATATGAACTTTTTGATATCCCGAGAAGCAGTTTTAAGAGATTTTGTCCTTTAGCTAACTATTGATCAAATCGTCCTACTTTGCTTTCAGCCTAAATAAACTATCGAAATAAGTCCAAAAATGCATCTTCATGATCATTCTAAGACCAAAAATAAAATATAAGTGATACACCTAGGGATAAGGGAGTTTAAGCATTTAATTAAGCCATGTGTGTAAGTGTTTGATTTACTAACTTATAATAACAATGATCTCGTTTTTAAGCTTAGTTTGGGGAACGTGAAACTTGAGGGTGATAAATCTTCGAAACACCAAAGCCCTAATGTAAGTCCTTGATTTCTTTGCAAGTTATTTAATCCTTTTGTTTATTTTAAAGTTTTAATTTCTCTTAGTATTTTAATTTTTATTCAGTAGTATTTGAATAAGGCCAAGGTTGATTAATTATGAGAAAAATGTAAATTTGCTTTATCACTAAGCATTGCATGAGGGCATGGCAATGGTTAAGTGTAGGGGATTTGATAGGTGTGTAAACACCCATCCTTTTACCACTTAATTCTGGCAAAAATTAGACCAAAACACGTATTTAATATCATTTGTTTGGAATTATGCGTGGTTTTTGTGTTTATTGTGTTTTCAGAGCTAACCGGATGAGTATTAAAGAAAACATGGGATTGCACGGGTTTTATCAAGGAAAAAGACTAAAAGACGAAGCCTATTGTCCAAGAGATGCACAAGATTTGAAGTCAATGGGCCTATTTGAAGATTTATCGAAGAAAAGGACCAAAGATGGAAGATTTACATATGTCGAAGAAACTCAAGTCTATTTAACGAAGAAATTAAAGACGAGTTAAATTTAATCGATGACAAATCCCGAATTAGAATCGAAAACGTCAACTTTTCTGAAAAGACGAGAAGACAAGAAGAAAGGGAGAAAGCCCACTCACCAACCAACCACTAAGACTATATATAGGGTTTTCCTTCACATTTTAGGGAGTTAGCTTTTGTTTTCTTTTTCCCAGTTTCTTAGGATCGGTTCATCACCAACACCATTAGGGGGTTTGGTGATTTTTTAATTTTCTTTCAATCTTGTAAGTGTCTTAATCATTACTCTTGTTACCTTTACATTAATCTTTCAATTCCATCTTTTCATTCATCTTGTTCTTCACCATCTTTTTATTGCAAGTTCTTAAGTTTTTATTTGATTCAAGTTTGATTTTAAAAAGTTGTTGATTTTGTATTTTTATTGGTGAGATTTGTTACTTATGGTATTTAAATGATTATTGGTTAGTTTGGTAAAACCTTTTTGAGTATTTTAGTCGATTTGAATTAAAGTTCGTTTTCCCTGTTCTTGAGTTACTGTGTCTGATCTTCGTCCCCAGATATATTCCGAATAGACCATTCTTTCCGAATAGAGCTCATGTACTTTCCTTAATTCGGAATCTTTCAGTTATTCCGAATTGCTTGTTTAGATTTTTCCTTACTCGGAATGTTTTGACATTCCGAGTAGAGCTGTTTTTCCGAATCAAACATCTTTTCCGCATAGGCTGCATTTTTCCGAATTGAGCATTTTATTCCTAATAGGCAATATTTTCCGAATAGCCCAGTTTTTCTGAATTGGCCTTGCTTTCCGCATAGGCCATAATATTCCGTGTAGGCAAATTTTCCGCATAGACATGTTTTTCCGAATAGCATCTTTCTCCGAATAGCCTTAACTTTCCGAATAGGACCCTTTTTCCGCATAGGGTTATTTTCCGTTTAAGAGTATAACATTCCGAATTGAGAAGTTATTCCGCATAGAACGTGTTTTCCGAATAGGGTAATTTCTGTTAGGGTATTTTTCATTTACTAATTTCAATTCAAGTTTTACTCTTTAATTGTTTTAAGTTTAAGTCTTTCTTTTTTCTCAATTCTCTATTTAGTAGATTAGAAAACCAAACCCACTTTTTGTCACCAAGAACAAAGCATCCCACTTTTAACTGAGATCAATTCGAGAGGATTCCGAGAATCGAATTTTCAAAACAAGTAAAATAAATGCTTGTACCATAACCCGAACCCTTATCCGGAATGATGTTTCGCAGCTTATCCGGAATGCAAAATTGAAGGCTTATCCGGAATGTTTCTTCTAACTCTTATCCGGAAAATGAACTTGTGATGCTTATCCAAAAAAGGGAGTTTGTCACCCTTATCCGTAATGTTGTACTTAGAAGACTTATCCGCAAAGATGGTTATAGCTGTTATCCGGAAAAACAGGGATATGATCCTCTTATCCGGAATGGGGGACTAGAAGGATTTCGGAAGAAGAAAAACTTAAGAAAATAATAATAAGCTAAAAAAACAATAAGCACTTTACCAAAACTAAACCAAAATGATTTTTAAGAAAAACTAATTAAGCTAGAATTTAACAACTTTTAAAACACTAAATAAGATAGATATCAAAAAGCACTTTTTATATAAACTTAAACTTATTAAAAACAACTTATTTAGAATAAGCCAAACACACCAAATTCAACAAAATCACATCCACTACATGATTATCAAAGCAAAACCATAGATTATTAAGAAAGGTAGAATGAGAATTAAGAAATAATCTTGATTTAATTAAATATTAATATTAAAGATTACAAGATTAAATTATAGATTTAATAAGCTTGAAAAATAGAGAGAAGGAAATTAAAAACATACTAAAAATTAAAAATTAACTAAAAACTTAACTACAAACTAACAAACTAACACCCTCCTAACGACATATTAGGAGGGTATTTATAGGACGTGGGGAGGTTAAGTGCTTAAGCTTTCTTCTTTCTTTCTTCTCGTCTCGACTCGATTTAATTTCTTTGTCTTTCTTGATGTCGTCTCGGGATTTCTCGACATAAATTGAACTCGTCTTATAATTTTCATCTATAATTAGACTTGAGTTCTTCGACTTCATTAAACTTATGTCTTTAGACTTTTTCTTCGATAAATCTTCAGAATAGGCCTTGGACTTCCGTTCTTTATGCACTCTTAATCTTTTGACTACGTCTTTTGTCTTTTTTCTTCGATAAAAGCCCGTGATAGCCCGTGTTTTCTTCCTTTTTCATATTTTTATCCTGAAACACAATAAAAACACAAACCACGCATAATTACGACTTTTACGACATAAAATACACGTTTTGGTCTTGCTATTATTGGAAATAATTGTTAAAAGGATAAGTGTTTTCACACTTATTAAATACCTTAACAAATTCTGAATTTAATAGGTTTAGGAAAGTCCAAATGGATAATTTGCTAGGAATTGAGAGTTTAAGAGCAAATCTTTCGAAAGAACTTAAAGAAAAAGTGTCAGTCGTTACTAATTTTCAAAAACCACAAACGGATTTCGAAATTATCGAGTCTAAAAGGGTTGAAACAGAAATTAAGGCGTCTGAGAAAGTTAAAAAGACTGAAGTTTTGCTTTTAAAACAATACTCTGCTTCACATTTAGTACACTTGTTTCATTCTTCTTTTAAGGAATTCACTCTATCGCGTCTAATAGACCTACCATCTAACCCGGGGTATGCAAAGCAAGCATTTAACCACAACCCACGACTTTATGATGCAACAAAGTTAGGATTGGTCTTAGATCCGATTGTGTTTTCAAATGAATATGAGAATATGTCACTACATGAAGAGAATCGGTCAAAAGTAATTTATACATATCCTGAGTATGATTATCAACAACTTATAAAGAGAATGCAAAAACGGATCTTAGATTCGCTTTAATATGCAAAGGGAATTTATCCATACACCAACTTACATGCCAAATAGAGAAAGCCTTAGTATATTTCCTACACTTGTCAATTCGGATGAACCTAAGGAAATTCCAAGGGATCTTCCACCGGTAAGTATGGTATTGCTAAGCTTGAAAGAGATTAGGCGATATCTTACCGAGTTTGACAAGGTCATCACGGAATGTACGACTTCAACGGGTCAAACCGCTGGAAAATGGGCTTTCAAACACATGAAAACGGTGTTTGAGAAAGAGTGATGAGATGGCATTTATACATGATCTCATCGTTCTTTTCGGACTTTAAATGCATAAAAATGTCATAAAATACCATATATATGCTTGTGTTTGTTTACTTGTGTATTTTAGGTATGGATATCGTGAAAAATACAAAAGATCACAAGAAACAAGGAAAAACAGATACGAGAAACGAAGCCGTACAAAGAACCGGGCCTTAGTTCATGATTTATCCAACAAATACCCTTGAAGACTTGAAGATATGCAAGATTGATCCTCAAACAATGAAGAAATGACACTTAAAACCCTTGTGAAATCAGAATTACAAGTTTGGTCCCTTAAGTTTGTCAAAATTACACAAAAGGTCCTTCAACTTTGAAGAAATGGCAAGATTAGTCCCTCAACTATTCAACATTGTCAATTATGGTCCCTCATGGAGTTAAAGTTACATTGAAGACCTTTGAAGATCAACAATGTCCAAGATCAGTCCCTCAAATATCCAAAAATGGCAAAAATAACCCTTGATATCTTTTTACCAAAATTTTGTGCCAAAAGTGTGAAAACCATAACTTGTATAACAAAGGAATACGTTTTATGGGGCTGAAATACTTTTTATACATGTTTTGCCAAAGAACAAGGACCCAAGTTGCCATTTCCAAACTTAAAACACCACAAACACGCGCCAAACACCTTTTCTCCCCCAAAATCGGATCAAAAAGCTTACTGTTTACCATTATTCACCCCCAGAATTTACTCACTTAAAACAAAGGGTTAATTTAAATTACCTTGGCACACACTTAATTCACACGCCCAGAAAACCATCCCAACCTTAAAACCTTAAGTCCCACTCACCAAAGGGTCCCACACCCAAAACCGTTTCACCCATCATGTGAAAACTTATTCCCCAAGTACTGCCACGTGTCAAGATCAACAGCGCACACCCTTTGCTTCACTGCAAAGCTATTTTAAACGGTTTGGATCATTTTGGACAACATATACCAAGGATTCGTCTAGAAGACCTCAAGGACATATTTGGAATTTCACTTCTAGGGTTTGTGAACAGTGATTAGCTAGCATTTGCCTATAAAAAGACTCCTCAACATGTCAGAGAGCTTTTGTTCCAGTTTTAGGCTATCAATCTTTGTAATCCCTTTTTAAGTTAATAAAATTTGATGTTCAGAAATTTGTGAAATCTTGTTCTTGTTTATTAAAAGTTGGTGTTAGTATAGCCTAATTCTGAGTTCCATTTACATGTTTGAAGGTTTTTGAGGCAAGGTTTTAGTCCATAAGACTTGTGTTTCAAAAATCAGGAAAGTGTTTGATATTGGTTCACACTTGGTTTGTTCTTCTTAGCAGGTACATTGGAAGTTGGTACTTGGTTTGCTAGTACCTCAGCTCAAACAATCCAGGGCCTGGATGTAGGTCTTGGAGGTTTGCATCTTCTCCCTTTTGATTTTCTCTTTAAATTTCTGAATATTTGTGATTTTTGCTTGATTGTTCTTGAATCTGTGTTCTTATGGTTGATTATTGTTCATCTGGTATTGCTTGATGTTATTGAAGTGTTATTGACTTGATTTGTGGGTAAAATCTGGATAATCCTTTGAAAATTTGTCAAAACAGGTTTTTAAGGGGTGTTTGGGTTAACTGCATAAGCAGGTTTTAAGGTTTGTTGAGTGTTGGTTTTGTGTTGTTATCTGTTGGTATCTTCTTACCTGGTGTACTTGGTCATATATCTGCAATTTTTGTGGTTTGAAACACCTAGATTCATAATAGGGCTATAAAATCTTGTTTACTTGATATTTTTGGCTGTGATTTAAGGGACACTGATGAGACTGCTTTTATACATGGTCTCATCATCCAAATCGGGCTTAAAATGCAATAAATATCATTAATTATACCAAATATATGCTCGTGTTTGTTACTTGTGTATTTTTAGGTACGGATATTGAGGAAATGGCAAAAGATCACAAGAATCATTCAAAAACGAACACGGGAAACGAAGCCGCACAATGAACCGGGCCCAAGTTTGGATTTTACAAAAATGCCCTTGAAGAATTGAAGATTGTCAAGTTTGGTCCCTCAACTTTTGAAGATTTACACTTTATACCCCTCAAATATTCAACATTATGAATAGGGTCCCTAAAGTTTGAAGATATTACAAGTTCAGTCCTTCAAGAATCCAAGAAGTACAAAAGAAACCCTTGGAAAAGTTTCTAAAAGTTTTTGTGCCAAAAATGTAAATCTGCCAAAATTGTTATCAAAGGAAAATGAAGAAATTGGCATTTGTTACAAAGTGGAAGAAAAGTGAAAACTTGGGGGCCAATTCTACCAGACAGCCAAACCTCCTCACCCACTCAGAACCTGCCACCTCATCACAACCCACCCATAACCCATTTACCCATACCCAACCCGTAACCAAACCCACAACCCAGGTTTATTTATTAAACCTTGGTCAAACCTACCAGTCAACCCTCACTTTTCCCCCCATTAACACATATTTAAAAAATACTTAATCCCATTTTAGATTAAAACCCAACCTGCTACCCACCTTAATCCCATGAACCCTAATCTCCAATTTATTCAAAACAAAGGGGTTTTCCCTTAATTACTCCAGATCACTAATTAACCACTTCCTCACCCAATCCCACACCAAAGACGTGACCCTAGACACACCCATGTGAGGGTAGGACCCTCCCCTGCCCATCACTTTCACCTCAAAACCCTAAACCCGACCAAACCAACATCCCAGATTCTCCCCTTGGTCCCCAAGTTTAAATGAACGACTCAAGATCATTTCAACAGCTGGCTACAATCACATGATCACATGAAGACGAATTTGACCATTCTCAGTCAAGATTCCAAGGGCAGATTAGGCATTCAATTAGCTAAGGTTTTATCATTCTAGATAGTTCTATTCAGTGTATAAATAGAGGTGCCTGAACCTCTATTTCCTCTTGTTCCAGTTTTTAAGCTTTCACATTGTAATTCCTTTTTAATGAAATAAACGTTTGGTATTTGTCAAAACAATTTAATTCCTTTTTATGTTTGTTAAAAGTTGTGTGTGTGTTGAAAGCTTATACTGAGTTCCAAAAAGATTTTGTGTGTTATAGGTTTAAATTTGGTGTTTTTAGAAAGTTTTAAAATTTGTTTGATAATCATCAGAAACCCTTGGATCCTTTGAAGTAAAAGTGGATTTGGATTCCAAGGTTTCTGATATTGTTCTTTTTTTCAAAAGGTGTTTCTGGTTTGTTGGTTTGATAAAGGTTTCAAAAGGTAGATAAAATTAGAAAGAATATTTCTTGTTTGTTCTTGTTTGATTTTTGCAGGTGTGTTGATTGTTGCTGTCCAAGGTTCAGCTCAGGCCCCAGCCTGAAGGAGGTGACCTTGCTGTCACTAAGGGACCTGGATGTAGGTACCTTGTGGTAAAAATCCTTTTCATTTTTTTTATATTTTCAGTATTTTGTGATCTTGCATGAATTTTGTGAAGTTTGTTTAAGTGACTGTTTGATTGATCGTATATGCTTATTTATGTTTATTATGTATGATAGAGGCATGTGAAATCAGTTTTGATAGGTTTGCAAAGGATTTGGTTTGAAAAATTGTTGATTTCAGTTTTTAAGGTGTGTTTGGGATAAGGGATTAACCAGGTTTTTTGATTAAGATTTGTGTTAGGACCTGTTGAAACACACTTGTTTGTTGAAATTATTGTGATATATGCTCTTGGGTTTTCAGATGGTAGGATATTAAAGCAAGTTGTTTGATAAAAGTTGAAAAAGAAGCTTAAATTCAGTCACTGCCTAGTTCCTGCTTATTTTGTGAATTTTGCCATCAAAATTTTATAATCAGCTAGGTTATAGGCTTAGGAAGGGTTTGCATTTGCTTGCTAGTCATCTAGGGAGTTTGTATGCTGGATTTGAGGCTTTGAATCTCATTTATGTGCACATTGCATCAGCAAGTACTCATCAGTAACATTGATGTAGTGGTTTTGCTACCCTTTGGGAAAAGGATGACAAAAGTGGCAAGTATTAAGTGTCGGTTTAGGAAAACCAAGCACTAATGACCAATTAAGTTCAAGTTCGTTCACGAGGAGGCTAGTGTGTTATGTGTGTAATGATATGGATTAATTTGTGATTATATTTGAATAAGAAGAATAGAAAGGGGATTAGAAGAGAATGACGGTTATGAAGACGGATTAAACTAAGTCTAAAAAGGCGTACACGTAAAGTCGTAATAACCACCAAAATGAAAATTTAAACCTAAAAATTTATAAAAATCACCAAAAATCCCTAATAATATTCTAAGAATTTACAAAAAATCAAAACTTGCAAAAACCTTTTAATTAATTAGATAATGACTTTTTAATGCTAATTAAAGCCCTAAAAATCAAAATTAATTATTAAAAAGCCCTAAACAAGATTTTCAAGTTTGTAAACCTCAAAAATATCCTAATTAAGCTAAAAACTATTTTTCAAAATTTTAAAACCAATTAAAATTATTTTTAAATAATTAAAAACTCCTAAAATCAATTAAATCTTAAATTAATTATAGAAAATAATCAAAAGACCTAGAAAATAATTGGAAAGTTGCAAAAATTCTAATTAAGCATTTAAAACCTAGGAAAAATATAAAAACCTAGAAAATCAGACTTTTAATTTTTAATAATAAAATAATATTAAAATAATATTAAAAATCCAAAAATTATAAAAAATTCTAAAAACTTGCAAACTAGCTTAATTTAACCTAAATAACTCAGAAATGAAAGTGAAATTACCTAAATACCCCTATTGGGCCTAGAAAATGGGCCAAACCCAAAACAGCCCCTTATTGGGCTTAATTAAGGCCCAATAAGAAAAAGTGTTCAAATTAAGCCCAAAAAGCACAGGTTACCTCAAAATTTGATTTTAAACAACTTTTTCCAAAGGCCCAAAAGCTGAAAATGTGAAATAAGCCAACTTATAATAAGCAGCTTATTCTTAATGGGCTTTTTGGCCCATTAAGCCATAAGCTGTTGCCATAAGCTAAAATTTTACACACAAGCTTCTTTGGACCTAACAAAGACTTCTACAAAAAGAATTTTCAAATAAGCCCACTTAATAAGCCAGAAACAAGTCACAAACTTATTCACAAAACGACAAAATAGTCGTTTTTATGATCTAGACCACCTCAGAAGCTGATTCAAGTTGCAAAATGTTTCTTTTGACAAAACTAAGCTTAAAAACCAAAGAACTTTCAAATAAGCACACTCAATAAGCTGGAAAATCAAATAAGCACTTATGTTAAAAGTCAAACAAGTTGTTGCAAATAATGAAGATCTATCACAAAAAATAAGTTGTTGCAAGTCAGAATAAGCTAGAATAGCTTATTGATAAGCTAATGACAAAATTGCACTAGCAGGGGCTAGTTTTGGATGTTGAGCAGTGGAAACTTTTTCCACTGCTTGACTATTTTGACTTTTTGTCTTTAGTGACTTTTTTGGAGATTCAGATTTCACAAAGGCACCCAATTGATCTTTGGATCAAAAGGAGTCAATCACAATCAAAATAACACAATCACAACACCCAATTGATACAGTTTAATCAATCATTCATCAGACATGATACAGACATGAACAATAAGAAGTTTAGCATTCAAGAGCAGTTTTAGCACAAATCAGCCAGCCAAATTCAACCAAATGCACACAAAAGCTATAATAAACTCCAATAAGCAAGTCTAAACAGGTTTCATGCACTGGTTCAAAGAATTAAGCAAGATTCAAGCAATGAAAGTTACTGATGAACACTAACACATGCAGTTTTCTACTTTTGCTGATGTATTTGACACACAAGACAATTTCAACACCTCAAATCTTTCAAACAGGTTATATTAACTTTGTTTAAACCACTTTTATCCCTAAGCATGCATACACACTAAGTGTTCCCAACATCCTAGGTCAAAACAAGCAGAAACAAGGTCTAAATAGCAGATTGATTGATTCAAGTGTTCAAACCCTAAAACTTGCAGCAAAACACTCTCAAACAAAGGTATAGCATATACAAAGCATAAACAACACCTTCCCTTAACACAAAAACAAATTACAAGCATAAACCAGTAGACCCAAACACCCCTTTAACTTTTTCAAATCAAAATTTTCAAAAGCACAATGAGATTTCAGGCCAACCAAGCATCAATTAACACTCAAACAAGTATAATAAACAGATTCAAGCAAGAACAAGCCACAGAATTCACAAGAACAACAGTTTCATACAAATATCACCAAAAATCACAATTTAAGCAGATTTGGAGATTAAGTATGCAAACCTCATGGATGTACATCCACACCCACGAATTTTGAGCTTATGTGCTAGCAAGAACAAGCACAAGCTTCCACAAAAAGCCTGCTAAGATTGAACAAGGATTAAGCACAAAATCATAAAAATCAGAAACTTGGAAAAACTTGATTAATGCAAACTTGTTACCCCACACTTGATTATCCCCAAGTTATAAGCCTCACCACACCTTAACCAACTCAGTTAGGATGCTATGATCAGCCCTATAGCCCAAGAATTCCTAGATTGGAACAAGACTTAGCAAAATATCAAGAAAATGAGGAAATATGCAAACTTTTGCACACTCCTCTTTGAAAAACAGGTTTTGAACTTTAAGAACTACAAAGCATATAACAAATGAAAGCAGTAAACAAGATTGGCCAATGACTTTTCTTCAAGATTTCAAACTCAATTTCATTAACTTAGAAATAGGATTTACAGAAACTTGAACCAAGGAAAAATCAAAAGCAAACTGAAATGTGAAGGCCTAAGTGGCTTTATATAGCCTTACAATGAGCTAAGTTACAGCTAAAAACTAAAAACCCTAATGGTTGAAGTTCCAAAAATGCCCTCTTGAATTGGAACTCATATGCTTCATGTGACTGATTCTTGGACGTATGTGAAGGAGATAGCTGTTGAAATTTGATCCAAGGGCTCAAACAAAGCTTAAAGTGTAAGCTTGTTTCTGGATGGTTGGTTCTCTGGCTGGTTTTGGCAGTATCCCCAAAAGTGTGTAGCAGGGCACCTTTCATGTGCACCCTTGGTTGATGAGGTGGCATATATTAAGGTTGGGATTAGTTAACAATATCCTTAATCATAATTCTGGAAACAATTAAGGTCTAATTTTGAGTAAATAACAAAAGCCCAAATTTTGTTAAGAACATGAAGAACAAGCCATTTGATCTGTTTAAGGATTTAAATAAGTTGTTAGGCGCCATAATCTTTATTTAAATAAAGATTAGTTAAATACGGGTGTGAGTGGGATGTGATGTGGCACCAGGGTGTGTTTTGATTGGAGGAGGGGAGTAAGTGGGGCACGTGGCAGCCCAAGAGTGGTCTATGTATCTTCTTTGTCTGCCAGCTTAACACCCCCATCTTTCAGAAACTTGTCATATGCCTTCCAAACTTCTATCAACGCTTGTTTTAGCTTTGTCAACTTTTGCCTTTTTACACTTTTGGCCCAAAAACTTTTGCAAAGTGAAATCAGGGGTAATTCTTGCCATATTTGAATTCTTCAAGGGCTGAATTGGTATATTCTTCAATGATAATGGTCTAGACTTGCAATATTGACATTTTGGAGGACTGAAATTGCCAAATCTTGATAATTGAGGGACCATTTTTGCCAAATGTTGAAAGTTGAGGGTCCTTTGTGTAATTTTGGATTTTTCAAAGGACCAAACTTGTCATTTCTTGTACTTTGAAGGACTTTATGATGTATTTGACTTTGTGGATGATATTAATTGACAATTTAGCTTTGTTGAGGGGCTAAACTTGCCAATTCTTCAAAGTTAAGGGCCCTTTTTGTAATTTTGACAAACTTTAGGGACCAAACTTGTAATTATGAGGATACAAGGGTATAAAGTGTCACATCTTCATAATTGGAGGACCCTTCTTCATAATTCTTCAAATCTTCAAGGGTTGATCTTTGGAAAGTCTTCATTAGGGCTTGGTTCATTGTGCGGCTTCGTTTCCCGTGTTCGTTTTTGCATGATTCTTGTGATCTTTTGTCATTATCTCAATATCCGTACCTAAAATACACAAGCAACAAACACAAGCATATATTTGGGTATTTTGATGATATTTAATGCATTTTAAGCCCTATTTGGAAGATGAGACTATATATAAAAGCAGTCTCATCACTCCCCCATACTAAACCATTGCCGTGCCCTCACGCAATGCTAGAATAAAGTATCAAAGCATCTCCAAATTTTATTTTATTCACTTTATTGAAATGATAAACTAGCTACACTACGACTATTGCTACTACTTGTGTTATAGACATAATGTATGGTTTTCATCGCAAAATGAGACGTTTAGGTTCATAGAATAAGAACACGTGAATGCTTCGTTAGAAATAATTTCATCGTCCTCGATTTTCACCCCAATTCCATGCTAAGCGTGCAACGAGATCATTGTCATTATAAGTTAGTAATGCTAACACTACTCATATGCCCTAATCACGTACTTATCCTCCCATTATTCCTAAGTTGTATCTCTTATATTTTATTTTGTCTTGAATGTTTCACGAGGATACATTGTTTGACTTATGCGATAATAGAGATTTAGGTCTAAAAATAGAGTCCTAACGGTGTAACTAAGACCATCAAATCAATAACCCCTCCTAATAGACAACGATGTTAAAAAATTAAGTTGACAAGAAGAATCGATAAACACGGTTTTATAACGGTTTTGAACATGAGACTTATTACCAAGACTTTTATACGCCCCCTAACGGAAGGGCCTTATTATCTTTGGTTTACCTCCATCTTTTATTCAACTTCGCCATGAAGCTTTTATTATGAATTCGGTCTTGCCTTGCCTTTTATTATCCGCATCATCGGTGGTTTTATTAGCCAAAGACGTATATCCTCACGCTAAGGCGAATTTTGGATCTTTTAAAGCTTCGAAGATTAAGGCTTGATTCACTTTCAATTTTTGCATATATTTTAGGCCTTGTGGGGCTTCAAATTGTTTGCTAGATTTAGGTGAGCACTTGAAATCTTATTATTGGGTGAAGCTTTCGATTATTCGGGTGCCATTACTTCAAAACCGTGACGCTGGCGATACCTTAATGTCTTCCCAATTTAATTACACGGAAGCTACTAGAAAAGACTAGAAACCCAACAATCCTAACTAAACCGCTAAGTCAATATTTATTAAGTAAAAAATATTTACAAGCGAAGGGAGAATAAGCAAACAACGAGAACACATGAGTTTTTGAAAGAATACGAGTACTCTACGTTTAGCATAGTAACTTATAATTAACTCTATCATTTCTCGTCCTCATTTAAGAGACTTAGCCTAATGTGTAGTTAAGGAATCAAAGCTAAGTGCTCAACACGCACGGTCGAGTCAAAAATTACTCTTATTCTCGCCATCGGAAAATCTACATTCGTGTCTTCAAACACTTATAAAATATGAGAAAAATTTTAAAATTTGGCCATTTTTAGCCTTATTTTGCAACAAAACGATAAACAAAACAATAAACTTTGGAAAGCGTGAAGGTTTGGCAAGGCAAGTATCTATTCACCCCCATACTAAAGTTAAACATTGTCCTCAATGTTTCGAGTCTAGGGGTGCAAACACCCCCATACTAGAGACGTAGTCGAATGCCTAATCTAGCATGGAAAGGGTGTAACCAATAAGTAATAGCCGTTTATGAAGTGTGCTAAAAACCTAAGGTTAGAACATCAAAAGGATATATCATGGATATTGAGAAATGTCTCCAAAGCAAACGATCGAGTGCTCCCATAAAACGAACACGAGAGGCTCCAATCGTGAAGATCATGCTCTAAAAACCACATATCACAAACAACCACGAAACAAAGGTTGGAAGGGAACAAATCCCCACACGTAAGCTATATTAGAAAGCGATAATATGTACATAGGATAAGCATCAGACTCCCCCACGAGGCTCCTCGTTTTTGATTACCAAGTCATGAGCTCGACTCGATCCCCTCAATACTAATTATCATTGGGGAAGGTGACTTGGTCGAGGTAGTTCAAGGATGGAACTTCCCCGCCAAAGTAGTGCTTCAACCTATGTCCATTCACCTAGAAGTTAGGACCATCATCTGGAGCTAGCTCGATGGTCCCATACGGAAACACTTGAGTCACGGTGAATGGACCGGACCAACGGGATTTCAATTTACTGGAAAAGATTTTTAATCTTGAATTAAAAAGCAAAACTTGATCCCCAATGTTAAAACCCGGTTTTTAATTTTAGAATCATGCAACTTTTTAGTTTTCTCTTTATAAATCAATGAATTTTCATAAGCAATGTCCCTCAATTCATCCAATTCATTTAATTTCATTTTCCTGTGTTTTCCCGCGGTATCCATATCATCATTACAATGCTTTAGGGCCCAATAAGCCTTGTGTTCTAACTCGATAGGCAAATGACAATTCTTTCCATACACAAGCTTATAGGGAGTGCACCCAATGGGCGTCTTATGAGCGGTCCTAAAGGCCCATAAAGCATCGTCTAACTTATCCGACCAATATTGTCGTTTTTCTCCTACGGATCTCTCCAAGATCCTCTTCAAAGCTCGGTTTGAAACCTCGACTTGCCCACTTGTTTGTGGGTGATAAGCCGTAGAAAGACGATGTGTAACCCCATATTTCCTTAAGACTCTTTCGAATTGGTCATTACAAAAATGGGTTCCACGATCGCTTATGATCGCACGAGGGGTTCTAAACCGAGCAAACCAGCTTTTCAAGAACTTAACTACCACACGAGCATCATTAGTGGGCAAGGCCTTCGCCTCCACCCACTTAGATAGGTAGTCAACCGCAACGAGAATGTACTTATTACCACGAGATGATGGGAACGGCCCCATAAAGTCTATACCCCAAGCGTCAAAGATCTCACATACTTGAATGATATTTTGTGGCATTTCATCTTTTTATGAGGCTTTTCCTTGTCGTTGGCATGCATCACACGACTTCACAAGAATTTGTGCATCTCGGTAAATAGTAGGCCAAAAGAAGCCGGCATCAAACACCTTCTTAGCCATGAGATTAGCACCGTGGTGACCACCCGTGGGTCCCTCATGGCAAGCTCTAAGGATGTTAGAAGATTCGGTGCCAAAAACACAACGTCGGATGATTTGATCCGCACAAGTTCGAAACAAGTAAGGGTCGTTCCAAAAGTAGAACTTGACGTCACGAAAGAATTTTCGTTTTTCTTGAGTCGTCATACCCTTAACGATGAAGTTACCCGCATGGTAATTTGCAAAATCCGCAAACCATGGGGTAGAAAGATCAAGCTTAGAATTCACTACACCAAGCGTCTCGAGCGGAAATGTTTCGGTGATTTCCTTAAGCTCGTAAACACTTTGGTGAGGATCTTCCAAACGAGAGAGATGATCGGCCGCTAGATTCTCGGCTCCTTTTTTGTCAACGATGGTGTGATCAAATTCTTGAAGGAGGAGAATCCAACGAAGTAATCTCGGCTTAGCATCTTGCTTTGCCATGAGATACTTGATAGCTGAATGGTCCGTATACACTATGCATTTCGTCAAGACGAGGTAAGGTCGGAATTTCTCAAATGCATACACCACGGCAAGGAACTCCTTTTCCGTTGTAGTGTATTTAAGTTGAGCCTCGGTCATCGTCTTGCTAGCATAGTGAATAGGCAAAAAGTGCTTATCATGACGTTGCCCCAAAACGGCCCCAATGGCGTAATCACTAGCATCACACATTAGTTCAAAGGGGAGGTTCCAATTGGGCGCAACAAGAATGGGAGCTTCGGTAAGTTTCCTCTTAAGGATCTCAAAGGCTCGTACACAATCTTCTTCAAAGACAAAACGTGCCTCTTTTTCAAGAAGATGTGTAATGGGTCGAGAAATCTTCGAGAAATCCTTGATGAATCGTCGATAAAAGCCCGCGTGGCCTAGGAAACTCCTAACTCCCTTGACGGTTTTGGGATGAGGTAATTTGGCGATGACGTCTACCTTAGCTTGATCTACCTCAATCCCCGCTTTCAAGACCTTGTGCCCTAAGACGATTCCACTTTTAACCATAAAATGACACTTTTCCCAATTGAGCACAAGGTTGGTTTCCTCAGAACGTTTTAACATTCTCTCTAGGTTCGACAAACACGAAGTAAAGGAATCACCAAACACGGAAAAGTTATCCATGAAGACTTCCATCGTCTTCTCGATCATATCATGAAAAATAGCCATCATGCATCGTTGAAAGGTTCCCGGTGCATTGCAAAGTCCGAATGGCATTCTACGATAGGCAAACATTCCATATGGACACGTAAACGTAGTTTTTTATTGATCACGAGGATCGATGGGAATTTGGAAGTAACCGGAAAAACCATCTAAAAAGCAATAGAAATCGTTTCCCGCAAGACGCTCCAACATTTGGTCCATGAAGGGCAAGGGAAAATGGTCTTTTCGAGTGGCTTCATTCAACTTTCGATAGTCAATGCACACTCTCCATCCGGTCACGAGTCTAGTGGGAATCAACTCGTTGGCATCGTTTGGCACAACGGTCATCCCTCCCTTTTTAGGGACACAATGGATAGGACTCACCCAAGGGCTATCGGAAATAGGGTAAATCATTCCCGCGTCAAGGAGTTTAAGGACCTCCTTTTTGATGACGTCGTGAATTTTGGGGTTCACCCTCCTTTGGCTTTGGATTGTTGGCTTGAAATCTTCCTCCATTTAGATTTTGTGGGTACAAAACTTGGGATCGATTCCCTTAATGTCGGATAACTTCCACGCAATCGCCCCTTTGTGAGCCTTTAGAACATCGACAAGTGTGGTTTTTTCATCATTCGAAAGTTCCTTCGCAATAATAACCCGCAACTTGTCGTCCTCCTCCAAATAGACATATTCGAGGTGAGGAGGTAAATCTTTCAACTAGAGAATAGGTGGTTCCTCAAGTGAAGATTTGGGCTCGATACTCATAACCTCCTCGGGTGGAGGAAATGGGAAATCGTTGAGAAAATCCTTGATAATCGAGAAGTCCTCATCGTTGTCGAGGTCTTCGTCACAAGTACGTGGAACATTGCATTCTTCCAACGTAAAACCACCACCTTCAAATGGAGTGAAGGTTGGTGTCGAATTATCAAGAATTGGATCCAACATAGTGGGATTGCCACTAGTTTCTTCATCACCAAAACCTAGAACTTCTTGTGAAAATTCCTCGCAAACCAGGTCAATCATATCAACGAGGTTTATGGTTGCAACAGAATAAACATGAGAAATTTGAGAGTTTTGAGTTGCGTTTATAACAAGTTCCTCGTCGTTGAAACGTAAGGTGATCTTTCTAGCATGCACATCGATCAAAGCCATAGACGTATCTAAAAACGAACGACCTAAAATGAGAGGAACTTGAGGATCCGTGGGGATATCAACAACAATGAAGTCTACGGGATAGTAGAACTTCCCCACTTTCACAAAAACGTCTTCCGCCAAACCACATGCGGGAATTGTGGAATGGTCGGCCAACTCGATAGACATTAGTGAAGGAGTAAGATTAGGAAGATTGAGAGACTTGAAGATTGCAAGTGGCATCAAGTTAATGCTAGCACCAAGATCGGCCAAGGCGAAGCATTCTTCCATGTCTTGGATTGCACAAGGGATCAAAAATTTACCAGGATCACCGACTTTTTGAGGTATGCGATTAAGATAAACCGACGAACAACTAGACAGTTGGTGCAATTTCTCCTTGTTGTTCAACTTACTCTTAAAGTTAGCGGCAAATCGAGGCATCATGACCAAAGCATCGGCGAAACTCACATTAAGGTGCAAATCACGAAACATTTTCATAAAAAACTCCAATTGATAATTGTCGCGCTCTTGACGTTTCTCCTTCCTAAGTCTTGATGGATAGGGCAAAGGTGGTGTGGGTTGAGGCATAGTAGGCATAGCCTTTGGAATCTCGGGTTCCAATGATGGTAATGGGTCAACCGTAGGTGTGGTATGAGCGGTACTTCGTGGGATTGGGACATGCTCCTTTTGGACCACCACCTCGGGTTCTTCCTTAATTGCTTCCTCCGTAGGAGCAATTGGTGAAGGAATCGGCTCCTTAAGTGTCTTACCACTACGTGTGGTAATCACTTTCATCTCACCCTTCGGGTTGGATATGGTGTTACTAGGAAGACCACTTGACGACGGTTTACACATTATTGCCTCAAACATAGACGAGATTTTATCTTCAAAATTAGATTGCCTCAATACGGCTTCAGTTTGCCTTTTCTCGGCCTTAAGCATCTCTTGTTTAATCTCATGTTTCCCTTGTTACATTTTTTGTTGGTTTTGTTGCAACCTAGTGACATTTCCTTCCATCTTGTTGGTGTGGATTTTAAGTTCATTAGCTAACTCATTTTTCAACTCTTTCTTCAAGTCGTTTTTAAACTCGGATCTTAGGCTAATGATTTCTCTTTGAATATTGTCAAACCTAGCATCATTCCCACTAGCATATTCAACAAACTCACTTGGAAGATCTTTCAATGTTTGCAAACTTTTGTTGTTATTTTGAAAATCATTTTTGTTTGAAACTTGATTATTAGCCCCTTGATTCCCATAGTTTCCCTTGTTGTAATTATTCTTAAAACCAACTTGATTGTTGCGATAGTTGTTAGCATTTTGATTTGTTCCAAAACCCGGTGGAGTCATTTGATTAGAGCGGGAAACTTGACCGTTTTGGTTGTAATTTCCCGTGGCCGCGAAGGCACTCGAAGTGTTACCACCGTTGGTAATGCACTCGGAGAAATCATGACCTCCACCACAATACATGCAAGAAACACTACAAGAAAATGGGGCTAAAGCAACACTCGTAAAGTGATGTATTAGGTCTAAAAAATGTTGCATAAAGGCTAGTGCAACACTTTTTTAAGTGTTGCCTTAGGCTCTGTTGCCTTAGGCCTAAAGCAACACTTTTGTCATAATATGCAACACTTTTGTCAAAGTGTTGCTCATGTTCACAGATGCAACACTTTTATATTGCAACACTTTGATAATTACAGGCAACACTTGTTGTATAAAACACCAACCAATGACAACACTTTTACGCATCATATGCAACACTTTCAATCATCTAATACAACACTTCTTTTTAAACTTTAAGAATATTGGCGCAACACTTTTCGACTAGAGGCAACACTTTAGCAATTCCGTGTCCCATATTTTCTATAGAAAATTCAAAAGATACGAATACAAGCATTGTTTTAATTATATGTGGACACATAACTTATTTCATCAAAACATGATATAATATCATCAATAAGACCATATTCCAAGTACAAATTTGTTAAATGTCAAACTACGACACACAGTTCATAAGATAAACAGAACATCGTTCATAACATAAACAAAACATGTGCCAACTTAACTACTACTACGATCTTCTTCATTATGTATTCTCAAAAGACTTCTATTGGAGATGCATATCTTGATCATCTCCACATGTTATACTAAAGCAACCTGGAAACATATAACCAAAGAATAAAATTAGTTTTCTTTGAATTATGTGGCACAAGGTGTTATCAAACACTATATTAAAGCCACAGAACTCATGATATCAAGCCCTTAAAAGACTTAATGTGGATCCTAAACATAAAAAAAATTTGATACATGTATATAACATACCTTTTACCAAAAGAGATAATCACTTATGTTAAAACCATGCGAACTACTTCAGGAGGCAGTTTTTCAAAGATTTTTCACATCGTGTCTTCAACTATATTGGCACGCTCACTGTCAAATTCCTTTCTCATAAGTTCTAGTCTATTTTCATTATCCTCCTTTAATTCAACAAGTTTCTGTTCGTAAACCTCTTCAAGCTTTCGGTACTTATCAGCATGTTGGCCATTTTCAACTTCTAAATTAGTAGTACTTGATCGCACAATCTCGGATGTAGCCATATTAGAACCACCACGAGCTTTAACCTTTTTTATCAACGTGTTGGTAACACCTCTACCAAAAAGTCTACGATGTCCATCATATTCTTTGCTCATCACAGCTTGAAAAGCATCTGTAGGAGGACTTTCATTTTCCGGGGGCTGGTAATTCTTCATTTTTTCCTTCAATATATTTTTAAGAAGTTAAGAGTTTACCCCAATATAGAAGTAACAAATATTAAATTTCTTTGGTATATTAAGTACAAAGTAGAAGTAACGAATACTAATGGGTATAGTATCTTACAATTTTCTCAGCTGTGTCATCATATGTGTCAGCATATACATTTCCTTCAGTTCTTTCGCGTGTGCACTAAAACATTTGAGTCAGGGTAGGTGGTTCTTTGTTTGGGTCTTTATTTTTCTGCATTCATGATTAAAAAAACAATCATCAACAAGTATTATTAAGATGGCTGAACTGACAAAAAAAACTATCACTAAGATAGGAAAAGCATATTACCAGGCCCTCACGAATCCTAGCAAAACTTATTGGACCAGCTGTGTGCATATTCTTTTGAGACATGCGTATATTTCTTAAGACCAAACACCGGTCCTACACATAGTTTCACCAAAAGGTCACAACTAGTGTAACTATGGACATTAAAGAATAACTATAAACAAAAGGTGTTTTAAATAAATATAATATACGTTCAATTACCGTCACTTCTTTCTTATTCCATAAAGTCAGTAACTTTGCAAATTCCTTCTGTGGAACTGATTTTGGTCGATTTGCCCATCTCGTTCTTGTATCCTTAAATTTATAGAAGTGCTTTTTCTTGATTCTACATTTATATACTCTGCAACAATCTCCAATGGATCTTAGCACCCACGATTTAGCAGCCTCAGGTACAATGTATTTGCCCTTATGAAAATTAATTTTCTTAATTAGTAAATGAAGAAAAAGCTTCATAAAAAAGGTATATAAACAAGTTTTAAAAGTTTACCAGTACATATTCCCACATCCTGTCTTTATGAGGTACTTTTCGCCATGAACTATAGGTTAAAGGCGCATAACTGTATGTACGAGCTATTGTACCTAAAAACCGAGAGAATTTACCAACAGTATCTTTTTCCTCGGTTACAGGGCCAACAGGTTGTCCATATTCGTTGCAGATGATATTTTCACGTGCATCGGGCATTCGTACATGAATATCGTGCATCATTGTTGGGCCTCTTTTCCTTGAAGTTAGAATAGCTATGAATAATTCAATATACATAGTAAGCAACAATTAGAATGCATACATTTAAACAAAAAAAATGCAAAAATGTGACTATGTAAACCAAGTTAACCTGCTTTTTTCATGATAGAGCCATCAAATTGTGCTTCAACAAGTTCAACATCCTCATCTTCATCCTCATTTTCTGAACCATCTTCACTATCATTCCCAGATTCTATCTCATTTTGATTATTCTCGAACATAAAATGGTCATTGTCGTCACGTTCAAGACCATCTGGTATTTCATCTTCGCTCATATCTACAATAATATAAAACATGTTTACCTTAATTGTCTTATTATATTTAAATTCATTTTCTCCCATCTTTGGTACAGTATTACCTAGAGTTCTCGCATCCTCTCCTTCGATTCCATTATCAATACCTTCAAATATTGCATTCTCTATATCTTCATTCTCATCATAGTGGGTATCATCATGTGCTTCGTCAACTTCATTAACTGTAAACATTAAAAATATGTATAAGAAAAGCATATCTATCAAACACATTCAATTGCTAGATAAATTTATTGATATATATAATACACACGTACCTTGAGATCTCACGAGAGTCTCCCATTCATCGTCAACACGAACTAGTTTTCTCTTTGGCCCACTTATGCTTGTTGTCAAAGTATTACATTTTCTTAAATTGTTTTTAGGTTCTGATTGTTTCCTTGGTGACCTTTTTTTATTTAAGATCATTTCACCCATGGTAATTCCAGCCCTCGGTTGATTCCCTTTTTCTGTATTTGCATCGACAATCTTTCCATTATTTGCATCGACAATCTTTCCATTATTTGCATCGACGATTTTTCCATCATAGTGGATACCATCATGTGCTTTGTCAACTTCACTCACATCTATATAAATAATACATATATATATATATAAGAAAAGCAAATATACCTAAAACATACAATTGTTAAATAAATTTATTTATATAAATAATACATATATACCTTGAGATCTCAAGCAATTCTCCCATTCATCATCGTCAACAGAAAAAAGTTTTCTCCTTGGTCCACTTATGGTTGTTGTCAAAGAATTACATTTTCTTAAATTGTTTTTCGGTTCCAATTGTTTCCTTACTGACCTTTGTTTATTTAAGAGCAGTTCACGCATGGTAATTCCAGTCGTCGGTTGATTCCCTATTTCTGTATTTGCATCGACAATCTTTCCATTGTTTGCATCGACAATCTTTCCATTACTTGCATCGACAATCTTTCCATTATTTTCTCCATCCGTGCACGGTATAACGCGATAGGTATTTGGAGCAGTAACACGCTGCTTTGATAAATTAGCATATCTGTTCATGGACATTGGTGCAATATATTGCCGACGATGTAGCTGTGACACATTAAATTTTATTAGAAAGAGAAAATGTACAAAACTGGCACAATCAAAGATTTCTAATATTGTTACCTTTTTAGGAGCGATAACATGGACATCAACTTTATGGTAGTTTTCGTCACTATTAAAAGAATCTTTGGGATTATACTCTACATCTTTTTCAATAGTAACTGTAGCCTTCTTTTTATTTTTCTTTGTACTTTCAGCTACTACCAAACTTGTCAAAGACTTGGCAATATTTTTAACTCCCAACTCTCGTAATCTTTCTTGGTTCTCATGGACCCTCAACATTTTACTCCTCTCATAATCAGTTATAATTTTTGGGGCACCTTGATTATGCATCCGTTTGTTTCCCATCATTGACGTTATAAAATCTAGCACCAAAAATAAATGTTATGTTAATAAACTACATGCATTATAAATTCAATTTCTTACTTTTATTTTTTACTAACAACCGATTAGATTAAAGCATGTAGGTACACAAATAATTCTAAAAAAATACAGTTAATCATGAAGTAATTTCATGGTTCTAGTACAAAATGGGTCACCACAGAAATGGAATAGCAGATTTGGTTGCAGAAATATGGTCTATATTGATGTAGATTTTGGGAATTTCAGGGTAAGCAAACAACCATCTTCAAGCTACAAGTTTTTATCTTATTTTGTTAAATACTTTTTCATGGTTGTACCATGCGACTGAGACTAAAGTATTGCTTTAACTATAATATAAATATTACAGATCCAAGCAAGAGGAATTCCTCCTTTTTTGGAAGGAAAAGATGTTTTTGATGCTGCAAGAACAGGTTGTGGTACATTACATGATCAAAGTCTACTACTTAAGTGAGGACACACTCGCTCACAGAGTTCTGTTTAAGTAACGACTTAAGTGATGATTCAAAATGTTTGGAGCCTTATATTATTCTTACGAGCCTTGCACTGAGAGATTAATGTAAGTCAGTTCTGCAAGTAGGATTCAGTTTTGTTCAAGTTTATGCAGGTTTTGCAGATCAGATAGGCGTGTTTCGATTTGCTGATATCGTAGCAGTAGCAGATCATAACTATTTGTTTCTGGACGGAAGTTATTATTGGAAAGCTGTTGGTGTCTATTAGTTTCAATTCTGTGAACTTTTAGATCAGTTAGTGGCGAGAAGTAGAAGCTGTTGAAAGATTTCATTTTCACTCAGTGAAACAAGCTCGACATCAACGGTCTGGCCTGGAAGAAAACGGTCAAGCTCATTTTATTTTTCTGCGTATTATTAGTGTAATCTGCTAGTTATAATTGTTTAGTTAGTTGCTCGTAATGGCTGTAGTATAAATTTTCGTGCGATCTGTTTGATTTAGCGGTATTTTTTATATGTGTTTTATGTTCTCATTAGATCTCATTAACCGAAAAAATAGTTTGTTAAGATTTCTGTTAATATTGTTATATGAGTGTTTGGCTTTACCTGCGCTAGTTTTTCTTCTGTTAACTGATTGAATTAGTGTAACTATAATCAGTTTGTTAGCTATATAAGTAGTATTGAGTGTAGCGTAAGCTTGTAAACTGCCATGATAATTCATATTGTTAAGATGTGCGATATTATAGTTTTAGAATGGGTCAAGATAGGCTGCTAGTTAGAACAGGTTATTAATGGATCAATTACTTTAATATATTTGTGTTACAATTATGTTTGTATTTTTTTTAAATAGGACTAGTGGATCAGTAGTTCATAAGGCATTGACTTAAGTCAGCACCCCCTGAAACACCCCTCGGTCCGCCCAAATTTATTATGTAATAAACCACCTATACAGGACAATATCAGCATTAGATAAACCTTAAAGGACCTACACCAACCAGTATTTGCATTCGAGTAGAGTATTCCTACCGTAACCCCAAATTTTCTGGCAAGTTTCATTAATTCTAAGGCCATTCCACCTCTAGTTCTTACTTCTTAGTAATACACTTGGTGACAGAAAGTATATACTGCTAGTAATACATGGGAAACTAGAAGAAGACGCTCAATCACTCAATCCCTCAGATGGTGCAGCACTCAATCCTACTACTTTTCATTGCATCTAACTAAGTCATTTTTCAAGAATGCATTTGATATGGATACTCATTGGTACCGCCATTGCTATTATTGTTCTCATATCTTCGGGGCTTTTGTGGTGTCACAATAACAGAAAGTATAGACAATAAGGTACCTCACTTGATTTTACTAAAAGTTACAGGAACGTTTTCTTTAAAAAGAAGCAACATACACTACAAAAAAGAGGCTTTTTAGGACGATGTGATAATCTAACTTGCGTTATATCATTAGTAATGTTTCTAACTATGTTACAGAAAAGAGCCAATGAAGAGCATTATTGGGTAAAGAACAAACTAAATTGACCCATTTTCAAGTAAGTATGCTAAATAAAGTAGCTGATGTGATAGAGTATACTTGTTGATTTTCTTGTTTTCATTCTGAACCAAGTTCTCAAGTTTACTTAAGATCAATTAATTCATCTTTCTGTGAAATTGTTCTCCAACTGATACTTGCAGGTCTTTTAAATAATATTAAGTTGAAAGGTCTTTTATTTAGTTGAAGATTCGTATCTATATCTTCTATTGGATATTTCTTTTTCATAGGTTTTGGAGAACATTGTAGAAAATGATAGCCATATGTCCATCAGAGTAACTCAAAGGTAAACACAAAAGTTTTGACAGAGCTTTGGTGAGCACTCATGATCGTTTGAGAAGAACCGACTGGTAATTAATCTTTATAATTACCATGGCAAGGTTGTGGATGAGGCAAGGTTCATGGCAAGGTTGTGGATGAGGCTTAGTGGGAAAGTTGATAACAAGCAGTTGCTATATGATTTTTATAGTATTGAAAAGGTTGTGGCTGAGGCTTCAGTTATGCAACCTGGTTAGCTAAGATAATCCAGATTCATGTAAACATGTTGTAAGCTACGGGGCATATATAGACGTATCATGGTGGTCGATATGGGCTTGAAACGACGAACATGATATAGAAACATTGTTATATAGAAACATTGTTGTATATATACATTGACATATTGTGCCTGGTTTTACCCGGTTTAGGTAATTGTATGGGATTCAAATGACTGTATAGCCTTGATTTTATAAATGATTATTGAAATTTTAGTTGATAGAAATCTGGCTTCCTGGTTGAATTTTATTTGTGCATATTTGAAATAACTACTTAATGTGTTGATGTACTCGTTTTGCTTGAAATGGGTAAATACAATTTCAGGTATGGTTGGAATATTTTCAGAAGGCCTGCGAAATGTGTCAGAACCAAGCCGGATATTTTTGGCACGTTGGATAAAAATGTGCAAAAATAAGTTTGGCACGAAAAACAAATAAGTTCCAAATACTTGGCACCAATTTGAACCATCCCAAATGTATTTGGCACCCTCATATTTAGGACGGTGCCAAAGCCGTGTCAAATAGCATTTGGCACGGTTTTTTTAAGTTGTTGGCACACTTTCTCCCCGTCTCAAATACCCCTTTTTCTTGTAGTGATATTAGGCAAATAAAAAAGTATTCAGCTAGTGAAACAATGAAGCAACACACTGGATAGACTATAAAGAAGTTCTAGCTCTATTCGACTGGCATTCGCTTATGAGGATTTTCATCAAACACTTGGTGTTCAAATATTATAATGGGTCATTTTAATATATACGTCTATCCAAAAACGTAATTTGTACATATAACTAATGTATAGAAACAATACAAGATTACAAAGAGCTAAGAACAACATGGAACTATGGAAGAAATTCATACTTCAGGTTCAGATTCAACTAAAAAATATTTCATCCAAAAATAAATTGGTACTCTATTTGCAATTTCTATTATAACATATTTCATGATTATTAGTGAGAAACAATTACCTGTTATTCCTTGTTACAAATTAGAGAAGGTGGAAGAACATCCGAGTATAGATTAGGAGATAACAATGTACTGTGATGGCAGGAAGTCTCAATTAGAATACTAATAGACTTGGAATTTTTTATGGGGAAAAGAAAACCGCGCTTTAGGAGGGATCTAAAAATTGTTTAGGGAGTCTTCAAAGGTTTTGGTGAAAATTTTGGCTCCAATCATTCCAAATTTTGGAGATTTTGGGCGGACAACTGAGCGGGTTGGGGGAGATAAGGTTTTTTTTATTTTTTATTTTAGTTGTGCAAGTACAATTCGAGTATGAGTGTATTATTTCATTACAAAGTATTTTAAATTTTTCATAAATAAATATAGGTTCTTATAATGTTTCCAATCCGACCCGAACCCCACCCGAGCCTATTCAGGTCGGATTACTCGGGTTGAGATTTCAATTCGGGTTATTCGGGTCAACCCGACTAACCCAAATTCGAAATCGGGTCAGATATCGGTTATATTATTTATGTCTATTGCGGGTTCGGGTCAACTCGATTGACCTGAATAATATTTTTTTTTATTTCTAAAATTTAAATTTAATATAAATTGTATTAAAAAGTAAAAAAAAAATTAACTTTACTCGAATTTGGGTTGACCTAAACCCAGCCCGACTAGACCCGAACTCGACAAGATCCGAACTCAACTAACCCGAGTTAAAAAAAAAATTTAGTTTAGCTTTTAACAAATTCACAAAACTTTAAAAAAAAGTGTTGCATTACTTATAAAATGTGTTGCTTTTCTCTAATGAAATTTGCAACACTTTCAAAAGTGTTGCATTAGTTATTAACATGCAACACTTTTCTTCGAAATGTTGCTTTACAATCATTTTTGTTTAAAAGGCAACATCTTTTTAAAGTGTTGCTCTTTAAGTGTTGCATTAGCCTTGTTTTCTTGTAGTGAAACCTCAACCGCTTTAGCCGTAGCGGGAGCACTTGGTTCACCAACTTTAAACTCAATCAAAAGTCCTTTCAACTTATCAAAAATCTTGTTTTCCAAATTCTCCTCAATTTGGCAAGCATCGATGGTATTAGACAAAGAAGGTGAAGCCGAAGACGAAGCCTTACGAACACTAGACGTGCTACGAGGACTATACACCTTAGATCTATTTTCAGTTATCACCAAAGCTTCCTCAACCGTTTTACACAAAAAATTACCACCCGCGGCGGCATTCAAATAATCCCTTTCATGATCATTAAGTCCATTGTAAAACGTATCAATTTGATGCAAATCGGAAAAAACGTGATGAGGACATTCATGTAACATTTCCTTAAACCTATTCCAAGCCGTTGAAAAACTTTAATTAAATTCTTGTGAAAACTTTGAAATCTCGTTTTTCAAGTGCGTAGTCTTAGAAGGCGGAAAAAATTGGTTCACAAACTTAGACACGAGATCCTTCCACGTCAATATAGAATTGGGTGGCTCTTTCTCTAACCAAATTTTTGCGGGCCCCGCTAAGGAATACGGAAAAAGCATCATCTTAATCGAGTCGTTAGAGACATCCTTAAACTTGCAAGTAGCGGTAAGACGATTGAATTGGCGGATATGGTTGTGAGGATTGTCCTTCTCATCACCACGGAATTTGTTGTTTTGGATCATGGACAACAAACCCGTTTTCACCTCAAAATTCTCCGCAAGGATTGCGGGAATCACAATAGCCTCTCCATAACCCTCGGTGGGTGCTTGAAGTAACTCCATCATAGTTCGATTCGCCATGGTTGGTGCTTCTCTTACAATGGGTTCGTCAATAGGAGACTCCTCACTAGAATTGTTGGGAGTGGGAGTTTTGTTCTTTCGTTTACGTGCACGTCTTGCTTGATTTCGAGTTAGCATAAACGTCACGTACAACGAGGGGATGAGCAAAGAAGATTCTTTTTGGTGTTTTGTATTTTTTCAATTTTTTTGTGGTTTTTGATTGTATTAACCTTTTTGGAGTTTGGTGAAATGTATTAAGTAGACAAAAATCTACAAATCTCCTCCTTAATCAAATATTCTTGATTAAAGAAGCCTCAAGGAATGAAAACGATCACGTGGAGTGAATGCCTTCGATGACTTTAGAACGATGGTGGAACACTAAATCGTTCAAGAGGGTTTAATCAATAGAAACCAAGAAAATATATATGATACTTAGTAATACTTTGGGCGGCAAAACCCTCGATTCACTCTCACAATCAAATACTCACAAGCAAGCGGGGAAACGAGGCGGCGCGAAGCACTTAAGAGCCTTTTTCCTTAGGATATATTTTATAATATCCGCCTTATACCCACCTTATAGTTTGTATTTTCAAGATTAAGTTTCACGAAAGTATTTATCTATTTTTGCCTTTTTCTTTGGTTTGAGATTCGAATACAATGATTGGGTAATGACCTCCCAAGTCAAGGTTGTGATTTCTCACGTATTTGGAGTACTTGTGTATTTATTGTTCTACGTATACAATATAGTAATAATATTCACACAAAAACCGAAAAACGATAATACGTATTAGTAGAGTGCTACTAATACAAATACTAATTATGGTTAGTATAAAAACAACAATGCCAAATCAAAACACAACACGCCTCCCCGGCAGCGGCGCCAAAATGATGTAGTGGTTTTGCTACCCTTTGGGAAAAGGATGACAAAAGTGGCAAGTATTAAGTGTCGGTTTAGGAAAACCAAGCACTAATGACCAATTAAGTTCAAGTTCGTTCACGAGGAGGCTACTGTGTTATGTGTGTAATGATATGGATTAATTTGTGATTATATTTGAATAAGAAGAATAGAAAGGGGATTAGAAGAGAATGACGGTTATGAAGACGGATTAAACTAAGTCTAAAAAGGCGTACACGTAAAGTCGTAAAAACCACCAAAATGAAAATTTAAACCTAAAAATTTCTAAAAATCACCAAAAATCCCTAATAATATTCTGAGAGTTTACAAAAAATCAAAACTTGCAAAAACCTTTTAATTAATTAGATAATGACTTTTTAATGCTAATTAAAGCCCTAAAAATCAAAATTAATTATTAAAAAGCCCTAAACAAGATTTTCAAGTTTGTAAACCTCAAAAATATCCTAATTAAGCTAAAAACTATTTTTCAAAATTTTAAAACCAATTAAAACTATTTTTAAATAATTAAAAACTCCTAAAATCAATTAAATCTTAAATTAATTATAGAAAATAATCAAAAGACCTAGAAAATAATTGGAAAGTTGCAAAAATCCTAATTAAGCATTTAGAACCTAGGAAAAATATAAAAAACCTAGAAAATCAGACTTTTAATTTTTAATAATAAAATAATATTAAAATAATATTAAAAATCCAAAAATTCTAAAAAATTCTAAAAACTTGCAAACTAGCTTAATTTAAACTAAATAACTCAGAAATGAAAGTGAAATTACCTAAATACCCCTATTGGGCCTAGAAAATGGGCCAAACCCAAAACAGTCCCTTATTGGGCTTAATTAAGGCCCAATAAGAAAAAGTGTTCAAATTAAGCCCAAAAAGCACAGGTTGACTCAAAATTTGATTTTAAACAACTTTTTCCAAAGCCCCAAAAGCTGAAAATGTGAAATAAGCCAACTTATAATAAGCAGCTTATTCTTAATGGGCTTTTTGGCCCATTAAGCCATAAGTTGTTGCCATAAGCTAAAATTTTACACACAAGCTTCTTTTGACCTAACAAAGACTTCTGCAAAAAGAATTTTCAAATAAGCCCACTTAATAAGCCAAAAACAAGTCACAAACTTATTCACAAAACGACAAAATAGTCGTTTTTATGATCTAGACCACCTCAGAAGCTGATTCAAGTTGCAAAATGTTTCTTTTGACTAAACTAAGCTTAAAAACCAAAGAACTTTCAAATAAGCACACTCAATAAGCTGGAAAATCAAATAAGCACTTATGTTAAAAGTCAAACAAGTTGGTTTTCTAGTAAAAAGTCAAAGTCAAAGTCTCATAAGCTCCAGTTCACTTAAATGGGTCAAATAATGAAGATCTATCACAAAAAATAAGTTGTTGCAAGTCAGAATAAGCTAGAATAGCTTATTGATAAGCTGATGACAAAATTGCACTAGCAGGGGCTAGTTTTGGATGTTGAGCAGTGGAAACTTTTTCCACTGCTTGACTATTTTGACTTTTTGTCTTTAGTGACTTTTTTGGAGATTCAGATTTCACAAAGGCACCCAATTGATCTTTGGATCAAAAGGAGTCAATCACAATCAAAATAACACAATCACTAACACCCAATTGATACAGTTTAATCAATCATTCATCAGACATGATACAGACATGAACAATAAGCAGTTTAGCATTTAAGAGCAGTTTTAGCACAAATCAGCCAGCCAAATTCAACCAAATGCACACAAAAGCTATAATAAACTCCAATAAGCAAGTCTAAACAGGTTTCATGCACTGGTTCAAAGAATTATGCAAGATTCAAGCAATGAAAGTTACTGATGAAGACTAACACATGCCGTTTTGTACTTTTGCTGATGTATTTGACACACAAGCCAATTTCAACACCTCAAATCTTTCAAACAGGTTATATTAACTTTGTTTAAACCACTTTTATCCCTAAGCATGCATACACACTAAGTGTTCCCAAAATCCTAGGTCAAAACAAGCAGAAACAAGGTCTATATAGCAGATTGATTGATTCAAGTGTTCAAACCCCAAAACTTGCAGCAAAACACTCTCAAACAAAGGTATAGCAGATACAAAGCATAAACAACACCTTCCCTTAACACAAAAACAAATTACAAGCATAAACCAGTAGACCCAAACACCCCTTTAACTTTTTCAAATCAAAATTTTCAAAAGCACAATGAGATTTCAGGCCAACCAAGCATCAATTAACACTCAAACAAGTATAATAAACAGATTCAAGCAAGAACAAGCCACAAAATTCACAAGAACAACAGTTTCATACAAATATCACCAAAAATCACAATTTAAGCAGATTTGGAGATTAAGTATGCAAACCTCATGGATGTACATCCACACCCACGAATTTTGAGCTTATGTGCTAGCAAGAACAAGCACAAGCTTCCACAAAAAGCCTGCTAAGATTGAACAAGGGTTAAGCATAAAATCATAAAAATCAGAAACTTGGAAAAACTTGATTAATGCAAACTTGTTACCCCACACTTGATTATCCCCAAGTTATAAGCCTCACCACACCTTAACCAACTCAGTTAGGATGCTATGATCAGCCCTATAGCCTAAGAATTCCAAGATTGGAACAAGACTTAGCAAAATATCAAGAAAATGAGGAAATATGCAAACTTTTGCACACTCCTCTTTGAAAAACAGGTTTTGAACTTTAAGAACTACAAAGCATATAACAAATGAAAGCAGTAAACAAGATTGGCCAATGACTTTTCTTCAAGATTTCAAACTCAATTTCATTAACTTAGAAATAGGATTTACAGAAACTTGAACCAAGGAAAAATCAAAAGCAAACTGAAATGTGAAGGCCTAAGTGGCTTTATATAGCCTTACAATGAGCTAAGTTACAGCTAAAAACTAAAAACCCTAATGGTTGAAGTTCCAAAAATGCCCTCTTGAATTTGAACTCATACGCTTCATGTGACTGATTCTTGGACGTATGTGAAGGAGATTGCTGTTGAAATTTGATCCAAGGGCTCAAACAAAGCTTAAAGTGTAAGCTTGTTTCTGGATGGTTGGTTCTCTGGCTGGTTTTGGCAGTATCCCCAAAAGTGTGTAGCAGGGCACCTTTCATGTGCACCCTTGGTTGATGAGGTGGCATATATTAAGGTTGGGATTAGTTAACAATATCCTTAATCATAATTCTGGAAACAATTAAGGTCTAATTTTGAGTAAATAACAAAAGCCCAAATTTTGTTAAGAACATGAAGAACAAGCCCTTTGATCTGTTTAAGGATTTAAATAAGTTGTTAGGCGCCATAATCTTTATTTAAATAAAGATTAGTTAAATACGGGTGTGAGTGGGATGTGATGTGCCACCAGGGTGTGTTTTGATTGGAGGAGGGGAGTAAGTGGGGCACGTGGCAGCCCAAGAGTGGTCTATGTATCTTCTTTGTCTGCCAGCTTAACACCCCCATCTTTCAGAAACTTGTCATATGCCTTCCAAACATCTATCAACGCTTGTTTTAGCTTTGTCAACTTTTGCCTTTTTACACTTTTGGCCCAAAAACTTTTGCAAAGTGAAATCAGGGGTAATTCTTGCCATATTTGAATTCTTCAAGGGCTGAATTGGTATTTTATTCAATGATAATGGTCTAGACTTGCAATATTGACATTTTGGAGGACTGAAATTGCCAAATCTTGATAATTGAGGGACCATTTTTGCCAAATGTTGAAAGTTGAGGGTCCTTTGTGTAATTTTGGATTTTTCAAAGGACCAAACTTGTCATTTCTTGTACTTTGAAGGACTTTATGATGTATTTGACTTTGTGGATGATATTAATTGACAATTTAGCTTTGTTGAGGGGCTAAACTTGCCAATTCTTCAAAGTTAAGGGCCTTTTTTGTAATTTTGACAAACTTTAGGGACCAAACTTGTAATTATGAGGATACAAGGGTATAAAGTGTCAATTCTTCATAATTGGAGGACCCTTCTTCATAATTCTTCAAATCTTCAAGGGTTGATCTTTGGAAAGTCTTCATTAGGGCTTGGTTCATTGTGCGGCTTCGTTTCCCGTGTTCGTTTTTGCATGATTCTTGTGATCTTTTGTCATTATCTCAATATCCGTACCTAAAATACACAAGCAACAAACACAAGCATATATTTGGGTATTTTGATGATGAATAATGCATTTAAAGCCCTATTTGGAAGATGAGACTATGTATAAAAGCAGTCTCATCAAACATCTAGTCTTATCAGTAACTTTTTGGCTTATTTGTGCTTGATATTTGTGTTGAATCTGTTTGATTGTGTGTTTATTTTGACTCCTTGTACTCCAAAGAGTACAAGGGTGCCTTCTTGTCCACAAAACATCCACAAAATCTCATAACCAAGTCCTCTTGGTCTATTTGCACAAGTGAAAAGTTCACTTGTGTTCATCAGTCAACAAGTGCTCAACTGGGCACGTTTTGGTTTCTTTTTAGCTTAATCTTTGTTGGATTTGATTTGGGATTGTGTTTTTGTGAGTTAAAAAGTTACTGGATTTGAGTTTAAAAAGTAAAAAAAAGAAAAAAAAATAAATTGTAAAACCTCACCTTGCCTGGGCTCGAACACGCGACCTCTCTATTGGAGGAGTAACGTGTTAACCAGTGATCCAGATGGGTTTTTACGTTATAGGTTCATTTCATTAGATACTTAAGGTAGTTTTGTTTT
Source organism: Glebionis coronaria (assembly GCA_025667525.1). NCBI lineage: Eukaryota > Viridiplantae > Streptophyta > Magnoliopsida > Asterales > Asteraceae > Glebionis > Glebionis coronaria. The sequence continues at coordinate 233,168,324 of CM046876.1, read as the reverse complement.
GTACTTATTTATATAAGCCGTAGCTTATTTTGGCTGTTTAAGCTTATTTAATAAGCTTATTTGGGTTTGCTTATTTTTCCTAGGTTCTTATTAGGTTTTAGGACTTTTCTGTCCAAAAATATTATTTTTCCCATTTTTAATTTATTTATTAGGATTATTTCTAGTTAAATTTTTAGAAAGTAATTTAAAAATAGTAAAAGTTCTTTTAAAAATCCAGAAAAATAGTTTTTAGGTTTTATTTAAGTAATTTGAGGTTTACATTCAAAAAGGTTTTCAAAAAGTCTTATTTTTAATTTTATAGGATTTTAGGGTTTTTTATTAACTTTAAAATTTAATATAAAATTAATAAAAGGTTTCAGAAAATTTTAATTGCATTTCTGTTCTAGTTACATTATTTAGGATTTTTGGTAATTTTTTAGAATTTATTTATAAACTTTTAATTTTTTAGAATATTTTAATATTATTTTATTACCAAAAATAGAAAGTTTAATTTTTAATTTTTTTTCATTTTTCCTAGGTTAAGGACATATAATTAGGAGTTTTTTCATATTCCAAATATTTTTTAGACTTTTCATTTATTTTTAGAATTAATTTAAGATTTAATAGATTTTAATAGTTTTTAAGTAATTAAGAATAGATTAATTTGGTTTTAAAATTTTTAAAAATAGTTTTTAGCTTAATTAGGTCATTTTTAGGGTTTACAAACTATTAAATCTTGTTTGGGGCTTTTTAATAATTAATTGTGATTTTTAGGGCTTTAATTATCATTAAAAAGTCATTATTTAATTAATTAAAAGGTTTTAGCAAGTTTTGATTTTTTGTAAACTCTTAGAATTTTATTGTGGATTTTTAGTAATTTTTAGGAATTTTTAGGTTAAAATTTTAATTTTGGTAGTTTTTAAGTTTCTACGTCTTAACTTTCTAGTAGTGGTTTTTGTCAATTTTTATTTTTACGTCTTCGTCATTTTCTCTTCTCTTTTCTTCTTAATAAAATCATCAATCAAAATCAATCCATTACACAACACACGTGCCTCCTCGAGAACGAACTCACTTTTCTTAAGGGTCATTAGTGCTTGGTTTTCCTAAACCGACACTTAACGCTTACCACTAGTTTGTTGCATCCTTTTCCTAAAGGGGTATACAAAAACACTACATCATTTTTGGCGCCGCTGCCGGGGAGGCGTGTTGTGTTTTGATTGAACCATTGTTGTTTTTTTATATTAGCCATAATAGTATTTGTATTAGTAGCACTCTACTAATACGTATTATCGTTTTTCGGTTTTTGTGTGAATATTATTAATATATTGTATACGTAGAACAATAAATTCACAAGTACTCCAAATACGTGAGCAATCACAACCTTGATTCGGGATTTCATCACCCAATCATTGTATTCGAATCTCAAACCACAGAAAAAGGCAAAAATAGATAAATACTTTCGTGAAGCTTAATCTTGATAATACAAATTATAAGGTGGGCATAAGGCGGTTGTATTTCACGACCTAAAGGAAAAAGGCTCTTAAGTGCTTCGCGTCGCCTCGTTTCCTCCGCTTGCTTGTGCGTATTTGATTTTGAGAGTGAATCGAGGGTTTTGCCGCCCAAAGTATTATTACATATCATATATATTTTCTTGGTTTCATTTGATTAAACCCTCTTGAACGATTTGGTGTTCCACTATCGTTCTAAAGTCATCGAAGGCGTTCACTCCACGTGATCGTTTTCATTCCTTGAGGCTTCTTTAATCAAAAGATTTGATTAAGGAGGAGATTTGTAGACTTTTGTCTACTTAATACATTCACCAATTTCCAAAAAAGTTAATACAATCAAAAACCACAAAAAAATTGAAAAACACAAAATACCAAAAAGAATCTTCTTTGCTCGTCTCCACGTTGTACGTGACGTTTATGCTCACTCGTAATCAAGCAAAACGTGCACGTAAACGAAAGAACAAAACTCCCACTCCAACTCATTCTAGTGAGGAGTCTCCTATTGACGAACCCATTGTACGAGAAGCACCTACCATGGCGAATCGAACTATGATGGAGTTACTTCAAGCACCCACCGAGGGTTATGGAGAAGCTATTGTGATTCCCGCAATTCTTGCGGAGAATTTTGAGGTGAAAACGGGTTTGTTGTCGATGATCCAAAACAACAAATTCCATGGTGATGAGAAGGACAATCCTCACAACCATATCCGCCAATTCAATCGTCTTACCGCCACGTGCAAATTTAAGGATGTCTCGAATGACTCGATTAAGATGATGCTTTTTCCGTATTCCTTAGCGGGGCCCGCTAAAATTTGGTTAGAGAAAGAGCCACCCAATTCTATATTGACGTGGAAGGATCTCGTTTCAAAATTTGTGAACCAATTTTTTCCGCCCTCTAAGACTACGCATTTGAAGAATGAGATTTCTAAATTTTCACAAGAATCAAATGAAGTTTTTCTACGGCTTGGAATAGGTTTAAGGAGATGTTACATGAATTCCTCATCACGGTTTTTCTGACTTACACCAAATAGACACGTTTTACAATGGACTTAACGATCATGAAAGACATTATTTAAATGCCGCCGCGGGTGGTAATTTTTTGTGTAAAACGGTTGAAGAAGCTTTGGTCATAAATGAGAATAGGTCTAAGGTTTATAGCCCTCGTAACACACCGAGTGTTGCCAAAATGGGCTCATCATCGTCTCGTAGTATCAATGCTTTACATGATGAGGCAAATGAAGAAAATTGATTTTTTGATAGATTTTCTAGCCTTATGTCCCATTGGAAAGCTCAAGAAGCTTCAAATTCCGCTTCGGTTAAAGCGGTTTCTAAGAGTTGTTTGTCGTGTGGTGGAGCTCATGATCTTTCCGAGTGCATTACCGCGGATGGTAACACTTCGAATGCTTTTTTAGCCACGGGAACTTATAACCAAATAGGTCAAGGTTCCCGCCAAAATCAAGCTCCACCAAATCAAAATGTTAATAACTATCGCAACAACAACCAAGGTGGAAATTACCAAAGAAATCAAAGTAATTATAACAAGGTAATTATCAAAGTGGTAATGGGCAAATTTCAAATCAAAACCAAAACCGTGATTTTCAAACTAATGCCCAAGGTTTTCAAAATGATCACACCAAAAATCTTCAAGGAGAATTTTTGAATTATACTAAGGCTAATGATGCTAAGTTTGATAATATGCAACGTTAAATGGTTAGCTTAAGGTCCGAGTTGAAAAACGAGCTTAAAAACGAACTTGCTAATGAACTTAAAACTCATGCTAACAAAATGGAAGGAAATGTCACACGACTCCAACAAAATCAACAAAAAATGGAGCAAGGTCAACATGAGATTAAGCAAGAGTTGTTAAAAGCGGATGCTAGGCAATCTAAGTTTGAAGACCGAATGGCTAAAATGTTTGAAGCTATCATGTGTAAGCCCTCTTCTTCGGGTGGTCTTCCTAGTGATACCATCGTGAACCCGGAAGGAGAATTGAAGGTTATTACTACTCGTAGTGGTAAAACTTTCAAAGAACCCATTTCTCGTCCAAGTACTTCTATGGAGAAGGAAAAAGAGAAAGAACCCGAGGTTGTGGTAGAAAAAGAGCAAATTACAAGCCCACGAAGTACCGCTCAAACCACACCTACGGTTGAACCAAGACCAATCATGGAACCCGAGATTCCAAGGCCGATGCCTATGCCTCCTTTGCCCCAACCCACACCACCTTTACCCTAACCTTCAAGACGAGACAAGGAAAAGGCACAAGAACGAAATAATTATCAATTTGAACTCTTTATGAAAATGTTTCGTGACTTGCATTTCAATATAAGTTTTGCCGACGCCTTAGTCATGATGCCTCGATTTGCCGCGAACTTCAAAAGTATGTTGAATAACAAAGAGAAATTGCAAAAATCGTCTAGTTGTTCTTCGGTTTTTCTAAGACGCATACCTCAAAAAGTCGGTGATCCTGGAAAGTTTTTAATCCCATGTGCTATCCAAGACATGGAAGAATGCTACGCCTTGGCCGATCTTGGTGCTAGTATTAATTTGATGCCTCTTGAGATTTTTAAATCGCTCAATCTTCCAAATCTCACTCCTTCAAGAATGTCAATCGAAATGGCCGATCATTCTACGATTCTAGCTTGTGGAGTTGCCGAGGACGTCTTTGTGAAAGTTGGAAAGTTCTACTATCCTGTAGACTTTATTGTTGTTGATACTCCCATCGATCCTAAAGTTCCGTTAATTTTAGGTCGATCTTTTTTGGATACCTCGAGAGCACTTATCGATGTGCATGCAAGAAAAATCACTCTTCGTTTCAATGAGGAAGAACTCGTCATTAATGCAACCCAAAACTCCACACTTTCTCATGTGTATTCTATCACATCTTTATACAATGTCAATCCCATCAAAAACATTTGCAAAAAGATTTCCAATAGAGTTTTAGGAGTTGTTGAGAAAAATGAAGTTCCATCCCCTCCGCCGGTGGAGGTTAAGAGTGTTAAGCCTACGATTCCAATCTCGAGTGATTCTTCGGTTGATGAATACGTTGATCCCGATGGGGAGGTTTTCTTTGTTGACAAAAGATTTGAAAACTTGCCACCACCTAAACCAAAAACATTTCAAAATGTGAGAATTTTTAGTGTGACTAACATTGCTTTAGATACACCAAATATTTTTGACATAATCAAATCAGGTTTTCACAAGGAGAGTGTAAAAGATGAAAAAGGAAAAGATTTTGAATTGAATTTAAAAGATTTTTCTACAACTCTAAATCCGTCATCACCGCGTGTATTGAGTACTACAAGCTCGTCTTCTCCTTTTGACGATGCTTTGTGTGGACTTAGTGTGGGGGAATCCCCTTATGTTCCCTCCCCTTTCTCCACCGAGGACGAGATATTTGATCTTGGAATTGCTTATATAGGGAAATCTCGGTCTTCCACCGATGCAATAAATGGAAAATCTTTTCATTTGATTGGTGCGAGTCTACCTCGAGTAGCTCATGTTTTTAGAAACTTACCCATTGTCCCACCCTTCTATTTCTTCTCTCCTATTTTCTTGAAACTCTTTGAGTTTTTGTTGACCATTGATGAAGTGGCGTTGATTTGTTTTTCCAATGAAAACGAGAACGCCATCTTCGATCCCGGTATTTTGCACCATCAAAGGACTTAATCCTTTATACCGGTTGTTTTTGGGCCTTGTTTATCATGTAAGCCCCATCCAAAAATTGACCATACCATGATTATCCCTAAATGATCACATTTATGGGGATTCGAGTCAAGCTTTTGACTCGGTTATCAAAAACAAGGTGCCTCGTGGGGGAGACCCATGCTTATCCATGTACATATTATTGCTTTCTAATGTAGTTTAATGTGAGGGGATTTGTGCCCTTCCAACCGTTGTTCCGTGGTTGTTTGTGCATTGTGGGTTTTAGATCATGATCTTCACGATTGGAGCCTCTCGTGTTCGTTTATGGGAGCACTCGATCGTTTGCTTTGGAGACATTTCTCAATATCCAAATGATATATCCTTTTATGTTCTAACCTTAGGTTTTTAGCACACTTCATAAACGGCTATTAATTTAATGCTTACACCCTTTCCATGCTAGATTAGGCATTCGACTACGTCTCTAGTATGGGGGTGTTTGCACCCCTAGACTCGAAACATTGAGGACAATGTTTAACTTTAGTATGGGGGGGTGAATAGATACTTGCCCTGCCAAACCTTCACGCTTTCCAAGTTTATCTTTTTGTTATCGTTTTTTGTTGCAAATAAGGCTAAAAATGGCCAAATTTTAAAATTTTTCTCATGTTTTATAAGTGTTTGAAGACACGAATGTAGGTTTTCCGATGGCGAGAATAAGAGTAATTTTTGACTCGACCGTGCGTGTTGAGCACTTAGCTTTGATTCCTTAACTACACATAGGCTAAGTCTCTTAAATGAGGACGAGAAATGATAGAGTTAATTATAAGTTACTATGCTAAACGTAGAGTACTCGTATTCTTTCAAAAACTCATGTGTTCTCGTTGTTTGCTTATTCTCCCTTCGCATGTAAATATTTTTTGCTTAATAAATATTGACTTAGCGGTTTAGTTAGGATTGTTGGGTTTCTAGTCTTTTCTAGTAGCTTCCGTGTAATTAAATTGGGAAGACATTAAGGTATCGTCAGCGTCACGGTTTTGAAGTATTGGCACCCCAATAATCGAAAGCTTCACCCAATAATAAGATTTCAAGTGCTCACCTAAATCTAGCAAACAATTTGAAGCCCCACAAGGCCTAAAATCTATGCAAAATTGAAAGTGTATCAAGCCTTAATCTTCGAAGCTTTAAAGATCCAAAATTCGCTTTAGCGTGAGGATATACGTCTTTGGCTAATAAAACCACCGATGAGGCGGATAATAAAAGGCAAGGCAAGACTGAAGTCATAATAAAAGCTTCATGGCGAAGTTGAATAAAAGATGGAGGTAAACCAAAGATAATAAGGCCCTTCCGTTAGGGGGCGTATAAAAGTCTTGGTAATAAGTCTCATGTTCAAAACCGTTATCAAACCGTGTTTATCGATTCTTCTTGTCAACTTAATTTTTTAACATCGTTGTCTATTAGGAGGGGTTATTGATTTGATGGTCTTAGTTACACCGTTAGGACTCTATTTTTAGACCTAAATCTCTATTATCGCATAAGTCAAAAATGTATCCTCGTGAAACATTCAAGACATAATAAAATATAAGAGATACAACTTAGGAATAATGGGAGAATAAGTACGTGATTAGGGCATATGAGTAGTGTTAACATTACTAACTTATAATGACAATGATCTCGTTGCACGCTTGGCATGGAATTAAGGTGAAAATCGAGGACGATGAAATTATTTCTAACGAAGCATTCACGTGTTCTTATTCTATGAACCTAAACGTCCCATTTTGCGATGAAAATCATACATTATGTCTAAAACACAAGTAGTAGTAATAGTAGTAGTGTAGCTAGTTTATCATTTCAATAAAGTGAATAAAATGAATTTTGGAGATGCTTTGATACATTATTCTAGCATTGCGTGAGGGCACGACAATGGTTTAGTATGGGGGAGTGATGAGACTGCTTATATACATGGTCTCATCATCCAAATCGGGCTTAAAATGCAATAAATATCATTAATTATACCAAATATATGCTCGTGTTTATTACTTGTGTATTTTTAGGTACGGATATTGAGGAAATGGTAAAAGATCACAAGAATCATTCAAAAACGAACACGGGAAACGAAGCCGCACAATGAACCGGGCCCAAGTTTGGATTTTACAAAAATGCCCTTGAAGAATTAAAGATTGTCAAGTTTGGTCCCTCAACTTTTGAAGATTTACACTTTATACCCCTCAAATATTCAACATTATTAATAGGGTCCCTAAAGTTTAAAGATATTACAAGTTCAGTCCTTCAAGAATCCAAGAAGTACAAAAGAAACCCTTGGAAAAGTTTCTAAAAGTTTTTGTGCCAAAAATGTAAATCTGCCAAAATTGTTATCAAAGGAAAATGAAGAAATTGGCATTTGTTACAAAGTGGAAGAAAAGTGAAAACTTGGGGGCCAATTCTGCCAGACAGCCAAACCTCCTCACCCACTCAGAACCTGCCACCTCATCACAACCCACCCATAACCCATTTACCCATACCCAACCCGTAACCAAACCCACAACCCAGGTTTATTTATTAAACCTTGGTCAAACCTACCAGTCAACCCCCACTTTTCCCCCCATTAACACATATTTAAAAAATACTTAATCCCATTTTAGATTAAAACCCAACCTGCTACCCACCTTAATCCCATGAACCCTAATCTCCAATTTATTCAAAACAAAGGGGTTTTCCCTTAATTACTCCAGATCACTAATTAACCACTTCCTCACCCAATCCCACACCAAAGACGTGACCCTAGACACACCCATGTGAGGGTAGGACCCTCCCCTGCCCATCACTTTCACCTCAAAACCCTAAACCCGACCAAACCAACATCCCAGATTCTCCCCTTGGTCCCCAAGTTCAAATGAACGACTCAAGATCATTTCAACAGCTGGCTACAATCACATGATCACATGAAGACGAATTTGACTATTCTCAGTCAAGATTCCAAGGGCAGATTAGGCATTCCATTAGCTAGGGTTTTATCATTCTAGATAGTTCTATTCAGTGTATAAATAGAGGTTCCTGTACCTCTATTTCCTCTTGTTCCAGTTTTTAAGCTTTCACATTGTAATTCCTTTTTAATGAAATAAAATTTGGTATTTGTCAAAACAATTTAATTCCTTTTTATGTTTGTTAAAAGTTGTGTGTGTGTTGAAAGCTTATACTGAGTTCCAAAAAGATTTTGTGTGTTATAGGTTTAAATTTGGTGTTTTCAGAAAGTTTTAAAATTTGTTTGATAATCATCAGAAACCCTTGGATCCTTTGAAGTGAAAGTGGATTTGGATTCCAAGGTTTCTGATATTGTTCTTTTTTCAAAAGGTGTTTCAGGTTTGTTGGTTTGATAAAGGTTTCAAAAGGTAGATAAAATCAGAAAGAATATTTCTTGTTTGTTCTTGTTTGATTTTTGCAGGTGTGTTGATTGTTGCTATCCAAGGTTCAGCTCAGGCCCCAGCCTGAAGGAGGTGACCTTGCTGTCACTAAGGGACCTGGATGTAGGTCCCTTGTGGTAAAAATCCTTTTCATTTTTTTTATATTTTCAGTATTTTGTGATCTTGCATGAATTTTGTGAAGTTTGTTTAAGTGACTGTTTGATTGATTGTATATGCTTATTTATGTTTATTATGTATGATAGAGGCATGTGAAATCATTTTTGATAGGTTTGCAAAGGATTTGGTTTGAAAAATTGTTGATTTCAGTTTTTAAGGTGTGTTTGGGATAAGGGATTAACCAGGTTTTTTGATTAAGATTTGTGTTAGGACCTGTTGAAACACACTTGTTTGTTGAAAATATTGTGATATATGCTCTTGGGTTTTCAGATGGGTAGGATATTAAAGAAAGTTGTTTGATAAAAGTTGAAAAAGAAGCTTAAATTCAGTCACTGCCTTGTTCCTGCTTATTTTGTGAATTTTGCCATCAAAATTTGATAATCAGCTAGGTTATAGGCTTAGGAAGGGTTTGCATTTGCTTGCTAGTCATCTAGGGAGTTTGTATGCTGGATTTGAGGCTTTGAATCTCATTTGTGTGCACATTGCATCAGCAAGTACTCATCAGTAACATCTAGTCTTATCAGTAACTTTTTGGCTTATTTGTGCTTGATATTTGTGTTGAATCTGTTTGATTGTGTGTTTATTTTGACTCCTTGTACTCCAAAGAGTAAAAGGGTGCCTTCTTGTCCACAAACATCCACAAAATCTCATAACCAAGTCCTCTTGGTCTATTTGCACAAGTGAAAAGTTCACTTGTGTTCATCAGTCAACAAGTGCTCAACTGGGCACGTTTTGGTTTCTTTTTAGCTTAATCTTTGTTGGATTTGATTTGGGATTGTGTTTTTGTGAGTTAAAAAGTTACTGGATTTGAGTTTAAAAAGTAAAAAAAAAGAAAAAAAAATAAATTGTAAAAACCTCACCTTGCCTGGGCTCGAACACGCGACCTCTCTATTGGAGGAGTAACGTGTTAACCAGTGATCCAGATGGGTTTTTACGTTATAGGTTCATTTCATTAGATACTTAAGGTAGTTTTGTTTTGTGCTTATTTATATAAGCCGTAGCTTATTTTGGCTGTTTAAGCTTATTTAATAAGATTATTTGGGTTAGCTTATTTTTCCTAGGTTCTTATTAGGTTTTAGGACTTTTCTGTCCAAAAATATTATTTTTCCTATTTTTAATTTATTTATTAGGATTATTTCTAGTTAAATTTTTAGAAAGTAATTTAAAAATAGTAAAAGTTCTTTTAAAAATCCAGAAAAATAGTTTTTAGGTTTTATTTAAGTAATTTGAGGTTTACATTCAAAAAAGTTTTCAAAAAGTCTTATTTTTAATTTTAATAGGATTTTAGGGTTTTTTATTAACTTTAAAATTTAATATAAAATTAATAAAAAGGTTTCAGATAATTTTAATTGCATTTCTGTTCTAGTTACATTATTTAGGATTTTTGGTAATTTTTTAGAATTTATTTATAAACTTTTAATTTTTTAGAATATTTTAATATTATTTTATTACCAAAAATAGAAAGTTTAATTTTTAATTTTTTTTCATTTTTCCTAGGTTAAGGACATATAATTAGGATTTTTGTCATTTTCCAAATATGTTTTAGACTTTTCATTTAATTAATTTAAGATTTAATAGATTTTAATAGTTTTTAAGTAATTAAGAATAGATTAATTTAGTTTTAAAAGTTTTAAAAATAGTTTTTAGCTTAATTAGGTCATTTTTGAGGTTTACAAACTATTAAATCTTGTTTGGGGATTTTTAATAATTAATTGTGATTTTTAGGGCTTTAATTAGCATTAAAAAGTCATTATTTAATTAATTAAAATGTTTTAGCAAGTTTTGATTTTTTGTAAACTCTTAGAATTTTATTGTGGATTTTTAGTAATTTTTAGGAATTTTTAGGTTAAAATTTTAATTTTGGTAGTTTTTAAGTTTCTACGTCTTAACTTTCTAGTAGTGGTTTTTGTCAATTTTTATTTTTATGTCTTCGTCATTTTCTCTTCTCTTTTCTTCTTAATAAAATCATCAATAAAAATCAATCCATTACACAACACACGTGCCTCCTCGAGAACGAACTCACTTTTCTTAAGGGTCATTAGTGCTTGGTTTTCCTAAACCGACACTTAACGCTTACCACTACTTTGTTGCATCCTTTTCCTAAAGGGGTATACAAAAACACTACATCAGACACCTAGATCTAATCATAGACTAAGGTTAACAAGTGATTAAACTAGGTTAATAACATCAGGGAAAGAGATTTGAAGCATTAAAATTGGATCTATGGTCAATTAGACCAGCAAAAGGTTTCTGCATATTATACTTGTTCTTATCAGTGACTGTTGGTGCTTGATTCTGCTTATTCACTTTGATTCAGTGGTTGATTTAAGTTTGTTTGTGCTTATTCATAGTTTATTTAGCTTGTGTATGCATCCTGTTGAATTTGGTTGGCTTATTCATGCTATATCTGCTTATTTGTGCATAACTGCTTATTTTCCCAAGTCTGTGCAATATCTGGTGACTGTTTGATTAATTTGGGCTTATTGTGTGAACCAAATTGTGATTTTCTTGTTGATATTGACTCCTTGTGATTCACTGATCACAAGGGTGCCTTTGTTTCCAATTGAATCCAACTAAATCTCTCTAAAAAGCTTGGTCAAATAGTCAAAGCAGTGGGAACTCCTTTCCCCTGCTGCTAGCCACTGCTAGTGTTAATTGGGTTTCAGCTTATCATTAAGCTATAATAGCTTATTATAACCAGCAACAACTTGGATTTTGTAATAGGTGCTCATTATTTGACCCATTTGTTCATACTAGAGCATTTGGTGGGTTGACTTTAGGGTTTGACTAGAAAACCAACTTAATTGACGTTTTCATAAGTGCTTATTGGTTCATTCTGGCTTATTAATGTTGCTTATTGGAATTTTGTTGATTGATTTGGCTTATTGAGTTCATTTGTGACATTTTACAAGTGGGATCAAGTCCTGAGGTGCCCTAAATCTCAAACTCAACTATTTTGTCGTTTTGTAGATTTGTACTTTGCTTATTTCTGGCTTATTGAGTGTGCTTTTTCAAAATTTCTTTTTACAGATCTCTTAAGCATCCCAAAAGAAGGTTGTGTGTCAAATTAGAGCTTCTGGCATTAGCTTATTGCTTAATGGGTTAAAAAGCCTAATAAGGATAAGCTGTTAGCTTAATAAGCTGTGATAAGCTTACTTTCAGCTTTTGGGCCTTTAGAGTTTTGTGTTCAGAATTGAATTTTGAGTCAGATTGGGCTTTTCCAAGTCAATTGGGCCAAGTTTGACTTTTTGGGCTAAAAAGCCCATTTAAGTGGACTGTTTTTGGTTTTGGCCCATTTGAGGGCCTAATAGGGGTATTCTGGTCATTTCACTTTCATTTTCTGTTTATTTAGGTTAAAATAAACTAGTTTGCAAGTTTTTAGAATTTTTTTAGAATTTTTCGATTTTTAATATTATTTTATTATTATTTTTCAAATTTCACATTTTTCAACTTTTTACATTTTTCTTAGCTTAAATACATTAAAATAGGAATTTTGCAACTCTTAGATTAATTTTATCACTTTTAGATTAATTTTTATAATTATTTTAAGTGTTAATAGTTTTTAAATCATTTTAAATAGTTTTTCTTAGTTTAAAAATTTCTAAAAATAGTTTTTAATCTTTTTAGGTCATTTTAAAGGTTTACCAATTGAAAAATCTTTATTTGGGCTTTTTGATAATTAATTTGATTTTTAGGGCTTTAATTAGCATTTAAAAATTGAATATTTAATTATTTAAAAGGTTTGAAAAAGTTTTGATCATTGGTAAACTCTTAGTTTATTTATTTTGATTTTTGGTGATTTTTGGTAATTTTTAGAATTAACTTTTATATTGGCTTATTTTACGGTTTTACGTTAAGTCTTAGTAGTAATTAATTTCACGTCTTCGTCATCCTCTTTTCTCATCCCCTTCTAACCAATATTAATCACAAATCAATTAAGAATTACTCACACACATATACCTCCTTGGGAAACGAACTTTCATATCATAAGGGTCATTACTGCTTGATTTTCCTAAATCATCACTTAATACTTACCGCTTTTACGCTCCTTTTCCTAAATGGCGTATTTTACCACAACCATTTTGGCGCCGCTGTCGGGGAGATCTGTCGTGATTAATTTGTCTTGTTGTTTTTAATATTAACCATAAATAGTATTTGTATTAGTAGAAATCTACTAATACGTATTATCGGTTTTATTTGTTTTTCTTGTGAAATTATTATTACTATATTGTATTAAGTATCACAATAAATACAAAATATCTCCAAAAGTGTGAAAACACAACCTTAATTGGGATTTGATCTCCCAATTATTGTATTCGAATCTCAAACAAAAAGAAAAAAGACAAAAATAGATAAATACTTTCGTGAAGCTCGATTTTGAAAAATACAAACTATAAGGTGGGTATAAGGTGGGTATTATAAAATATACCCTAAGGAAAAAGGCTCTTAAGTGCTCCGCGTCGCCTCGTTTCCCCGCTTGCTTGTGAGTATTTTGAGATTGAAGGCTAATCGAGGGTTTTGCCGCCCAAAGTATAATTACGTATAATATATTTGCTTGGTTTCTTTGTGATTAAACCCTCTTGAACAATTTGGTTTTCACAAAAGTTCTAAAGTCATTCGAAGACGTTCACTCGACGTGATCGTTTTCATTCCTTTGAGGCTTCTTTAATCAATAGATTTGATTCGAGGAGAGATTTGGTAGATTGTTGTCTACGAAGACACACCAAAATCCAAAAAAAAATTAAAAACAATCAAAAACACAAAAAAATTGAAAATCCACAAAACACCCAAAAAGAATCTTCTTTGCTCACCTCCCATTCTTTGTGAAGTTTATGATCACTCGTAATCAAGCATAACGAGCTCGTAAACGTCTTCAAAAGCAAGCCAATCAAGAGACGTTGATTGAAGAACAACCTCCAATTGTTGAACCTATTGTAGAACAAGAAGTCGTCATGGCTAATCGTACTATGATGGAGTTTCTACAAGCACCCACCGAGGGTTTTGGAGAGGCCATTGTGATTCCCGCTATCCTTGCGGAGAATTTCGAGATTAAGACGGGTTTAATGTCGATGTTGCAAGCTAATAAGTTTAGAGGTCATGAGAAAGATAACCCGCATTATCACATTAGGAATTTTAACCGTCTCACCGCCACTAGCAAGTTTAAGGATGTTCCACATGACGCCATTAAGATGATGTTGTTTCCATACTCGTTAGATGGACCCGCTAAAATTTGGCTTGAGAAAGAACCGCCAAATTCGATTTTGACATGGGGTGATCTCGTTTCTAAGTTTGTGAACAAATTTTTTCCACCATCTAAAACAGCACATTTGAAAAATGAGATTTCAAGATTTGTTCAAAGAAATAATGAAAGTTTTTCAATGGCATGGGAACGCTTTAAATAAATGTTACATGAATGTCCACACCATGATTTTTCGGAATTGCATCAAATTGATACTTTTTATAATGGGCTTAATGATCATGAACGAGATTACTTGAATGCCGCCGCGGGTGGTAATTTTTTGTGCAAAACGACCGATGAGGCTTTAAAGATTATCGAGAATAGATCTAAGGTTTATAGCCCTCGTAACACACCGAGTGTTGCCAATTTGGTTTCGTCATCGTCGTTATCGTCTCGTAGCATTAATGCCTTACATGATGAAGCTAATGAGAAAATCGGTTTTTTGATAGATTTGCTAATCTTATGTCTCATTGGAAAGCTCAAGAATCTTCAAATTCCGCTTCGGTTAAAGCGGTTGCTAAGAGTTGTTTGTCTTGTGGTGGAGCTCATGATCTTTCCGAGTGCATTACCGCGGATGGTAACACTTCGAGTGCTTATGTAGCAACGGGAACTTATAACCAAAACGGCTAAGGTTCCCGCCCAAATCAAGCTCCACCAAATCAAAATGCTAATAACTATCGAAACAACAACCAAGGTGGTAATTATCAAGGCAATTCACGTAAATACAACAAGGGGAATTATCAAAGTTGGAATGGACAAGTCACTAATCAAAACCAAAACTGTGATTTTCAAAACACTACACAAGGTTTTCAAAGTGCTCACACTAAAAATCTTCAAGGAGAATTTTTGGATTATGCTAAATTAAATGATGCTAAGTTTGATAACATGCAACGTGAGATGATTAGCTTAAGATCCGAGTTGAAAAACTAGCTTAAAAACGAACTTGCTAATTAACTTAAAACTCATGCAAATAAAATGGAAGGAAATGTTCAACGTCTTCAACAAAATCAACAAAAGATGGAACAAGGACAACATGAGATTAAGCAAGACTTGTTAATAGCGGATGCTAGGCAATCAAAATTTGAGGACCGAATGGCTAAAATGTTTGAAGCAATCATGTGTAAACCCTCTTCCTCGGGTGGTCTTCCTAGTGATACCATTGCAAACCCGAAGGGAGGAATGAAGGTTATTACTACACGAAGTGGTAAAACTTTCAAGGAACCAATCTCTCGTCCAAGTACTTCTACGGAGAAGGAAATCGAGAAAGAACCCGAGGTGCTGGTCGAAAAGGAGCACATTACAATCCCACGAAGTACCTCTCAAACCACACCTACGGTTGAACCAATACCAATTGTGGAACCCGAGATTCCAAGGCCGTCGCCTAATGTCTAACCCACACCACCCTTACCTTACCCTTCGAGACGAAACAAAAAGAAATTGCAAGAACGTAACACACAACAAATCGAGCTTTTTATAAAAATGTTTCAACAAGTGGATTTTGATGTGAGTTTAGCCGACTCGTTGTTGTATATGCCTCGTTTCGCTTCGACTTTTAAAAGTATGATGAGCGATAAGGAAAAGCTTTCATAGCTTGCTAATTGTTCTTCGGTTTATCTTAACCGCATACCAGAAAAAGTTGGTGACCCCAGAAAGTTTCTCATTCCTTGTGACATACAAGATATGAAAGAATGCCTCGCCTAGGCCGATCTTGGTGCGAGCATTAAATTGATGCCATTTTCCATTTGGAAATCGCTTTCGCTTCCGACTCTGATTCCTTCGAACATGTCTATCGAGATGGTCCATCATTCTACGATTTTAGCATGTGGAGTAGCCGAAGATGTTTTCGTGAAAGTGGGGAAGTTCTACTATCCCGTTGATTTTATAGTATTCGACATCCCTGCGGATCCTCAAGTTCCTCTAATTTTAGGTCGTTCATTTTTAGACACCTCGAGATCGCTTATCGACGTTCATGCAAGAACTATCACTTTGAGATTAAACGAAGAGGAACTTGTTATAAACGCTACTCAAAACTCGAAACCTTCTCATGTTTATGCAATCGCTACCATCAATCACATTGACATAGTTGATGTGGTTTGCGATGAGTTTTCACAAGAAGTATTAGGTTTTTCTGATAGCTCGTCAAATGGCAATCCCACTATTTTGGATCTGATTCTTGCTAATTCTACACCAAATCTCACTCCATTCCAAGTAGGCGATTTCACTTCAAATGAAATCGACAATGAAGATGAGGTGTTGATTAGTGATGATACTTCTATTCCACCATTTCTTCCGCCGATTGAAATTATGAGTGTTGAACCAAAATCTTCAATCGAGGAACCACCTATCCTTGAATTGAAAGATCTTCCTTCTCACCTTGAATACGCATTCTTGGAAGGTGATGACAAGTTGCCGGTTATTATTGCAAGAGGTCTTGCTAATGATGAAAAAACCGAGCTCTTGAAAGTTCTTAAAGCTCATAAAGGGGCAATTGCGTGGAAAATTTCCGACATTAAGGGTATTGACCCAAAATTTTGTACTCACAAGATTTTAATGGAGGAGGACTACAAACCCGCAATTCAAAGTCAAAGAAGGGTGAATCCCAAAATTCACGATGTCATTAAAAAGGAAGTGTTAAAACTCCTTGACGCGGGAATGATTTATCCTATCTCCGATAGCCCATGGGTGAGCCCAATCCATTGTGTCCCTAAAAAGGGAGGAATGACCGTTGTGCCTAATGAAAACAACGAGTTAATTCCCACTCGTGTTGTGATCGGTTGGAGGGTGTGTATTGACTACCGAAAGTTAAATGACGCCACTCGTAAAGACCACTTTCCTTTGCCCTTCATGGATCAAATGTTGGAGCGACTCGCGGGAAATGAATTCTATTGCTTTTTAGATGGTTTTTCCGGTTACTTTCAAATCCCTATCGACCCTCGTGATCAAGAGAAGACTACGTTTACGTGTCCTTATGGAACGTTTGCTTATTGTAGGATGCCTTTCGGACTTTGTAATGCACCGGGTACGTTTCAACGGTGTATGATGGCGATTTTTCACGATATGATCGAGAAGTCGATGGAAGTATTTATGGATGACTTCTCGGTGTTTGGCAATTCGTTCACATCGTGTTTATCTAATCTCGAGCAAATGTTAAAACGTTGTGAAGAAACCAATCTTGTGCTTAATTGGGAAAAATGTCATTTTATGTGTAAACAAGGAATCGTCTTAGGACATAAGGTGTCGAAAGCGGGGATTGAGGTCGATAAAGCTAAGGTAGACGTCATGGCCAAGTTACCTTATCCCAAAACCGTTAAGGGAGTTAGGAGTTTCCTAGGCCATGCGGGCTTTTGTCGTCGTTTCATCAAGGACTTTTCGAAAATATCTCGACCTATGACACACCTTCTCGAGAAGGATGCTCCTTTTAATTTCAATGAGGATTGTGTTAGAGCTTTCAAAACTCTCAAAAGGAAACTTACCGAAGCTCCCATTCTTGTTGCTCCTAATTGGGAATTACCCTTTGAAATCATGTGCGATGAAAGTGATTATGCTATAGGGGCCGTCTTAGGGCAACGTTATGACAAGCATTTCCGTCCTATCCATTATGCTAGTAAGACGATGACCGAGGCTCAATTAAAGTACATCACAACGAAAAAGGAATTCCTTGCCGTGGTCTATGCTTTTGAGAAATTCCGACCTTATCTCATCTTAACTAAAAGCATCGTGTATACCGACCATTCAGCTATCAAGTATCTCTTAGCTAAGCAAGATGCTAAGCCGAGATTGCTTCGTTGGATGCTCCTCCTCCAAGAATTTGATTTCACCGTGCTTGACAAAAAAGGAGCCGAGAATCTAGCGGTCGATCATCTCTCTCGTCTAGAAGATCCTCACAAAGATGTTTTTGAGAACAAGGAAATCACTGAAACATTTCCTCTCGAGACTCTTGGTGTAGTGAATTCTAAAGACACCACCCCATGGTTTTCCGACATTGCAAATTACCATGCGGGCAATTTCATAATCAAAGGTATGACGACACAACAAAAGAGAAAATTCTTTCGTGACGTCAAGTTCTATTTTTGGGACGACCCTTATCTCTTTCGGGTTTGTGCGGATCAACTCGTTTGACGTTGTGTTTTTGGTGCCAAAGATTCTAATATCCTTAGAGCTTGTCACGAGGGACCCACGGGTGGTCACCACGGTGCTAATCTCACAGCTAAGAAAGTTTTTGATGTCGGCTTCTCTTGGCCTTCTATCTATTGTGATGCACACGCACTTGTGAAGTCGTGTGATTCGTGCCAACGTCAAGGAAATTCGTCTCAACGTGATGAAATGCCGCAAAACATAATTAAAGTTTGTGAGATTTTCGACATATGGGGTATACACTTTATGGGGCCGTTCCCATCGTCTCATGGTAACAAGTATATCCTCGTCGCGGTGGACTACCTTTCTAAGTGGGTGGAAGCTAAGGCTTTACCTACTAATGATGCTCGTGTGGTAGTGAAGTTTTTGAAGAAACTATTCTCTCGGTTCGGAACCCCTCGTGCTATTATAAGCGATCGTGGAACCCATTTTTGTAATGACAAATTCGAGAAGGTCTTAAATAAATATGGAGTTACTCATCGTCTTTCTACGGCTTATCACCCGCAAACGAGTTGGCAAGTCGAGGTTTCGAACCGAGCTTTGAAGAGGATTTTAGAGAGGTCAATTGGAGAAAACCGTGCTTCATGGTCCGACAAACTCGATGACGCTTTATGGGCCTTTAGGACCGCTTATAAGACACCTATCGGTTGCACTCCTTATAAGTTAGTCTATGGGAAGAATTGTCATTTGCCCATTGAATTGGAGCACAAGGCATATTGGGCCCTTAAGCATGTAAAATTTGACTTAAAGACCGCGGGAGATCACCGGAAAATACAATTGAATGAATTAGATGAATTAAGAGACAATGCTTATGAAAATTCATTGATTTTCAAAGAAAAGACTAAAAAGTTTCATGATGCAAAAATTAAAAACCGGGTTTTTAACGTTGGTGATCAAGTGTTACTTTTTAACTCTAGACTTAAGATATTTTCTGGGAAATTGAAATCTCGTTGGTCGGGTCCTTTCACCGTTACACAAGTGTTTCCTTATGGGACCATCGAGCTAGCTCAAGATGATGGTCCTAATTTCAAGGTGAATGGACATAGGCTTAAGCACTACTTTGGTGGGGAAATTCCTTCAATGGTTGACCTCGACCAAGTCACTTTCCCCAATGATAATTAACATTGAGGGGATCGAGTCGAGCTCATGACTCGGTAATCAAAAACGAGGTGCCTCGTGGGGGAGATCCCATGCTTATCCTTTTATGCTTACTAATCACTAATAAGGGGACGTGTACCCTTCCAACTTGTTGTCTCGTGGTTGTTTGTGATTGTGTTATCTAGATCATCATCATCATATACGATTGAAGACTCTCGTGTTCGTTTACGTGAGCCTCCATCGTTTGCTTGAAGGAGTTTTTCACGAATCCATGACATATCCTTTATTGTTCTAACAATTACCCTTTAGCATACTTGATAAACGGCTTTAGATATATTGTTGAACACCCTTTCCATGCTAGATACTAAGCATTCGATTCATCGTCTCTAGTATGGGGGTGCTCCACCTTTAGACTCGAAACATTGAGGACAATGTTTACTTTTAGTATGGGGGGGTGAATAGATACTTGCTTTGCTACGCCCTCACGCTTTCCAACTTTCAATGTTTTGTTTTGTTACTAATAAGGCTAAAAATGGCCAAATTTTAAAATTTTTCTTAGTTTTCATAAGTGTTTTTAAGACACGAATGTATATTTTCCGATGGGTAGAATAAGAGCTAATTTTTGACTTGATGGGCATTTGGAGCCATTTACATTCCTTAACCAGCTCAATTCAAGTTTTGCTAGAATTTTATATAGGGAGCTTTAAAACGCGAAAGCCTTAGCTCATTCGGGTTAAGAACAAGAACTTTTCGCAAGCTCCTATAATTGATCCTAGAAAGTCACTTATCAAGGGAACTATAAAATGCATACTCTAAACTTGAAAAAGTCCAAGAAAGTGCAAGATCCTATAGGTGGCTTGAAAACCCAAAACTTTGATTTGATATAGTCTTAATGAAAGCTAATCCAAATTTGGCTTAATTTTGACTTGCATGAGTATTCACGATTCTCTTTAATTAGAGGTCTTTATATAGTGAAGAATGAGAGATGATAGAGTTAGACAAGTGATCATGCTAAACGTAGAACATGAAAATGATCTTTCAAAAACTCATGTTTTTAATTGTGGCTTTTTCTTCCCATAAGATCAATGCATTAGGAACAAAAATAATAGCAATAAGTAAGGTCGTACGATTTGAAAGGTTACTTAGCCTCTAGCGCAAGATCGTTTAAAAGTTGCTCGGGGTTGAATAGAGTTCATAGCCAAGGCATAACTTATTGAAGCGGGACGCGAAGATTGGTGATGATCCAAAAAGGCCCTAACAAGGCATGAGGAGCCCTATTTTGTTTCTAAAGATCCAAGATGATGTGAAGTATCATTATTCCAAAATCAATATGAAGGATCGAGACACACGACAAAAAGCAATTACTCCCCTAAAGATCATGGAGAAAGTCTATCCGAAAAGACCCTTACAAGGTATGAGGATAAATATATCCAAGTCCGAAAAGGAGGCGTATCGTTGTATATCAAAGTCCAAAATAAAGATTGAAGAAAAATGATGAAGTCGTGATCCTAATATGAAGAATCTCTCAAAAACGTCAAGTGAAGAAATTCCATATATATGAAGAGAAGACCATAATTTCAAGAACGTCTTCCCAAGATTTGAAGTATGAAGTACATGCCAAATATCGGTCCGAGAAAGGGCTCAAATCGTGAAACGAGTTATGCCAAGATATGAACTTAAGGAGATACACGAGAAGCCGTTTTAAAAGATTTTGTCCTTCGGCTAACTATCGATTAAATTGTGCTACTTTGCTTTCGGACTAATAACTACTCAAATAAGTCAATATGAATCACTTGTGATCCATGACAAATAGTTAAAAAAATGCTAGTAACCCATTTCCTTTTATAATAACTAGGATTGCAGGGAGAAAAAGTATTACACAATTTGGACGTATGAGTAGTGTTAGCATTGTGACTTGTACCAACAATGATCTCATTTTTGCACTTAGCATGGAATGTATGACAATCAAGGATGACGAAGTTTACTCTAAGGGACATTTACTTGTTTCTATTCTTTGACCCTAAAAGTCACGTTCGTGATGAAAATCATACATTATGTCTTTACACATCTTCGTAGTATTATTGCAAGTTTTTTTTTACTCTTCAATAAAGGTAAATAAAATTGAACTTTGGTGAGACTTAGATACTTTATTCTAGCATTGCGTGAGGGCACGGCAATGGCTTAGTATGGGGGAGTGATGAGATGGCATTTATACATGATCTCATCGTTCTTTTCGGACTTTAAATGCATAAAAATGTCATAAAATACCATATATATGCTTGTGTTTGTTTACTTGTGTATTTTAGGTATGGAAATCGTGAAAAAGACAAAAGATCACAAGAAACAAGGAAAAACGGACACGAGAAACGAAGCCGTACAAAGAACCTGGCCCTAGTTCATGATTTATCCAACAAATACCCTTGAAGACTTGAAGATATGCA
Source organism: Glebionis coronaria (assembly GCA_025667525.1). Lineage (NCBI taxonomy): Eukaryota > Viridiplantae > Streptophyta > Magnoliopsida > Asterales > Asteraceae > Glebionis > Glebionis coronaria. The sequence continues at coordinate 233,146,711 of CM046876.1, read as the reverse complement.
AGATTGATCCTCAAACAATGAATAAATGACACTTTAAACCCTTGTGAAATCATAATTACAAGTTTGGTCCCTTAAGTTTGTCAAAATTACACAAAAGGTCTTTCAACTTTGAAGAAATGACAAGATTAGTCCCTCAACTATTCAACATTGTCAATTATGGTCCCTCATGGAGTTAAAGTTACATTGAAGACCTTTGAAGATCAACAATGTCCAAGATCAGTCCCTCAAATATCCAAAAATGGCAAAAACAACCCTTGATATCTTTTTACCAAAGTTTTGTGCCAAAAGTGTGAAAACCATAACTTGTATAACAAAGGAATACGTTTTATTGGGCTGAAATACTTTTTATACATGTTTTGCCAAAGAACAAGGACCCAAGTTGCCATTTCCAAACTTTAAACACCACAAACACACGCCAAACACCTTTTCTCCCCCAAAATCGGATCAAAAAGCTTACTGTTTACCATTCTTCATCCCCATAATTTACTCACTTAAAACAAAGGGTTAATTTAAATTACCTTGGAACACACTTAATTCACACGCCAAGAAAACCATCCCAACCTTAAAACCCTCAATCCCACTCACCAAAGGGTCCCACACCCAAAACCGTTTCACCCATCATGTGACAACTTATTCCCCAAGTACTACCACATGTCAAGATCAACAGCCCACACCCTTTGCTTCACTCCAAAGCTATTTTAAACGGTTTGGATCATTTTGGACAACATATACCAAGGATTCGTCTAGAGGACCTCAAGGACATATTTGGAATTTCACTTCTAGGGTTTGTGAACAGTGATTAGCTAGCATTTTCCTATAAAAAGACTCCTCAACATGTGAGAGAGCTTTTGTTCCAGTTTTAGGCTATCAATCTTTGTAATCCCTTTTTAAGTTAATAAAATTTGATTTTCAGAAATTTGTGAAATCTTGTTCTTGTTTATTAAAAGTTGGTGTTAGAATAGCCTAATTCTGAGTTCCATTTACATGTTTGAAGGTTTTTGAGGCAAGGTTTTAGTCCATAAGAATTGTGTTTCAAAAATCAGGAAAGTGTTTGATATTGGTTCACACTTGGTTTGTTCTTCTTAGCAGGTACATTGGAAGCTGGTACTTGTTTTGCTAGTACCTCAGCTCAAACAATCCAAGGCCTGGATGTAGGTCTTGGAGGTTTGCATCTTCTCCCTTTTCATTTTCTCTTTAAATTTCTGAATATTTGTGATTTTTGCTTGATTGTTCTTGAATCTGTGTTCTTATGGTTGATTATTGTTCATCTGGTATTGCTTGATGTTATTGAAGTGTTATTGACTTGATTTGTGGGTAAAATCTGGATAATCCTTTGAAAATTTGTCAAAACAGGTTTTTAAGGGGTGTTTGGGTTAACTGCATAAGCAGGTTTTAAGGTTTGTTGAGTGTTGGTTTTGTGTTGTTATCTGTTGGTATCTTCTTACATGGTGTACTTGGTCATATATCTGCAATTTTTGTGGTTTGAAACACCTAGATTCATAATAGGGCTATAAAATCTTGTTTACTTGATATTTTTGGCTGTGGTTTAAGGGACACCTAGATCTAATCATAGACTAGGGTTAACAAGTGATTAAACTATGTTAATAACATCAGGGAAAGAGATTTGACGCATTAAAATTGGATCTATGGTCAATTAGACCAGCAAAAGGTTTCTGCATATTATACTTGTTCTTATCAGTGACTTTTGGTGCTTGATTCTGCTTATTCACTTTGATTCAGTGGTTGATATAAGTTTGTTTGTGATTATTCATAGTTTATTTAGCTTGTGTATGCATCCTGTTGAATTTGGTTGGCTTATTCATGCTATATCTGCTTATTTGTGCATAACTGCTTATTTTCCCAAGTCTGTGCAATATCTGGTGACTGTTTGATTAATTTGGGCTTATTGTGTGAACCAAATTGTGAATTTCTTGTTGATATTGACTCCTTGTGATTCACTGATCACAAGGGTGCCTTTGTTTCCAATTGAATCCAACTAAATCTCTCTAAAAAGCTTGGTCAAATAGTCAAAGCAGTGGGAACTCCTTTCCCCTGCTACTAGCCACTGCTAGTGTTAATTGGGTTTCAGCTTATCATTAAGCTATAATAGCTTATTATAACCAGCAACAACTTGGATTTTGTAATAGGTGCTCATTATTTGACCCATTTGTTCATACTAGAGCATTTGGTGGGTTGACTTTAGGGTTTGACTAGAAAACCAACTTAATTGACGTTTTCATAAGTGCTTATTGGTTCATTCTGGCTTATTGGTGTTGCTTATTGGAATTTTATTGATTGATTTGGCTTATTGAGTTCATTTGTGACATTTTACAAGTGGAATCAAGTCCTGAGGTGCCCTAAATCTCAAACTCGACTATTTTGTCGTTTTGTAGATTTGTACTTTGCTTATTTCTGGCTTATTGAGTGTGCTTTTTCAAAATTTCTTTTTACAGATCTCTTAAGCATCCCAAAAGAAGGTTGTGTGTCAAATTAGAGCTTCTGGCATTAGCTTATTGCTTAATGGGTTAAAAAGCCTAATAAGGATAAGCTGTTAGCTTAATAAGCTGTGATAAGCTTACTTTCAGCTTTTGGGCCTTTAGAGTTTTGTGTTTAGAATTGGATATTGAGTCAGATTGGGCTTTTCCAAGTCAATTGGGCCAAGTTTGACTTTTTGGGCTAAAAAGCCCATTTAAGTGGACTGTTTTTGGTTTTGGCCCATTTGAGGGCCCAATAGGGGTATTCTGGTCATTTCACTTCATTTTCTGTTTATTTAGGTTAAAATAAACTAGTTTGCAAGTTTTTAGAATTTTTTATAATTTTTGCCATTTTTAATATTATTTTAATATTATTTTACTATTATTTTTCAAATTTCACATTTTTCAACTTTTTACATTTTTCTTAGCTTAAATACATTAAAATAGGAATTTTGCAACTCTTAGATTAATTTTATCACTTTTAGATTAATTTTTATAATTATTTTAAGTTTTAATAGTTTTTAAATCATTTTAAATAGTTTTTCTTAGTTTCAAAATTTCTAAAAATAGTTTTTAATCTTTTTAGGTCATTTTAAAGGTTTTCCAATTGAAAAATCTTTATTTGGGCTTTTTGATAATTAATTTGATTTTTAGGGCTTTAATTAGCATTTAAAGTTTGAATATTTAATTATTTAAAAGGTTTGAAAAAGTTTTGATCATTGGTAAACTCTTAGTTTATTTATTTTGATTTTTGGTGAATTTTTGGTAATTTTTAGAATTAATTTTTATATTGGCTTATTTTACGGTTTTACGTTAAGTCTTAGTAGTAATTAATTTCACGTCTTCGTCATCCTCTTTTCTCATCCCCTTCTAACCAATATTAATCTCAAATCAGTTACGAATTACTCACACACATATACCTCCGTGGGAAACGAACTTTCATATCATAAGGGTCATTAGTGCTTGATTTTCCTAAATCATCACTTAATACTTACCGCTTTTACGCTCCTTTTCCTAAAGGGCGTATTTTACCACAACCAAAGAGATCGTTCCGTTTGTAAACAATGTTAAAGAAGGTTTTCTAGATCTTGGGGACAATCTTAACTTTAAAGTGGGTGAAGTTCGAAAAGTATTCTATGAAATGGATGATGCTTATGAGCAATATCTAATTGAGAAAGAAAAGTTTTTGTCCGAATATGACCGATTCTTGGAACATATAGTGTCTCTCGAAGTGATGCAAGTTGTTATTATTGAATACGCTTTTGAGATGACATCTGCTATGAATAAATGTGATGATGTGCATGATATATCTGTGAATATTGTTGAACCTGTGAATAATGTAGATAATCATTCTTGTCACGAATCTAACGCTGACTTTTTAAAGCTTCAAGATTCTTATAACTCACTTTCAAAACGTTTTGATGAGCTTCAACAACATTGTATATCTCTTGAAATTGAAAATCAAACTAAAAATGAAACTCTTTAAAAAACAAATGATAGTGAAAACTCCGTTGAGACTAGTGACAAGATGATTCAGGTGGTTCAGGGATTAGAGGAAGAAATTATGAGACTTAAAAGAGAATCATTAGCAGAGAAATTGGAACTAGAGGCTGTAGAGACTAAAAATCATGCCCTAGAAGATAGAATTACTTCTATGCCAGGGGAGTTTGATAAAGTAAAGCAGGGTTTTTCCACAAATTTATGGTTCGTTAGAAGAACGCTTCACTATTAATGCGGCAGAACAAAAGTCACTTGTTGACTAACTAAACCATAAATGTGAGTGATAGGTGTGTAAACACCCATTCTTTTTACCACTTAATTACAATAATAACCGAGCCAAAACGTGTATTTTATGTCATCTGTGTCGGAATTATGCGTGGTTTGTGTTTTTGTTGTGATTTAGGACGAAATTGTGAAAAGTGGAGAAAACACGGGCATTCACGAGCTTTTACTGAAGAAAAAGATGAAAGACGAAGTCAAGAAGTCAAGAGTGCAAAAAGAACGGAAGTCCAAGACCAATTCTGAAGATTTATCGAAGAAAAAGTCAAAAGACGGAAGTTTATCAAAAGTCGAAAAACTCAAGTCTAATTTATTGAAGAATTACAAGACGAGTTTAAATAAATCCCAAGACAAAGTCCAAGTATTAAGAAGGTTCAAGAAGATTAAAGAAGCTTAAGGACTTGATCATGCATTTAAGAAGAGATAAAGGAGGGGAGGAAGCTTCCTAAGCACTCCTTAATCCTCCCCTATAAATAGTCATTAGGATTAATCATTTCATTTTGTTGGCTAATAGTGACAATTAGTTCTTCCGTTTTACTTACCTTGTCATTTACTTTTCATGTCCATTTAAATACCTTGTCTTGCACCTTAATTACCTTTAATTTCAGGTAAGTTTCCATTTAATTCTTGTCAATCTTTACTTTATCTTGTTAATCTCCTATCTTCCTTTCTTTAATATTTATGTTGATTTGTTCATGTTCATGTTCTTGATTTTTATTGATTTATTTAAGTGGGTTTTGATTATTTTGATCAGTTTTGTTAGTTTGATTATTTTGGATTGATTGGTTATGATTAATAGATGTTATTTGATTAGTTTGATTTAATCTTGTGGTTGATTTTGTTAAGTTTGTGATTAGATTCGTGTATATCTTGTATCCCTTGTTCTTCGGTTTTCTGTTTCTGATCTTTCCCAGGGATATTCCGCATCAAGCCAGTATTCCGAGTAAAGGATTTCAAAAAGTTGTTCATTCGGAATATCAATTGTTCCGAACCAAAGTTGTTCATCCGGAATATTCGACATTCCGGATCAAGGAGATTCATTCGGAATATTTATTATTCCGGATCAATACCTTCATCCGGAATATATATTATTCCGGATCATTACTTTCATTCGGAATATTTGACATTCCGGATCAACAGAATATTCTGGATCAAGGGAATATTCCGGATCAAGGTGTTATTCCGGATCAACCTCTCGTTCTGAATCAAATAATATTCCGGATAAAGGAGATTCATTCGGAATATTTATTATTCCGGATCAATACCTTCATTCGGAATATTAAGACATTCCGGATCAAGGGTTTTATTCGGAATAATATTCCGGATCAAGAGATATTCCGGATCAACAACAACATTCCGAATCAAGACCAACATTCCGAATCAAGAATTTATTCCGGATAAGTGACATATTCCGGATAAAGGATTTATTCCGGATCAAGGTATTTGGTGAATATTCCGAGTGAAGAAGAACATTCCGAACGAAGGTGACATTCCGGATGAATGTTTATTCCAAATGAGGGATTATTCCGGATGAGCTATTTTCAGGTTTCTTTTAATTTCAGTTTTTAAGTTTCTGATTTTAATTTTCAAGCTTTATTTTTCCCGCCTTTTTATTTAGTTGCACTTTAAGCTTATTTGCCTTAGATTTATTTTAGCATTGCCTTAGTTTTATGTTTTAGTTGCTTTTTAAGTTTGCCTTAATTAGATTTAAGTTTGCGTTATTTATTTTAAGTGCCTTTTTACTTTTCGTCACGTTTTTAAATTCTTGCACATTTATTTTAAATTAGACTTAGATTTATTTACCCGCCTTTTACTTTAAAGTTTTGCACTTTTATTTCACCAAAAACAATAGAGTCATACTTTGAACTGGAAATCAATTCGTTAAGATACCGAGAACAAGAACTTTAATTTTTACCTGGCCAAAAACCAGTTATCAAATGGCACGCTGCCGGCTCTTTTCGTAAAGATTAACGGTTTTCTGTGAGAGACGCGTTGCTTTTTGGGATCCGTTCACTTATGAGCGTTATTTTCTTGCTTAAAACAATTCAAAAAACCATAAAAATTAAAAATTGATAAAAATCCATAAAAATTAAAAATTTCAAAAATCCAAAAAGATTTTATTTTTATTGTGTATATATATTGTCTTTGTGTTTGGTATTGTTTTCTTTTGCCTTTGTAGGTGTATGCGTACTAGATCTTCTAATTATCAAGAGCCCGAGACTCGAGAAGATTTAAGTATGGCAGGTGTTAACAACAACAATAATCCACCGTACCTCAACAATAACAACAATGTTCTTCCACAGCCCGATCTTCGGACAATGGAGGAGCTTTGTCAACCTACCATGTTTGGACGAGGAGGACCGATTGCCCCGATGCAAATCACGGCTCCGGAGTTTTCGTTGAAGCACCACATGATTCAGCAAGTGCAAACAAATCCTTTTAGAGGAATGCCTGATGATGATGCCAACAAACACCTCGACAAGTTCATTACAATCACTCAAAGCATGAAGTTGCCCCGTGCCACAATGGATGTTCTTCGCCTTCAACTCTTTCCACATACTTTATCACACCACGCCGAGAAATGGTTTGATCGTCTCCCGAAGAATTCAATTCATACTTGGGATGACATGACTCAACGCTTTTTGTCGCGCTACTTTCCACCATCCATGGTCACGAGCCTTCGCAATCAAATCAGCGGTTTCATGCAAGAACCCGATGAATCTCTCTTTGATGCTTGGGAAAGATATAATGTCTTGATTGATCGTTGTCCAAACCACAACATGCTCCCTGTGACCTTAATTGATACTTTCTACAACGGTTTGACTTTTCGTGATCGTGATACGATTAATGCAGCCGCCGGTGGCACATTTATGAAAAGGAGACCCGAGGAGTGTAGAGAGCTAATTGAGAACATGACTACTCACCACAAAAAATGGGATTCCTCCGCTTCTTCAAGGAACAACCCGAGAGTCAATGTTTCCTCTACTTCAGCAAGCCCCGACATGATCGAATTCACCCGCATGATGACTGAAATGAACAAAAGTATCTTGCTTCTCGCTTCAAACCAACAACAACAAGTTAAAGCGGTTGTCAATCCTTGTGAAACATGCGGCGGTCCACACTCATACACCGATTGTCCTTCTACTCAAGGAAATCCGGAAAATGTGTATGCAGCTTATGGTAATTATTCACCGGAAAATTACCAAGCTCGACCACAAAGGGATAGAAATTTGCTGAGTTACCGGTCCAACAACTACCTTTCACCCGGTTTTTCTCCTCAAAACCAAAACCCCGCCAACAACTATACTAGAAGCAACCAAATCCCACCAAGAGCTTCTAATCCTTATCACCCACCCACTCAACAAACCCCACCCATTAACCCCCATGTTGAAGCCATCATGAGGACCCAAGGTGAGCAAATCAAGAATCTGCAGAGCCAAATTATCAATTTAAAAGGAGATATTACCAAGCAAGGGAATGACATTAGATCTGAGCTTCGAGATAATATTCAATCCTCCTTCAGCACTCAAACGAATGATATTAAGAATATGCTGGCTAGTTTCTTGCCCGCCGCTCAACCTTCTTCTTCGAGTTCTCTACCTTCAAACACCGTCACCAATCCGCGAGCTAATGTGAGTGCTATTACTACCCGTAGTGGAGTTACCATAGTAGGACCACCTATCCCACCCCCATCATCTACACCTCCACCACCACCATTTATCCCTACTCCTCCTACACCTAGTATTAGTGCACCATTACCGTCTCCGCCTCGTCATGACGATGTTTCCAAGAAGAACCCTTCAACATCTCAACCTCCACCAACTCAACCTTTAACTACTGCACCTTCACCACCCAAACCCAATATCCCTTATCCTTCACGGCTAGGCAAGACCAAAATGCTAAACAAGGATGACTCTCAAGTGTCGAGCTATGTGAAGATGCTCTCTCAAATGAACATCAACATTAGCCTTGTCGAAGCACTTGTCCATATGCCGAAATTTGTCAAAGCATTCAAGGAATTGCTTAACAAGAAGGAGAAGTTGATTGAGCTCGCCAACACACGCTTAAATGAAAAGTGCTCTGCAGTTATTCTTAAAGAACTTCTGGAAAAGCTTGGAGATCCCGGTCGTTTTGTGTTGCCTTGCATCTTTAATAAAACCGAAGAATTTACTGCCCTTGCTGATCTTGGGGATAGTATTAATCTTATTCCTTTGAGTGTTTGGAAAACACTATCATTACCCGACCTTACTCCAACAAGGATGACTCTTGAACTTGCAAATCTTACTCTCGCTTACCCCGTTGGTATTGCCAAAGACGTGTTCATTAAAGTTGGCACATTTACTTTCCCGGTCGACTTTGTCGTTGTTGATTATGAAATGGACCCTCGTATTCCTTTAATACTTGGTCGGCCATTCTTAAGAAACGGACGAGCTCTAGTTGATGTTGCCGAAGGTGAGTTAATCTTAAGAGTCGAGAATGATGCACAAGTGTTTAAAATGGGGAAGCTTACAAGCAAATCCTATAGATGAGAATCTGCGAATATGATTAATGTGCTTGATGATTTTGTCGTCTACAACAATCCGCTATTCGATTTGTGCATTGATAATCTACTTTTTCAAGATGATGTGGATGATTCTCTCTCCAATTTGGAACCTTCTCCCATATATGATTCCCCACCGACCTTTGATGCTTATGATGATGATTCTAGCTCAGATTCGGATGATTTTGATGATTGTACTTCCGAGTATCCCGACCTGCCCACATATGATGATTTTGATGAGGCCGATACTCTTTCGAGTGATTCTTCACATGATGAAGATCCTCCGCCATCACTTAATCCTACTTTGGATGATTACTCATTTGAGGAAGACTTCTCTGCATTTATCAATACTTACTTTCCTCATTAGAGTGATGCACCTCCTTTAGACTTCGAAGATTATCGTCTTGATCCTACTTTAGATTTGAATAAAATACTTCCAAAGGAGAAGAAACCGGTCGACACCAATATCCGCAGCACATATGATTTAACACCTCTTTTTCCACCTTCTGAGGACGAGGTTGTGCATCTTCTTCGCGGATCTTCTTCACATTCTGCTGAGCCTGAGTGCTATTTTCCCTTAAAAGAAAAGGTGTTCGACCCCGGTATTGATATTCTGCATCCATCTCAGTATCCACCTGATGAAATAAAAGGAAAATCTTTGGAACTATTGAAGACATGCTTGCACCTCACCATACTTTCTTCCACCGTGCTCCATCTTTGCTTAAGGGAACCTTGCCTATTCTTCTTTGGCTTTCCTTGTTCGCCTTAAGCTTGTGCTATTTAATGGACGAAAACTATGTCTTTGATCCCGGTGGATATGTTTCATGCTTCTTACTATGATTATCAAGGTCGAGTCAGGCTCACGACTCGGTAATCAAAAATCAAGCGCTTCTTGGGAGGCAACCCATGCATCTATCTTTTAGCTTTCTTTATCCTAAGTGTAGGGGAGACCCGTTGGTGTTTGCTCTCTCCTCTCTTCTACTAATCAGGGATTCGAGCGCTCAATTATCCACTCTTGATGATTTTTGATGACCCGTGATTCCGTGTTTCCATTTTCCCGGTTCTATCCTAAACTCTTTTCGATTCACTATTTTATATTTTCCAATATTGAAATAGGAATCTCTTTAGTTGTCTTTTCCTTAGCGAGATTTAAACAACGTGCACAATGTCCTAAGTGTAGGGGAGTTTACTCCCACATGCTTAAACATTGAGGACAATGTTTATATTAAGTGTAGGAGGGACTTCTATCGAAGTTAAGTGGTCTTTTCCTTGTATTTGTCCTCATTTGAACCGGAAAATCAAATTTTCGACATTTTTCAAAATTTTTGATCTATTTTGGCCTATTAGTTTTTTCCCTTTGTATAGTTATTTTCTTTCTTTATTAGAATAAATTTTCAATAAAGTGGTTTTAATTTTCAAACGTTGTGAATCTTTTGACTCAACCCGAGTTTACTTATCTAAGTTTACTCTAGCTAGTATCCTTAACGTGTTTAAGTCAAGTTTTGCTAGGCTTTTATATAGGGAGCTATAAAACGCGAAAGTCTTAACTCTCACGGGTTAAGAACAAGAACTTTTCGCAAGTTCCTATAATTGATCCTAGAGAGTCGTTTATCAAGGGAACTTTAAAATGCGATTTCTAAACTTGAAAAAGTCTAAGAGTTTGCAAGATCCTATAGGCGACTCGAAAAACCAAAACTTTGATTTAATATGCTAAGCATCCACGAATCTCATTCCTTGAGTTTTTAAACTGTGGAGAACGAGAGATGATAGAGCCAATTATAAGTTCAGTATTTGTTCGTGATATTTATGTGAGTTAATTATAAGCCTATTCTCCCATCGCTTGGTAATAAATTTATCTGTAATAAATAAGGTTGTACGATTTGAAAAGTTACTTAGCTTGTAGCCCAAGATCGTTTAAAAGTTGCTCAGTATGGATTAGAGTTCATAGCCAAGGCATAACTTATTGAAGCGGGATGCGAAGATTGGCGAGTCCAAAAAGGTCCTAACAAGACATGAGGGCTATATTTTGTTGCTAAATATCCCAAGTGATGTGAAGAATCATTTATCGAAAATCAATATGAAGGATCGAGACACACGACGAAAAGCAAAAACTCCCCAAAAGTCATGGAGAAGTCTATCCAAAAAGACCCTAGAAAGGTATGAGGACAAATAAAGCCAAGTCCAAAAAGGAGGCGGATCGTTGTATATCAAAGTCCAAAATAAAGATTGGAGAAAAATGAAGAAGCCGTGGTCCTAATATGAAGAATCTCTCAAAACTTCAAGTGAAGAAATTCCTATATGAAGAGAAGACCATAATTTCATGAATGTCTCTCAAGTTTTGAAGTATGAAGTCGCTGCCAAATATCGGTCCGAGAAAGGTCTCAAATCGTGAAGCGAGTTATACCAAGATATGAACTTTATGAGGTCCCGAGAAGCAGTTTTAAAAGATTTTATCCTTTAGCTAACTATTGATTAAATCCTTCACTTTATTTTGGCCTAAATAACTATCAAAATAAGTCAAACAATGCATCCCCGTGATCATTCAAGACAACAATAAAATATAAGAGATACACCTAGGAATAAGGGAGTCTAAGTGAGTAATTGGCCCACATGAGTTCGTGTTAGTTTGCTAACTTATAATAACAATGATCTCATTTTTAAGCTTGGTATGGAGAAAGTGAAAACTTGAGAATGATGATCATTCATGACATTTCCAAAACCCGAAGGTATGCTTTTGATTTCTTTACTTTGAATGTTTATAATTTTCTATCTCTTTAATAAATGCCAACGTAGATTGATTATGATGAAAAATGTAAACGTACTTTGTAACTAATGCATTGCATGAGGACATTGCAATGGTCAAGTGTAGGGGATTTGATAGGTGTGTAAACACCCATCCTTTTTACCACTTAATTACAATAATAACCGAGCCAAAACGTGTATTTTATGTCATTTGTGTCGGAATTATGCGTGGTTTGTGTTTTTGTTGTGATTTAGGACGAAATTGTGAAAAGTGGAGAAAACACGGGCATTCACGAGCTTTTATTGAAGAAAAATATGAAATACGAAGTCAAGAAGTCAAGAGTGCAAAAAGAACGGAAGTCCAAGACCAATTCTGAAGATTTATTGAAGAAAAAGTCAAAAGATGGAAGTTTATTAAAAGCCAAAAAACTCAAGTCTAATTTATTGAAGAATTACAAGACGAGTTTAAAGAAATCCCAAAACAAAGTCCAAGTACTAAGAAGATTTAAGAAGATTAAAGAAGCTTAAGGACTTGATCATGTAATTAAGAAGAAATGAAGGAGGGGAGGAAGCTTCCTAAGCACTCCTTAATCCTCCCCTATAAATAGTCATTAGGATTAATCATTTCATTTTGTTGGCTAATAGTGACAATTAGTTCTTCCATTTTACTTACCTTGTAATTTACTTTTCATGTCCATTTAAATACCTTGTCTTGCACCTTAATTACCTTTAATTTCAGGTAAGTTTCCATTTAATTCTTGTCAATCTTTACTTTATCTTGTTAATCTCCTATCTTCCTTTCTTTAATCTTTATGTTGATTTATTCATGTTCATGTTCTTCATTTTTATTGATTTATTTAAGTGGGTTTTGATTATTTTGCTTAGTTTTGTTAGTTTGATTATTTTGGATTGATTGGTTATGATTAATAGATGTTATTTGATTAGTTTGATTTATCTTGTGGTTGATTTTGTTAAGTTTGTGATTAGATTCGTGTATATCTTGTATCCCTTGTTCTTCAGTTTTCTGTTTCTGATCTTTCCCAGGGATATTCCGCATCAAGCCAGTATTCCGAGTAAAGGATTTCAAAAAGTTGTTCATTCGGAATATCAATTGTTCCGAACCAAAGTCGTTCATCCGGAATATTGGTCATTCCGGATCAAGGAGATTCATTCGGAATATTTATTATTCCGGATCAATACCTTCATTCGGAATATATATTATTCCGGATCAATACTTTCATTCGGAATATTTGACATTCCGGATCAACAGAATATTCCGGATCAACGGAATATTCCGGATCAAGGTGTTATTCCGGATCAACCTCTCATTCCGAATCAAATAATATTCCGGATCAAGGAGATTCATTCGGAATATTTATTATTCCGGATCAATACCTTCATCGTAATATTAAGACATTCCGGATCAAGGGTTTTATTCGGAATAATATTCCGGATCAAGAGATATTCCGGATCAACAGCAACATTCCGAATCAAGACCAACATTCCGAATCAAGAATTTATTCCGGATAAGTGACATATTCCGGATAAAGGATTTATTCCGGATCAAGGTATTTGGTGAATATTCCGAGTGAAGAAGAACATTCCGAACAAAGGTGACATTCCGGATGAATGTTTATTCCGAATGAGGGATTATTCCGGATGAGCTATTTTCAGGTTTCTTTTAATCTCAGTTTTTAAGTTTCTGTTTTTAATTTTCAAGCTTTATTTTTCCCGCCTTTTTATTTAGTTGCACTTTAAGTTTATTTGCCTTAGATTTATTTTAGCATTGCCTTAGTTTTAAGTTTTAGTTGCGTTTTAAGTTTGCCTTAATTAGATTTAAGTTTGCGTTATTTATTTTAAGTGCCTTTTTACTTTTCGTCACGCTTTTAAAGTCTTGCACATTTATTTTAAATTAGACTTAGATTTATTTACCCGCCTTTTACTTTAAAGTTTTGCACTTTTATTTCACCAAAAACAATAGAGTCGTACTTTGAACTGGAAATCAATTCGTTAAGATACCGAGAACAAGAACTTTAATTTTTACCTGGCCAAAAACCAGTTATCAGTGAGGAAATCTATGACTTAAATATTCAACTCATAAATAAAAACATGGTTTTGGCTGAATTAAAGGAGACACTTCAACTTAAAGGACAAGAAGTTGTTGATAATCCAGCTACAATATCTTCCCCGACATCTAGTGCTCCAAAAACCAACAAGGTGGTGATCACTAAGAACCCGTACCATAAGAACAATCCACTATCATATAAGCTTTATATGGAGCATGTAGTTAAGGATGTAGATCTTGCTAGGGATGTTGTAGATGATCTCTATGAACTAGATCCCTCGAATAGTCACTATTACTCTGCTCATGATTACATTGAGAAGGTACAACAATGCTTAGAGGATTTAAATTACATAGGACAACCGGGTTCTACACCACCTAAACAACAAACCCCCACCATTGCCATTACTCCATTCAATAAAACCCTAGGAACTAAGCCTGTTTTAAACACACCCATCAAGGCTAAATCCAAATATGTCACTAATGTTACCTTGGCTTCTATAGGAGTAATTATGTCTACTAAGGCTAAAGGATGTCAAGACAAGAAAGATAGGATCAAGCCTTCCACTAGTAGGACTGCAAAGAAGAAAGTAGAAGTTCACCCTTGGAATGTTATTTCAGTTTTAAATAAAAAGAATCATGTACCTAAGACAAAAGGATATGCCTCTATGTAGAAGCCCAAGCAAAATGTGAATTCAAATTTGAGATGTCGGAATTGTAATGAATGCATGTTTTCTCAGCGTCAGGATTTATGCCTTGTTGATCATGTGAATGAAATGTATGCCATTAGGAACAATCTTGAATGGATTCCAACGGGGAAGAAATTCACTCAAGTTGGTTGGCAATGGAAACCCACTGGTAGGACCTTTACCGCAAATGGAACTAAGTGCCCTTTAACTAGGATCACATCTACTGAAGTTAGGTCTCAGCATCCTTTAAATAGGAACTCCAGCACTAAGAAATGGAAAAAGCGCCCTTTAACTAGGTTTGCGTACACTATTGTGCCTACCAGTGAAGAAGTACCTCAAGTTATTAGACAACTAGAATCTAAGCCAGCATCTAGTAAGAAAACTTGGAAGCCTAAGAAAAATTCTGATAGCAAATCTAAGATAAATATATCTGTACCTGCTAACACAGAGGAACATTTAGATTCCGATACATTGTCTTCGTCTGGTGATATTTTCAGGTGGTCCAAATCATCCTCTGGTACTTGGACTCTGGATGCTCAAAGCATATGACCGCAGACCGCTCGATGCTCAGAAATTTCGTCACAAAGTTTCTAGGAACGGTTAAATTTGGCAACGACCATATTGCGAAGATCATTGGCTATGGTGAATATCAAATTGGGAATGTTACGATTCCAAGGGTGTATTATGTGGAGGGACTTGGTCACAACTTATTTTTAGTGGGACAATTTTGCGATTCAAACCTTGAGGTCGCTTTTCGACAACATACTTGCTTCATTCGCGATCTTGTAGGAAATGATTTGTTAAAAGGTTTTCGAGGGGATAATCTCTACACACTGTCCATTCAAAACATGATGGCCTCCTCTCCTGTCTGCCTTCTCTCCAAAGCATCTAAGACCAAGTCATGGTTGTGGCATCGCCGGTTATCTCATCTTAACTTTGATGCTATTAACCATTTGGCTAAAAACAAGCTTGTTCGTGGTCTTCCAAAACTTAAGTTCGACAAGGATCATTTATGTGTTCTTTGGGGAAAATCACCAAGAAATCATACAAACCTAAAGCTGAAGACACCAACCAAGAACCACTGTATCTTTTGCACATGGATCTTTGCGGGCCAATGCGTACGGCTAGTGTGAGTGGTAGAAAATACATCCTCGTCATGGTAGATGATTTCTCAAGGTTTACATGGGTAAAGTTTTTAGCAACCAAGGATCAAGTACCAAATTATATTATTACTATCCTAAAGATGATCTAAGTACGTCTTAATGCTACTGTTCGCCGCATTCGAACTGATAATGGAACTGAGTTCGTTAATCAGACTCTACGGGACTATTATGAAGAGGTCGGTATTTCACATGAAACTTCAGTTGCTCGCACTCCACAACAAAATGGTGTCGTGGAAAGACGTAACCGTACACTAATGGAAGCTTCTAGAACTATGTTGATTTATGTGAATGCTCCTTTATTCTTATGGGATGAAGCAGTGGAAACCGCATGTTATACCCAAAACCGCTCAATCATTCGTAAGCGCCATGGAAAAACCCCATATGAGCTACTTCATGGACACAATCCCGATATTTCCTCTCTACATGTGTTTGGTGCACTGTGTTATCCAAATACTAATAATGAGAATTTGGGCAAACTTCAACCGAAGGCTGATATTGGAATCTTCATTGGTTACTCACCCGCAAAGAAAGCTTACCGGATTTATACCCTTCATCTTGGCAAGATAGTAGAAACTTTGGATGCCGATTTTGATGAGCTGACAGCGATGGCTTCTAAGCAACACAGCTTTAAACCCGTACTTCATGAGATGGGAACCGGTTCGATTAGTTCCGTATTAACTCCCAACAATCCTACTTCTCCATCATTTACACCACCTACAAGGCCCGAGTGGGATGAGTTATTTCAACCTATGTTTGATGAATTCTTTGATCCTCCAAGTGACGATTCTACAGCACCTGCGGCAGTAGCTCTAATTCCCGAAGTTGTTGCTCAAGATAATGGAAATCAATCAGATACATCTACAGTTACCATTGAACGAGATGCACCATCTCCAACCGATTCTCAAACCACACCCGAATCAACCCCCCCACTCGTTCCTAATGATGTTGAAGAGGATTACTATGATCACGATTTGGAAATTGCTCACCTACAAGAGCTTCCATTCTTTGGTTCACAAATACCCGAAAACGCTAACTGTGCGTCTACCTCAGAGGAAGCTCCTTCAATCGTTCACTTCGGACCACCACGAATTGAAAATCACAACACCAAATGGACAAAGGATCACCCAATCCGCAATATTATTGGTGACATCGATCGACCAGTCTTAATACACCACCAACTCCAACAACATGCATTATATTGCTATTTTGATGCATTTCTTTCTGATATTGAACCTAAAAATTGGCAACAAGCCATGACACTATCATCTTGGATTGAAGCCATGCAAGAGGAACTTAATGAATTTCAACGTCTTAAAGTATGGGAATTAGTTCCTTTACCCGACAACGTTGACATCCTTACATTGTTGTGGGTATATAAGGTTAAACTCGATGATTTAGGTGAGTGTTAAAGAACAAAGCTAGATTGGTTGCTAAAGGTTACAAACAAGCTTTGGGTATTGACTTTGAAGAATCCTTTGCTCCTGTTGCACGATTGGAGGCGATTAGACTATTCCTTGCCTATGCTGCTCACATGAACATGATCGTCTACCAAATGGATGTTAAGACGACATTTCTTAATGGTGAATTAAGGGAAGATGTCTACGTAAGCCAGCCGAATGGATTCGTTAACTCGGAGTATCCGAATCATGTGTACAAGATCAAGAAAGCTCTTTATGGGTGGAAACAAGCTCCAAGCGCGTGGTACGATCTCCTATCGTCTTATCTCATCTCGGAAGACTTCTCCAAAGGCAAAGTGGACCCTACATTGTTTATTCTCAAGGAGGACAACGGCATGATACTGGTACAAATTTATGTTGATGATATAATTTTTGCTGCCACTAATCAAAGACTTTCTGACCATTTTGAGAAAATCATGTCCACACGTATTAAGATGTCAATGATGGGAAAATTTTCATTTTTCTTAGGGTTGCAAATTTCTCAAAATCCCAGAGGCATCTTCATTAATCAATCTAAATATGCTCTTGAATCATTGAAAAAGTATCATTTTGAAAATTGTGACCCCGTGGATACTCCAATGGTGGAGAGTTCCAAGTTAGATGAGGATAGGGATGGGATAGCTGTCGATCCTAAACTTTACCGTGGAATGATCGGCACCCTTCTCTATCTGACTGCTAGCAGGCCTGATTTGCAATATTCTATATGCATGTGTGCCCGGTATCAGGCTCGGCCTACTGAAAATCACTTACATGTTGTGAAAAGGATCTTTCGGTATCTTAAAGAAACACTTCATCGTGGTCTGTGGTATCCGAAGGATTCCTCTATTGCACTAATATCATATGAAGATGCGGATTATGTTGGGTGTCAAGATACTAGACGTAACACTTCTGGTAGTGTGCAACTTCTTGGAGATAGACTGATTAGTTGGGCATCCAAAAGGCAGAAAAGCATTGCGATATCAAGTACAAAGGCTAAATACATTTCTATGTCCGGTTTTTGTGCTCAAGTTCTTTGGATGAGATCACAATTAACTGACTACGGTCTTGGATTCAACAAAATTCCGATGTACTGTGACAACAAAAGCGCCATCGCCCTTTGCTGCAACTACGTTCAACACTCTCGGGCAAAGAACATTGACATTCGTTGCCATTTCATCAAAGAGCAAGTGGAAAATGGAGTGATCGAACTGTATTTTGTCAACACTGAGTATCAGCTGGCGGATATATTCACAAAGGCCTTAGATCGAGGACGTATCGAGTTTTTGATCGATAAGCTGGGCATGAAATCATTCTCACCAGCAACACTTAAGGAGTTGGCAGAAGAATCTGCTGAATAGTGGTGGTAAACTATTCCAGAGTATCCTTTTATCGTGATCTTGTATATTATCGTACATATTAAAATCACCAAAAAGAAAAACACAAAAATATAAAATCTACAAAAACCATAAAAAATATAAAATCAAGAAAATTCAAAAATATTTTTATTTTAAATCGAGCATGTCTTTTAGTACGATAATATTTACGGCCTTAGAAATGTCGATTAAAATTGACACGGCGCCATAAATAGAGTTCGTATAAAAGTTATACATATTTTAAAACATGCCCATATGGCTTGTGGTTATTTCTGACTGCAACCCGCTTTTCGCATTAAAGTCACGTATTTCCTTGAAAAACGTTGGCTCACAATGGGAATTAATTTTCTCGGGTATGATTTACTTTAAAATCATACAAGGGATCAAGTTTACTTTATAACTTGGTCTAACACAAATTCGTGTACGTTTCAGTGCACTTATTTGTAAAAATAAGAGAAATCTTATTGCAACCAGAATCGTTTCACAAACATAAAACTGACAAATGTCTTCAAGGGTATTTGCTTCCTTAAACAACGAATACAACTCTTTAAATAGAAAACGGGTCTGTGTTTAAGGGGGAGCAAATATTAAATCATTCTCAAAAGAAAATCGGTCTTCAAAAGGTTTCAAGAAAAATTAAACGGTTTTCATGCTATCGGATATCTTTAATGCTATGTGATCTAAGTGATATTAGGATATGTTGCTTGTGTGTCGGGTATGCCTTAATTGCTTGTTATGAAAGAATAGTTAACGATTGTTAGAGGCTAGTTCGTTAGTTTGTTCAAGATTCAACCTTAAGTAAAAGGAAGAAAAAGTTAACGAGTGTTACGGTTTGTCACTTAGTGTGATTAAGTAAACTTTAAGAAAAAGAAGAACAAAGTAGAAACATGGGGGGGGGGGGGGGGTGTTTGGTATTCTGCCAAAGATCTTTGACTAAGTCAAACTCCCACCAGATCTTCTCTCTTTCTCTATTTCGTTACTAACTCACAACACCCAAGTTTCTTCCACCATTAATAAACACTCATTCTGTTGATTCCTCGATCTTGAATTGAATCTGTTCAAAAGTTATTAGAATATTGCTTGTTTAAAACGTATGTATCATATCTTTACCTATATTCACTTGATTAATTAAACCCCGATTATCATCTATTGATTTTAGGGTTCATTTGATTTTTGTTTACAATAAGTGAAATTGGATGATGCGGTTTGTTCCCCTAGGGCTGATAAACATAGGATTTGATCTAGATTTGGTTACAAACGATCACAGATAGCAAATCTTTCGAAACCTAGCTTTTTCTTGTTAACTCTGCCCTATTGCGGAATCATGTACAAGGGTTGCGGAATGATCTCATCAGACTTATTACAGAATCATGCACCATCTATGGTTGCGAAATCATGCACCATCTATGGTTGCGGAATCAAGCACCATCTATGGTTGCGGAATCATGCACCATCTATGGTTGCGGAATCATGCACCATCTAGGGGCGCGAAATCATGCACCATCTAGGGTTGCGGAATCATGCACCATCTAGGGGCGCGGAATCATGCACAAATATAGTTGCGGAATTATGTATGAGGGATGATTGCGGAATTATGCCCTTATGATTGCGGAATTATGCCCTTATGATTTTGCGGAATTATGCCCTTATGCTTTTGCGGAATTATGCCCTTTCTCTGTTGCGGAATTATGCCCTTTTTATTTTGCGCAATTATGCCCTTATGATTCTGCGGAATTATGCCCTTATGATTTTGCGAAATTATGCCCTTATGACTTTGCAGAATTATGCTCATCGTGATTTGCAGAATTATGCTAATTAGGGATTTGCGGAATCATATTCATTAGGGGTTTCCGGAATTAAGCCAATTAGGATTTGAAAAATCATGTCACGAGAATGATTGCGAAATTATGTCCCTTAGCTAAATTACGGAATTATATATACAAAGTAGTTGCAGAATCATTCACATTTTATAATTGCGCAATTATGTACGTGTGATATTTGCGGAATTATGTACATGTGATGATTGCGTAGTTATGTATGTGTGATAATTGTGTAATTAGGAGATTGCGGAATCATTTTCTAATTGTGTTTGCGAATGCATGTGATGTATAACTTTGAGGAATCATATGTTTTTCCTGATTGAGGAATCATATTGTTTCACCGTTACTTATTAGGGTAATGTTATCAAGTATTGTCCATGTAACACCCCCAAATTTATACAGTTCAATACAGCGGAAGACTCGTTGGTGTTACGGGATAGCACATTACTCACATCATAGACAACGCTTAAAAATCCCGTCGTTTAATAATAAAGCATTTCCATTCATAAATATCAAATTTAGATAGGTCCCAAGTCGTAGTATTTCATACAAGTTTTACAAAGCATTTGAATGGAAATTATTATTTAAGTGCGGGCCATTAATTCTTGTTGTCTTCCCGAGAATTACCTTCAAGTGCCTGAGATAAAACATGTTAAAAGAAAAGGGTCAGCGAAAACGCCGAGTAAATTCATAGAGTTTAATGAAATCCATCAATATAACATCGGTATAAAATTATTACCGAAAATCATTTTGTACAAATCTTTGTAATAGGCCATAAAATAGCCAAAGTCATTTTATACAAATCTTTATCAAAAATCGTAATATAGGCTTTTGCCTTAAAAATCATTATACGAGCCATTGCCGTAAAAACATCATACAATACGTTTTATAACGTTGTATAGATTAAATAAAAACCGTTATATGAATATGGTTATGTAAAACCAAAACACGAACATAAAATCAATAATAAGACCCAGTATTGCTAGTCAGGCAATATATTGTAACTCAGTGCGTATAGCAGTATTTTCAGTATTGGATTATTATAAGCCGCATGACATTGTTACCTTACTACAACAAACAACGGCTAGCTAGCCCGAAACTCATTTGCCCATCTAAATTAGCGTGTCGTCACAATAATCACGCTTGTGTAAATCTTCTCATACATAAATTCGCTTACCAATCAATGTGGCACGACGGGGATCAACCGTCAAGGCACGAACTGGGGTGATCGTCCCCAAATAGTACTATTATATGCATAAGCGTCTACCGAATCCCGGTAGTTCATAATTCATGCTAATGGGACTTTTAGTGACATAACCTAACTTTAATAATCCATTTCATTTCATTTATCGGGTCATATATTCATTCATCGGGTCATACAATCGAGATGAGTACTTGTTCAATGGTTGCATCACTAATGCAAACATTAGGATGAAGCAATAAGAGGTAGATAACATCGATACATGTAGGATTTAGTAATCAAAGGTAGTCTTTTCATTAATCACAAACGAGTATAAATTGTAGCGTAACACATTACGTGTCACTATGTCATACAATTCCAAGAACTCATCCTACCAACTAATATCTTAGTTAAGTTAGGGATTTTTAAAAGATACCATAATGAATACTAATCTACAATAGTCATGGGGGTTCCACCTGTCCCGGAAGATCCATCGGTCCCTATTCAGAAGAAGATTTCTTCAATTTATTTTCTGGACACTGGGCATCCTCATTATTGGACAATGGCCTGGGAACAACCCTTAACACGAATCAACAATCAATTAAAACCTTATAATTCAATCACAGGACTTAACGACTTCCTCTTAACAATCTCATATTCCATACAAGCTAAGTTTTACTTTTATTCAAGTTTCAATCAACTTATACTCAATTCGATATCCTACCTCATTCTCCAATACTTTCAACTTTATTCTTAGACCTTAATAGGGCAATAAAAGCTCGATATGAACAACACTTAATTTCCAATCCTATAGCTCTTTCAACAATAGTTATCAAATGAGTCACTAGTATGAAATGACTCGATCATTCAATTAGACTTCTCGGAAAGGTACTAGTGGCATGAGGCTTTTGGGTAATGGTTCCATTGACAGCCTCAAGTGCAACATTCACCCTTTCGATTCTCAAATTTAAGAATTGGGTGA
Organism: Glebionis coronaria; assembly: GCA_025667525.1. NCBI lineage: Eukaryota > Viridiplantae > Streptophyta > Magnoliopsida > Asterales > Asteraceae > Glebionis > Glebionis coronaria. The sequence goes on along the minus strand of CM046876.1, from coordinate 233,124,471 downwards.
CAACGAATCAGATGACACCTTTCCAGGTGGTAACGTTTTTTCAAACTCCACTCTATAAGGAAAGATCGTCATGACATCGATATCAGATTTAATCTCACCAATTCTTCTTTAATATCACAATCAACTAATATCAACATTTCTACGAATATCAACCATTTGTTGGGATCATAAATATCCACAACTTGGTTTAGATCTAGGATAGCTAGAATTCCTACGAGAATAGCTTCGATTAAATTACTACGGTATTTAGGGTTCCTTGTGACAATCTACGTCGTATAAATACCTCGTATAAATATCAAAATAATCATCAAACAATCATGTAATAAAATTACATCATATATATATATATATATATATATATATATATATATATATATATATATATATATATATATATATATATATATATATATATATATATATATATATATATATATATATATAATCCAAGTTATATATATATATATTAAAATAACACTTCTCAGTCTGGCCTTGTCGGTAACTCGGGAATTCTTCGGCACCGTTATAGTCAAAAGATTTTTAGACATTGTGTGAAAAATGTTTATAGTTAAAAGATTTTGAAATGTTTTATTCATAACCTTGGTTTTAAGAATCTTTCGTTCTCTATAACTAGAGCTCTAGTACCAACCTGTAACACCCCCAAATTTATACAGTTCAATACAGCGGAAGACTCGTTGGTGTTACGGGATAGCACATTACTCACATCATATACAATGCTTAAAAATCCCGTCGTTTAATAATAAAGCATTTCCATTCATAAATATCAAATTTAGATAGGTCCCAAGTCGTAGTATTTCATACAAGTTTTACAAAGCATTTGAATGGAAATTATTATTTAAGTGCGGGCCATGAATTCTTGTTGTCTTCCCGAGAATTACCTTCAAGTGCCTGAGATAAAACATGTTAAAAGAAAAGGGTCAGCGAAAATGCCGAGTGAATTCATAGAGTTTAATGAAATCCATCAATATAACATCGGTATAAAATTATTACCGAAAATCATTTTGTACAAATCTTTGTAATAGGCCATAAAATAGCCAAAGTCATTTTATACAAATCTTTATCAAAAATCGTAATATAGGCTTTTGCCTTAAAAATCATTATACGAGCCATTGCCGTAAAAACATCATACAATACGTTTTATAACGTTGTATAGGTTAAATAAAAACCGTTATATGAATATGGTTATGTAAAACCAAAACACGAACATAAAATCAATAATAAGACCCAGTATTGCTAGTCAGGCAATATATTGTAACTCAGTGCGTATAGCAGTATTTTCAGTATTGGATTATTATAAGCCGCATGACCTTGTAACCTTACTACAACAAACAACGGGTAGCTAGCCCGAAACTCATTTGCCCATGTAAATTAGCGTGTCATCACAATAATCACGCTTGTGTAAATCTTCTCATACATAAATTCGCTTACCAATCAATGTGGCACGACGGGGATCAACCGTCAAGGCGCGAACTGGGGTGATCGTCCCAAAATAGTACTATTATATGCATAAGCGTCTACCAAATCCTGGTAGTTCACAATTCATGCTAATGGGACTTTTAGTGACATAACCTAACTTTAATAATCCATTTCATTTCATTTATCGGGTCATATATTCATTCATCGGGTCATACAATCATTCGGGTCCAAATCAATTTACAAATACTCGGGACAAATGGTGTCCTATTTTATCAAAACTAACATGTTATCTCCCTCGCGGGTTTATAAAACATTTCATAAAAACATTTAAAAGAGTGTAAGGCTATGAACTCACGTTGATGTGGGAAATCGGGTTATCGGCAATTCGGATGTACGGTACGTGCTTCAATCACGGAAACCTAGACAAATAATACTCGTCTTAGACTCTTGTCCAATGACTTTATAAAAATAACAATTATGTATACATATGATGATTTTATAAATATGATGATGATCAAGTGGGATTGTACATTTTTACTCATTCATTATAGTGTTTATGTGTTGGTAACATTTTTATAATAGTTTTACTAGTTTTACTTATTTACATGCTTTAGGCCCAATAAGCCTATTACAAGCCCAATACTTTATATTAGTCTATTTTATACCTTTATTATCAGTATTATACTTTTCATGTTGGGCCCAAGTGGGTTAAGCCCAATAAGTAAATTTATAAGTGTTTAGTCCATTTAGTTGGATTATTAGTCCAATAATGCTAACTTAGCCCGTTAATGTCCGTACGTTATATAGTTCGGGTTTTATCAGTTTTTACTTGTATTAAGTACTTATATATCAGTATATGACTTTTAAAAAGTTTACATTAGACGGGTCCGACCGTCTAAGTATTAATTGACGAAAAACGTTAATTTTACGCTATTAGCCGAAAAGACGTAAAAATCATGTTTATAGTTTTTATAACTTATAAAACTTACCAAACTACAATTTTTATAAAATGTCCATTTATTTATCCTTATACATATTTATATAAATGTAATATATAAGTTAGTGGGTTTTAATTCACATTTTATACTATATTTATTTGAGTGCTTATATAATAATATTAAACTTTAATTTCACAAAATCAGTCCTAAATTTTAAGTTTACTAAAATGTCCATATATAGAGTTCTATATGGAGATAGGACCTCAAATTTTATCACAGAAACTACATGATATGTGCTTCATTTTATTCACTTATAGCTACTCATGAATCAACCTCTAAATATTTTAATAAATTCGTCCAAAACAGTGTAGGTAGATTTGCACTCTAAACTTGTTTTGATCATATCTCACTCATTTTTATGATTCCATTGCATGGCCAACTCTCACATGTGTATAACACCTAATACTTACTGTATATTGATTCCACTTTACCATTTTATCAGTTTAACATTTGGTTACTTACTGTTTTTATACAGCCATCATATTTAGCAAGATTTTAACCTTGTTACTTATGGTTTTCCATCTTTTTAACCATATTTATCAAATCTATCAACACCAAATCCCCACATAATATTTTTAATCATAATTCATCATCATATAAATATACAAAAATAAAGAAAATACAAGATTACATAATCAAAATAACAAGAGGATAGGAAGAACAATCTTTATACCACCATTAGTGATGAAAAGATAAGGTTTTTGATGAACAAGACTTGGTTCTTGTTATCAAATCTTCAACTTTAGCAAGGAAACTTCTTGGGTACTTTGGATAGATGAACATCTCCATGAATTCAGCCCTTTAACCTCATGAAAACTCCTTTTCATAGGTTAACATCACCTCCAATCTTCATATCTTCAAAGGTCCTTCAACATATGTGTGAATAACACATGATATTGTGGTTAATTTAAGATCAAATGGTGGTGTTGTGGTGAATATGGGACGAATTTTTAGTGAGAGAAAGGGAGGATGATTGGTTTTGCATGTAAGATGAATGAGGGAATGGTTTGTAAGAAAATGGTTGTGTGGTATTAAGTTAGCTTGTTATGTTAAGCATACAAGTGTAACTTGTAAGCTACCATTTGACACCTCATGGTGTTGTTGTCCTTGTTTGGCCATGGGTTAGTGGGGGTGGGACAAGTGTCCCACTTGTCTCATCTCCACTAATTTACGGGTACTCCTCGATTCTAGTTTCCTTGATTTGCGTGCCCTCGGGTCGTTTTACGAAAAACGTTTTTATAAATTATGAATCAACGACACAAAACGAATCTAATAAAAATTGTCTCATCAAAAACGGAGTTCGAAAACGTAAATACGTAATCCTAAGGTTTCCGGTTTAGTCGTAAAGGACGTTAAATTATAATCGTAAGTCCTAATCTCTTCTCGTAAATTTGTGAGTTTATGTACCAACACAAATTTAAAACTCCAAAGTAATATTCACGGATAAATTTATTTCCGGAAATGTCGGACTGTCACCAAAGACGATGTATGTAAACGTAAGCACGTAACGTAGAATCCTCCGGTTTAGACGTAGTCGATGCTACTTCAAGACGTAAATCCAAATTTCTTCCCAGAAATAAGTGAGTTCATAATATAACATTAAAATAATGTTTTTAAATAATATTTGAGAATAAAATATAAACCATAATTTGACGGATTGTCACAGTCCACATTGCAACGTTAAATTAGACATTAGTTAAGATTATAACTACAGCTCTAATGCATTCGGTTTAAGATTATTTCTCGGGTTATTTGAGGAATTAATTAGGATAGGGCCATTAAAACGAAACCAAGATTTTTGGTATAACTTAATTTTTTCTCATAAGAATACTTGAAAGGTTTTTTATTACAAAAATTCATCTTATCTAATAAGTTGATATTCCTGCAAACAAAAGAGATAAAATTACTTATTCCATATCTCGTGTCCTGTATTCAGGCCATGGAAGAAACTGCATCACCTTTGCCAAATCCTACGTTCAAACCTACTGAGGTTTTGGTTATTCCAACACCTGTTGAGGTTTTGGTTACACCAACACCTACTGAGGTTGAGGTTTTTCCAACACCTACTGAGATTTTGGTTAAGCCAACACCTACTGAGGTTGAGATTTTGCAAACACGTACTAAGGTTGAAGTTTTGCCATCACCTACTAAGATGATAGTTATGCCAAGGCCTACTGAGGTGGTGGTTGAACTTAATCGTCCTTTTTTCACTATTTCTCCCATAGAAGTAGTGGTAATGACTACCAGGAAACCCAAATCCTCGGGGAACTCACTCTAAGCCGTCATGTTCTTCAGAATAAAATGTCTGTGTTATACTGTCATGTGTTTAAGATTCTATCTGAATGTATGTTTGTAATTCATATGAAGTTTGTCTGTATTATCTTGTTATGTTTAATTAAATGTGGTGATTTTTGTTGTGATATATTTACTATGCTATGGATTTATATGGATAATGAGATGTATATGCTTTTATATATCAATTGTTGTCTGTGTTATCTTAAGCAGGAATTATGTCAATTACCAAAGAACAACAAAAAATACTTGATGAAGCACTTGTCCCAAAAGGAGAACGATTTCCATTCGCAGAGAACAATTTCAGACTAAGGGAAGATTTTGATCCACCTCAGTCCGCATTCAAATTAGCATAATCAGCAAAATTCTAAGGGCCACAACATCAGTTCCAAAAATATTCTTGCATGAATTCTGGAAATCAGCGGTTTCCACCTCAGTCAGTACAATTGACTTCACCCTAGATCGTCATCGGATGAAACTTAGTCTCGATCTTTTTCGAACTATATTAGGCTTCCCTCTTCCTGCCAGTGGTGATAAGTATGTTACCCTTCCTACTAAGGAACAACTGATCGAGCTGATAACATACCTTAGGTATGATGGCGAATTATCCACCATGTCTTCATTTCATACATCACATATTAGACAACCTTGGAAAGCAATAATTAGCTTCATCACTCAATGTTTTTCTGCCAAGTCAAGGGGAGCAGACACGCTTCGACCTCCTCAAGCTTCTATCCTCTGGCGGGTTTACAATGGTCAACAAATTGATTATGGTAGCCTTATCTGGGAAGAATTTTACTTTTAAGGCTTCAAAAACAACAAAAGGAAGTCTAATCATCTGATCTTTCCAAGATTCACAAAGCTCATCATAGATCATTTCATGAAAGCAAACCCCTCAACCATTAGTCGACGTGGATAATTTTCTTACCACACTGAAGATCATGATTACATTTTGGACCACATGAAACAAGAAGGACCGAAAACACTGGGTAAATATAAGAAGGTTCCAGCTCTTATTCTAGAATGTATGTTGAATGACGGTGTTAAGGACAGTGATGCATATCGTGAAGTCTTGAGAGAAATTGAAATTCAGAGGAAAAGAGTTGCATCTGGAGATTTTTCTTACCTACCAAAAGGCAAAAGGAAGAAGAGATCATCTAAACAGATTGAGTCAAAGTAACCTGCAAAGAAGGCAAAGAAAGATAAAGGTAAAGAAGCACTTGTTGATGAAAATGAACCTACTCCAGAAAATATCTCTCAAGCCAAACAACTGCGACTCATCCTTAGGAAAAGCAAAAAGGAGGCTCTCGCGAAATCCAAGGGTTCCAGTTCCAAACCAACAGACGAATTAGATGAATTTGGTGAACCTGATGACGACATCCATCTTTTTGATACAGTTACTACTACAACTGAGGAAGAACAAACCCAAGGAATCACAAGCCTTGAAACCTATCAAGACCCTAGTGATGAACACGTTGAACCATTCAACTTTGAAACCAATGAGGATACTGAGGGGAGTGGTGGCAGTGACAATACAGAGATAGAAACACTATACCATGATGCCAATATCACCACATCATTACTGGAACCAACTTGCACTGTGATTAACGACGATGCTCATGCAACTCTCATTCTAGGAACTCAACTTCAAAGTAAGTCTACTTCTGTGTCTAATGATGTTATGAAATATCTTAATTTTGAGGGGGAGGGTGTCGAAGTCACAAATACTGATCCATCGACAAATGAGAATATGGTGGACGTTCCTATAACTTCAGTCACAACAACTACCATTCCACCATTAACCCCCCGGTCATCACTAATGTCATCACACTAGCTCCCACACCTGAACTTGTTAAACAACCTGTACCAACTACCGCTCCAATGACTGAACCTATACCGCCACAAATCATCTCAGAACAAGTACCAACCACCGCCCAAGTAACTATCACAACACCGTCACCTATCCTTGAACAACCTATATCATCCACAACCTCTTTAACACTCGTGGTTACACCTCCTCCATCAACTACAGTACAAAAAGTACCATCCACATCCATTCCATTTCTTTCAGCCAATGATCCACTGATTTAGCACCTCCAAAAACAATTGGAGGATCAGGCAAAACAGATTGATTTACTAAAGGGAAGGATAACTCCTAATAATACGCGTGCGGTCAGAGCACAGAAGCGTCTTAAAACTTCAAAAGCAGCACAAAGAGTTTATTGCAGAAAAGGAAGCACGTGACAAAGAAAATGTTGCATTCCTCAATTCCATCAATGATACCATGACTAACATCATTCAGCGTGAAGTTAGGTCATGTGCACATCACGAGCTTCCAGCATTATTCACGAAAGGCCTTACTAACTTGAAGTTAATGTAGACTTTGGAGACTCGATTAACCAACAGTAAGTCACCAAGAACAAAAGCTCAACACAGATTGCAAAGAGCTCTTGTTAAATTCATAATGGAAACTTTTAACACAACACCATTATAAGACTCTGAAGTTCCCTAATCTTCAAACAAAAGGCAACGTCAAGAGCCTGAAAATGAAGATGAGGCAGAAAATAAGGAGAAGAGGAAAAAATGAGGACGAGGAAGAACATTCTTATAAGAATGAAGAAAAAGAGGATGACGAAGAGGATGAAGATGAAGAAGAGGTAGAGAATGAGGATGAAGAAGAGGAAGAGGACGAGGACGAAGAGGCTGAGGATAACAAGGAGGACGATGACGAGAATGAAGATACTGATGGGGATGAGGATGATGATGATGATAGTGATGGGAATGGAACTGGAAAGGGTGATAAGATTGACAATACGGGTAAAAGTGGTGATCAGTCTAACAAGGGTGAAGGTGATAAGGAAACTGAGAAAGGTAATGAGGAAGAAGAAGAAAGCATTACTGAAACAAAAGAAAAGACTGTGGATGCTACTATATCAGAACCTCAGAATACAGACACAGGTATGTCTACTGATCATGTTTCTACTACTGTGTCTCTTATAGAACATGTAGAACCTATGCATGAAGAAGAACCCACAGTGTCTATGCCTGAAGATGAAATTATGGTGTCAGAAGCACAACCAACCACACCTCCTATAGATCAACATTCTTCCGACATGGAAGTTGAGGACTTAAATGTACCAAAACTAATTTTTGTTGAATCTCTTATGATAGACGAGAGTGTACAGGAGAAACTCTGGCTTACCAATGCAACTCCACAACATCCTTTCAATTCAGCAACAGAGATCGAGCTTACTAACTTCCTCAACAATCCAATCGATTTCTCAGCTTTTCTAAGGCACACTCACGGGAAATCCACAATGACTCTGGATCTACTCACAATGACAGCCGCATATGTGAATTTCTTTGACTCAATGAAGATCAGCAACAATGAGGCTGAATATCACATCAATGAGCTTGCGAAGGCCATGAAAGCGACAAATGCCGGGATTCAAACTCCAGTATTACAGCCTCTCACACCTACAGTCATTGCCGGTACTGCAACTATTCCTATGGAACATTTCGTATGTCATGATCTCGAGTATCTAGAAAACGGGACAAACAAATACGCTACATCGCTTACCATGGTCAAGGCTATAAATCTGGAAAATGTACCTTGGATTGAAGACAAAGTACCTGTTGCGATTGGGCGAAGAGAGTTGCTAGAAGTCTACGACCCCTACGCAGAACTTGGAGTTTCCCACTGGAATTCAAAGAAGCGATTAGTGTGCAAACACTTCAATAAAGAAAACCCCGGGTCTGTTATCATCTCAGATCATAGAATCATGAGCATCCAAGGAGCCACCACTAGGACGATACTCGGTTATGAGTACTTGACTCAAATCCGGTTCAAACGCACTGACAAGAGAGAATACAACATCGAAGAAAGCGACCTGCAGTACCTTCGCCTTGAAGACATTGAAGAGTTTCTTCTTGACGAAGTCATAACATTAAGTTCCAACATTCGTCAATTTACACGCAAGATCGTCATCAAAAACCGGGTAGGAGATCTTCAACTGGGTGTGGAGAGTTACCAACAGCAACTAAAATTGCAACGTCCTCACACAACCCGCTCAATCAATACCACAAGAGTAAATTGCCTTACATGGGGACTCTGAAAACTGAAGCAGGAATATTTTATCCGAACGCAACAAGAGTCATGCAGTACATGCGGTTTTCTTAACTACATAAATTCAGTGATGGCACACTAGAAAATGTTCGTGATGACCTGCTTGTTCTCAATGCAAATCTACCACTTCCAGTAGTAACTTACACATGACAGATCAATGCAAGAGAAGTGCCAACTACGCGATCAAGAAGATCGAGGCAACGTTACGGAAGCGTCGGTTAATAAGAAGTTTGGAATGATTCGTAGGTGGAAGACCATATGGAGCTCACCACAGTCTCACGGAACGATCTATTTAATTATGGATCGTCTTATATCAGGTCAACTCCATATGTATCTTATTGTGAATATATTAATATCTGCACCATAGGCTTTTGTGGCAAGTTGTAGTGTAAAAGTATGATATTTTTCAAGAATTTCTCACGAGATTCTAAATCTTTCAAAACATATCGTACTCAAACACTACAACTATCCCGCATTATTTTGAGGGGGAGCATTAATATTTTCTATGGCCAACAACTGATTTCATTTTGTTTCCCAAAGACCGGTTAATCCATTAATATCCAAAATACTGATGGTTAACATTTTGGATAAGGGGAGAAAATGGAATTAAGGAGACTTGTTAATATATTTGGCTAAAGATCGAAAAGTACTTAACAAATTTCCAACTTAATATGTGTATTACACATGTTAAGGGGGAGCGTTTTTGTTGCCTAAAAACACTAAGGTACAAAATCATTTGATATTTATATCATAAGTACCTTAGTGAGTTTTTTCAAAGGAATTTTCATGGTGACATGTACTTACCAAAAACACTATTGATTCACGACGATTGTGGTGACAAAAGGGTGGTAGGATTAGGTACAAGTCCAATGATTCTTCTAGAACCGGAGGAATCTTCCCAAGGACAATCCCATAGCTAGAAATAGAAATCCTTAGGAAAGATGGGGAATAGATTGTGAACGTAGCAGAATGCGGACCAGGTACTTAAGCTAGCACAGGAACAATCTCAACAAGGTGCTAGTAATGACGTATTGGTAAGCATTGAAGGGGTCGAAGAATGAAAAAGAATTGTAAAGATAAAGGGTGTAAAGAAAGAAGACCTCCTTACAACTTAGGAAGAAACCGGGTCAACACATCTTGAAGACTTTAAAGTATCATGGACCCAGTGATGCGATGCACAACCCCTCCCAGCTAACTCAAATATCTCTCAAAAGATATTTGTTTTAATGTCACGGAGTTCAACACATTATCTATCTGTTTATTCACTCCGAATGAATTGATATTGAAAAGGTGGCAATCCTCTCCAGCCTCCGCTCAGTAAAACAAAATGCACTATCGAGTCTAGAGCCACGAGATCATCAAAAGTCTCATTAGGACACAATTTTAAAAAGAAAGATTTTATATGAGTCCTATGCAGTATTCTTGTAATATTGACAGAACATCTGAGTGATACAAAAGTATTACCATGAAGATGGTAATCCTGCTTGAGCTAACATCAAACAAGCTCATGGTAGGTGACACGTACGGTTCTTTAAGAACCAATCTTGTGATAAACTGGAAAGAAACAATGGTTTAACTCTTAATTGAGATTAAACCTGTTCCAGGGCCTCTACGCATTATCCAAGTGATCTTGCCAGAACACATAGAGTGACACTCTTTAGTGTTCACAGTGAAGAGTGGAAATCCTTCCAGTGTTAACCTTAAACAGCACTGCCGTAGGTAACAAGCAAGATTCTATCAAAATCAAGCTCGTGACAACTGGAAAGCAACGATGGTAGAAATCTTAATTGAAATTCACTTGTTCCAGGATTCATGAATTGACGGCTTCAATCATGCGGATTTTATAATCCAAATGATTCACTCTTTACGTTCGCAGTCAGCTTTGGACGGTTGAATAAAGAGAACGGGTTTACCCGCAAAATCTTGTCAAGGAGATATTTAGTTAGAGCTACCTGTCACAAGTATGATATTTATTATCGACCAACAGTCTTCACCGACCGGAGGTAAAATCCTACCGAATTAGAATAAAATGTCAAAGCCATTTTATTCGTGTCTTATTATGTTGCTGCATTTGAAGATGATGGCATTGCGGTGTACCAGCTGAAGTTGTCCTCACATACTTATTCCTTCTGCATCAAATATTTCAGCAAATTCAAGAAAGTATGAACTAAAAGTCCTCCGCTGTATCAACTCTGAAACTTTCAAGAATTCAACAAAGGATAGGTATGTGGGACATGAAGTCACGAAGAGGCGAATATAACAAGAAGGCAAAGACTGCATGTGAAAGGACAAAAGAACATGCTCAAGCTAAAGCCCTATGGTCATCAAACATATTCACAAAAAGAAAATAAAAGAAGAAAAGAGAAAACAACTACGAGCTCAAGACGAAGACTTATTATAGTATGCTAGGTTTAGTACTTTGTAATTTGGAGTGACCTCCCTTAGGGGGAGATTGTTGGAAATACGTTTTTAACGTATATTTGAAGTATCGGTCACTCCAACAATATTATTAAACGTTGTAGGCTCGTAGTTAGTAATTTACTTTATTTGTATTAATCACCTAGCCCATGGGAATGTCCATGGGTTGGAAGGCCCAAGCCCACTTAGGCTTGGGTATATAAACCCTTTCCTTTGATGGAAAGGGTGTTGGTTGTTCACTTATCATTTTACATAATACAAGTTTTCTTTTCTTTCTCTCTCTAGTTTCTATCTCTAGAAAACAACAACCCTCTTGATTAGATTTAAGATTATCTTTATTCTACAATAAGAAATAACTTTATTCCTTTGCATAAGCACTGCTCCCATTCCTTGAATAGATGCATCACAGTAAACGATAAAGTCATCGTTACCTTCTGGTAATGCTAGGATAGGTGCTTCACAAAACTTTTGCTTCAATAATTGAAAAGCTATCTCTTGATTATCTCCCCAGATAAACGGTTTGTTCTTCTGAGTCAATTCAGTTAAATCTTTATCAATTTTTGAAAAACCTTCAATAAATCTTCGATAATACCCACAAGTCCTAAAAATTGTATTATTTTCGTAGGCGTACTAGGCTTACTCCAATTCTTTACTGCTTAAATCTTTGTAGGATCCACACGAATTCCTTGGCTATCAATATCATGTCATAGGAATTGAACAACACTGATCCAAAATTCGCACTTCAAGAACTTAGCATACAATTCCTCCTTCTTAAGTAATTCGAGAACTATACTAAGATGCTTGGCATGTTCTTCTCTATTACGAGAGTAAATAAGAATATGGTCGATAAACACGATCACAAATTTATCCAAGTAAGGCTTACAAACTCTGTTCATGAGGTCCATGAAAATAGCTGGTGCATTGGTTAAACCAAAAGGCATCAATTGAAATTAATAATGTCCGTATTGCGTCCTGAAATCAGTTTTAGGAATCTCATCTTCCTTTACTCTCAGTTGATGATAACTTGAACGTAAATCAATCTTCGAATATACGATCGATCCTTGAAGTTGATCAAATAAATCGTCGATTCTCGGTAATGGGTAACGATTCTTTATAGTAAGTTTGTTTAACTCATGATAATCGATACACATCCTAAAAGATCGATCTTTCTTTTTCACTAATAAGACCGGAGCTCCCCACGGTGATATAATTGGTCTAATAAATCCTCGACAATTAGCTCTTGGATTTGACTTAACAATTCTTGTATTTCCGAAGGTGCTAATCGATAAGGCGCTTTAGCAATCAGTGTTGCTCCTAGTATCGAATCGATTTGGAATTCAACTTGACGCACAAGTGGAAAACCTGGTAATTCCTCGGGAAATACTTCGGGAATTTCTCTAACTATCGGAATATTTTCTAATCGCTTCTCTTCTTTCTCCTTTTCCATTACTTGAACTAAGAAAAGACCACCTCGGGATACATACTTATTTATCATAGAGCACGATATGAGATTTAGTCGAGTCTTACTTCGTTCACCATAGACAATCAAAACTTCACTGTTAATTGGAATATGATGACTTTCTCGTCACATAAGATTTTGGCATGGTATTTAGATAACCAGTCTATTCCAATGACTACGTCAACACTACCGATCTTAATTGGCATAAGGTTGATTTTAAAGGATTAGCGTAATAAAGTAATGATACTTCCTCGAATAACAGTATTAGTGCTAATTATTTTTCTGTCGGCCATTTCTATATCATACTTAGTATTCAAAGAAATGGTCGGAATATCTAACTTAGCAGCAATTTTAACAGATATGAAACTTCTATCAGCTACTGAGTCAAATATTACTTTAACCAGAAATTGATTTACATGAAACATACCCGTAACCGTATTCTGATCTTGATGAGTATCGTTCAGAAAATAGGCTTTTCCTCGACTATTTCTCTCTTTACGACACTCATTCACCAGATGCCCTTTTTCTTCGAAGTTATGTCAAAGTTTAGTTACAGGAATTTGATTACTTCTAGTAGCTGGTCCTTTACCTCTGTAGTATCTTGTCTGATGTCCCATTTTTCAACAGTTCTGACACTTGATAGTACAATATCCCGTGTGATGTAGAGAACATCTCTGACATAGGGGAAGTCTTCCACTATAACCATTACTCGAACTTACAACATAAACTTTAGAAACATCATTTCTTTTGTTCTGCTGTTGACGATTTCCTTGATTATAGTTGCGAAAATTATTCTTCTAGAAATTACGATTAACAGGAAAGTTCTTCCTATCATCAAACTTCCTCTTATTATTAACTTCCACGTGTATAGGAGTATACCTTTCACTTGATCCATTAATCTTTGAGTAATGGTGATAAATTCCCCTAAAGTTTAGGGTTTAGAGGCGGTAACATTGCCTTCAATACTTCTAGGCAATCCTCCAATAAAATCTTCCATCAATTTTTCAGTATTAGGCACCATATTAGGACATAATAATGCTAATTCCTGAAATCTTGGGATGTAAACTTTAAGATTATTTTACTTTACTGCTAGATTATAGAATTCTTCCTCCATTTTCCTAATCTCATTGCGAGGACAATACTTCTTAATTAGAAGATTCTTGAATTCACTCTAGGGATTTTGATAAGCTTGTTCTATCCGAAAGGGTTGTGCATAAGCATTCCAGCAAGACAAAGCTTCCTCTATCATCATACCCATAGCAAATTTCAAATTTACAATCTTCAGAACAGTCACTGCGAACAAATACTGATTCAGTTCTCTCGAACTAGCGAATAAGTCCAACAGCTCCTTCAGATCCTTTATAGTTAAAAGGCTAAAAGTTCATTGAAATCCTTGTAAGTACATTTCTTTTCTACGGGAACTTCTCTCCTAGCATCATTTCCATTACTCGTTGTAAAATCCACTTTAAAATACCTTAGATCATTAAATGCATGAAAATACGGTTAAATTAAAACTTTTCAGTTAATTAATATACGGCATGAATCATGAACATCTAATACGAACATTACGTATATTAATTAATTATTATAAGTATTATGTACATTAATATTCTTATAAATACATGATAAGTATTTACGTATAATACTTAAAAACATACGAGAAATAAAACACGACCCTTAAATAAGAACATACATGAATAATATTTGAGCATGAAAAATAAAACGAATGTATGTGGGTGTGTGTGCATGTGGAGTCCAACAAGGAGGAAGGGAAGGGCCTTGCCCCAACCCATTATTAATCCAAGTCTTAAACAAATAAAACTCTAGGAGATTTCATAAATCACATTTACAAAAAATAAAATAAACCCTAAAACTCTTTTGGTGCTTCTCTTTTGTCCGCGACATACCAACACCACCACAAGGACAATTTTTGCTTTTTGATCTTTGATTATAACGGTATTGTGTTCGTGTTTCAAACCCTTTAATCATACGCATACGGTATCCTCAATTCTTTGTTCTTTTAATTTAATTATGATTGATTGTTTAAGAACCATTATTAAGAAATCATAAAAACATGTAATTAAAAAGATTAATTATGATTGATTGTTTTGCTCGGGTAACACGCAAACCGTGACCAAGTTTGGTCTCGGTGGTGTTTGTTTTCCAACCAGTCGCAACCCTTATAGGGGCGGGGGTGGTTTTGGTGATGTAGCCGCAACCCCAATTGCACAAGCAGTGGGGTTCGTGGCTCAACAGTGGGAACCAAGACCATCAAAGGGATCGGTGGGAACAAGGTACAAGGCATGGGGAACCTTATCTAGGCCAGGGGCTACGTATGGGAATTAGTGGCACCGATAGTTATGCTGGTGGCTGCTGAGGTGGTCGGCCGCAAGTCACAGCCATACGGTTGTGTTGTTGCGCTGTTTTCGAGGCGATACCAAGACTTCCTATGGTTTGGGTGGAGTTCTCGTAGGGCTCGGTTAAGACCACATACACCAAGGGGGTGTTTGGCTAAGTTTTACTAAACATGTATTTTTATTTTATTAACTAATTAATTTAAGTTAATACATGGTAAATTAAATTAATTAATAAATGACTTATGTTATAATAAAAACCGTGGTATAAGTTATGTCCATTTTATTTAAATAAAACTTAGGATGAAATAATTATTATATAAATATTCATGTGCACTTAATTAATTAAAAAAACTTAACTTAATTAATTTATATCATTTAAAGGTAAAGTTTAATTATTTAATCATGTAATATTATTAATTAGTAAATACTTATGGTATCATGTATGTGACAATCTAACATTTTCAGGTAGTGAAATATTTTCTCGTATAATATTTTGAAACTTATTTTTGTGTTGGTTGACGAACTCACAATTTACGGATTTAAATTTTGGCTTACGTGCATAATTTGGCGTCTTTTACGACTAAACCGGAAACCTTAGGATTACATATTTACGTTTTCGAACTCCTTTTTTCATGAGACAATTTTTATTGGATTCGTTTTGTGACGGTGATTCATAATTTATAAGAACATTTTTCGTAAAACGATCCGAGGGCACGCAAATCGAGAAAATTAGAATCGAGAAATACCCGTAAACTAGTGAGATGGGACAAAATACATTGTCCCACCCCACTAGCTTAATGGGACGGCACACTTGACACCACAACACTAATGTGGCATCAAGTTTAGCTTACACATTACATGTGTAAGCCATGCTTACATGTTAAGCTAACTTTTCCCACTTAACACCAAAACTAGCTACTTGTTTTCATTTCCATCTTTCTCACATGCAAAACCAACATCAAACTCTCTCAAACTCTCCCTTGTGCCGTCCTAAATAAGCCAACAAACACCCCATTTGATTTCTTCTAGCCATGAACAACATGTTTACTAGCTCTATTAAGGAGTATTCTTGAAGCCTTGCTCATTTGGTGGCCATATTAACATCTTTGGAGGTGATTTTCTTGTGTCCTAGGGCTGATTTTCCAACCTATGTTCTTGATATTTGATAGTCTTGGAGATACTTGTTGTGTTCATCAAGTTCTTGTCTTCCTGAAACAAGAAATCCACTTGTATTGGTAAAGAAGATCATCCTCTCCATTTTTCTCTTGTTATTTTGTAAAGAACAAATGTATTTTCTTTCATTTTGTATATATATATGATGTATATATGATGATAAAAATGTTGTGTGGGGATCAAGTGTTGATAAATATGCTTAAAAATGATGATAACTATAAGAAATGAAGCTAAAATCTTGATTATTTAGTTGGCTGTATAAAAACAGTAGATAACTAAAAGATGAACTGATAAAATTGCATGGTTTGATCCATTTACAGTAAGTAGAAGTTTTTATACACATGTCAGAGTTGGCCATGCAATGGAATCAAAATAATGAGTGAGATATGATCAAAACAAGTTAGGTGGTATAATCTGAATAAGCAGTTTTGTAGGGACTGTTAAGGCAAGTTAAACTCAAAATGGGCAGTATCTATAACTAAGTTAAATGTAGCACATAATATGAAGATCATGTCATCCAAAAATTAGCTTCTAATTCATTATAGAACTCTAGATATGTTAAAAATGGTGAACATGAAGTAAAAATCAGATTTTTGGAAATAATGTTTATTATTATTATTATATAAGCACTCATATTATAATGTATAAAATGTAAAAATATAAACCCACTAACTTATAAAACTTATTTATATAAATGTATAAAAGGTTAATTAAATGGGTAAATTATATAAATGGTGGTGAAATAATATTTATAAGTAATAAAAACTATAAACTTGATTTTTACGACTTTTTCGGCTATTGCCGTAAAATTAACGTTTTTTGCCAAATAAAACTTAGACGACCAAACCCGTCTAATGTAAAGTTTATAAAAGTCATATACTGATGTATAAGTAACTAAGACAAGTAAAAACCGATAAAACCCGAACTATAAGAAATACGGACATTTACGAGCTAACTAAACATATTGGACTAATAATTGGACTTAATAAGATAAAAACTTGTAAAAAGAACTTATTGGGCTTAACCGATTTGGGCCCAACATGAAAAGTATATATACTGATAATATAGGTATAAAAGGGATAAAAACAAGTTAAAGAACTTATAAAAGACTTAATGGACTTAAAATAGGTAAAATCGGTAAAACTAGTGAACTAGTAAAACGTTACCAAGACGTAAACACTAAAATGAGTAAACAAGGATGTATAAACCCACTTGATCATCATCATATGTACAAAATCATCATATGTATATTGTTATTTTGATAAAAGTCATTGGACCGAGTCTAAGACCGATTATTATTTATATAGGTTTCCGTGACCGAAGCACGCCCGTAGCCGATAATCCGCCTTTCATTAACAACGTGAGTTCATAGCCTCGCACTCTTTTAAATGTTTTATAAAATGATTTATAAACCCGCGAGGGAGATAACATGCGAGATTTTATAAAAATAGAACACAAGTAGTCCCGATTGTATGCTTAATGATATGGACCCGAATGATGCTATGACCCTATATACGAGACTAAAAGGATTATTAGTAGTTAGGTTATGTCACTTAAAGTCCCATTAGCATGAATTGTGAACTACTGGGATTTGGTAGACGCTTATGCATTTGATAGTACTATTTGGGGACGATCACCCCAGTTCGCGCCTTGACGGTTGATCCCGTCGTACCACATTGATTGGTAAGCGAATTTATGTATGAGAAGATTCCATAGCGTGATTTTTGTGACGACACGCTAACTTAGATGGGCAAATTGTTTGTCGGGTTCGCGGCCCGCTGTTTTCATAGTAAGGTAACAATGTCATGCGGCTAATAATAATCCTATACAATGTATTGTGACACCCTAGAACCAAGGTCATTAACGTTACCCTAAATTACGCTAATTTTTGAAATTTTTAATAAATTTTAATTTCTATATATATAAGTATATTGGTTAAAGACGATGTTCGAGGTTATAATTTTTACGATTGACGATTCAAGAAGGACGATGACGATTACGATCCCGATGGATGCCCAATTTTATATAATTATTGACGATTTATCGATAATGTAATTTTTCGAGAATTTTATTTACGGTTCGTGTTAAGTTGAGTCGGGTGAGTTTTATAGCCTTCCGAGTACATTTAAAGTATCCCAAAGATATTTTGGAGTGTTCGGGATGATTTCCGACTCCCGTAAAATTTTCAAAATTGACTAGTAAGTCGAACCCGCAAAGTTTTGAGGACGTTTTTAACTTAAGGCCAAAAGAAACCTTTATTTGCAATTTGGTCCCTCCCAATCACACAAAAATGCACAAACACAAACACATAGTAACATTTCACAAAAACAAAATCAAAACTCTCCCTCTCTTGCCCTCTAGCCGACGGTCACCCCCAAACCCACCAAGAACACCATCAAAAAATTTTTCTACTTGATTTTCATTGAAATTAAGGTTAGACCACATCTAATCTTGTCATTCCCCACCTTTCTATGTACTTAAATCCCACATGCATTCAAATAAATTTTCCAAAATTTTTCAAGAACAATCAAATTCGTTTTTGAGGCTAATTGTGATGATGCATGTTAAATTCATGCCTAGTGTGAGTATAATCACCAATAAAACCCACCAAAATCAATTTGGTTGTGGTGATTTGGTCACCCAAACCCCACGGCACAAGGGGTGTTTGGGGAGCCATGGTGGTTGATGAATTTTGAGCATTATCTTGTGTTTGGTTTAGTGTTTAGTGATGTTTTAAATAGGTTTAAGTGGTTGCATGTTTGTTTTCTTTAATTTTAGATTATGAGGTTGATTGATCAATAGGGGTAGGACTGAAAATTTGTGTTTGGATATGTTTGGGAAAGCTTAGGATGATGCCTAGTAGTGATTAGTAGGTTTGGAATCGAGTTTAAGCATGGTTTTGGTATAGCCAAATTTAGGCAGAAAGTTTAAGGTCATTTTATAAAAATTATTTTTCCTACAGGTCTTGAAAACTAAATGTAGTTGTAGAGGGTCTTCTTATCTTTAATTTGGTATAAGGTAGAGCCCGTGACTCAAAACGAGCTAAAAGTTATGAGGTTTTAAAGATCGAGTACCGGGAGACGAGAACTTTCATAATCCGAATTTATGTATAGTTTTAGTCAAATCCCGAGGACCACAAGTATGAATGGGTAAATGGTCAAGGGTCAAATTTTGGTCACAAACCTGTGTAAATGAGTCTATAAGTTGACTTAGGAGTCAAAGAAGTCAAAGGTACATTTCAAATGGGTCAAAGAGGTCAAAGTTGGTCGAAGTACAATTTCAGCCCGTAAAATGTAGTTTTTGAAAAGCGTTGAGTAACGAGTCGTAAAAGTAAAAACTTTTATTGGGATTAAAAACATGTTATCTACAGGTCTTATAGGATTTTTGAGAATTTTGTCAAATTTTATAAGAATGGTTAAGTAGAGCAAAACAGGCCGTACTTTCGGTAAGTACCGGCGGAAATGGATAAAAAAATAGATAGCGTAAATAATAAGAACGAATGGTGTAAAATGAGTGATGCTTGTTGTTTTGTTTTGGCGTGAGTTATAATTGTCCTAAGTGACTATTATTTATGTATTTTATACAGTACCGTAAGGTATTTAAAATGAGACTACTCATTACGCGTTATTTGTTGATAGGTGTTGATTTACCCGGGCATCCATATCGTCGTCAGTGATCATCTCTCGAACTACCGACTACTTAATATATAAGGTGTGAATTTATAGCCTCGCTTATATTTATTTCAAACTGTTTTACCCGCGAGGGAAATGCATGCTAGTTTTTAAAAGGAACGTATATCATGAATGATTGTTAGACCCGAAAGTTGCCTTAGAAATTGTGTTGAGTACCAAGTTGCAAAAGTCCCTAAAATCATGAACTATTAACTATTGTCCTGCCCTCGAGTAGGGGGAAATAGCCGCTTATGCAATTTGTAGTACTACGGGGCTAACGACCCAATGCTAGCCGAGAAGCTGTACGTTGAGTAAGTTCTGCGGTAGATTATCTTGTATGAGAAATAAGGTATAATTGCAACTGATGCCTTTAGAAGGGGCACTGGTTTCATCTAAATCACGCCGGTAATTATTACGCGGGTGATTGAGTTAACGGATTAGTGTCATGAGCTTAAACACAATTGTCAGTATCCTGAATATAGATTGTTTGATCGACAAGTCTATAAATGATCACGAATGGTTTTTATTTTATATACGTTCAAATGAATTGTAAAACCTATGAATTCCACTCAACGTTTTCGTTGACCAAATTTTGGCATGTGTTTCAGGTAACCGCTGAAGTGTAGAATGGAGCATGCATGGGATGGATGTTGTGTGTATGGCTTGGAGTCCGCTTGTTTTTCCTCCTTTTTCTACTTAAACAATTTTAAGTTTTAATGTAATGTTGTTGGGAAACTGAAATTCTTGGGTTGAGATTCATGGGGACCGAAAACGCTAAACTCTGTTGTACCAAGTGGGGTTGGAAAAACCGTGGACATGTATCATCTAACAATTTCTAATTCAAGTTTTAAGTTGACGTCTTTTTAGCGTCGTTTGATATATCTTGTGTGCAATGAATACTGTGTAGCACCCAATGTTGTAGTTCCGCTGCGCATAGCATTTGTGGGGGTGTTACAGATTGGTAATCAGAGCCATGAGTTATAGAGAACTAGGTCGTTTTTGAAAATCCTAAACTATAACTTTTGGTGTCGTAAGAAATGGTCCAAGCACACACAACTATCCTGCATGGCTCCGGTAAGATTTATTTTTTGTAATTGTGGCATTTGACGTATACTTTTGAGTGAAGTATATATGTGGGTAATTATTACGTAAGTATGGAGATTACTATATGTAGACGCTGAATTTTACGTGGAATATCCGACATCGTAATTTTTGTATTAATCATGCATGAGCATCATATTATTACATTTCGGGCATATGTACCACCTTTGCATTGCATTTGCATGCATGTATTTATAACTATTGTATAATTACTTATGTACCCTCCGAAATTCGCTGTTATTGCAGGAATGGCCGAGGTACCGCCTAATGATAATGGAAACGATTACGTCGTAGGTCGCGAAGGGGGAAGTGTTGGAACAGCAGCTGAAGGACAAGCTGAGACGAACGATGTACAAGCCCAGGACCCCGACCAAAGGAGAACTACTTGCCCCAGGCCTATGCGTACTTCCCATCTGGTTGGTGCACCAGATATCCCCAGAAGAGCCGAAGGTGCAGTGAGTGCAAATTCTCTTCATCAAGGCATCTCAAGAATTTGCTGCCCCGGACCGAGAGTTCATCATGACGTACGACGGGTTGTGAGAGGTTTGGACGAATCAATGTGCATGCGGTATGTAGTGGAATCAAGGGTGATCAGTAGATTCGACGAGAATGAAAGGGCAGATCAAAGACTGTTGGAAAGGACTACAAGAATTGAGTATGATGGGATAGTAAACAAAAGTGACATCAACAGTCTAAGATCAATGGTTGCAAATTTAAGCGCTAGTCTTGACCGTGTTAGGGAAGATCAAGTGAGGTTGTCGAGGATGCAGAGTTGGGAGCATCGTGTGAGAGCATCATTGCCCCCGGATTGGAGATTCGTGGACGATTTGGAGATGGAGGCCAATGACTTCATGATTCAGCCACCTACTAGAGGTGCTTGTATTACGGTGGGAAGTCAGGTAGCGATTGAGTGTGGGTCTACATCAGGGACGAAAAAGGAGACGGAATGTGGGCCGGATGATAAAGGAAAGAGAAAAATGGATGATGTGGATGAGGACGATAGTGATGAGGAACCCGAGGAAGATGATGACGAACCGCCATCCAAGAGGCCGTGTGGATCACCACATGCCTAGTTGCTTGTTTTGTATTTTTCTTTGATCATTGTAATAGAACTGTTTTAGACTTTTGTATGATGGCATTATGACGAGAAATTTGAGGACTTAAGTTTTGTGGTGAACGATTGTAGTGGCAATACTTGTCACGATTTTGGTTAATTATCAATACAATCCATGTTACCTTTCATGATCTGTGATATGTCTTAAATTTGATCTTTTGTGATGTGAATTGATGAATATTAGTGACTCTGTAGTGATGTGTCGTTGTAGGTATATTATGTATCGGAAACTTGATATGTATACTTACATTGTTTTTCTATTTTTCCTGTCTTGCAGAAAGAGATATTCGATAACACCATGCCTCCAAAGTTGACCGCCGATCGTGTAAACACAATGATTCAGGAAGCTATAGCAAATGCGTTGGAAGCGGACCGAGCCGGGAGAAATCAGGACCAGGGAAGGAACGCGGGGAGACAGCAAGCCCCGAGAGTGTGTACCTATTTTAGCTTTATGAAATGCGGTCCCACGCAGTTTTGTGGAACGGGTGGAGCTTTAGAACTTAGACGATGGTTGGAAAAGGTTGAAAGTACGTTCGAAATCAGCGGTTGTGCAGAAGCGGACAAAGTGAAGTTTGCGGCTGCTACGTTTCTTGATGATGCGTTAAGTTGGTGGAATACTCAGGTAGCTACGGTTGGATTGGCTGTAGCGAATGCAAGGACGTGGAATGCGACAAAAGCTCTGTTGACTAAGAAGTTTTGCCCGGAAGAGGAATTGGGGCAATTGGAGGATGAGTTGAGGCACTTGACCTTGAAGAACAATGATATCGCTGCCTACACTAGGAGGTTTAATGAGTTAAGCCTTTTGTGTCCAGACATATTTGCCAATGATGCCAAGAAAATGAAGCAGTACATTAAGGGTTTATCCAGCAATATCAAAGGTGAAACAACTTCGTCAAAACCTGGATCGTTCGATGAAGCGGTCCAGATGGCTCACGCATTGATGGACGTCAAGCTCCAGGACAAGCAGAACTCCATTGCTGAAGGCAACAAGAGGAAATGGGAAGCGGCACAAAGCAATCAATCCCAGGGCCAGAACCGAGGTGGAAATCGAAACAACCATGGGCCGAACCGAAATCAGCAGTTTAACCAAAGAAGGAACGAATGGATGAGGGCAGTGACGAACCCTAGAGGTGTAAAAGTGAATCCCCATTGTGGTAGGTGCAATTTGTACCATGTCGGGAATTGCCCGCCTGCATGCGGCAAGTGTGGAAAGGCAGGTCATAGGACTTCTGGTTGCCGAACGGGAGGAGTAGCCACTGGGGCTAATGCTATCAGAATGAGGGGATGTTATGGTTGTGGAGAGAGAGGTCATGTGCAAGTGAATTGCCCGAAGGCAGGAAACAAGCGGGGAGGTAACAACGCGGCTGCTGTGTATCAAGTGGGAACGGCTGATAAACCACAGGGTCCTAATGTGGTTACCGGTACGTTTTTGCTAGACGCTTGTTATGCTAGTATTTTGTTTGATTCTGGCTCCGACAAGAGTTTTGTAGATGTTAAATTTAGTCGTCATATCGATAGAAAACCGGTGTTGTTAGCGACTAGTTATAACGTTGAGTTAGCCGATGGAAAAATTGTTAGTACGAATTCTATACTGAAAGGGTGTACCTTGAAGTTAGGAAATTACGCTTTTAGAATCAACTTGATGCCTATAGAGCTAGGATCGTTTGACGTGATTGTGGGAATGGATTGGCTAATGGCGCACAGTGCTATGATCGTCCGTGGCGAGAGATTAGTTCAGATTCCGTTGAGGAATAAGGTTTTGACGGTAAAGGGAGACGAATGCACTTCTCGTTTGAAAGTGATTTCCTGTTTGAAAATGATGAAGTACGTAGAGAACGGATTCGATGTGTTTTTGGCACAAGTTTCGAGTGATGGTAATTTAGAGGTGTTGGGAATAAATTTAGGCCAGAACACTTGAACGCTGACAAGAACAACTTAAGCGTTGACAAGAGCAAAGTGAGCGCTGACAGCATAAGCGTTGACAAGTTAAAGTCAAGCGTTGATAGATTGAAGACAAGCACTGATGGAAGATGTGAGCTACACGTTTATTATATTCTAGAATACTTCTAGTAAGGATAGAGACGACAATGTATTTTCTATGTTTATCTTTACCTAGAATAGTTGATTCGTAGCTTATTGTACAAGACTTCTTGTTCTATAAAAGAAGATCTTTTAGGTTAAAGTTTTACATAAGTTTTCATAAGTTTTCGATTGTTAAACCCTTTCATTGTAACCAAGTACGATTATTCTAATACAAGTGAAAGTTTGTTTAACATCATTGTGTTTTAGATCAAGTGTTAATTCCGCATAACACTTTGTTACTTTATTCATAAGCAAAGGTTTCTCTACGTGTAGTACTTGATTTAATCTCGTATACACAAAGCTTAATCGATCTAAGTTTGGGATCAACAAGTGGTATCAGAGCTTGTTGAGAAACTTTTGATCTTTAAGTAACACAAGAACCCTAAAACACCAAACCCTAAAAACCCTAAATTCTCAAAATCCTAAAAACATCATTCTGGCACAGATCAACCTGCTTCTTTGCTACAAAACAACTTCTCAAACCCTAGCATCAAAATTCCCATGTTTGATGCCAGGAACTTTGAGCTTTGTAAGTCAAATTTTGAACAATACATAGCTATTCATGACTACACTCTTTGGGAGATTATCGAATATGGGAACACATTCGATAAAGCAGCAAAGATTACTGCTGCAATTGCCACAAGGACAGCTGTTCCTAATTGTCCTGAATCTGATAAGGTGGAAAAGCCTAAAGATGGGAGAGCTGTTGCTGTTGAAGATATAGCCAAGAAGAGGGTGGACATGAAAATCTTGAATATCCTGAAACATGCCCTAGGTCATGAGAATCAGCACAAGTACAAACGTTTTGAGTCTGCAAAAGAGCTTTGGGAAGCTCTTGAAGTAGCACATGGTGGCAATGCTGACACAAAAGAAGAAAAGAAGAAGCAACTATTGCATGAGTATGCTGTCTTTAAAGCTCAACCTAATGAGAATCTCAGCAGTGTGAGAAGTAGACTTCTTGACATCACAAGTCAACTTTCCTTCATGGGAAAACAGATTGATGACCCTGAATTGAATGCTACTTTTCTCAAAAGCCTTGGTGATGTATGGAAGATTGAGACAAGATCCATTCTTGTCAATAACACCCACAAGACTTCCAGGTTTGATGACATCTTCAACAAACTAAGATTGTTGGAGAATGAATGGCAATTGGAGAGTGATAACAAATCTTCCAGCAGCAACATGGCCTTCTTTTCACAAAGTGAAGGCCAATTTGATTCCATGAACTTCTATGGACATTCAGCCACTGGATCTCAAGGTGTCAGCGCTGGATGTCAGTCTGTCAGCGCTGGATCATATCCTGTCAACGCTTTGTACTCAAGCGCTGACACACACAATCATGGCGCTGATAGAATTAAACCTGCTGGTTTTGATCTTGATACTGTGTGTGCATTCATTGCTTCTTTGCCCAGTGATTCAAGGATTACATATGAAGATCTTGAGCAGATAAGTGATGAACAATTGGAAGAGATGGATATAAAGTGGACTATGGCTCTTGTAAGTTTAAGAGCAAACAGGTTCAATAAAAGGTTCAAGAAGAAGATGACCTTTAATGCTAAGGATGTTGCTGGCTTTGACAAGTCCAAGGTGGAGTGCTACAACTGTCATAGGATGGGGCACTTTATGAGGGAATGTAGATCTCCAAGGAGATCTGATGCTGGGAAGCCTTCAAGCCAAATGATTAAGAGCCCAGATCCCAAGGCTATCGTTGCTGTTCAACAAATTGATGGTGTTGGAGAATGGGATTGGAGCTGGATGGCTAAGAATGAGGAAGAGGACAGAGCTTTGGTTGCTGAAGTTAAAGAAGAGCATGCTGAATATGCTCTCATGGCACACTCCTCCTCTTCATCAGATAATGAGGTATATGATGATGCTTTCTGTTCTAAGGGTTGTCGTTTAAATACTGAAAAATTAAAACAAGAGATAGTTAAATTATTAGATGAGGCAAGTACTGAAAGATGCAAAGTATCTAACTATCAAATTGCTCTTACCCAAACAGAAAAGACAGTATCTGAGTATAAGAAAATGGAGTTTGATTTAAAGGATCAAATAAATATCTTAAAACATGAGTTACATCAGAGTAAGGATGTTCAAGATATAGTAAATAGGGTTAATCTTGATTTGATAGCTCAGTTAGAGGAGGCTAACAAAAATAAAGATAATGTGAGTCTTAAAATCCAGAGATTTGATAAGGCCACACAATCCCTAGGAGAGTGTGTTAGTAAACAAAGAGACTCTAAGGATATGAGTGGGATTGGGATGAATAATTATACTGTTGTTCCACCACCAGCTGGGGATTTCTATGGTGTCCAATCAAAGGACTTATCTTGGACTGGCTTGCCAGAATGCCAAGAGGAGGAGTTTATTCCTCCACCTAGAGTGACTTCCCCAGTTGAGGAATATCAGCAAAAGCTGACTGACCTAGAAGAGTGGAAGAAAGCTAACCACACTTTGTTTGTTAAGGGAGGGTTGTTGTGTGAAAGTCCAAATGAGCCCACACCAAACATGATACCAATTGATGAGTCCATTGATCGTAAACCTATTAAGATCACACACCCTACCACTGGCAAAGCTGTTGACCTTGGCCCACAAACTGTTAGAAAACCTAGTGTTAAGTATGCAGAGATGTATAGGAATACTAGGTCACCAAAAAGCCAAGTTAGTGATCATGGAACAGGCTTCTTTGCTTCTAGACCTAAGACTATGTCTAGAAAAGATTGTTACACATGTGGTAGCTTCTCACATTTGGCCTACAAATGTGTCAATGCTTCCAATGTCAACGCTGATAGGAACCATTTCAGCGCTGACAAAAGTCAACATAGGTCAAACACTGTCAGACCCAATACCTTTGTGAACAAAAGTTCACAAGTTGTTAGACCAGCCCCATTCTTTTCTAGAGGGTCTAACACACAAGGCCTAAGACCTTTTCAAAAGTCAAACACTTGGTCAAATAGGCAATGGGTTCCTGTAGCAAACCCTAGGTTCAACGTTGATAAGAGTAATCGGGGCGCTGACAAGAGAAATTTCAGCGCTGATAGACACACTGCTAAACCTAGGTATTTGCAACCACAGGGAAATAGGTCTAAAGCTTCTACTAGCTTAACATGGAGACCAAAACAAGACCAGAACCCTAATTCTACTGGTATTTCTATGACATGCAACAGGTTTCATTATATTTCAAAGGCATTGTCAACACCAATTGGGGTTAACTGGGAATTTCATTCAAACAGGGATGAAAATGGGGTTGTTATGAGAACCAAGTCTGTTCTTGTTGAACAACCAAATGAATCCAAGTCTTCCAAGGCTTGGGTTCCCAAAGAAAACTAATGTGTTTTCTTTATGTGCAGGGCATTCAGAAGAAGATCAATGATTATGGATACTGGGATAGTGGATGCTCAAGGCACATGACAGGAAAGGAAGACTATCTGACAAATTTCTCTCCTATTCAAGATGGTGATAAGGTATACTTTGGAGGGGGCTACGGCACCATCACTAGAAAAGGAACCCTTGTCACCAACAATCTACGGTTTGAGAATGTCTTCTTGGTAAAAGATCTGGATTATAATTTGTTTAGTGTATCACAAGTGTGTGATAACAAAAATAAGGTTCTTTTCACAGATACTGAGTGCTTGGTGTTAAGCAAAGATTATAAGCTCCCTGAGGAGAAATACATAGATTTTAGAACACCAAGGCATAAAGACATATATAATGTGAATCTTAATGGAATTAAGGTAAATAATAAAATGTCATGTCTGTATGCTAAAGCCTCAGTTGATGAAAGTAATCTTTGGCACAGGAGATTAGGGCACATAAACTTTAAGAATATTAATAGGCTTGTGAGACTTGGTTTAGTCGATGGTTTGCCTGAAAAGGCTTTCCACAATGACCACTCTTGTGTTGCATGTCTTAAGGGCAAGCAGCACAAGGTCTCATTCAGGTCTAAACAGGTGCACTCTAGTTCTAAACCACTTCACTTATTGCATATGGACCTCTTTGGTCCAACTAATATAGAAAGTTTGAAGGGTAAATCATATTGTTTTGTTATTACTGATGATTACTCCAGGTTTACATGGACTTTCTTTTTAGCCAAGAAAAGTGAAATTGCCCTAAGTCTGATTAATTTCATTACCCAGATAGAGAAGAAGAATGGTAATGAGGTCAAAATTATTAGAAGTGACAATGGGGGTAAGTTTAGAAATCAGTTGTTGGATGATTTTTGTGCCAAGAAAGGGATTACTAGGCAGTTTAGCATAGCTAGAACTCCACAGCAAAATGGAGTTGCTGAAAGGAAGAATAGGACCCTTATTGAAGCAGCCAGAACCATGTTGGCTGATGCCCACTTTCCTATAGCCTTTTGGGCTGAAGCTGTTAACACAGCTTGTTATGTTCAAAATAGGGCATTGGTCAACAAGATACATAATAAGACACCTTATGAATTACTTTGGGGAAGGAAGCCAAATATTGGTTTTCTAAAGCCTTTTGGATGTCATGTAGTTGTTCTAGAAACTAGTGAGGCCCTAGGTAAATTTGATTCAAAAGGTGATGAAGGCTACTTCATGGGTTATTCAGTGCAGAGTAAAGGATATAGGGTTTACATTAAAAAGGAAAAACGTATACTTGAAAAGGTACATGTTAGGTTTTTAGAAAGTAAACCTAGTGATCCTGAGAGTGGTCCAAATTGGTTGTTTGACTTAGAACCTTTATCTAGAGCTTTAAATTATATGCCTGTTACTGATCCAGACATTGTGAAGGTAACTTCAAGTGTTTTGGAAAAGAGAATTGGTAATGTTTCAGGTATACAGGTTGCTAAGGAGGATAGACCACCAGCAGTTAAATCATCTCCCACACAAGAATTTGTTACACTTCCTATATGGACAGATGAGTATTATGCTGCTGCTACTGCTGCAAGGAAAGATAATGGTGGTGATCAAATACCACCAAATACAAACATGCATGATTCTTCAGGCGCTGACAAAGGGAAATCAAGCGCTGACACGACCAATTCAGACGCTGATGGCTCCAACGCTGACAACAACAGTTCAAGCGTTGTTAGCCCAAACGCTGATAAACAAGGATCAGACTTTGGAGACACCTTTACACAGCTTTTCTCTTCTCATTTTGAACAAGGTGGACCTTCTAACGTCCATGAAGAGATTTCTGTTGATCAAGAAGAATCTGAAGAAGATATTGGCAACATGGAGCGTGAAGTTGAGGACACCAGACTTTTTGAAGGAGGAGTTCTCACTACCATAGCAAAGGATCACCCCACATCTCAAATCATTGGTGATGTTATGGCTCCAGTTCAGACAAGAAGATCCCATCAAGGTCTTGGTGGATTTATTGCCAATATACACAAGAAGGTTGATACCCCTCTTGTACAAGCATGCTTGTTTGCCTGTTTTCTGTCACAGGAAGAACCCAAGAAAATTTTTGATGCTCTCAAGGAACCAAGTTGGGTGGAAGCAATGCAGGATGAGCTTCACCAATTTGCTATACAGGATGTTTGGGAGCTGGTTGATTGTCCTAGATATGTGAGACCAATTAGGACAAGATGGGTTCTAAGGAACAAGAAAGATGAAAGAGGTATTGTGGTCAGAAACAAGGCACGTTTGGTAGCTCAGGGTTATACACAAGAGGAAGGCATAGATTATGAAGAAGTCTTTGCTCCAGTTGCAAGAATTGAAGCTATCAGAATTTTCTTAGCTTATGCTTCTTGCATGAACTTTACTGTTTATCAAATGGATGTGAAGAGTGCTTTCCTCTATGGCACAATTGTTGAGGAGGTTTATGTAATGCAACCTCCTGGTTTTGAAGATCCTGAGAATCCAGACAAGGTTTATAGAGTGAAGAAAGCAATGTATGGACTTCATCAAGCCCCAAGAGCATGGTATGGTACATTGTCCACCTACTTGGTGGAAAATGGTTTCAAAAGGGGCACCATAGATCAGACCTTGTTTACAAAGAAGAAAGGAAAACATGTGTTGCTTGTGCAGGTCTATGTTGATGATATCATTTTTGGGTCTATTGATCCAAAAATGAGTGAGGACTTTTCCAAGCTCATGACAGATAAATTCAAGATGAGTGCAATGGGTGAGATGAACTTCTTTCTAGGTTTACAAGTTCAGCAGAAAGAAGATGGTATCTTCATCTCCCAAGACAAGTATGTAGCTGAAATCTTGAAGAAATATGGTTTTTCTCCACATGAGAAGGAGGCTTCCACTCCTATGGATAGGCAATACCCTTGGGGAAAAATTGGAGCTGGAAAGGATGTGGATGTTAGGCACTATAGATCAATGATTGGATCATTGATGTATCTTACAGCCTCAAGACCTGACATCATGTTTGCTGTGTGTGCATGTGCACGCCATCAAGTGACTCCCAAAGAATGTCACCTTTTTGCTGTGAAGAGAATTTTTAGGTACCTAAGATGTTACCCAGATCTTGGATTGTGGTACCCAAAAGATTCTCCCTTGGATCTTATTGCATATTCAGACAGTGACTATGGTGGTGACAAGTTTGATAGGAAATCCACAACTGGTGGATGCCAATTTCTTGGGAGCAGATTAATATCTTGGCAATGCAAGAAACAAACAGTGGTGGCAAACTCTACAACTGAAGCAGAATATGTGGCTGCAGCTGCTTGTTGTGGACAAGTCTTATGGATTCAGAACCAGCTGTTGGATTATGGGTATAATTTTATACATACCAAGATTTTTGTAGACAATAACAGTACTTTATGCATTATTAAAAATCCTGTACATCATTCTAAAACCAAACACATAGAAATTAGACATCATTTTATAAGAGATTGCTTTGAGAAAGGTTTAATACAACCAGATAGGGTAGACACAGAAGGTAATGTGGCTGATTTATTAACTAAACCTTTTGATGCTGGAAGATTTCAATATTTGGTAACAAATATTGGAATGGTTAATCTTACTTAATATGTGTTTTTGGAATCTTTTTGTAAAAGTATGTACAGGATAATGCATTGTTATTGGTCTTTGGGATGATTTAGATTTTCCACATTATTTTTCTAACACTGACAAAGGTAAATGTAACGCTGTCAAGTGTTATTTTGCCGTTGTGAGAGATATTATTGTCTAACGCTGACAAGAGTTCCTTCAACGCTGTTAAGTGTTGTCGGGACGCTGTTAGCAACAAATGTTAGTTTTGTGGTTTTCATCTAAATGTGCAGGTAATGGTAGCTTTATGTCATTGGATACAGAGTTGCTTATGGATCTTTGAAGAGCTATTTGGACATGTTTTGTTTATGGATGATGGTTGGAATATTTATATTCCTATCTTGACATAAATTTTTTATTGTTCATATATATATTTTAAGAACTCATGTATCATAGTTTGAGGGGAGGTTTAAGGAACCTTTAGGACTCTTGGGTATTCTTAGAATACTCTCATCACAATTCTAGATTGTGTCCACTGGTGAGTATGGGTTAGTTTTACTAAACCATGAGGCACTGTAGCATGCATAGTATATCAACTTTGCATGCTGCCAAGACATTTTTGGCCTAGAATTGGTTGTGGTCTGTTGGGAGGCTTGGGAATCCTTTTGATATGGGTTTTACCTGGGAGTAACAAGGATTTTATGAGGTAACTTGGTTGTTAAGAATTTTGGTTAGCAAGGGACACTAGAGGACTGTTATGTCTATCTTGCTTATGCAAGTGTGCATAACTGGACAGTGCTTGCCGCCCTATGATAATTATCAGCTTTTGGTTATCTTCTCTAGGATAAATTACTTGTTAAGGTCATTTTTCACTTTTTAAAACAATTTTATTTTTGGACGCTGACAAGATTTTTCCAAGCGTTGTTGTGACCAAAATGGACGCTGACATGGCTTTAGGCGAACGTTGACAAGATTATAGCCGTTGGGCGTTGATGGGTTATATTTGACCGTTGACAAACAATGGGACCTACCCAGTTGTAACTTTTTGACATATTTTCAAGCCGTAATTTTAGGAGTTGTTACTTTCATTAAATGCATGAGATAACTTATAAACTTTTTCAATATTTTCATGATTGATTTTTGAAAATCTTTGCCTATTTTTGGGCCAATCACGTGCATTCATCCACTCCTATAAATTTGGCTCCTATTTTAAACAGGGTATCTATAATTCTTGTCTAACACTTTTCTCTTATCAACCTTCATCTTTTATACATCAAATTAACAGCTTTCATCAATGGCACCAAGATTTAACTCAGCAGAATTGGATTTGGGGTTCAAGTCTCAACACAACATGATTGCTTATCTTGTTGCTGATAATACTTTGTTCCCTCAATACACAGAAATGGTGGAGTATTTGAATGCATCCCCATTAAGGTATGCTCTTTCTCATGCACCACTCATTCCAGTCACACACATTAAACAGTTTTGGAACACTATTAGTTCCTCAACAGTTAATGGAGTGACAACATTGAATTCTATTGTACATGGGAGACCTTGGGTGGTTACTGAGGCCTTGGTACGCCAGGCCTTGCATCTTAATGATGCTGATGGTATAACCATGCTTCCCATATCTGAAATAGAACAAGGGCTTAGGGCTTTGGGATACCCTATTCCTGATGAAGGTACTCTTAATAAGTACCATAAGCAGGAATTTCCCCCAGCCTGGAAGTACCTAATTCACATTCTCCTTCAATGTTTGAGTCCCAAATGTACTGCACACAATGAGATCAATAGATCCATTGCAACTGCTATTGTGTGTATTGCAACAGGGCAAAATTATAACTGGTCTAAAATGATTTTTGAAGGAATGTGTAAAAACAAGGGGACAAAAATGACTTTAGCTTATCCCCGTTTTCTGCAAATGGTTTTTGATGCTCAAAGATATTGTTCAAGGGATCACAATGACTTTTATAAGATCCCTGAACAAAAGAAGGCTATTTTTACCAAGATGAATTCACCACCTCATAGAGACCTACCATTAACCCAAGCCATGCTTGCTGTTATTGCAGCAGCACAACCTCAACCAGACCCCCAACCTCATATTGACCCTCAACCACAACTTGAACCTATTCCTGAACCTTTACCCTCACCTGACCAGATGCAAATAGACCAAAATCCCTTTGACGCTGACACATCTAATGTGGGCGTTGATATGCCTATTTCCACCGCTGACACCCAACCATCACAATCCCAAACACCCCTTAACCAACCTACATCTACACCATCTTCTACACCATCTTCCACACCACCTGAATATAGGTTGATTAAACGCCAAAGGACTGCTGGAGTGTTCTCCTCTGGTGGTCCTAGCCATGTAGCAGAGAGAACCACCACCACAAGTGTGGCTGGTGACCTGGATGAGGCTGGGGCTATTGATATAGGCTTAGATGCTGGTCAAGACAGTCCCAACATAATTAAGTCCTCATCCATGCCCAATGAACCTGACTTGGGAGGTCAAATCCCCATTTTGGAAGAGGGCAGACTGGAACCAATGACGCTTTTAGAATTGACGGCTGTCTGCATTAGCTTGCAAAAGCAAAATGCAGACTTAGTACAAATTGTCAGTAACCAAGGCCTTGAACTCAAAGAATTGAGGGAGAGGATTGTTGTTTTGGAGAGTGCTCATTCAAGGGGAGGTATGGAGGAGTCTTCCAAAGGGGAGGAAGATCAAAGAAATCTGAGTGATAAGAGCAGTCAAGATGGTCAATCATTGGATATTGCTGAAGCTCTTACTACATTGAAGGAACAAAAAGGTTTTGATACGTCCTTAATCTCTCCAACCAATTTAAATTTATCATTTACAGATATGTTGAGGGAGGTTACACAAGGCGCTGAGGGAAAATATTTGAGCGTTGACAAGACAAGTTTGGACGCTGACAGAAGTATTTTGGGCGCTGACAGAGGAAAATTGGGCGTTGACAGATCTGCATATGGAGGTGATGTATTCCAGTCATCATCTATCATTAAAGATGTTCCTACTCAGGTATTATCATCTACCCTACCAACAATTGAACCAACAGATAAAGGTAAGGGTAAGTTGGTAGAAGAAATTGTTCCAAAGAATGTAGCTCAGGTTGAATTTGATAGAAGATTGGCTGAGCAAATGATGGAACAAGGTGAGAAGGAAAAGTCACCATTTGTTGTGACTTCTGAAGAAGAAAGTGATGGAGCTAGCTCAGATTCAAGTGTGATGATTGTTGAACCAGAAAGACTTGAGTATGGTGATGAGCTTGCTAGGGAAAAGCTGAGAGATTTGAAGTTGCAAATTGATTTTGATATGCCAGAGGTAGTTCAGATGTACAATTCTTGGGAAGAAAGCTGTATGGATAATCCAGACTTGACCATTTCAGACCAGATATGGGGTTTGGAAATTCTTCTTAGAGTCCAGAAGGATTGTAAGGTGATGTTGAAGTACAAGGCAAGCAACATTCTCTCTGAATTGAAAAGGGATAGAAGGAAGCTCTACTTTATGTTGCTCAAATGTCATGGAGTTGGATGGACACATCAGAAGCTGAAGGCTTTGACATTTGATGAGTTAGAACATAGGGCTTATCCTATTTGTGTGAAAGTGCAAGAAGAAAACACTTTCAGACTTCTTTCAGATGAAAGAAAGGAGCAACTTGCAGAAGAGATGGCAATCAAGAAAGCTATGATAGTTCCTAGACCAGTAAAGAAGGGATTTATTCTTGAGTTTCCAAAAGATATGTCTCAACTATATCCAAGTGAAGCAATCATTAGAAAGAGCCTTAAGCTCTCCCCATTAGAAGCTTCAGATATGGTGCATGTGTTACCACTAGATTCCAGGAATCCAATTATAAGTTATGAGGAAGATGAATGTGGATTGTGGAAAATTGGAAGATTTGGCAAGGAGGTACACACTTTTACCACTCTCATATCTTTATTTGCAAGTTGTGACAGAGAAGACTTGGTAGACCTTTGGAGGTTGCTAGAAACCAAGTATGAGGCTGAAGCACCAACTTCAGCCAATGGAATAAAACTTTGGACTACATTCAAAAGAATGTGTGGGACAAAAGAAGAAGATCCTGAAATATGGAAGGATCTTGAAGATGACCTCAGTGGTCTTCAATGGAGGTTATATTCAGTTGCAGGTGTATACCATTTGAGTTCTACAAAGTTTGCTGAGTATTTACTTGTAGATGCTCAGTATTTCATATCCAAGGCTGTTTTGGAGAAGATGAAGGACACCCAGTTGGAGATAGACTATACAAGTGACGTGGCAAAGAATTTGATCAGATTTGTTTATTACCAATATGATAAGGTTTGTCAGACTCCTCCAAGTTCTTAATGTTTATTCAGAAACTTGATCATAAGAGTGGATATCAAGTTTAGGGGAGGATTGTTGGGAATAAATTTAGGCCAGAACACTTGAACGCTGACAAGAACAACTTAAGCGTTGACAAGAGCAAAGTGAGCGCTGACAGCATAAGCGTTGACAAGTTAAAGTCAAGCGTTGATAGATTGAAGACAAGCACTGATGGAAGATGTGAGCTACACGTTTATTATATTCTAGAATACTTCTAGTAAGGATAGAGACGACAATGTATTTTCTATGTTTATCTTTACCTAGAATAGTTGATTCGTAGCTTATTGTACAAGACTTCTTGTTCTATAAAAGAAGATCTTTTAGGTTAAAGTTTTACATAAGTTTTCATAAGTTTTCGATTGTTAAACCCTTTCATTGTAACCAAGTACGATTATTCTAATACAAGTGAAAGTTTGTTTAACATCATTGTGTTTTAGATCAAGTGTTAATTCCGCATAACACTTTGTTACTTTATTCATAAGCAAAGGTTTCTCTACGTGTAGTACTTGATTTAATCTCGTATACACAAAGCTTAATCGATCTAAGTTTGGGATCAACAAGAGGCAAGGATTGAAGAGGTACCAGTTATCTGCGATTATCCGGAAGTTTTTCCAGACGAGTTGCCGGGTTTACCGCCTGCCCGTGAGGTCGAGTTTCGAATTGATTTGGTGCCAGGAGCTGCGCCGGTTGCGCGTGCACCTTATCGCTTAGCACCATCTGAGTTAAAGGAGTTATCGGATCAATTGAAGGAATTGATGGACAAGGGATTTATTAGGCCGAGCTCATCACCTTGGGGAGCGCCAGTGTTGTTCGTGAAGAAGAAAGATGGTTCGTTTCGGATGTGTATTGACTATAGGGAACTCAATAAGCTGACGGTTAAGAATCGGTACCCATTGCCGAGGATTGACGATTTGTTTGATCAATTGCAAGGTTCCAGTGTATACTCAAAGATCGATTTAAGATCAGGGTATCATCAACTGCGTGTAAGAGAGGAGGATATTCCTGTAACTGCCTTTCGTACGCGGTATGGACACTTTGAATTTCGAGTGATGCCGTTTGGGTTGACGAACGCGCCTGCTGTATTCATGGACCTCATGAATCGCGTGTGCAAACCGTATCTAGATAAGTTTGTTATTGTTTTCATCGATGATATACTTATTTACTCTAAAAGTAATGAGGAGCACGAGAAGCACCTGAGAAAGATTTTGGAGTTGTTAAAGAAGGAGAAGCTGTATGCGAAGTTCTCGAAGTGTGAATTTTGGTTGGAATCAGTGCAGTTCTTAGGTCACGTGATTGATAGTAAGGGAGTACGTGTGGATCCTGCCAAGGTAGAAGCGATCAGGGAATGGTCAGCACCAACGACGCCGACTGAAGTTCGACAATTCCTTGGTTTGGCTGGGTATTATCGAAGGTTCATTGAAGGATTTTCGTTGATTGCAAAACCATTGACAAGGCTTACCGAAAAGAATAGGGTGTATGAATGGGGAATTGAGGAAGAACTTGCTTTCAAAACGCTCAAGGACAAGTTATGTTCCGCACCGATTTTATCATTGCCTGAAGGAACCGAAGACTTTGTAGTGTATTGTGATGCGTCTCGTAAGGGTTATGGAGCGGTATTGATGCAACGTGAAAAGGTGATAGCTTACGCGTCGAGGCAACTGAGGAAGAACGAGGAGAACTACACGACGCACGATTTGGAATTAGGAGTTGTAGTTTTTGCGTTGAAGTTGTGGAGGCACTATTTGTATGGGACGAAGTGTGTTGTATTCACTGACCACAAGAGTTTGCAGCACATTTTAGATCAAAAGGAGTTGAATATGCGACAGAGACGATGGGTTGAACTACTAAGTGATTACGACTGCGAAATTCGCTACCACCCTGGGAAGGCGAATGTTGTAGCGGATGCACTGAGTAGGAAGGAACGGGAGAAACCTTTGAGGGTCAGAGCTTTAGTGATGACTGAGAGCGTTGACTTAACCGAAACTATATTGAAGGCTCAAGAGAGAGGACTAATGAAAGGGAATGTTGAAGCTGAGAACTTGGGACGAATGTTGAAACCTCTTTTCGTGATTAGGTCAGACGGACTGAGATATTTTGAAAATCGGATTTGGTTACCATTGTGTTCATCTGAGGAAGGAAAGCCTGGAGTTCGAGAATTGGTTATGAACGAGTCGCATAAGTCGAAGTATTCGATACATCCTGGATCGGATAAAATGTATCACGACCTGAAGAAAGTTTATTGGTGGCCGAATATGAAGGCGGATATTGCTCGTTACGTTAGTAAGTGTTTGACTTGCACGAAGGTTCAAGCAGAACATAAGAAACCATCTGGATTGTTGGTACAACCAGAGATCCCAGAATGGAAATGGGAGAAAATCGTTATGGATTTCGTGACGGGTTTACCCAGAACTCCTAGTGGATGTGATATGATATGGGTAATAGTGGATAGGTTAACGAAATCTGCTCATTTCTTACCTATGAAGAAGACGGATAGCATGGAAAAGCTCGCCAGTGTGTACGTGAAAGAGATCGTCTGTAGACATGGAGTGCCGTTATCGATCATCTCGGATCGCGATAGTAGATTTACATCGGAATTTTGGAAATCGCTTCAACGTGCGATGGGCACTGAATTGAGTTTAAGCACGGCTTATCACCCGGAAACTGACGGCCAGAGTGAACGAACTATTCAGACGATGGAGGACATGCTCCGAGCATGCGTGATTGATTTTGGAGGAAGTTGGGAATGCCACTTGCCTCTAGTGGAATTTTCGTATAATAATAGTTATCATGCGAGTATCAAGGCAGCACCGTTCGAAGCATTGTACGGAAGGAAGTGTAGATCGCCTGTGTGTTGGAGTGAAGTAGGGGAAAGTCAATTGACTGGACCCGAAATGGTTTTAGAAACGACAGAGAAGATTGTGCAAATCAAGAACCGACTACTTGCTGCGAGAAGCCGACAGAAGAGTTATGCCGATAACAGAAGGAAACCGTTGGAGTTTGAAGTTGGAGATATGGTTATGCTCGAGGTATCGCCGTGGAAGGGTGTGATTCGTTTTGGGAAGAAAGGAAAGTTGAGTCCGAGGTATATTGGACCGTTTAAGATCGTCGAACGAATTGGACCAGTAGCGTATAGATTAGAATTGCCGAACGAACTTAGTGCTATTCACGACACGTTTCACGTATCGAACCTGAAGAAGAGTTTGGCGGATAAGGAATTGGTGATTCCTTTGGACGAGATTCGACTGGACGACAAAATGCACTTTGTGGAAGAACCTGTGGAAATTATGGACCGAGAGGTCAAGAGGCTGAAGCGTAGTAGAATTCCTATTGTGAAAGTCCGATGGAATTCTAAGCGTGGACCGGAATACACTTGGGAACGTGAGGACTTTTTCAAGGAAAGATATCCTCATCTGTTCCAGTAGAACGAAATGTGAGTACAAGAAGAGGCGAGCGCCGGGACGTCGCTCTCTTTAAGGAGGGGTGGATGTGACACCCTAGAACCAAGGTCATTAACGTTACCCTAAATTACGCTAATTTTTGAAATTTTTAATAAATTTTAATTTCTATATATATAAGTATATTGGTTAAAGACGATGTTCGAGGTTATAATTTTTACGATTGACGATTCAAGAAGGACGATGACGATTACGATCCCGATGGATGCCCAATTTTATATAATTATTGACGATTTATCGATAATGTAATTTTTCGAGAATTTTATTTACGGTTCGTGTTAAGTTGAGTCGGGTGAGTTTTATAGCCTTCCGAGTACATTTAAAGTATCCCAAAGATATTTTGGAGTGTTCGGGATGATTTCCGACTCCCGTAAAATTTTCAAAATTGACTAGTAAGTCGAACCCGCAAAGTTTTGAGGACGTTTTTAACTTAAGGCCAAAAGAAACCTTTATTTGCAATTTGGTCCCTCCCAATCACACAAAAATGCACAAACACAAACACATAGTAACATTTCACAAAAACAAAATCAAAACTCTCCCTCTCTTGCCCTCTAGCCGACGGTCACCCCCAAACCCACCAAGAACACCATCAAAAATTTTTTCTACTTGATTTTCATTGAAATTAAGGTTAGACCACATCTAATCTTGTCATTCCCCACCTTTCTATGTACTTAAATCCCACATGCATTCAAATAAATTTTCCAAAATTTTTCAAGAACAATCAAATTCGTTTTTGAGGCTAATTGTGATGATGCATGTTAAATTCATGCCTAGTGTGAGTATAATCACCAATAAAACCCACCAAAATCAATTTGGTTGTGGTGATTTGGTCACCCAAACCCCACGGCACAAGGGGTGTTTGGGGAGCCATGGTGGTTGATGAATTTTGAGCATTATCTTGTGTTTGGTTTAGTGTTTAGTGATGTTTTAAATAGGTTTAAGTGGTTGCATGTTTGTTTTCTTTGATTTTAGATTATGAGGTTGATTGATCAATAGGGGTAGGACTGAAAATTTGTGTTTGGATATGTTTGGGAAAGCTTAGGATGATGCCTAGTAGTGATTAGTAGGTTTGGAATCGAGTTTAAGCATGGTTTTGGTATAGCCAAATTTAGGCAGAAAGTTTAAGGTCATTTTATAAAAATTATTTTTCCTACAGGTCTTGAAAACTAAATGTAGTTGTAGAGGGTCTTCTTATCTTTAATTTGGTATAAGGTAGAGCCCGTGACTCAAAACGAGCTAAAAGTTATGAGGTTTTAAAGATCGAGTACCGGGAGACGAGGACTTTCATAATCCGAATTTATGTATAGTTTTAGTCAAATCCCGAGGACCACAAGTATGAATGGGTAAATGGTCAAGGGTCAAATTTTGGTCACAAACCTGTGTAAATGAGTCTATAAGTTGACTTAGGAGTCAAAGAAGTCAAAGGTACATTTCAAATGGGTCAAAGAGGTCAAAGTTGGTCGAAGTACAATTTCAGCCCGTAAAATATAGTTTTTGAAAAGCGTTGAGTAACGAGTCGTAAATGTAAAAACTTTTATTGGGATTAAAAACATGTTATCTACAGGTCTTATAGGATTTTTGAGAATTTTGTCAAATTTTATAAGAATGGTTAAGTAGAGCAAAACAGCCCGTACTTTCGGTAAGTACCGGCGGAAATGGATAAAAAAATGGATAGCGTAAATAATAAGAACGAATGGTGTAAAATGAGTGATGCTTGTTGTTTTGTTTTGGCGTGAGTTATAATTGTCCTAAGTGACTATTATTTATGTATTTTATACAGTACCGTAAGGTATTTAAAATGAGACTACTCATTACGCGTTATTTGTTGATAGGTGTTGATTTACCCGGGCATCCATATCGTCGTCAGTGATCATCTCTCGAACTACCGACTACTTAATATATAAGGTGTGAATTTATAGCCTCGCTTATATTTATTTCAAACTGTTTTACCCGCGAGGGAAATGCATGCTAGTTTTTAAAAGGAACGTATATCATGAATGATTGTTAGACCCGAAAGTTGCCTTAGAAATTGTGTTGAGTACCAAGTTGCAAAAGTCCCTAAAATCATGAACTATTAACTATTGTCCTGCCCTCGAGTAGGGGGAAATAGCCGCTTATGCAATTTGTAGTACTACGGGGCTAACGACCCAATGCTAGCCGAGAAGCTGTACGTTGAGTAAGTTCTGCGGTAGATTATCTTGTATGAGAAATAAGGTATAATTGCAACTGATGCCTTTAGAAGGGGCACTGGTTTCATCTGAATCACGCCGGTAATTATTACGCGGGTGATTGAGTTAACGGATTAGTGTCATGAGCTTAAACACAATTGTCAGTATCCTGAATATAGATTGTTTGATCGACAAGTCTATAAATGATCACGAATGGTTTTTATTTTATATACGTTCAAATGAATTGTAAAACCTATGAATTCCACTCAACGTTTTCGTTGACCAAATTTTGGCATGTGTTTCAGGTAACCGCTGAAGTGTAGAATGGAGCATGCATGGGATGGATGTTGTGTGTATGGCTTGGAGTCCGCTTGTTTTTCCTCCTTTTTCTACTTAAACAATTTTAAGTTTTAATGTAATGTTGTTGGGAAACTGAAATTCTTGGGTTGAGATTCATGGAGACCGAAAACGCTAAACTCTGTTGTACCAAGTGGGGTTGGAAAAACCGTGGACATGTATCATCTAACAATTTCTAATTCAAGTTTTAAGTTGACATCTTTTTAGCGTCGTTTGATATATCTTGTGTGCAATGAATACTGTGTAGCACCCAATGTTGTAGTTCCGCTGCGCATAGCATTTGTGGGGGTGTTACATGTATGCTATAAAACATAAATAATAAACGATAACGACGCTATTAACAATGAATATATTACCTATCATGGTAATATAGAGACTACGGTCTCATGGACGGTTTCAGATGTACGCTTGATTTATATATTGCCTGACTAGCAATATGAGGACTTACTTCCGATATTATGCGTGTGTTCTGATTTTAAATGATTGTAAATGATTGTTTTTATATAACGGTTTTCATTAAACTCTATGAATTCACTCGGCATTCGCTGATATGATTTTTGCATGTTTTTATCTCAGGTGCTTGAAGGTAATCCGGATGGAGATCGACTCTGATGGCCCACACTTAATATTAAAAATGTTCATTCGATCTGTGTTTTTTAAACTTAATGACCTGTATAATTTGGGACCTGTTGTACGCTTTTAAACCTTTTTATCGAATGAATGTTTGTTAAACCTTGTACAACCATTTTTATGTGTTGTCTATGATTGGAGTTATTGTGCTATCCCGTAACACTCTGAAAGACCCTTCCGCTGTACCGATACAAAAAATGAGAGTGTTACAGTTTGGTACCAGAGCTCTCGTTGTAGAGAACAAAAGATTTTAAAATCCAAGGTTTTGAACAAAACTTTTCAAAATCTTTTGACAATGAACATTTAAGAAAATATTTGAAAAATCTTTTGACTATAACTGTGCCAGAGATCTCTGACGTTACCAACAAGCCCTATTGAGAAGATACATATTTTGATATATATAATTTAATTTATATATATGTATATATCGCGATTTCATTACGTAATTGTTTAACTAGTATGTTATCTTAATACGAGATATATATATAAATGCAGATTGTCATGGCTGACCCTAATATTCCTGTAGAAAACCATGCTATTCCCGAACCTAATATAGAAGATGATCCTTATTTAGACTTAGTAGATTATGATATAGATGATGAGGGGAACCATTTGAGGATCCCGAGCCCGAGTTAGGACTAGGAGA
Source organism: Glebionis coronaria (assembly GCA_025667525.1). Lineage (NCBI taxonomy): Eukaryota > Viridiplantae > Streptophyta > Magnoliopsida > Asterales > Asteraceae > Glebionis > Glebionis coronaria. The sequence continues at coordinate 233,081,698 of CM046876.1, read as the reverse complement.
TCAGATTTCCCCTCAGGTTGACTTAGTAGAGAATGATATTCAGAATGTGGAGATTGAGAATGTGGATATTGAGAATGTGGAGATTGAGAATGCTGATATTGAGAACGATGATGAGATTGGGTTAGATGATTTAGATGACGAGATTGACGACGAGGATGTCGAGGAGGATGTAGGTATAGATATTGAGGTTGATGACGATGAGGAAGCCGAGCTTATTTGTCCGTATGATGTTCCAGAGGGCGAGCCTTTGCCCCCACCAGTTTGTTTGTCTGATTCTGAGGATGAGTTACCTAGGGATGAAATGTCTGAATCGTCTGAATCTGATTCTGAATCAGAGGAGGATGAGGATGAAGATGCACCTGACGGTACTGATGGTATTGCTACTCGTAGACGTGAGATAGGAGAGTGGTCTAGTACTCGAGAGGCTACTCATATTGATGGTCTTGCACCATGGGCCTTGAGACGTGATCTAGATGCTTCCCGTGTTAAAAGTTATATGACAGAGGTTGGATTAGGTGTTGTTCAGACTCAGGTTGCTTATTTGGAGTCGAAGACTAAGGTTGGTGAGAAAGAGCGAGAATTGCTTAGTTTGGATTTGAGTGATGTAGAACGTGGTTTGAATGAGGCTTTTAGGAGGTTATCGGTGTTGGAAAGTGGTGAGTATGCTGAAATGAAGAGAAAGGTGAACTCTATGGAAATTCAGTTGAGTGTGGCTCGTGCGATGCGTGAGAAAGCCGAAAAGGAGTTGAATATATCCGTGGGATGGAACAGTAGATTTTATGCCGACATGGTTGAAAGAGGAGTAATCCGTAAGCGCCCAGCTGAAGATGTGTCTAGTTATCGTCCGACGAAGATCCAGAAGACGATGGATGATGGACCATCTAGCAGTTCTCAGTAGACCAGTCTGTGTTTAGTAGTGACCTTTATATCTTTTGTGCTTTTGTAGCTTTGACTGAACCGACTTGTTAGTAATAGACTTGGCACAAATTTTGAGTATATATAGTGCTAGAACATTGATATGGGATGTACTAAGACAATACTTTTGTTTCAGATCGAATGAAATATGTATCTTGTCTTGAATTCCATATTGTGCCTTATTTGTACCTTGATTATGAATTCGATCCATATTATATGAATCCTTTGTTGGGTGAATGCTTAATATTTTGAAATTGTGAAATTATAGAACTATGCCGCCCAAGAAGGCTGTGACTGAGGATGATGTACGTAGGATTATTACGGAGCAAGTTACCGCATCTATGACTGAACTTATGGCAAATGCTAGAAATGAAGCTGGCGGTAGTGGAGCTGGCGGTAGTGGAGCTGGCGGTAGTGAAGCTGGCGGTAGTGGAGCTGGCGGTAGTGGAGCTGGCGGTAGTGGAGCTGGCGGTAGTGGAATTGGCGGTACTAATGTGAATATGAATGCTAATAATGTGAATGCTAATGCTGGAGGAAATATAGGAGGACTTGGAACTAATGCACCTGAAGTTGGTGGCTATACTTATGTGACGTTCATGAAGTGTGAACCTCTACCTTTTAATGGAACTGAAGGTGCTGTAGGACTAAGCCACTGGATTGAAAAGATTGAATCGGTGTTTAGGATTAGTAAGTGTAAGGAGGAAGATAAGGTGACTTTTTCTATGGCTACTCTTAAAGGTCGTGCGTTGACTTGGTGGAACGGGAGAATTGCTTTCATGGGTCTTGATGCTGCTAATGCTACTCCTTGGGCTGAAATTAAGAAGTGGATGACTTTTGCGTTTTGTCCTCGTAGTGTGATCATTAGGTTAGAACAAGAGTTGATTCATCTGAGAATGAAAGGTGTGGACATTGATAGTTAAACGAATCGATTCCATGAGTTGGCCTTGCTATGTCCTCGATTGGTTGAACCCGAAGAGATCCGAATTGAGCAATATGTGAAAGGGTTGACCAGGAATATCCGGGGGGACGTAACATCATCGAAACCACTGACCATTGATGATGCTGTTCGAATGGCTTACCAACTCATTGGACAGATAATTCAGGATAAGGAAGATGAAGCCCGTGTTGGTGAGAAAAGAAAGGGAGACGGTGATCATATAGATAGAGGTGATAATAGGAAGAATTTCAATCGCCGTCAGAACAAGAGAAAGGGGAATGCAAATGGTCTTACCTACAACACACCGCGCAACGATGATAGATGTCCTAAGTGTGGCAACAAGAGGCATGCTGGCGACTGCTGGAAGTGCCGAAATTGCGGAAAGCTTGGACACAAGGTTGAAAGGTGTAAGAAGGGAACCATTTGCTTCAACTGTAATGAAGAAGGTCATAGGAAATCGGAATGTCCCAAGTTGAAAGCGATTGTACCTGGAAGAAACCCCCAGGGTGGTATCTACCAACTTGGAACAATTGAGGTGAAGAAAGAGGATCCGAATGTCGTTACCGGTACGTTTTTACTCAACAATCATTATGTTGTTGCTTTATTCGATTCGGGTGCCGATAGGAGCTTTGTATCCACTAAATTTAGTGCCCTTATTGATATTGAACCTGTTGAGATAAGTACCAGTTAGGAGGTGGAATTGGCTGATGGTAAATTAGTGAAAACTAATAAGCTATTAGAAGGATGCTCTCTAAATCTCTTGAACCATTCCTTTCCGATTGATTTGATGTTGATAGAATTAGGTAGTTTTGATATTATTATTGGTATGAATTGGTTGTCGTTGAATAATGCTACTATTTTATGTGGAGAGAAGAAGGTTAAGATCCCTCTTAGGAATGGGACGTTAGTAATTGATGGTAGTCGAGGTGAATCCCGTTTGAAAATCGTTTCATGTATTAAAGTCCAAAAGTACATCAGGAACGGTTGTGAGTTATTCTTAGCTCAAGTGACCGGGAATGAGTCTAGGAAGAAACGATTGGAAGATGTACCTATTATTTGTGAATTTCCTGAGGTATTTCCTAAAGATTTACCCGGACTTCCACCGATAAGGCAAGTAGAGTTTCGTATCGATTTAATTCCTGGTGCTGCACCGGTGGCACGTGCGCCTTACCGATTAGCCCCTTCTGAATTAAAGGAGTTATCTGAGCAACTTAATGAGTTGTTTGATAAAGGTTTTATTCGACTGAGCTCGTCGCCTTGGGGAGCTCCAGTCTTGTTCGTTAAGAAGAAGGATGGATCTTTTCGTATGTGCATTGATTATAGGGAACTGAATAAGTTGACAATTAAAAATCGATACCCTTTACCTAGGATTGATGATTTGTTTGATCAACTGCAAGGATCTAGTGTGTATTCTAAGATAGATTTGCGGTCAGGATATCACCAACTTCGCGTCCGTGAAGAAGATATTCCTATAACTGCATTTAGAACTCGTTATGGACACTACGAATTTCAAGTAATGCCATTTGGGTTAACTAACGCACCTGCGGTTTTCATGGATTTAATGAATCGAGTGTGCAAGCCCTACTTGGATAAATTTGTGATTGTGTTTATTGACGATATTCTAATCTATTCTAAGAATGAAGATGAACATAGAGAACATTTGAGGATTGTTTTGAATTTGTTGAAGGATGAAAGGTTGTATGCTAAGTTTTCGAAATGTGATTTCTGGTTAGATTTTGTGCAATTTCTTGGTCATGTGATTAACAGAGATGGAATTCATGTTGATCCTACAAAGGTTGAAGCTATTAAGAATTGGTCTGCACCGATAACGCCAACGGAAGTGCGACAGTTCTTAGGATTGGCTGGCTATTATAGGCGATTCATTAAAGAATTTTCTTTAATAGCTAAACCCTTGACTAAGCTTACCCAGAAGAATAAACCTTTCGTTTGGGGAAGTGATGAAGATGGAGCATTTCAGACATTGAAGCAAAAATTATGTAGTGCGTCAATCTTATCATTACCCGACGGGAGTGAAGATTTTGTTGTGTATTGTGATGCATCTCTTAGAGGTTATGGAGCTGTTTTGATGCAGAGAGAGAAAGTGATAGCTTATGCTTCTAGGCAATTAAGGAAGAATGAGGAGAATTATACTACTCATGATCTTGAGTTAGGAGCTGTAGTCTTTGCTCTTAGGTTGTGGAGACATTATTTGTATGGCACCAAGTGTACGGTATTCACCGATCACAAAAGCCTACAGTATATTCTTGACCAGAAGGAATTGAACATGAGGCAACGAAGATGGATAGAGTTGTTAAGTGATTATGACTGTGATATAAAATATCACCCAGGAAAAGCCAATGTTGTTGCTGATGCGTTAAGTAGGAAAGATAGAGAGCCTATCAGGGTGCGTTCTCTAGTCTTGACTGTGCACAATAATTTGCCTGAGCAAATTAGAAATGCGCAAATAGAAGCTTGTAAGAAGGAGAATTTTGTTAATGAAGGGTTCCGAGGAGAAGGAGATCCTTTAGAGGTTAGAGCTGATGGAGTGAAATGCTTAAGAGGTCGTATGTGGATACCTAAGTTTGGAGGCTTAAGAGATTTGATTATGTTAGAATCCCATAAATCTAAGTATTCCATTCATCCGGGATCTGATAAGATGTACCATGATTTGAAGAAGTTGTACTGGTGGCCGAATATGAAAGCTGACATAGCTATGTATGTTCTTCAATGCTTGACTTGTGTTAGAGTTCAAGCTGAACATCAAAATCCATCAGGACTACTTCAACAACCAAAGATTCCTGAATGGAAGTGGGAGCGAATTACGATGACTTTATCACCAAGCTTCCTAGAACATCATCTGGAAACAATTCGATTTGGGTTATTGTCGATAGACTGACCAAATCAGCACACTTCATTCCAGTTAAGGAGCAGTTCTCACTGGAGAAGCTGACTCGAATATACCTTGATAATGTTGTATGCAAGCATGGAGTGCCTGTATCGATCATTTCAGATCGAGATCCTAGATTCGCATCGAATTTTTGGAAATCTCTCCAAAGATCTTTGGGAACGAATCTCGACATGAGCACTGCTTATCACCCCCAGACTGATGGGCAGAGTGAAAAGACGATACAAACACTGGAAGATATGTTGAGAGCTTGTGTGTTAGACTTTGGTAAGAATTGGGATAAACATTTGTCGTTAGCAGAGTTTTTGTATAACAATAGTTACCATTCTAGTATTAAGGCTGCACCGTTTGAAGCTTTGTATGGTAGGAAGTGTAGATCTCCTGTATGTTGGAGTGAAGTTGGGGATACCCAGCTCACGGGACAGGAATTGATCCGGGAGACTACAGAGATGATAGTTCAGATTAAGAAGAGGTTGTTGACTGCCCGTAGTAGACAGAAAAGTTACGCGGATGTGCGGCGGAAGCCAATGGAGTTTGAAGTGGGTGACCGAGTAATGTTGAAAGTATCGCCATGGAAAGGCGTTATAAGATTTGGAAAACGAGGGAAATTGAATCCCCGTTATATTGGACCCTTTAAGATTTTATCTAGAGTAGGTCCGGTGGCTTACAAACTAGAGTTACCCCCAGAACTTCATGGTGTTCACAACACATTCCATGTATCTAATCTGAAGAAATGTCTAGCAGTGAGTGATGAGAAAATTCCGTTAGGTAAGGTTCGAATAGATGGGAAGTTGCATTTTATCGAAGAGCCCGTAGAAGTTATGGACCGTGAGGTAAAGCAACTGAAACAAAGTCGGATACCTATTGTCAAAATCCGATGGAATTCAAAGCATGAACCGGATTATACTTGGGAACGAGAGGATGAAATGTGGAAGAAATATCTGCACCTCTTCGATTTCAATAAGAAACGGACATCCAAATGAAATGGATCACGAGGACGTTGATCCCTTTTAGGAGGAAAAGCTGTGACAATCTAACATTTTCAGGTAGTGAAATATTTTCTCGTATAATATTTTGAAACTTATTTTTGTGTTGGTTGACGAACTCACAATTTACGGATTTAAATTTGGGCTTACGTGCATAATTTGGCGTCTTTTACGACTAAACCGGAAACCTTAGGATTACGTATTTACGTTTTTGAACTCCGTTTTTGATGAGACAATTTTTATTGGATTCGTTTTGTGACGGTGATTCATAATTTATAAAAACATTTTTCGTAAAACGACCCGAGGGCACGCAAATCGAGAAAATTAGAATCGAGAAATACCCGTAAACTAGTGAGATAGGACAAAACACATTGTCCCACCCCACTAGCTTAATGGGACGGCACACTTGACACCACAACACTAATGTGGCATCAAGTTTAGCTTACACATTACATGTGTAAGCCATGCTTACATGTTAAGCTAACTTTTCCCACTTAACACCAAAACTAGCTACTTGTTTTCATTTCCATCTTTCTCACATGCAAAACCAACATCAAACTCTCTCTAACTCTCCCTTGTGCCATCCTAAATAAGCCAACAAACACCCCATTTGATTTCTTCTAGCCATGAACAACATGTTTACTAGCTCTATTAAGGAGTATTCTTCAAGCCTTGCTCATTTGGTGGCCATATTAACATCTTTGGAGGTGATTTGCTTGTGTCCTAGGGCTGATTTTCCAACCTATGTTCTTGATATTTGATGGTCTTGGAGATACTTGTTGTGTTCATCAAGTTCTTGTCTACTTGAAACAAGAAATCCACTTGGATTGGTAAAGAAGATCATCCTCTTCATTTTTCTCTTGTTATTTTTTAAAGAACAAATGTATTTTCTTTCATTTTTTATATGTATATGATGTATATATGATGATAAAAATGTTGTGTGGGGATCAAGTGTTGATAAATATGCTTAAAAATGATGATAACTATAAGAAATGAAGCTAAAATCTTGATTATTTAGTTAGCTGTATAAAAACAGTAGATAACTAAAAGATGAACTGATAAAATTGCATGGTTTGATCCATTTACAGTAAGTAGAAGAAGTTATACACATGTGAGAGTTGGCCATGCAATGGAACCAAAATAATGAGTGAGATATGATCAAAACAAGTTAGGTGGTATAATCTGAATAGGCAGTTTTGTAGGGACTGTTAAGGCAAGTTAAACTCAAAATGGGCAGTAGCTATAACTAAGTTAAATGTAGCACATAATATGAAGATCATGCCATCCAAAGATGAGCTTCTAATTCATTATAGATTTCTAGATATGTTAAAAATGGTGAACATGAAGTAAAAATCAGATTTTTGGAAATAATGTTTATTATTATTATATAAGCACTCACATTATAATGTATAAAATGTAAAAATATAAACCCACTAACTTATAAAACTTATTTATATAAATGTATAAAAGGTTAAATAAATGGGTAAATTATATAAATGGTGGTGAAATAATATTTATAAGTAATAAAAACTATAAACTTGATTTTTACGACTTTTTCGGCTATTGCCGTAAAATTAACGTTTTTCGCCAAATAAAACTTAGACGACCAAACCCGTCTAATGTAAAGTTTATAAAAGTCATATACTGATGTATAAGTAACTAAGACAAGTAAAAACCGATAAAACCCGAACTATAAGAAATACGGATATTTACGAGCTAACTAAACATATTGGACTAATAATTGGACTTAATAAGATAAAAACTTGTAAAAACAACTTATTGGGCTTAACCCATTTGGGCCCAACATGAAAGGTATATATACTGATAATATAGGTATAAAAGGGATAAAAACAAGTTAAAGAACTTATAAAAGACTTAATGGACTTAAAATAGGTAAAATCGGTAAAACTAGTGAACTAGTAAAACGTTACCAAGACGTAAACACTAAAATGAGTAAACAAGGATGTATAAACCCACTTGATCATCATCATATGTACAAAATAATCATATGTATATTGTTATTTTGATAAAAGTCATTGGACCGAGTCTAAGACCGATTATTATTTATACAGGTTTCCGTGACTGAAGCACGCCCGTTGCCGATAATCCGCCTTTCATTAACAACGTGAGTTCATAGCATCGCACTCTTTTAAATGTTTTATAAAATGATTTGTAAACCCACGAGGGAGATAACATGCTAGATTTTATAAAAATAGAACACAAGTAGTCCCGATTGTATGCTTAATGATATGGACCCGAATGATGCTATGACCCTATATACGAGACTAAAAGGATTATTAGTAGTTAGGTTATGTCACTTAAAGTCCCATTAGCATGAATTGTGAACTACCGGGATTTGGTAGACGCTTATGCATTTGATAGTACTATTTGGGGACGATCACCCCAGTTCGCGCCTTGACGGTTGATCCCCGTCGTACCACATTGATTGGTAAGCGAATTTATGTATGAGAAGATTCCATAGCGTGATTTTTGTGATGACACGCTAACTTAGATGGGCAAATTGTTTGTCGGGTTCGCGGCCCGCTGTTTTCATAGTAAGGTAACAATGTCATGCGGCTAATAATAATCCTATACAATGTATGCTATAAAACATAAATAATAAACGATAACGACGCTATTAACGATGAATATATTACCTATCATGGTAATATAGAGACTACGGTCTCATGGACGGTTTCAGATGTACGCTTGATTTATATATTGCCTGACTAGCAATATGAGGACTTACTTCCGATATTATGCTTGTGTTCTGATTTTAAATGATTGTAAATGATTGTTTTTATATAACGGTTTTCATTAAACTCTATGAATTCACTCGGCATTCGCTGATATGATTTTTGCATGTTTTTATCTCAGGTGCTTGAAGGTAATCCGGATGGAGATCGACTTTGATGGCCCACACTTAATATTAAAAATGTTCATTCGATCTGTGTTAACTTAATGACCTGTATAATTTGGGACCTGTTGTACGCTTTTAAACCTTTTTATCGAATGAATGTTTGTTAAACCTTGTACAACCATTTTTATGTGTTGTCTATGATTGGAGTTATTGTGCTATCCCGTAACACTCTGAAAGACCCTTCCGCTGTACCGATACGAAAAATGAGAGTGTTACAATGTAGTATTATTATTAATTAATAATTATAAGTTGTGACTAAATATTCAATATTATTTACTTTACTATATAATTAATCATGACATATAATATGCTTATTAAAACTATAGGTTATATCATTTAATTTATTTAATAAGCCTATTATTAATTATAGAAATACACTAAATATGGAAACATGCTATTTATGGAAATATATTAAATAAGGTAACATGCTACTTATGGAAAGTTACTAATTATGGAAACTTTATATTTTTGGAAACTTACTCATTATGGAAACTTTCTATTTTTGGAAACATACTATTTAAGGAAACTTGCTATTTTTGGAAAGTTACTATATATGGAAACCTGCTATTTTTAGAAAGTTACTCACTATGTTATAACAAGTACTATAACACTTAAAACATGAAATACACTAATCTAAAACACATGAAACATTAAGAATCATACGATAAAACAAGAACAAGTATAATAAGTAAGAACACATCAAGTAAACTAATAACCAGTATGTATAAGTAAAACATACAGCTTATTCATGCCCCTTTTATTATGTAGCTATCGTGAAGTTTGAGTGATCTTCTGCATTCTTTTTCATCTTCATTTACTGGGACATAAGGTACGTATATTCCGTCCTTCAATAAGGACACTTTCTTCCTATATTAGGATTCCCCGTTTGTAGCCATCTGTTTTCCCTAGTAATTATATGATTTATATTTTAGATTTGCTTGAGCTATATACATGCATGCCAGTTCCACCTAGTTATGGAGGTACCATAACCATAACACTAGAGGCACTAGTGTTATGACTCTTCTGCGGTGAGAGTGATTGCTCGCAACGTCCCTTTCAGTTATTTGGCCCATTTATTATATTCATGTGGGGTGAATGAGTGCATCCTAGGACAAGTTTAGCAAGATTACATGGTAACTGAGGTGTGTGCCTTGCATCCGTTACATGGAGCTGATCTCTCCAACCCAGACTATTATAATTAGAGGCAACCCCTCTAATTGCATGATGAGGTCACCCCTCTAAGTATTCATGCACGTTGATACTTCATGACCTATATGGACTCTGGCATATTTAAAAGACAGTTTTCAGTATAAAATAAATATAAGTCTTTTCAGAATATAAACCAATTTTATAAACTTAAACCAGGTTTTCTAGGACTTACACTTATTCCGATGTACTTCATTTCATTTCATTTCTTGCTTATGTTTATGCTTTACATTTTGTTGTCATATATCCGCACACTGAGCGTATTTCTCAGCTGTATTTCTTTCTATTTCCCAATACGGCAGGTACTAAAGAGCAAAGCTAGGATCTCCAAGAGTACTTGCATTTAGATGGAGGCTCCATTGTCTTCCTTTCTTTAATGCATTTACATACTTTTGCTTTTACGAACATTGTTTAGTCCTTTCATAAATTCGTTACTCATGCATTTATATGTGGAGCTTAAGTTTGGAACTGATGTTTGTTTCTGGTTTCATTTATGGTCATTTAATGTTTTAGACATTTACCTCGCATGATTTGATGACACGCCATAATTACTACGCAACGGTCCATTTATCCAAATGGGGTGTTACAATTATGGCATCAGAGACAAGGTTTCGACCTGTAGGCTCTTAAAATTGACTTGTGACTAGTGGGTAGTCATCAGAGTCTTCCTAAACTGACAATAAATTTCATTTCATGCATCATTTTTTTCTGTTAAGATTTTGACTAAGTAATGGTTGGTACAGGACTGGCCATATTTAGTCGCATGTGCTTTTCATTCGAATTTTATTTTGTGAACCGACCCATAGGCGTTCACCCTTGTTCATTCAAATTTTGTTTTGTAGACCGACCCATAGGCGTCCACCATTGCCAATGGCTGTTTTCGTTGGCTATGCCTTCATAAACACTTCATGCATCTCTTATGTTTATCCAATGTTCTAACCAGATTTATCACTTCATTTCCTCTTTTAAACTGTCAGATGGTCAACACACGAACTGAGCAGGAACTGGCTGTATCTGTCAAAGCAGCTCTGCAAGCTATGCTTCCACAGATCAGGAATCAGATATGGGCTGAATACGAGAACATATCGAATCAAAACAGCAATCCTCCTCCTCCTCCACCAGTTACTCTACACACTTGGCTGGATAGGTCCAATAAGCAAAAGCCTCGATCTTTCGAGAAGACTGAAGTGTCATCAGATGCAGAAAACTAGATTTCACACATGGAGAAAATCTTCGATGCTATGGGATGTGATGGAATTTACAAGGCAAAGTTGTCTTGCTATAAGTTCGAAGGCGATGCATTAGCTTGGTGGAGGGCATACAAGCTGACGAATGGAGGTGATGTATGTTTGGCTGCTTTGACCTAGGATCAATTCAAGACTCTGTTCTATAACCAGTTCTTTCCTACTGCTAAGCAGGAGCGGCTTAAGAGGGACTACCATTTTATTCTTCAGAGAACTGGAGAGAACAACACGGAGTTTACGCAGAGGTTCCTCATGTTAGTTGGATTTCTATGCACTGTTGTAGGTACTATTGAGGAGCAAGCGAAGCACTTTCGCTGGGCTCTTCACTGCTCAATTACGGATCGGCTACTTAGTGCCACTTTTACTAATGTGTCGTAAGTGGCTGACGCATCACGTAGCTTAGAGATGCTACATGAGAGAGATGACTACGAGGAGCCAACTCGTCCAGAGAAGAGGTATAAATTTCAGTCATCAAGCATTATCACCTTATTCCAATCTGTATGTTCATTTTTATATCTTGTCATATCCAATTGTATCTTTTAGAAAGAAGGGTGGAGACCGGTCCCACCGGCCACTCAGCAAACAAACAACAAGGGGCACGGTTAATCTAATGACCGATACGGATCAGACAGGCGTAATGGTAATGACAATTACCGTAACAATGCCAGAAATTCCAACAATAGCAGGTCCCTAAATTCATAAACTCTTCTATGTTAAGTTGCTGTATGTTATACATGCTAACATCTCAGCATCATAAACAGGAACTCTACGAGTGGGTGTGACCAGAATGCTAAGGGTCAACAACATAATAACTCATCTTCATCTAGTAATTCCTCATTTAAATTTTCAGTGTAGTCATGTTTATGCCAAATAATCATGTCTCACGCATATCTTCTTGAACAGGATCTCAGGTAGCGAGGGTACCTCCAAGAGGTTACACCCATCCTATCTACACTACTTGTGGTCGTAAACATCCTGGACCATGTCGTCGGGCTTCCGGCGTTTACTTTAAGTGTGGAAAACCAGGTCACATGTTGAAGGACTGTAAGAAGGGAGAGACTGCTGGTACTTCTGGTTCTGCTCTTCCTAAGCCACCAGCTTTAGGCCGTGTCTACACTACCACCAGGGATCAGGCGAATAAGTCTTAAGGTACTATCACTGGTATCTTCTTTATGAACGGTCATGCTGCTTGCATTTTATTCGATACTGGTTCAACTCATTCAGTCATATCCACTACGTATGCCACTAATATTAATAAAATCCCTATGCCACTAGAGAACATATTAATTATATCTACGCCTATGCAAGACTCTGTGCGCATTACCCATGTGTATAGAGATCTTCCCCTTGAATTTGATGATAAGGTTCGCCTAATAGACGCACTTCCTTTGGATATGTTCGTGTTTGATCTAATCATAGTCATGGGCTGACTATCTAAACAGCATGCCACCATCGATTGCCATATATATCGGGTGATCTTCGGTGATGTTCAAGATCCAGAGCACATTCATAATGGTTTCATACGAGTCAAGTCTGTGTAAATCACTTTCGCCTTACAAGCCAGTGCTTTACTAGCTCATGGTTTCGAAGGCTTCTTAGCTACGATTCAGGATTACTGCCAAAGCTCCGTCGATTAAAGATCAACCAGTTGTTTCTGAATTCCCCGATGTATTTCCAAAATAACTTCCGGGTATACCACCTATCCGCGAAGTAGAGTTTGACATTGAGCTCATCCCAGGAGCTCAACCGATCTCCAAGGCTCCTTATCGCATGGCTCCCATAGAGCGCAAGGAGTTAAAAGACCAGCTTTAGGAGTTACTGGAGCGAGGTTTCATTTGTCCGAGTGTATCACCATGGGTTGCACTGGTACTTTCCGTTATGAAGAAGGATGGCAACAAGCGTTTATGCTTTGACTATCGTGAGTGAATAAGATCACGATTAGGAACTGCTATGCATTTCTGCGTATCGATGATCTGTTTGACCAACTGCAAGGTGCCAAATACTTCTCCAAGATAGATCTACAATCTGGTTATCATCAGCTGCGAGTGAAGGAGCAGGATATTTGATGGTTGTAATTGTACACTTGTTTTAGGAAAAACAAGATGTAATTAGTGGTAAGTACGACGATTTAGGAAAATCGTACACAAATGACCCAAAGAGTGAGTTCGTTCTCAAGGAGGCTAGTGTGTTGTGTAAAGAGATGATTAATCTTTGTGATTATGATTATGAACAAAGAAAATAGAAAAGGATGACGGTTAGGATTCTAAATTACACTAAAACGAAAAGTCGTACACCTAAAACCGTAAAATATGACGAAATTTAAAATTAAACTAAAAATTCCTAGAAAATTGTAATAAATCCTAAAAATGTAATTAGAGTTTACAAAAAATCAAAATTCACTCAAACCTTTTATTTAATTAAATATTAATTTTTTAATGCTAATTAAAGCCCAAAAAATCAATTTAATTAACAAAAAGCCCAAAATGAGATTTTTCAACTTGTAAACCTCTAAAATGACTTAACTAAATTAAAAACTATTTTTGAAAAATTTAAAACTAATTAAAACTATTTAAAAATGATTAAAGACTCTAAAAATATTAAAATAATTCTAAACATTAATTAAATGACAAGAAAATTAATCTAAAAATTTTAAAATTCCTAACTTAATGTACTTAAACTAGGAAAAATCAAAAAAGTTGCAAAAATCCTAAATTTAATTTTTAATAATAAAATAATATTAAAAATCCAAAATTTATAAAAAATTCTAAAAAGTTGCCAACTAGTTTATTTTAACCTAATTTAAACAGAAATGAACTTGAAATGGCAAAACTACCCCTATTGGGCCTCCAAATGGGTCAAATAGTGAAACAGACCCTTAATGGGCTTAGTTAAGGCCCAATAAGAAAAAGTCCACAAAAATGGCCCAAAACTTCCAGTTAAGCATAAAATTCAATTTTAAACACAAAATTTCAAGGGCCCAAAAGCTGAATGTGAGCTTATCATAGCTTATTTCAAAACAACTTATTCTTAATGGGCTTTTTGGCCGATTAAGTTATAAGTTGATGCCATAAGCTGAAATTTGACACACAACCTTCTCTTGACCTAATTAAATTGTTTGTAAAAAGAATTTTTGAGTAAGCCCAAGAAATAATCCTGAAATAAGCAAAAGCTCTCTATAGAAAACGACAAAATAGTCGTTTTTGAGTTCTAGGCCACTTCAAAAGCTGATTCAACTTGCAAAAGGTTTTAAATGACAAAACTAAGCATAATCAACAAAAAGTTTTCCAATAAGCACACTCAATAAGCTGAAATAAGCAATAAGTTGTTTTTGAAAAAGAAAAATAGTTGTTTTCTAGTCAAAAGATAAAACCAAAAGCTGTAAACTTCAAAACTGATTTATAAGCTCAAAATATTAAGATCTATCACAAAAATAAGTCGTTTCACATTAGAATAAGCTAGAATGACTTAAAAATAAGCTAATGACCAATTTACACTAGTAGTGGCTAGCAGCAGGGGAAAGGAGTTCCCACTGATTTAACTATTTGACTTTGCTTTTTAGACAGATTTACTTGATGATTTTGGACAATAAGGGCAACCCTAAAACCAGTGAGTTGTAGGGAGTCACAATCAAGCAGAAAAACACAAAATCACTTAGCCAAATGATAAAGTTTAATCAATTAGTCCACAGACATGGCACAGACATGTTATAAGCAGATTTGGTGATATAAGCTAATGAATAAGCTAGTATAAGCTGACCACAATCCACCAAATGCATACACAAGTCTAATAAAACGTAATGACACACAAATTAACTCATTTCATGCACTGATTCCAAGTTTTGAAGAAGATTCAAGCATAAGCAGTTACTGATGAACAAAGATGAACACAAAGTCCTACTTGCTGATGTACTTGACCTCAAACCCAAATTCAAAGCCTCCAATCTTCTTAACAGGTTGTAAATACTTGGATTACTCACTTGTTATCCTTTAATTAACATGCAAACTAGGTGTGCACAAGATCACATGCAAAAACAATAAGTTTTCAAGATTTTATTGCCAATTGTTTGATTTAGGTAATACAAAGAACAAAGCATGAAGATAAACACTCAACTATGATATAAGAACATGAACAAGAACAAGACCACACTGAACACTTCCTGAATTTCACCCAATACCCAAGCATGCAGTAGACCCAAACACCCTTTTAACTTTCAAAATCAAAATTTTTGAAGTAAAAAATGTTTACAGGTTAAACCAAGCTAAGATAAACATCATAACAACTTCCTTATGTACTGGAAACAAGATTAAAGCCACAAGAACAACACATACACTAGCAGAATCAAAAATCAGACAGAACACCTTTTTCAACAGATTTTTGCGAAATAGAACTCAAACCTCATGAATGTACATCTACACTCACGTATGTTAGAGCTTATGTGGTAGCTTAACAACCACAAGCTTCCAACAAGATGCTATGAACAACAAAGTTAGAACAAAATAGATTATATGAACAAAAATGGAAAATGACCAAGATCTTTTCAATCTTGATCCCCACCCCTTGATGCTTCCCAAACCACAAGCCTACAACACCTTGATAAACTCTTTATCAGGGTGGTATGATCAAATTATAGCCCAAAAAGTTCAATTGTTTGAACAAGAACTTAGAAAAAATCAGGTTTTTAGAAAACTTTTGCAAACTTGCACAATACTTGAAACCAATCTTTCAAACTTCAAACTCACAAACATATATCAATAAAAACATAATATAAAGGTTGGAATTTGGAATTCATTACAAAATCAAACACTTTTTTCATTCACTTGAAAACAAGGATTTACATATTTTTGACCAAAGAAAAACCAAGAACAAAGAACTATGTTGTGATGCTAATGCCTTATATAGGCTACAAACTATGCTAAGAAGCTGATAAAAAGCATAGAACCTAGTTGGTGAAGTCCCAAAATTGCCCTTGAGGTGTTTGAAAATTTGAACTCATGTGAAGTTATCTTTGACATTTGTGGAGGTGTTAGGGGGTGGAATTTGATCCAAAGGCTCAAAGGAATGCTTAGGAACGAAGCTGAATGAGGTGTGTTGATTTTCTACATGGTTTTGGCATTTTCCCTAAAAACGTGTGCATGAGGTTCATCATGTGAGTCATGTGATGATGTGGCAGGTGGTTTAAGGTTTGGGTTATGGTTAGTGATAGGTAAATCAAAAATCTGCAGGGTTATGGGGTTTAATTCCAAGTATTTAACAAACCCCCAATTTTGTTCTTCGTTGAATATTGAAGGTTTAGATCTTGATTAAGATTTGAATATGTGTTAGGCACTTGTTTTATATAACTAAAAAAATTAGTTAATAATCAGTTGTGAGTGGGAAGCTGAGGTGGAGGGATAGTGAGTGGTGATTGGCTGTGGGGAGATACCGGGGCACGTGGCATGCCACCATTGGTCTAGGTATCATTGCTGTCTTGGCAGATAATACCCTCAATCTTCTTTCATCCTTTCATTTGTTTTATAAACAAGTATAATTCGAATTCCTTTGTTATCCAAGTTTCACTTTTCATACTTTTTCCCCAAAAAGTTTTGCAAAGTAATTTCAGGGGTATTTCTTGTAATTTGATGATTCTTGAAGGGTTGTTTTTGGCATTTCTTCATTCTTCATGGTCTTGACTTGTATGATTGACTTCTTGGAGGACTAAAAATGACAAGTCTTCAAATATGAGGGAACATTCTTGCCAATTCTTCAAATTGGAGGGTCCTTTTTGCAATTTGACAAACTTTAAGGACCAAACTTGTAATTATGAATAAACAAGGGTTTAAAGTGTCAATTCTTTTATATTGGAGGACCCTTCTTGTACAATCTTCAATTCTTCATGGGTTATTCTTGGAAAATTAACTATAGGGCTTGGTTCATTGTGCGGCTTCGTTTCCCGTGTTCGTTTTTGCTTGTTTCTTGTGATCTTTTGCCATTTTCTCAATATCCGTACCTAAACTACACATTGAACAAACGCAAGCATATATTTGGCATATTTCATGATATTTTATGCATTTTAAGCCCATTTTAGACGACAAGACTATGTATAAAAGAAGTCTCATCACTCCCCCATATTAACCATTACCGTGCCCTCACGCAATGCTAGAATAAAGTATCTTAGCATCTCCAAATTCATTTTATTCACTTTTATTGAATGATAAACTTACTACACTACCACTACTTGCTACTACTTGCGTTTTAGACATAATGTATGATTTTCATCGCAAAATGAGACGTTTAGGTTCATAGAACAAGAACACGTGAATGCTTCGTTAGAAATAATTTCGTCGTCCTCGATTTTCACCCCAATCCCATGCCAAACGTGTAACAAGATCATTGTCATTATAAGTTAGTAATGCTAACACTACTCGTATGCCCTAATCACGTACTTAGACTCCTATTTTCCTAAGTGGTATCTCTTATATTTTATTTTTGTCTTGAATGTTCACGAGGATACCTTTTTTACTTATGCGATGATAGAGATTTAGGTCTAAAAATAGAGTCATAATGGTGTAACCAAGAACATAGAATTAATAACCCCCATAATAGACAACAATGTCAAAAAATTAAGTCAACAAGAAGGATTGATAAACATGGTTTTGAACATGAGACTTATTACCAAGACTTTCATACGCCCCCTAATGGATGGGTCTTATTATCATAGGTTTACCTCCATCTTTTATTCTACTTCGCCATGAAGCTTTTATTATGACTTCGGTCTTGCCTTGCCTTTTATTTAACCTCACCATGAGGTGTTTATTATGGCCAAAGACGTATATCCTCACGCTAAAAGCGAATTTTGGATCTTTAAAGCTTCGAAGATTAAGGCATAATTCACTTTCAATTTTCACATAGATTTTTCGGCCTTGTGAGCTTCAAATCGTTTGTTGGATATAGATGAGCACTTGAAATCTTATTATTAGGTGAAGCGTTCGATTATTCGGGTTGCCAATACTTCAAAACCGTGATGCTGGCGATACCTTAATGTCTTCCCATTTTGATTACATGGAAGCTACTAGAAAAGACTAGAAACCAACAATCAAGACTAAACCGCTAAGCCAATACTTATTAAGCAAAATTTATATACAAGCGAAGGGAGAATAAGCAAACAACAAGAAAACATGAGTTTTTGAAAGAATACGAGTACTCTACGTTTAGCATAGTAACTTATGATTAACTCAATCATTTCTCGTCCTCATTTAAGAGACTTAGCCTAATATAAAATTAAGGAATCGAAGCTAAGTGCTCAACACGCACGGTCGAGTAAAAAATTACTCTTATTCTCGCCATCGGAAAACCTACATTCGTGTCTTCAAACACTTATAAAACATGAGAAAATTTTTAAAATTTGGCCATTTTTTGCCTTATTTTGCAACAAAACGATAAACAAAAAGATAAACTTTGGAAAGTTTGAAGGTTTGGCAAGGCAAGTATCTATTCACCCCCCATACTAAAGTTAAAAATTGTCCTCAATGTTTCGAGTCTAAGGGTAGAATACCCTGATACTAGAGACGAACTTGAATGCTTATTCTAGCATGGAAAGGGTGTAACCGTTAAATTAATAGCTGTTTATGAAGTGTGTTATAAACCTAAGGTTAGAACATATAAGGATATATCAATTGGATATCAACAAATTCTTCAAAGCAAACGATCTAGTGCTCCCATAAAACGAACACGAGAGGCTCCAATCGTGAAGATCATGATCATCTAAAAACCACAATTCACAAACAACCATGGAATAATGGTTGGAAGGGCACAAATCCCCTCACGTTACTACATTAGAAAGCGATAATATGTACATGGATAAGCATGGGACTCCCCCACGAGGCACCTTGTTTTTGATAATCGAGTCAAAAGCTCGACTCGAATCCTCATAAATGTGATCATTTAGGGATAATCATGGTATGGTCAATTTTGGTGGGGCTTACATGATAAACAAGGCCTAAAAGCAACCGGTATTAAGGAATAAGTCCTTTGATGATGCAAAATATCGGGATCGAAGATGGCGTCCTTGTTTTTGTTAGATAAACAAACCAACGCCACTTCAACACGTGCTAAAAACCCAAAGGGTTTGAAGAAAAGAGATGAGAAGTAGAAGGGTGGGCCAAATGGTAAGACAAAATTTTGAGCTACTCGAGGTAGACCCACACCAATCAAATGAAAGTATTTTCCATTTATTACATCGGTGGAAGACCGAGATTTCCCTTTATAAGCAATTCTAGGATCAAATATCTCGTCCTCGGTGGAGAAAGAGGAGGGAACATAAGGGGCTTACCCCACACTAAATCAACACAAAGCATCATCAAAAGGAGAAGAAGAGCTTGTAGCACTCAAAACACGAGGTGATGACGGAGTTAGAATTGTAGAAAAATCTTTTAAATCCAATTCAAATTTTTTTCCTTTTTCATATTTTGAAAACTCCTTATGAAAACCTGATTTGATTATGTCAAAAATATTTGGTGTTTCTAAAACGATGTTAGGCACACTAAAAATTCTCACATTTAAGTTGAGTTTTGGTGGTGGTATGTTCTCAAAACGTTTACCAATAAAGAACACCGCCCCATCGGGGTCAACATATTCATCATCTGAAGAATCTTCCGTTATTGGATATGTAGGTTCAGCACTCTTAACCACCACCGACGGAGGGGATGGAAAATCGTTTTTATCAACAACTCCTAAAACTCTTTTTGAAAATCCTTTGCAAATATTTTTTATTGAATCAACATGGTTCAAAGACGTGATAAAATAAACATGAGAAAGCGTAGAGTTTTGAATTGCATTTATGACGAGTTCCTCCTCATTGAAACGTAGAGTGATTTTCCTAGCATGAACATCAATAAGTGCTCTCGACGTATCCAAAAATGATCGACCTAAAATTAGAGGAACTTTAGGATCGATGTGGATGTCTACAACGATAAAGTCCACGGGATAGTAAAACTTTCCAACTTTCACAAAGACGTCTTCGGCTACTCCACAAGCTAGAATCGTAGAATGATCGGCCATCTTGATTGACATTCTTGAAGGATTGAGATTAGGAAGATTGAGCGACTTAAAAATCTCAAGAGGCATCAAATTTATACTAGCACCAAGATCGGCCAAGGCATATCACTCTTCCCTATCTTGGATAGCACACGGAATTAAAAATTTACCAGGATCACCGACTTTTTGAGGTATGCGGCTAAGAAAAACAGATGAACAACTAGACGAATTTTGCAATTTCTTTGTTATTCAACATACTTTTGAAGTTAGCAGCGAATCGAGGCATCATGACCAAAGCGTCGGCAAAGCTTATATTAAAATGCAATTCACGAAACATTTTCATAAAAAGTTCAAATTGATAGTTGTTAAGTTTTTGTGCCTTTTCTTTGTTTCGTCTTGATGGATAAGGTAAGGGTGGTGTGGGTTGGGGCATAGGCATCGGCCTTTGAATCTCGGGTTCCACTATTAGTATTGGTTCAATCGTAGGTGTGGTTTGAGCGGTACTTTGTGGGATTGGGATATGCTCCTTTTCGACCACCACCTCGGGCTCTTTCTCTATTTCCTTATCCGTAGAAGTACTTGGACGAGAAATGGGTTCTTTGAAAGTTTTACCACTACGAGTAGTAATAACCTTCAATTCTCCTTTCAGGTTTATAATGGTATCACTAGTAAGACCACCCGAAGAACATGGTTTACACATGATAGCTTCAAACATTTTTCCCATTCGATCTTCAAATTTTGATTCTCTAACATCCGCTTTTAACAATTCTTGCTTAATCTCATGTTGACCTTGCTTCATTTTTTGTTGATTTTGTTGGAGACGTTGAACATTTCCTTCCATTTTATTAGCATGAGTTTTCAATTCATTAGCAAGTTCGTTTTTAAGCTCGTTTTTCAACTCGGATCTTAAGCTAATCATCTCACGTTGCATGTTATCAAACTTAGCATCGTTTGCTTTTGCATAATCCAAAATTCTCTATTAAGATTTTTAGTGTGAGCATTTTGAAAACCTTGTGTGGTATTTTGAAAATCACGGTTTTGGTTTTGATTTGAAATTTTCCCATTTCCACTTTGGTAATTACCCTTGTTGTAGTTACGTTGATTTCTTGAAAAGCACCATTTTGATTGTTGTTTCGATAGTTGTTAGCATTTTGATTTTATGGAGCTTGATTTGTGCGGGAACCTTGACCATTTTGGTTATAAGTTCCCGTGGCTACATAAGCACTCGAAGTGTTACGATCCGCGGTAATGCACTCGGAAAAATCATGAGCTCCACCACACGAAATACAACTCTTTCCAACCGCCTTAACCGATGCGGAATTCAAAGCATCTTGTGATTTCCAATGAGTCATAAGCGTCGAAAACCTATCAAAAAACCGATTCTCCTCATTTGCTTCATCTTGCAAGGCACTCATGTTACGAGACGACGATGACGAACCCATAGTGGCAATACTCGGTGTGTTACGAGGGTTGTAACTTTAGACCTATTCTAAATGATTTTCAAAGCCTCCTCAGTCGTTTTGCACAAAAAATTACCACCCGCGCCGGCATTTAAGTAATCTTGTTCATGATCATTAAGCCATTATAAAAAGTTTCAATTTGATGCAATTCGGAAAAATCATGGTGTGGATATTCATGTAACATTTCTCTAAATCATTCCCAAGCCATAGAAAAACTCTCATTAGACCTTTGAGTAAATCGTGAAATCTCGTTTTTCAAATGTGTTGTTTTAGATGGTGGAAAAATTTGATTCACAAACTTAGAAACGAGATCACCCCACGTCAAAATCGAATTTGGGGGTTCTTTCTCGAGCAATATCTTGGCGGGTCCATCTAACGAGTATGGAGACCACATCATCTTAATGGCATCATGGGGTACATCCTTAAACTTGCTAGTCGCGGTGAGACGATTGAATTGCCTAATGTGATAATGTGGGTTGTCTTTTTCGTGTTCGCGAAACTTGTTTGCTTGAAGCATAGACATTAAACCTGTCTTGATCTCGAAGTTCTCTGCAAGGATGGCGGGAATCGCAATGGCCTCTCCAAAACCCTCGGTGGGTGCTTGAAGCAACTCTATCATAGTACGATTAGCCATGGTGGCTTCTTGTTCTACAATAGGTTCCTCACTTGGAGACTCTTCACTAGAAGGTGTTGGTGTGTTTTCCTTTCGATTACGACGTTTACGTGCACGTCTTTCTTGATTTAGAGTTTGCATAAATGTCACGTACAACGTGGGGATGAGCAAAGAAGATTCTTTTTGGTGTTTTTAACTTTTTCAATTTTTTTTTGTTTTTGAGTAATTTACTTTTTTTTTTATTTTGGTGATGTATTACGTAGACAAAAATCTACAAATCTCTCCTCAAATAAAATCTCTCGATTAAAGGAGCCTCAAGGAATGAAAACGATCACGTGAAGTGAACGCCTTCGATGACTTTAGAACGTTGGTGGAACACCAAAACGTTCAAGAGGGTTTAATCAACTGAAACCAAGACAATATATATGATATGTAGATAATACTTTGGTTGGCAAACCTTCGATTAGCTCTTTTTATCTAAACACGCACAAGCAAGCGGAGAAACGAGGTGGCGCGAAGCACTTAAGAGCCTTTTTCTTTAGGGTACATTTTATAATACCCGCCTTATACCCACCTTATAGTTTGTGTTTTTCAAAATTAAGCTTCACGAAAGTAATTATCTATTTTGCCTTTATTCTTTGTTTGAGATTCGAATACAATGATCGAGTGATGAAATCTCGATTCAATGTTGTGTTTTCACACTTTTGGAGTACTTGTGAATTTATTGTTTACGTATACAATATAGTAATAGTTATTATGGCTAATATAAAAACAAAACTTGTTCAAATCAAAACACAACACGCCTCCCCGGCGGCGGCGCCAAAATGATGTTTGTAATTGTACACTTGTTTTAGGAAAAACAAGATGTAATTAGTGGTAAGTACGACGATTTAGGAAAATCGTGCACAAATGACCCAAAGAGTGAGTTCGTTCTCAAGGAGGCTAGTCTGTTATGTAAAGAGATGATTAATCTTTGTGATTATGATTATGAAGAAAGAAAATAGAAAAGGATGACGGTTACGATTCTAAATTACACTAAGACGAAAAGTCGTACACCTAAAACCGTAAAATATGACGAAATTTAAAAATTAACCTAAAAATTCCTAGAAAATTGCAATAAATACTAAAAAATTTAATTAGAGTTTACAAAAAATAAAAATTCACTCAAACCTTTTATTTAATTAAATATTAATTTATTTAATGCTAATTAAAGCCCAAAAATCAATAAATTAACAAAAAGCCCAAAATGAGATTTTTCAACTTGTAAACCTCTAAAATGACATAACTAAATTAAAAACTATTTTTGAAAAATTTAAAACTAGTTAAAACTATTTAAAAATGATTAAAAACTCTAAAAATATTAAAGTAATTCTAAAAATTAATTAAATGACAAGAAAATTAATCTAAAAATTTTAAAATTCCAAACTTAATGTATTTAAACTAGGAAAAATGATTTGCAAAAATCCTAAATTTAATTTTTAATAATAAAATAAGAATAAAATAATATTAAAAATCCAAAAAATTTAAAAAAAATTCTAAAAAGTTGCAAACTAGTTTATTTTAACCTAATTTAAATAGAAATGAACTTGAAATGACCAAAATACCCCTATTGGGCCTCCAAATAGGTCTAATAGTGAAACAGACCCTTAATGGGCTTAATTAAGGACCAATAAGAAAAATTCCACAAAAATGGCCCAAAACTTCCAGCTAAGCTTAGAATTCAATTTTAAACACAAAATTTCAAAGGCCTAAAAGCTGAATGTGAGCTTACCACAGCTTATTTCGAAACAGCTTATTCTTAATGGGTTTTTTGGCCCATTAAGCTATAAGCTGATGCCATAAGCTGAAATTTGACACACAAACTTCTCTTGCCCTAATTAAGCTGTTTGTAAAAAGAATTTTTGAATAAGCCCAAGAAATAAGCCTGAAATAAGCAAAAGCTCTCTATAGAAAACGACAAAATAGTCGTTTTTGTGTTCTAGGCCACTTCAAAAGCTGATTCAACTTGAATAAGGTTTTAAATGACAAAACTAAGCTTAATCAACAAAAAGTTTTCCAATAAGCACACTCAATAAGCTGCAATAACCAATAAGTTGTTTTTGAAAAAGATAAAATAGTCGTTTTCTAGTCAAAAGCTAAAACCAAAAGCTGTAAACTTCAAAACTGATTTATAAGCTCAAAATATTAAGATCTATCACAAAAAATAAGTTGTTACACAATAGAATAAGCTAGAATCACTTAAAAATAAGCTAATGACCAATTTACACTAGTAGTGGCTAGTAGCAGGGGAAAGGAGTTCCCACTGCTTTGACTATTTAACTTTGCTTTTTAGAGAGATTCACTTGATGATTTTGGACAATAAGGGCACCCCTACAACCAGTGAGTTGTAGGGAGTCACAATGAAGTAGAAAAACACTAAATCACTTAGCCAAATGATACAGTTTAATCAATTAGTCCACAGACATGGCACATACATGTTATAAGCAGATTTGGTGATATAAGCTAATGAATAAGCTAGTATAAGCTGATCGCAATCCACCAAATGCATACACAAGCCTAATAAAACATAATGACATACAAATTAACTCATTTCATGCGCTGATTCCATGTTTTGAACATGATTCAAGCATAAGCAGTTACTGATGAACAAAGATGAACAGGAAGTCCTACTTGCTGATGTACTTGACCTCAAACCCAAATTAAAAGCCTCCAATCTTCTTAACAGGTTTCAAATACATGGATTACTCACTTGTTATCCCTATATTAACATGCAAACTAGGTGTGCACAAGATCACAGGGAAAAACAACAAGTTTTCAAGATTTTATTGCCAATTGTTTGATTTAGGTGATACAAAGCACAAAGCATACAGATAAACACTCAACTATGATATTAGAACAAGAACAAGAACAAGACCACACTTAACACTTGTTGATTTTCACCCAATACCCAAGCATGCAGTAGACTCAAACACCCTTTTAACTTTTCAAAATCAAAATTTATGAAGTCAAAAATGTTTTCAGGTTAAACCAAGCTTAGATAAACATCATAACAACTTCCTTATGCACTTAAAACAAGATTCAAGCCACAAGAACAACACATACACTAGCAGAATCCAAAATCACATAGAACACCTTTTTCAACAGATTTTTGGGAAATAGAACTCAAACCTCATGAATGTACATCCACACTCACGTATGTTAGAGCTTATGTGGTAGCTTAACAACCACAAGCTTCCAACAAGCTGGTAAGAACAACAAAGTTAGATCAAAACAGATTATATGAACAAAAATGGAAAATGACCAAGATAATTTCAATCTTGATCCCAACCCCTTGATGCTTCCTAAACCACAAGCCTCACAACACCTTGATAAACTCTTTATCAGGGTGGTATGATCAACTTATAGCCCAAAAAGTTCAAGTGTTTGAACATGAACTTAGAAAAAATCAGGTTTTTAGAAAACTTTTGCAAACTTGCACAATACTTGGAACCAATCTTTTAAACTTCAAACTCACAAACATATATCAATAACAACAGAATATAAAGGTTGTAACTTGGAATTCGTCACAAAATCAAACACTTTTTACATTCACTTAAAAACAAGGATTTATAGATTTTTGACCAAAGAAAACCAAGAATAAAGAAGTATGTTGTGATGCTAATGCCTTATATAGGCTACAAACTATGCTAAGAAGCTGATAAAAAGCATAAACCCTAGTTGGTGATGTCCCAAAATTTCCCTTGAGGTGTTCGAAAATTTGAACTCATGTGAAGTTATCTTGGACGTTTGTGGAGGTGTAAGGGGGTGGAATTTGATCCAAAGGCTCAAAGGAATGCTTAGGAATGAAGCTGAATGAGGTGTGTTGATTTTCTGCAAGGTATTGGCATTTTCCCCAAAAACTTGTGCATGGGGTCCATTATGTGAGTCTTGTGATGATGTGGCCGGTGGTTTAAGGTTTGGGTTATGGTTAGTGATAGGTAAATCATAATTCTGGAGGGTTATGAGGTTTAATTCCAAGTATTTAACAAACCCCCAATTTTGTTCTTCATTAAATTGTGAAGGTTTTGATCTTGATTAGGATTTGAATATGTGTTAGCCGCCTTTTTTAATTAACTAACAAAATTAGTTAATAATCAGTTGTGAGTGGGAAGCTGAGGTGGGGGATCAGTGAGTGGTGATTGGCTGTGGGGAGATAGTAGGGCACGTGGCATGCCACCACTAGTCTAGCTATCTTTGCTGTCTTGGCAGATAATACCCTCAATCTTCCTTCTTACTTTCATTTGTGTTATAAACAAGTATAATCCGAATTCCTTTGTTATCCAAGTTTCACTTTTCACACTTTTCCCCAAAAAGTTTTGCAAAGTAATTTCAGGGGTATTTCTTATAATCTGATGATTCTTGAAGGGTTGTTTTTGGCATTTATTCATTCTTCATGGTCTTAACTTGTATGATTGGCTTCTTGGAGGACTAAAAATGACAAGTCTTCAAATATGAGGGACCATTCTTGCCAAATCTTCAAAGTAGAGGGTCCTTTTTGTATTTTGACAAACTTTAAGGACCAAACTTGTGATTATGAATAAACAAGGGTTTAAAGTGTCAATTCTTCAATATTGGAGGACCCTTCTTGTACAATCTTCAATTCTTCAAGGGTTATTCTTGGAAAATCAACTCTAGGGCTTGGTTCATTGTGCGGCTTCGTTTCCCGTGTTCGTTTTTGATTGTTTCTTGTGATCTTTTGCCATTTTCTCATTATCCGTACCTAAAATACACACTGAACAAACACAAGCATATATTTGGCATATTTCATGATATTTTATGCATTTTAAGCCCATTTTGGACGACGAGACTATGTATAAAAGCAGTCTCATTAATATTCTTAAGACTGCTTTTCGCACAAGATATGGCCACTATGAGTTCGTAGTCATGCCTTTCGGACTCACAAATGCTCCAACGATATTCATGGACTTAATGAACTGCATCTTCGATAAGTTTCTATATAAATTTGTCATCGTGTTCATCGACGACATTCTCATCTTCTCTAAATCCAAGGCAGAACATGAAGAACATCTTCGTACTGTGCTACAGATTCTTCGACAAAAGCAATTGTATGCCAAATTCTCTAAGTGCAAATTATGGTTAAACAAGGTGGCATTTCTGGGCCAAATTGTCTCCGCAAAAGGGATCACTATAGATCCTGCGAAGGTTGAAGCTATCACCAAATGGCCCAGACCGACGTCTGCAACTGAGGTTCATAGTTTTCTAGGCTTAGGTGGTTATTATCGCAGATTCGTAGAGAACTTTTCAAGGCTAGCCTTGCCTTTGACGAAGTTGATGCGTAAGGGAGAGAAATTCGTCTGGAATGATGAGCGGGAGAAGAGCTTTGAAGAACTTAAGCAACGGTTAGTATCTGCACCTATTCTTACTCTCCCATCAAGCATAGGTGGAATTCAGATTTATAGCAATGCTTTGGGTAAAGGACTTGGTTGTGTACTCATGCAACATGGGAAAGTGATTGCATATGCATCACGTCAACTAAAGCCTTATGAGGAAAATTATCCTACCCATGATCTGGAATTAGCAGCAGTGGTGTTTGCACTTAAAACCTTGAGGCACTATCTATATGATGAATCATGTGACATCTTCACTGATCACAAGAGTCTCAAGTACATATTCACTCAACGAGAGCTTAATATGAGGCAGAGAAGATGGTTGGAACTACTCAAGGACTATGACATCAATCTTCAGTACCATCCTGGTAAGGAGAATGTAGTGGCAGATGCTCTCAGCAGGAAGTCAGGCATGATTTCCGGCATCAAGATAGAAGAAGAAATCATACGTGACCTAGAGCGATTAGACATTGAGTTCTTAGTACGTGGACAGCATGGGTACTGGGCTAATCTGAGAATCGAGCTGGACTTAATTTCTCGGATCAAGGCAGCTCAGAAGGATGATGGTGAGATGTGGGTTATTATACAGAATCTTGATCGGCAAACAGAATTTCGTGTAGACAAAGGAGGCATCTTATGGTAGGGAACAAAACTATGTGTTTCGGATGATCAAACACTCATAGAAGCTCTACTGACTGAAGCTCACAGCTCACCATTCTCTATTCATCCAGGATCCACCAAAATGTACCAAGATCTCAAACAACATTTCTGGTGGAGTTGTATGAAGCAGGATGTTGCTACTTTGATTTCCAAATGTCTAACCTGACAGCAGGTTAAGATCGAGCATCAGCGGGCTAGTGGTTTACTACAACCGTTAGAGATTCCCGAATGGAAGTGGGACAAAATCTCCATGGATTTCGTCATCTAACTTCCACTGACTCAGAGGAAGCATGATGCTATATGGGTCAAAGTCAATCGTTTAACCAAGTCAGTTCATTTTCTTCCAATTCTCAGTTAGCAAATTGGTAGATATATTTCTTCATGAGATCGTGCGACTGCATGGTACTCCATCAGATATCATATCCGACAGAGATCCTCGATTTACGACTAAATTCTGGAAAGGTATGCAGAAAGCTTGGGGCACCAGACATAAGCTTAGCACCGCCTTTCATCCTCAAACCGATGTTCAATCAGAGCGTACTATTCAAGCCTTAGAAGACATGATGCGAGCTTGTGCAATAGAATGGACAAGGAGTTGGGATGATTACATTTGATTGGTTGAGTTTGCCTACAACAATTGTTGGCACGCGAGTATTAAGTGTGCACCTTTTGAGATGCTTTATAGAATGAAGTGTCGTGCTCCAATTTGCTTAGATCAAGTTGCAGAACGAATCATTGGAGGACCAGAAATGATAGAGGTGACCAATGAGAAGGTTGCCATCGCCAAGGTGAAGCAGAAGGAAGCCGTTGGAAATATGTTTTTATAGTTAGCAAGTCTCGGTCACTCCAACAATATAGTTACGGGCTCGTTGTATAGTTATAGTAATATAATAACTAGCTTTTACCTAGTATGAAAATTAAAGTTCGTTGTGTTGGTCTAATAGAATTGATCTAGTTTCTCTATGTGACTCGGTTTTATTTTGGTGGAACAAAAGGGTTGTCGTTGTAGTATATGAAAATGTGCAAAGACTTAAAATAAAATGTCGTTAAAGTAAAGTGGCGTGAAATTAAATCTAAATCTAATTAAAAGTAATGGGTGCAAATATTTAAAAACGTTACGGAAAATAAAATGATTAAATGACCAAAAATTAAAGCATGACGGAAGTTAAAATTAGACAAAGTATAAAAGCATAAACTAAAAATTAAACAAGACAAAACATAAAAATAAACCAGATCGGAATGTATTCCGATTAGCACTCAAATCGGAATATGCTTACCACTCTGGTCGGAATGTGGGTCGGAAAATCCAATCGGAAAGCTGTCACCTTACCTTGATCGGAATACCAAACGCACCTCAGATCGGAATACCAAGAACCTACCTGGTCGGAATGATTGGTCGGAATAACCAATCAGAATGTGTAGAAGATCTCTTATCGGAAAGCTGTCACCAAACACTGATCGGAATCCACTAGACTCCCCAATCAGAATATCGTTAACCCTTGATCGGAATAACTGTCCTTACCCACGATCGGAATGAGCTGAATACCCCCAATCGGAATGTATTAAACCCTTTTCCGACCAAGCAAGAAACGCTGGTCGGAATGTGTAAACCCCTTTCCGATTTACCAATCGGAATACGAAGGAAATAACCAAAAATAAGCTAGAAAAATAAGCTATGATTCTAATAAGCACAAGACTAAAACACTAAGGCAAACCGTATGAAAATAAGCTACTAGACTGAAATTTAACAACTTTTAAGACACGAAAAGGATAAGCTTTACTAAAAACTGCTTTTATATAAAAGTAACTTTTGTAAAAACTATATAAACTTGAAAATAAACCAAATAAGCTATGAAAATAAATGATTTAAAACAATCTAAACCATAAAAATGTAATCTTTAAACAAGTAAACAAGATAAAAAGCATAAAAATCAAAGATTAAAGAAAGTTAGAATGAGATCAACAAGATAAAGTAAAGGTGCGAGAATTAAAAGAAACACTTACTTGAAAATTAAATGGTAAATAAGGTGCAAGACATGTAATTAAAGGTGCAAGTAAATAAAGGTGCATAAAAGTAAAGGTGGAAGAACTAATTGTCACGATTAGTCAACAAAAACTAGTGAAATGAATAAGAGGGGTATTTATAGGAGATTAGGGGAGTGGTTAGAGGAAGCTTCCTCCCCTCCTTCCTTTCTTCTTAATTGCGCCCTTAAGTCCTTCCTTCTTAATCTCTTTGTTAATCTTGGACTTGGATGACTTTTGGCTCGGGATTTCTTTTGGACTCGTCTTTTAATTCTTCGATAAATAAGACTTGAGTTCCTCGGCTTTAAGTAAACTTCCGTCTTTTGACTTTTTCTTCGATAAATCTTCAGAATTGGTCTTGGACTTCCGTTCTTTTTACACTCTTGACTTCTTGACTTCGTCTTTCATCTTTTTCTACAATAAAAGTCCGTAAATGCCCGTGAATGTCCGTGTTTTCTCCACTTTTCACCTTTTCGTCCTAAATCACAACAAAAACACAAACCACACATAATTCCGACATAAAAGACATAAAATACACGTTTTGGTCCGGTTATTATTGTAATTAAGTGGTAGAAAAGATGGGTGTTTTCACACCTATCAAATCCCCTACACTTGACCATTGCAATGTCCTCATGCAATGTATTAGTTACAAAGCACGTTAACATTTTTTCATCATAATCAATCCACGTTGGCCTTTATTAAAGAGATAGAAAACTATAAAGAAATCAAAAACATACCTTGGGATTTGGAAATGTTGCGAATGATCATCATCCTCAAGTTTTTGCTTTCTCCAAACCAAACTTAAAAACGAGATCATTGTTATTATAAGTTAGTAAACTAACACGAACTAATGTGGGCCAATTATTCACTTAGACTCCCTTATTCCTAGGGGTATCTCTTATATTTTATTGTTGTCTTGAATGATCACGAAGATGCATTTTTTACTTATTTCGATAGTTATTAAGTCCGAAAATAAAGTGAATGATTTAATCAATAGTTAGCTAAAGGACAAAATCTTTTAAAACTGCTTCTCGGGACCTCATAAAGTTCATATCTTGGCATAACTTGCTTCGCGATTTGAGACCTTTCTCGGACCGATATTTGGCAGCGACTTCATACTTCAAACCTTGAGAGACGTTCATGAAATTATGGTCTTCTCTTCATAATGGAATTTCTTCACTTGAAGTTTTGAGAGATTCATACTTGGACCACGACTTCTTCATTTTTCTCCAATCTTTATTTTGGACTTTGATATACAACGATCCGCCTCCTTTTATGACTTGGATCTATTTATCCTCATACCTTGTTAGGGTCTTTTCGGATACACTTCTCCATGACTTTTGGGGAGTATTTGCTTTTCGTCGTGTGTCTCGATCCTTCATATTGATTTTCGATAAATGATTCTTCACATCACTTTGGATCTTTAGCAACAAAATATGGCCCGCATGCCTTGTTAGGGCCTTTTTTGACTCGCCAATCTTCGCATCCTGCTTCAATAAGTTATGCCTTGGCTATGAACTCTAATCCATACCGAGCAACTTTTAAACGATCTTGGGCTAGAAGCTAAGTAACTTTTCAAATCGTATAACCTTATTTATTAGCAGATAAATTTATTAGCAAGCGATGGGAGAATAGGCTTATAATTAACTCACATAAATTCCTGAAAGAATACCGAACTTATAATTGGCTCTATCATCTCTCGTTCTCCACAGTTTAAAATCTCAAGGAATGAGACTCGTGGATGCTTAGCCTATTAAGTCAAAGTTTTGGGTTTTCGAGTCGTCTATAGAATCTTGCAAATTCTTAGACTTTTTCAAGTTTAGAAATCGCATTTTAAAGTTCCCTTGATAAACGACTCTCTAGGATCAATTATAGGAACTTGCGAAAAGTTCTTGTTCTTAACCCGTGGGAGTTAAGACTTTCGCGTTTTATAGCTCCCTAAATAATAGCCTAGCAAAACTCGACTTAAACATGTTAAGGATACTAGCTAGAGTAACTTAGATAAGTAAACTCGGGTTGAGTCAAAAGATTCACAATGTTTAAAAATTAAAACCACTTATTTAAAGATTTATTCTAGCAAAGGAAAGAAAATAATTATGCAAAGGGCAAAACTAATAGGCCAAAATAGATCATAAAGTTCGAAAAATGTTGAAAAAATGATTTTCCGGTTAAAATGAGGACAAATACAAGGAAAAGGCCACTTAACTTCGATAGAAGTCCCCCCTACACTTAAGATAAACATTGTCCTCAATGTTTAATCATGTGGGAGTAAACTCCCCTACACTTAGGACATTGTGCACGTTGTTTAAATCTCGCTAAGGGAAACACAACTAAAGAGATTCCTATTTTAATATTGAGAAAATATAAAATAGTGAATCGAAAAGAGTTTAGGATAGAACCGGGAAGAAGTGGACACGGAATCACGGGTCGTCAAGAATCATCAAGAGTGTGTCTTTGAAGCTCGAATCCCTGGTTAAGTAGAAGAGAGGAGAGAGCAAACACCAAAGGGTCTCCCCTACACTTATGGTAAAAACAAAGAAAAAGATAGATAGATAATTGGGTTGCCTCCCAAAAAGCGCTTGGTTTTTTATTACCGAGTCGTGAGCCTGACTCGACCTTGATTATCAACGGAAGAAGCATGAAACATATCCACCAGGATCAAAGACATAGTTTTCGTCCATCAAATAGCAGAGGCTTAAGGCGAACAAGGCAAGCCAAAGAAGAGTAGGCAAGGTTCCCTTAAGCAGTGATGGAGCACGGTGGAAGCAAGGTTGAAGTGGTGCAAGCAGATTCCCATAAGTTCAAAAGATATTTCCTTTTATTTCATCAGGTGGATACTGAGATGGCTGCAGAATATCAATACCGGGGTCGAAAACCTTTTCCTTTAAGGGAAAATAGCACTCAGGCTCAGCAGAGTGTGAAGGAGATCCGCGAAGAAGCACAACCTCGTCCTCAGAAAGGGGACAAAGAGGTGTTAACTCATACGTGCTACGGATATCGGTGTCGACTGGTTTCTTCTCCTTTGAAAGAATGTGCTTCAAATCCAAAGTAGGATCAAGACGATAATCTTCAAAGTCCAAAGGAGGTGCATCACTCTCATGAGGGAAGTAAGTGTTAAGAAACGTAGAGAAGTCTTCCTCAAATGAGTAATCGTCCAAAGTATGATCGAGTGATGGCGGAGGATCTTCATCATGTGAAGAATCACTCGAAAGAGTATCGGCCTCATCAAAATCATCATATGTGGGCAGCTCGGGATACTCAGAAGTAAGGTCATCAAAATCATCCGAATCTGAGCTAGAATCATCATCATCATAAGCATCAAAGACCGGTGGAGAATCATAAATGGGAGAAGCTTCCAAAGTAGAGAGAGAATCATCCACATCATGTTGAAAAAGTGGATTATCAGTGGAAGAATCGAATAGCGGATTGTTGTAGACAACAAAGTCATCATGCACATTAATCATATTCACTGATTCTCGGCCTCCAAAGGATTTGCCTGTAAGCTTCCCCATTTTGAAAACTTGTGAATCATCCCGGACTCTTAAGATTAACTCACCTTCGGCAACATCCACTAAAGCTCGTCCGGTTCTCAAGAATGGCCGACCAATTATTAAAGGAATACGAGGGTCCATTTCATAATCAACAACCACAAAGTCAACCGGGAAAGTAAATGTGCCAACTTTAATAAACACGTCTTCGGCTATACCAACGGGGTAAGCGAGAGTGCGATTTGCAAGTTCAAGAGTCATCTTTGTTGGAGTGAGGTCGGGCAATGATATTGTTTTCCCAACACTCAATGGCATCAAATTAATACTGGCCCCGAGATCAGCAAGGGCAGTAAATTCTTCAGTTTTGTTGAACACGCAAGGCAACACGAAACGACCGGGATCTCCAAGCTTTTCCGGAAGTTCTTTAAGAATAACTGCAGAGAAGTTTTCATTTAATCGTGTGTTGGCGAGTTCAATAAGCTTCTCCTTCTTGTTTAGCAATTCCTTAAATGCTTTCACAAATTTGGGCATGTGGACAAGTGCTTCAAGAAAGCTAATGTTGAAGTTCATTTGAGAAATTATCTTCACATAGCGTGTCACTTCAGAGTCATCCTTGGTTAGCATTTTGGACTTGCCTAAACGAGAAGGATAAGGGATATTGGGTTTGGGTGGTGAAGGTGCAGGTGTAGGTAAAGGTTGGGATATTGAAGGGTCATTTGTGGGAACATCGTCATGACGAGGCGGAGACGGTAATGGTGCACTAATACTGTAAAACCCGCATTTAAATTTAAGAACATAAATTCGCACAGTCTCAGTTTTAATTAAAATGGTGACGTTATTTATTATTCAGAAAATAATTAATAATTAATTTTAGCTATCCAGATATTAACCATTTTAAAATCCATGAATATTAAATATACGCAGTCTCAGATTAAATTAAAGTTTACGAAGTTAAATATATTAAGCTAGTTCAGAATAATAAATAATACTTTTCAAGCTTTACAGGTATTACGAAATAAGTATTAAGTATTATTTATTCAGAAAATAAATAATACAAAAAAAAATCCGAATCACGAACGTTAAACACGACATTTATAGAGGCCGAAAAACAAAACAAAAATATGATGTTGTGTATGTTATGGGCAGGCGGTTTTAAGGCAAAAAGAAAAGAGAAATGGGCTTAAGTCCCAACCCACTTAATATAAAATAATAACCAGGGAATAGAATAGCAAATTTTCATTTTTACAAAAAGTTAGGGTTTGTCTTGTTTGGGTTGTGCCGCCGGAACAAAAGAATAGAAAAAAAAACGAGAATTGTGTTTTGTGTTCACACGAGTAATTCGTCATGTTCACACGACTAGTAGTCCATTTTGAATTCATAACCGAGATTTGCAAAAACAAAAGGGACGAGTAGTATTCTATTTTGTGTTCACACAAGAATGTTGCGTTCATATGATTGAAGGTTTTTCATTTTTCAATTCTTTCATTATGTATTCACACGAATATAACACTTTTCTTGTTTTTGCAATTCCTCGGAGTATACGGAGCATTGGTGGAGATACTAATTCAGCCAAAAAAAAAGGGCGATGATCAGTGAACAGCGGGTTGGGCACATTGCGGTGTCCAGCTTATTTAAATTGGCTTAATAAGGTTAGGCTTATTTAATTTGATTTATTAAATTTTTTTTAGCTTATTTAATATTAGACTATTAAGTTTGGGGTTTATTTATTTTGGTTTATTTGGTTTGGGCTTATAAAATAAATAATTTATTTAATTATTGGTAAAATACTTCACGGCTTAATTAATTTTACTTATTAAGAAATGAC